>CM057813.1:36552674-37752674 GCA_030067965.1 Latrodectus elegans
TCTTGGTGTAGCAATTTTAATGGCCAGTAGTATATATATACATACATACATATATATAGATATATATATATATATAGAGATAGATAGATAAATGGAGTGATGAGAAATTTATAGTATTTTTTCATTTGCAACAATGCAAATTTGTGAAAAATGTTTCGAATATATTACTTAGTGAATATATTACCTACTTAAACCATGTTCAATTAGGTAGTACATGATGTACCGTCAAGATAACCACAGAAATAATCAACATTTTTAATGATGAACTAAAAATTAGAAGGCAAAACGTATTTGGACCAAACAACGAATTGGAATATCAAGGTATTAGAATTCTTTCTAAGGTAAGATATATTGATATTATAAATACATATCATCCTCCTAATAATAAAGGACTTCTCTTGGTGTGGTAGAAGGTTCTCTTGAGAACAAGAGACTTGTAATCGGAGTACCTGAACACTTAACGCAGAGTGAGAATGTTCCTTTAAGAAAAACAGAGGTTATTTAATTAATGGTAAAGCTTTTATCATTCTAAATTATAAGAAGCATACTTACAGCTTATGATTTGACAAACGCACTAGACGTCTGTATAATCAATTATGGTTTATTCCCTTATTGCCACTGGAGAGTTTTTGATGATATGGGAGGTGATCATCTCCCAATAATAATAGAAATAGACTTTAAAGTTGATTACTTTATAGATAATAGGGTCCACTGAAATGTTAGAAAAGCTGATTGGGCTTTATTTGAGACACATTAAGAGGTTTCTAGGTCCTTTCTTCATATGATTTGTAGAGAAAATGGTCTTGTTTTAAGCAAGCAATATTCACAGCCCTAAGGCCTCCATTCCCCGAAAATTGCTTAAAGCAAAGAGGCAGAACTTTATACGTACGAGTGACACTGTCCAAACTTTGTTCCTTAGAAGATCAGATCTAAAAAAGGAAACGGATCAAAATTCTAGTATTGATAAAAGGATCAAATTTAACAAATTAAACGCCGAAATCAAGAATGTGTATGTTCAGATTAAGGGATCAAACTGGCAGGACATTTGCAAGAACTTGGACTACAGAACTCAAACTTCAAAGCTGTGGGAACTGATAAAAATTTAGATAAAATGTCAGTCAGAGATAAAGTTACAAATGCTATCATTGGGGATGACGGATGTGTCACGGTTAATGATTTAAAAGTGGTTGAGACATTGGTCTAACACAATGAAAACAAAGTAAAGTGATTTTCAATGGTGCGGATAAGACATTGCCTAGAAATACAAGAAACCTTGAAAAATTCTGTCGATATCTCATGGCAGAGAATCCTCTTTTAAATGATGATTTTACAGAAGCTGAATTATCTTACGTTCTACAAAATTAAGATGTATTTATGTCACCAGAACTGAATGGAATTCATGATCAGTTACTTAATCATCTGGGAACTCTGGTCAAAATATGCTAATCCATTTCTTCAATTTGTCCTGGTCACTTAAAAAGCTTAAGGCTCCTTAGTGGGGAGAGGATTTTCCCTCCTTGATTTTTTCCCTCTCTACCAGTCTCGCTCACCTTCTTACTTGTCTAGGCACCTCTTGGAAGCAACTGTCAGTGGAGAAAAATAAAATCTACGCGGAATCTGTGTATCGGGGCCTTTTGGGAGAAGGAGATAAGTAACAAATCAATAAAATCTACTTTCATAATGAAAGGATTTTTCAGACATTGGTGGGCAAATAGTATGTTTCTGTATATCTTCATCTGGAAATACTTTGGAAATTAGTTTTTAGATTAAATTGAGATTAGATTATCCCCTGCTTGGAAATTCTCCTGATGGTTTCGGAATACTGAAACTGTTTTCCATAAGTTAGTTTACAATGAACTCGTGACTAATCGAACGAATCCCTTGGTTCAAGCTTTACCATGATTTTTAGTTTCATTACCTAGTTTAAATGATGGTAATTATTGCTCTTTATTATTTGAATTTGAACTTAAGCCATTGCTACAAAAAGACACTAAGAAATTTTGCTAGATATGTAGCAAACGACATGAAAATTTTGTTTGTATGCATATGGAGTCTGTTGTTCTACTGACTCTACCCCCACACATATTCTACGAACACATTTACATATTTTATTCATGAGCTATTGATCTTTCTTTCGAAGAAATCGATAAATATTTCATTTTATTATTTTCCAAAAATTCGATGTAATTTAGAACAGATTTTTTTAAATTTTGAATACAAGTCTAATGGATTTAAAAAAAAAAATAATGAGCATAAAACAAAGAGTCACAAAACAGATTAATTAAAATTTTTGTACACTTTATCATTAAAAATCAAAACTTTTACCTATCTATTTAATATATATTAAGTATCAAAGAGCTAACCATCATGCACAAACACACATAATAAATTATCCTTCCACATACTTTAGCCGTCATACATGTTAAGTTAAAGTTTTGAAAACTTTTCATGTAACAGTTGAAGTGTTTCGAAAAAAAAGTTTCTCTTTTATTTTGCTTTATTTGTTAAACATGTAGGATATATTTAGCTAATCTTCAACCAAAGTTTTTCAAATTTCATATCCATCTGTTGTATTCTATCTGGCAACTTTTCAAGAGTATTCGAGGTTAATAAACATGGGATTTATATTCCATTCACGAATCGTAAAATGTGAGCCGTTCTGCTTCAACTATATAAACAAAAACAAAAACACTTGCTGCTTCTTTAGGCTGATCCACATACTACATGTGTTGGCACTACTTCAGGTCTATGAGGCTTATTTTATGAATGAACTTCTCCATGAGGAGATGATCAGAATTCTTTATGTTGTTTCTACTGTTTTTTCATGGAAGTTTCCTTCTTATGTGCTACATATTTTGCCTTGATATACTCACAGTGTTCTTTTTTTCCATATAAAACTTCTTCAAATATTTAAACTAGAATGGAATGCGATCAAAGGTATAATCAACAAAAAGATGAAATATTTAAAAATACTTCGATTTAAAAACTTTAAATTTCGCAGTAATTAGGAGTTTCTTTAGATGTGTATTGCTTGTGTGAATATATATATCAATTACATAAAGGATATAACACATTTTCTTCGAAATTTAATAACACTATATAAAATATATATATATATATATATATATATATATATATATATATATATATATATATATATATATATATACATATACATATATATTTGTGTGTATGTGTATATTTATATATATTTTTTGTGCAATTTATAATTGGTTAATAAATACGATTTAAATATCAAGATTTCCTCGAATATATATTTTAGGATAAAAAGATAACTCTTACACGAAATTTTTAACACGAAGAATGTTATTTCAAATTGCGCTAAAAATGTTTTTAAGAACAGATAATTTAATAAATAATTGGACATACAGAGAAATGATTCGATTTATTTCGTTTCACAGAACTATTTTCAAATATTAATTTATTATATAAACTACATGATAAACCTTTCTTGAATGGCTGCACTGAATGGCGTGTCAAAATGACAGCATATTTTTGGTAACATTTTAAGAGGAATAGCCTCTTAAAATGTTTTTTTGCAAAGAAGGGCATTATGAAAAGTTAATAACAACACAAAAAGAAAAAAAAGCTTTCATTATAAATACAAGTTTTCAACTTATTTATTTTCGCAGAACACAACGCAGTGTATGCGAGAAATTATGAACAGCTATGTTGAGCATAAGAAAAGTGGGGAAATCTCCATAACTTCACATTTTGTGGCATTCTTCAATTCTGATACATCTCGCGGACGAGTTATGTAAACCCTAGATAACCTCAGTACCGGAAATCTAGAGGATTGTGGTGGTGATGATACTACATGTTATGGGAAATGTCTAGCACACACCAAAGTGTTGTTGCAACACTAGTCGAACATACTAGGCCACGTGTGGAGGAACTTCACCTTGCGTTAGTATAATATCATTAATGCCAATTCATTTACTTTAATTCAGAAAAATATTTATTCTGTAACATTGCTGGATAAATACATTATACATCATTGATTAAAATAAACGAATTGTCTATTTGACAGATTAGGATTTCGCACAAGTAGTTGTGGTCTGTTATAAAAAGTATAGAACAAAAGTAAATGTTCTGTCGATGCTGAGCCACGCAGTTACTTTTGCTTCGTATAAAGACACTCATGTCTATTTCATCAGCCTACTAAATGCAGTTCTTGGCCTTAACGTTTTCATTTAAAGATAGGCAAGCCCTATCCGTAGGGGTGATCTGTTATTTTCATCATATCTGAGGAATAAAATTGCATAGTTCATATGCAAAAACCGATGAAACTAATAAGAAATCCGTATAAAAGAGTGCAAATGTCTGACAATTGTGACTGTAAGTAAATCCAAAGTTCAAGAAATGCTTCTTTCAGTATTCCATGTGGCTGAAATCATCATATATTATCCACTTTCGCAACAATTTCAAAAGAAACAGATGGTCGCACATATTTAGGTATTCCTAAGTGCATCTAGTTTCTTCAAATTTTCAAACAGTTGCAAAGAACTAAGGACCTCGTCTTAGTTTGTGATTTCGCAGATAGTACTTCGGTAGCATTTCTCAGTTTATAGAAAACCGCTATACTAATTCACCAATATGTTTTATGATAAGCACCATCTCATTAACACATTCGAACATCTATCTGACTACAGAAATGCTCTTCTCACATTTCTTTTTAAAGGATTTTTTTTTTACCAACAATGCTTTGCATGGAATGTTCTGTTTGCTACTTCAACTGTATAACTTTGTGCATCATCATTAATCTTTTATAATGATTTTCTTTACAAATGTGTTATGAGAAATTGTTTTTTCACTCACTTATCATTTTATAGCCATCTAAAATCTTTTAATAAAAATTTGGTATTTTCGCACCAAAATTCCGAAATTCTACTCCACAGATGTGAGTTCGTATTGTTTAAAATCATTGAATTATATACATACATACATACATACATACATACATACATATATATATATATATATATATATATATATATATATATATTTATATATATATATGTATATATGTATATATATATATATATATATATATATATATATATATATATATATATATATATGTATATATATATATATATATATATATATATATATATATATATATATATATATATATATATATATATATATATATATATTATATATAAATATAAAATTTAATTTATATAGTCACAAATTCAAAAGTGTGTATATATATATATATATACACTTTTGAATTTGTGATTATATAAATTAAATTTTATATTTATAATTTATTCACATAACAGACATATTAATAGTTGGAATAGATTATACATTTTTTAAGTCCTGTTAAAAATAATAACAATTTAGAATAGATTATAATATTTTTATTACGAGTATTACACACACACACACACACACACACACACACACACACACACACACACACACAAATATATATATATATATATATATATATATATATATATATATATATATATATATATTGAATTTTTTTAAATAATACAGAGATTCTTTACTTTTTCACTAGTTGGAAAACATTTCGCTGATTTATAAGGACGTATTATATATCTGTTTAAATTATTTGTGAAAAAGCTTGGCATTAGTCCTTAAGAACTTAAGTGAGTAGAATAGATTGGCACTCTCACAAGCCAAGCGAATAATTTTCATCATTTATTTTGTCATGGAACGTTATCATTAAAATGGTTGTAATAAAAACTACAAAATACACTCTTTATATTGCCTTGATTTTTAAAGGATTTTAGATTTTTTGAGTGGAGAGAACCAACTTGTTGAGTTAGGGGATTATTTGAAACCACAAAGTTATTATCTACTTAATTGTATTTAAATATTTTATACGATGTACTATCTATGCATAGTAAAAATACACCCACATGTAATGAAAACGAGATGTTTACTTATATAATTAATTCCATTTGCATAAAAGAGTTACTTTGAAATAAATTATATGTCTTGGGTGTGTTGTTTTAAGCTAATTACTATTAATTAGTTATACGTAGAATTTTGACTGCTGTTGTGGTTTTTTCATATCCTCCATTTCTAGCGACTGCTAGACAAAGTCCATGAGATTATTAACTATCAAAACAATAATGCCCCCAAACAATAAAAAACGTAGAATTTTTAATTGCACTCACACATTTACGGAAACACAATAATATAAAGTTCTATTACCTTTTGACTACATTTATAAAAAAAGTAATTAACTATTATTCCCAGATATTATGTAAGGAAAATAAATTGAATTCTTAGCATTTATAATACAATTAATTACTAAAACATGTTTCAGCAAGAATTGTATTAATACAGGTTTTAGTAACTGCATAGAGATGTGATATAGTTTGAAAGTTGTTGATTACATTGTTAGAGTGGAAAAGAAATAAAAAATTAACAAATAGTAATTTAAGAGGTATATACGTCTACCTAAAAATATAATAAGTGAAGGCATTTATTTTAGTTTAATAGACTATAGATGATGTTCTCAGAGTATATATATAGAGAGATAATGTCCTTTATATTTTCATTATTCACATACATTAGGTCCTACTTTCTCCATAGAATATCTTATTTCTATCTTTTAATAAATGATTATATTTATAAATGCATTTTTAATAGACAAAATATTCTTGATAAATGGTCGTGTAGTTGTCAGTTAATAAGCGATAATACGAGGTAATAATCTACAGAAATTTAGGAACATTTCTCAATAAACATTTATCCCAAATAAGTAATTATGCTACTTTTGTATTTAAAATCATCCAATTTAATGAATCTAGAAATCAAGATTAAATTCTTTTACCATTGTTAAACAGTGTTTGCGATTGAACCCAAGATCTTTTATTTCCTTGAAATATATAATTAAGAACATGTTGCGGAAACTCCAACGAGAAAGGCTGTGATAAGCATTTTTAAGTAAAAATTGTGTCTTTCATTCCGGAACTTTTCATAAACAGTGGGTTTTACTTATGGACGACAATGGAAAAAACTCAGAAGATTCCTAAGCAACCATTTCGACAGACATGTACGCAGAAAATAGAAATGATACATCCATTTTTTGCTTTTTATCAGTGGTTGGTATCGTACATGGAAGCTTCATTCAACAGAGTTGAATTTTATTACCATCCGTGGCAAGCTCTAATCTGAAGTCTTTGACCCCTCTTAAAGTACAGCCTTACAACCAAAGGACTTTTAAATATCCAATGCGTATTGTATTCTGGAACTGTTCATAAATAGTGAATTGTAATTACGTAAAACAAGGAAAAAAACTCTAATCATTAATTTCAAATGATGTTGGTGTTAAAAGCAGAAAAGAAACATTCGTTATTCAGCAGCTTCTCGGATCGAACCTAAAGCGTTGAGAAGCAATAATCTATTATTAAATCATTGTGTGTAATTTTGGTTGTTTCCTATATCGGTTATGATGCCAATGTAGTAAATGGGTACTTCAGCTGTGGGATGGATGTGCAGAAAAGTGTGCGAGTTCAGTAGTGACCTCAACTTCTGACTTTGGTTCAAAGTTAATAGGTTCTTGGAGATAGGACAGCATTACAAACCTATTCAAACCTATTAAATTTACTTTCAATTTTAATTTTGTCAAGCATTTTTTATCATTGTTAAAGAGTTTTTACCTTGTTTCATTATAAATTATGCTATTAAGAAATAATGCATAAATTGTTACATTCTTTCATTTTCACAAATGTTGTTTTTATATTTCATTATCTAATGTTCTAGTTTCGTTATTTGTGTACTGCGAATTGTTATTGTTTTGCTCAGATAATTAGTGAAAATAAACATTTTTGTCTTTTAATGACTCGATTTGTTTGTCGCAAAGAATTTAATTATTTTTCCAATGGTTTTTAATTTTTTAAACTTTTTTCAGTTAGAAAAAAGTTTAATTATGTGAACTTTTTAATTTAATTTAATTTTATTTGCATAAGTATAGAAGTCACTGGGATTTACTATTAATTAAGGAAACATGTTTATCAAATTTATGTTAAAAAAAACATATTCACTTCTAAAGAGAAAATAATTAATTTTAAATACACACACACACACACACACACACACACACACACATATATATATATATATATATATATATATATATATATATATATATATATATATATATATATATACATATATATACAGATGGTATCAAAAATTATGAGCACCTTAGATTTATTAAGAATCCTTTTAAATTAAGAAGACTCTTTATAATTTAGTACCTTAGATTCTAGAAAATTACGTATTTCATTAGTATGATGTAAGGTGGACCAACTTTGGCATTATAGACAGTTTGGATCCGCCTAGGAACTGATTTATACAAGTACTAAATAGGGTTTGGAGGATTACTGTATCACAACATCTATATTTTTTATGGAAATTTTGTGAAAGTTCTGAGAAAAATGCCGATGAGAGGTCTATTGATTCATTATTCAACGCTCTAAAATAGACCATAACGGTTTAACTATATCGAGGTTGGTTGAATATGCGGGCCAATATAGATGCTTAACTTCTTCCTTATCTCATTAAGTCATGATTGGGTAATCCTGATGGGTAGATAGATGCAGTAACATTCTGCAAAATTTCTTTTCTTGAAAGGTAATATTTTTCGCCCTAAGATGCATTTATTCCGCTAAAATTTCTAAATACTCCTCTTAAGTGATCCTTTCTTTCAAAGTTACGATAAATTAAGTAAAGAACTATGAAATGGCTATCCATATCATGACAAATCTACTTCAATGTTTAACAATTAGAAAAATACAATCATGGTCATACGCTTAATCAGGTGTCCGTGAAATGTGAATCTATTCTGTTGTAAGAAAAGTTAATAAAGACAATTCTTCAAATTATGTTATTGTGTTTTTTTTATGAATTCATACTATATCTTTTAGCTTTGAGGTTCATTGCAGTCTAATGATAGAGCCAAGCTTTCTGGAATAGTGGAAAATGTCAAGTTCGATCCCAGATACTGTTGAACAAAAGAAAAAGAGTGTTGAGTTAATGTTTTCTGGAGATATATATTAGTCAGAGTAAGTGCATGGGAGTTTTCTCTCTAACAATACGTGACTATGAACCTTTATCAATGAAAAGTTCTCACGAAAGACAATAATACGTGGTACATTTTAAAATACTCATGTATAAATTCCACCATTAGTCTGTCACTGATGGGAATCCAAAATATAGTTATTTGAATTCATTATTGTCTAAATAATGATCCCATTCTTTAAAGAGGAAGGTCACGTGGTCCTTCCAAATCATTAGTGTACAACACACATGACGTCTATAAGAGAGTAGGCTACCCAATGTTAATATAATTTTAGTTGCTTTCTTTTGCCCAAGAAATATTTTGAAAGTAGAAGTTCCCAAGCACATTTTTATCTATTGTTGAATAAAAGATAAATGTCTAGTTTTTTGTTAGCGCTCAAATTTGATGGAAATCTTTTGAAGTTCTTCCCTAACAATACATATACAGCCCTCTACATATGAGAAGTTTTCCCTGATGACAATACATGGAAAGTGTTCGAATGTGAACTAGCTTTTACGTGTTAAGCTACTCGCTAGGCGGTATCACTAAAAATTATAATTGGATTCATCATATGGTCAATTAATAAAATCCTCTTTTTTAAATTAGAATTTTCTAGATTCATTTGAACTTTTATTCAGCAACAAAAAATTAAAACTGTCTTTCTAATTTTAAATATTAATATATATGGAGGTTATTTTATCTCGTTAATGTTAGCACAGTAAAAAATTATTACATTAGCTTTTGCGATTTAAGTTTAGAATAAAAAACTAAAATTCCCTTTTAAGTATTTTCATGTTTCATCGTAATATTACAGAAATCTATTGATTCCTAAATGGATTCGACCACGAGTGATTAATTTTTTTATAACTTGCTAATTAGCTTTTCTTTTATTAATGCGACGCATTAATGAATTTTCTTACTCATTTTATCTATAATACGTTGATGTATAAATACATTTATTTTAGAAAAATTGAAAATATTTAGTTGTACATCAACCACACACAAATATTTATCTGTATTTGTATGACATAAATTGTTTTACTTTAAAGTACTATAATGTAAATATTTTCATTTTATATATTATTAAGTTATTATTTTCTAGCAAAATTCAATTTTTATATTGATTAGTTTACATGTTTAATGAAAATATTAATATAAAGCACACATTGAAGTACTTCATAGTGAACTTTATTTTATGTGCCGGCCAACTTGTCTAATGGTCAGCGTGCCTGAGTATGGATAGGAAATTCCTGGGTTCGAATCCCGGTTCAGGAATGGATGTACTTTTGCTCTCTCTATCCTGTCTTTGTCCTTTCCTTGTGTGTGTGAATGAAGTATGAATGATGCCTACCCTATAAACGGGTCCCTATGGAATGTGTGAGGGTGCGATGGTGGCCCACCCCCTGTGGTGCACCCGGGGCAACGGCTCGGCGGCTAAGAGGTCATTGTGTCTGGCCGGTTCCTTGGGTATCAGGGAAAAATAGATCATGTTGCAGTTGTAACTGTCTACAATCTGCCATTGGAAAAAAGTGCATTTAAAATTTTTTTTATCCAAGCTGCTGTTATTATCACACCATTACTATGTATCTTTAATATATAGAGTTGAACAAGGTAAAACAAAATTAACCATATAATAGGAAACAGATTAATGTTACATAAAATATGCTTCTTCCATAGTATATGCGTAAAAAATGGTCCATTAACTGAATTCCTATGACAGAGTATAACATTCACTATAATAAAAGAGTTTTGTTACTTTTACAGTCACAAAATGCATCCAAAAAGATTTAAAAGAAAGATTGGTTAACAAGAGCCTTTTTTTTTTAAGTGAAAAGATAAAAAATTTGTTAAAATTTAGTTTTTTCTGTTCAAAAATTTTCAAAATCACAAAAATGTAACATTTTATTAAAAATTTAAATTTTTTTAAAAAAAATATATAAAAGTTATTTATTTTGATGCATTTAAAGTGTTTAAAAAAACAAATATAATTCCTAGTTTCTATTGCAACAAACATGCTAAAATGAAGTTTCTTTAGCATTGAGAATTACATTATTTTCTACCTCTGAAAGAATATTATGCCTTAATTTACATGACTCATACGAAATAATAGTCACAAAAGTGTCAAGAATTTTAGAAGTAAAGTTTGCAAACTTATGTTGTGTGCATACATACACACAATACCCCATTAATTTATTACATTTAATGCACTCTTTAATTTTATACTTCAATTAATATTTAAATACCAAGGAAAAGTCTTTGTAAATTTAATTTACTACACTGTCTACATTGACATACTTGAAGTCAATTTACAAAAAAGAAATGAAGGAATTTTCATTAGTTCCAATGTATTAGAGGAGGCTTTCAATCACTAAGGTCTTGGAACAATGTAGTCATGGCTTAGTGGTTTTAAATTACCTTCCTCAAAATAAGTCACTCAGTCTGGACTGCAAGGAATTTCCAAGAATGCCCTGGTCCAGTCACTCCGATCGATGAAGTTAGTGTTGAACTAGTGTCCCAAAGATCAATAAAACTCGCGAACGTCTTCTTTACCTCTTCGTGTTAAGTCGGCGTCGCGTTAATTCTTTCAAAGTTTGAGGTTTTGGGTGCTTCATTTGGCTCTGAAGTTATTCGCGTTACAATAAATTTATTTAATTTTTTGTAATTTTTTATTTCAGTGAGATTTAAAATAATTTGGTGATTTAACTATAATAAAGTATAAAGGGGAAACTGATTTAAATAAATTTGGAATTTGATTTAATTACTAATGTAGAAAACTGAACCAAGTAGAATGATCATTAAGCATATATAATTGCTTCCCATAAATATTTTTTGAACGTCTTTTTGAAGTTAAAATGAGTTGCTTGGAACTATTTACTGTATAAAGGTTATAAAAAGAAAATCCTACAGCAAAATTTGAAAAATATTTCATGAATTCTTATAAAATTAGCTAAAATGTTTACATGCATAGAATTTTCAGTTATAAATATTCTCAAAAAGTTTCTGGAACGACTTATATTAACTTAAAATAAAAAAGTTTCATTAAAAAAGCAGCAAAAATCTCATTTATGAAATGCAATTTTATTTTATATTAAATGAGTGGAAAACATTTTATATAATAAAATATTAGGAATTTAAGTTTCTGAGAACAAAAAAATTTAGAAAATATATTTTCTGTTTTAAGATTAAAGATAAGATTTGCTTTAATAAATTGATTTAATAATTTTAAAGGCTATAATTTTTTACTTCAATTTTTTTTTTGATTTACATTTGTAGTTTTTAAGCAATATAGTAGTTCTAAATAACGAAAAATTAACCTGATATAAAAATATATCTAGCATTTAAAATGATAGCAATGAAATGAAATGTAAGTACAACAATGGTACATATCATAGAAATATTCAATTTAAATGAGAGATAAAACATATACCACACAAAATAGATATCGAAAGATATTATATCATGAAGTAATAGTACACTTTGCAGTCCACATGTAAATACTTTCAATACGGGGAACTCAATCTGTTAGAAAATGATTAAAATAAGGAACACTGAAGTAAATATAGGAAAATACTTTTTAATATAAAAAAATTCGGGTTAAAGTTAAAAATTAGTTAAAATTAAAAAAAAAATTAGGGATAAATTGTAAGCAGACCTTTTCACAATTTATTCCCATTCAGTTTAACAAAATTACTTCAATACTTAATAAAGTAGGAGTATTTTGATAAAAATATTAGCAAGAAGTTTAATTAAACACCCGATTTTACCTAAACGATCAAAAATCAAAACTTCATTGGCATCAAGAAAAGGATCTTTGTAAAATATGTTAAATAATTTAATCATAAATTATAAGATTTATTATTTTATAATAAATTCATATTAATATGTACACATTAGAATAGGTTTCATTAAATCAAACGAAAAAAAATTCAGTTGCAGACGTCAGAGCAAGGAATTACTATTGATTCCCATAGAAACGTTAGAAATAATTTTATAATAGATGAACAAATGAGGTTAGGCTTATGTATCACCATACCAAATAAAATATTTATTAAAAAATTTAAAATACCATTAAAGAATATACGGTAAGCCAATTGTTTATCGAGGATACAATAATCCTAATTATAATAACCATTTCATACCAAATGTCTTCCATATGAAAACTAATAGAAATGAAAATGTAAAAATTAAAAATATCGCTTTTTATAGTTAATTTTAAACCAATTTTTTATGAACAGCATATTATTTCGATTTTTTTTTTTTTTTTTTTTGTATAAATAAAAAAAATGTTTATGTGATATGTTATAAATTCCAAAATAATAGTTTCCATTCCAAATTACAAAATTATAGTCTGTCATACATCTGATCAATATAATGCAAGTAATTCATGGTATTGTAGGTAGCTACTTTGAAGTGATTAGTTCCATTGCCAATATTCAAGCCTAAGAAATAATTTCTATTAACAAATATTGTTTATAATTAGTTATTTTGTTTTAACTTACCGATAAAATCCTCTAAGCATTTGCAGAATTTTTCATGCCCAAGAGATCATTTTCTTTTCTTTTCATTTCCTTCAAAATTTAAAATCACAGGAGTAAAAATTCCACATCAATAAATCTAAAACACATTCAAACTGATGGATATTTATTCAAAACTGAATAAAACAAAATTTGATCTTTGAAAAAGTTTCGGCTGCTGAGCATCAGCTCTAAGGAACACATTCAGAAGGGAAAGCTATGTAATCAAATAGTTTTGAATGCTAAATTCATATAATGTTAAAGAAGTACTCAGAAAAAAATATTACTGTTGTTTCCTAGAATATATAAACAGAATATTGTAAGGTCGTACAAAAGAAATGAAAAACTCAGAAAGATTCTGTTCCTTTAAACCACGCAAAAAACTATGCACCAAAAGGAATCAGTTTTGTATTCGGTATGGAAGAAAGTTGTAATATCATACTGTTTTTTATATTTTCATTTTCCTGATATTGATTTTGAAAAATCTTTCACTTTCTTTGAATCCAATTTCTTAGTGTTTTCCATGATCCCCTTTATTTACAGTCCAAAAAAAATAGTTGAACACAAACTCAACCATGACTTCAGTAATACTTACTCATGGCTTAATATTTTTTACAGAAAAATAAATAACTAAAAAATACTTATCAGCTTAAGCCATATCAATGTATTTATTAATCATAGTGCAGAAGAATATAAATTTTATAAGAAACATATTTTACAAATGTGAATTTAATAAAATGTTTTCAGTGCTCAGTGTATTATAGCTTATGTCTAAATAAATCAGGAACCATTTATATTTCCAAAAACAAATAGAAGCAATTATGCCTTTTCTAATACAGAAAATATTTTAAATTAAAAGGAATTTTTTTTATCTAACCAAAATTTAAATTAAATTTGAATTATGCGTATTCCTGAAATAATAAATATTTAAAATAATATTTTAGTTGCTATTTAGTTGAAATAATAGATAAAAATATTATTTTAAATATTTATTATTTATTTAATAATTAAACATTTAACTATATTATTTTAAGTAAGTCTTTTTAAATAAAGTTAATATTAAGAAATATAATTATTTTTTTACAAATATAATATTATAAAATGTTTTAGATGTTCTGAGATTAGAAAAAAATAAATATGAAATATTTCATAATTAGAGAAAGAGAGAGGTGAGATTATTTAAAAGATATCGAAATCAAAGGCTGTGTTATTAATGTTTTGCAGTTATTGTAATCATAAAAACGCCTTATGGAGAAAGGAAACAAATCCTATGACTTTCAGGTATTGAAAAACATTATATAATACGTGGGTAAAAATATGTTGAGCAAAAATTTCAATCATTGAATCAGAAGTGAAAAGGGAGCATTTGTCACTTGCAGTACACCATTTAATTTGATAGCTTCAAAATATATATTCAAGAATCCTGTTCACTCCAAATAAAAAAAGAAAACATAAATTTGTCGCCAAGCAATAATGTTGAATTATTTACAAGCTCAGTTTGTGAATAAGATGAAATTTACAAGTCTTGACAGCTACATTTTTTTAAATAAATATGTTTCAAAATAACAGATACTATATTGAATAATCTTGTTTACAAAACAATACACAAGAGTTTTTATTTCTCCCTTTTATTTAAAAAAATGAACCCAATTATTAACATAGACAATTTTGAAGATTAAGAATAATGAGATACATGTATACGATTAACGATTAAATGTTAATCCTTAAATATAATATAAAACTTCAGAATATGTGTTGTGCATATTATAAACGCCAATAATAAAAAACGAAACAACGAAAATCCCGATCTTAATCCAAATGAGCAACACTAAATGAGTAAAATAAATTCTGTTGCATTAAAATTATTTTTTTTAATTCCTTAAAGTAAGAGAAGTTGTAGAAGATATTAAGATACACATGCAAATTTAATTGAATATAGAGTAATTGTTTTAATAATTTATAAACACAATTTGATATTCTATTTGTGCATTTTATTTGATTATTTCAAGACAAAAATGCAAAATTAAATCTAAACATTGAAAATTTCAAATTCTCTGACTAAAGTTTAAGATTATGCTTGCTAATCCAATTTCATACAAAATTTTGTTGCTTTTACTTTTTTCCTGTAAGAAAACTGAAACACAAAGACAAATATTAACTTAACTTACATATTATTTCTCGTATGAAATCCATTCATAAATTACTTTACATATTATCGGAGCAAAATAAATAAATAAATAAACAATGGAGAAAACAATCCTATTTTTTAATATTTATTATGAAATAAATTCATGATTTAGGTTCAATAATATTGCTTTTAAGTATCTAACAACCGTTTAAAAAAGCAAACGTTTTCAAATGTTAAAAATAATAAAACTCATAAATTTAAAAACTACGTTAAAAAAGTTGAACATTTCTTTAATAGATTTTATTTAAAAAGAATCGTTGATCTTTTTATTGCTTCTTTATTTTTTAAATTAATGTAAACTTATTGTTCATTATGCATATATCTTTTCCTAAATTTATGCCAATAAAGTTATTATTTTTCATCCTTTTTCTACTTTAAGTTATTTATACTAGAGACGTATAAGAACGTAATAGATGTAGCTTGAGTAAATAAATATTTAAAATTGTAAGGCATTAAGATTTTTTTTAAAAAGTTTAACAACAGGTGAATTGAATTCAATAACGAGAAAAGGTGCATTTAAATTTCTTTTTATAGAGTTGTTCATGTATTTTAATAGTTTCCGGAACATAATCTAATTGCCAACAATTTTATTTTATGTTTTCCTTTTTTATTATAATACATGGATAATTTTAAATAAAAACTAAAAAATTTATAAAATCATTGATGAAAAAATACAGCATATCATATGGTATTTATTAACTGTATGTTATCTGCAAATTGAGTTAGTATGATATTGAGACGAAATAATATTTGGATAATATAAAAATATCAGTAACACAAAAATCAAGCACAGCTCCCTTTAACGACCAGAGTTCTGATACTAAAGCTAAATATGCATCTTTTTGCAGCATTGAAAAAAAAATCATCTTATCAGAAGTCTTTTTATAGCATGAATATTTTTGGTCCCTAATAATTGTCCGATAAATACAATTTGGCCACAGTAAAAATTTTAATAATTGAAAAAGCATTCACTCAAGCGTCAATTTCAATGATATCGCGTATATATATTTCGATTAAAATATTGTAGCGTAGAATAATTGGGAAACTCTCGTAACGCAATGTTTTTTTTATTTGACACAAAGCATTTTTTAACAAAGATGAGAACTAACTACATGCTAAACGACTTTGCTCTTTTTTAAAATAACAAAGAGTTCTGTAACACAGTTCGAGAATATAAAATTAGAAAAAAAAAAAAAATTCCATACCACTCATACGGGATTCAACCCCGGCTGATTCTATGGAAATCCGCAAGCACGACCTCTGTCCACAACCACGGCCACAAAATACTTTAAGCGGTAACATAATTAGTATTATTATTCAATATAGTTCTTGAGATTTGTATGGGAGACGTGTGTATCCTTTTTCTCCTCTAGTATCAACAACCATCTTCAAATTAAACAACTGTACAAATGCTTATAATATTATTTTAGCTAACAGCCGACAGATAGCCGAAAAGTTAGAGACGTTAACATTGAAATAGTAAGTTCTGGGTTGAAATCCTGGTTCGAGCATGGGTGTTTCTTTCTCTCTTAGTATTTCTTTATCCATTCACTTTCGGATCAAAAATGGCGCGCACCCACTAGGTGCCCCACTGCATGAGATGCCATCACTTCTTCCATTATAGAGCTGAATAGAGCAAAAGCTTAAGGGCAACCGCGCATTAAAAAAAAATTTTAGCAAATTTTTTATTAGACGGAAAAGTCAAACTTGCACATTTTTGTTCGTAGCTCAAAATATTTCAAGTTTAAAGTAAGTATTTCAAGTTTAAAAATATCCTACTTTTCCATGTATTATAATTTTTTTTTCAAATTTTATAATCATAAGAGCAATTTATAAATTAATATCAAAGTATCATTTATTTGATTAATTAAATTAAGCAGTTTTCATTTCTTCTATATTGAAAAATTATTTATTTACTCTTTTCCTTTGTATACAATTTTAAATTTACAAAAAAACATTTTTGCCTAAAAAGAAAATGTTACATTAATATTAACCCAATGAAAAATCTATAAAGGGAAATGAGCATTTTAGAATATATACAGGAAAGTTTTTTCAAGCGCATTAAAATAAATAATTTTCAAATAATCAATTTCAATATTTAATCAAAATGCTGTCATTCTTTTAGCAAATGCTACTCAGTTTTAATTTGCTAACGTTTCTTTTGTATTTTTTAAAAAAATATTCCAACAAACATTGCCTATTTTAATATTTATTATCCCAGAAGCGCTAGAAACTGACATATTAAAGCTCAAAACTACTGTATTCTTGCTTAAAAGTACTCTTACTCTTTATTAAGAACAATTCATTTTACATGAAAAATCCCTATTTAATTTAATTAAAAAATTTTCTTTTTTGATCAAGTAATAAAAGTTAATAATCTTATTAAAATATTTATTTTATAATTAAAGGAAATAATTTAATAACACATTAGTAATAAAAATCATTAATATAAATTTCTAAAATGTTCATTCTTTCAATGAGTGTCTTTGAATGCTGAATTCCATCATTTAAATAAGTTTTTATATATTTCGCGCTTATAACTCCGCACTATGTCTATATTCATTATAAAGAAGTTATTCAAGTGAATCACACTCATCATAGAATAATTTTATAATAAAATCTTTTCTGTATTTGACTTCTTGTAATTTTTTGTTATTTTTTCTTTAATAAACAAAATTTGAAAAAAGAAATTTTCACACATGAAGTTTTCTAAATAAATTTAAAATCTTTTCAAATAAAATTCATTAATTATTATAAAAAATAAAATTCATAATTCTAAATAATTTAAAATCTTTTCAAATAAAATTCATTTAAACAAAACCAATATAATTTTTTATTATTGACATCTGTTTCAATTTTCTAAAATCACATCTTTTCAATTCTAAAATCAATTCATTTGGACTCATCAATTAGCAATGTGCATAGATTTCTTTTATCCATTTATAAGGCTCCATTTATTTTTTTTATCTAAAAGAAGAACTCTGTTCTCTTTTGTACTAAATAAATTTTTACTTAGATTTAAATCTATACCAATACTCTTATTAAAGTGATAATTTGACACCGTTTTCTGTAATTCCAAGTTCTGTCGCTATGTTCGTATGGATCTGTTATACTTTAGGAATTCGAATCTTTTTGATAAAACGACATTGTTCTTTTTAAAACAATGTCGTTTTATCAAAAATTCACACATATTTCTAGAAACCAAAAAAATAACCATTTTAACTAAATGGTTATTTTTTTGGTTTCTAGAAATATGTGTGAATTTTTTCAGAACAATTTATTGTATCATGAACTTAGCATTAAAAAAATCTTCACAATTTATGATATTTGAAATATTATTAATTTACACTTATCATTTTATTTTGAATTTCAACTATTGTTTACTATAAATGATTTTCAACAGAAAAACTGTAATTATTACTGGGCATGAATATTATTGATAAATGTCATAAGAACAATTTATGAAGCTGTCATGAACAACTATTTTATTGAAAACCAATTTTGTATTGACTTAAAGAAGATGTTAGTCAAAAGCAACTGTTGTTAAAAAATTTTACTAAATTGAAATTGTTAAAAATGTTTGTCAAGTAAAGTCATAAAGAAGAAAGAAACATTCTCCGAATGCTGCTATTTTGGGTGAGTTATAAAGGAGTTGAGATGTTTTCCTATTGTGGTTGTGTGCTGAAGCAAAAATAGTTATTATTCCCACAAAAGCTTGGGTAAAGAAATAAAAGTACTTAAAGAGAGAGAGAGAGAGAGTGCGATAATAAGAAAGTCTGCAACTGACAGATGTCTGCTACAAAATAAAATAAAGAAAGAAAAAGTTTGCTTAACATTGAAAAAAAAAAAGGCTTTATAACACTTTAAGAAAGTAATTGAATTGTTATAGCACTTACAGAATTACTGAATGAAAATTACTATAATTAATGCATTTGTTTTGAGTATTGATTTTGAAATATTCATTATGAAGGAAAAAAGTCATAAATATGGTAAGTTATTATAATGAATTAGATTGAATTGAAATTTTTTTTGTGAAATCTACATGAAACTTAACATTTAAAAAATTTGTGTGGCTTAAAATATTATAATGGGAAGTAAATATCATAAATCTATGTGATAAAATTTTCTGTGAAACTTACATGCTAGTTTACTTAACATTTAAAAATAAGTGTATTGAAAAATAAAAACATATAAAACACTTATTAATAGAGTTCTCTTGTATGTTTTTCTGGCTTATTAATAGATTTTCTTTTGTGTTTAACAAGCAGACATACAGTATTAATCCAGATAAATTTAAATGAAGTTTTCATACAAATACCTTATTCAGTTTAAAATCACATCTAGTAGAAAAAATATGTAATATTATAAATATATGGAAAATTTTAAAACAATTATGGTATGCATTAACTAAATTAATATTTAAAGTATTGACTCTCTCTCTTATTCACACATTATTAACTTTGCTCATTTTTTACTTTGCTCGTTATTAAATAAATATTTTACTTATTAGGCATCAAATGTTTTAATATATCCGATTTTCACGAGTGTGTTTTTGAGATATTTTTCCTAATAAGACTTTTAGATACATTCGTGTATATTATATATCATTTAAAACTTAAAATATCCGTCGTCGATCTCATATGATTTTTCAATTAAAAATTATTCATTGTAATTATTTAATCAAAGAATGAATTTTTGATACTTAAGTACATTACATTTTTATGCATGGAAGAGTGACTACAATGCTGCAAAAACTACCGGAAACATCAATGCCACATTTGAAGATTGCTCGCAATTTTTTTCTTTTGGAAAAACAAAAACATCTCCCTGTGCACCAAGGAATATCACACGGAACCAAGATACTACATAACAACTTAAAACAAGAGATGTAAAAGAAAAAAAAATGACAAGAGATAAACGAAGTTAAAATACTGAACGGACATATTTTTCAAAAAATCCAAAAGTCTCTTTCTT
Organism: Latrodectus elegans; assembly: GCA_030067965.1. NCBI lineage: Eukaryota > Metazoa > Arthropoda > Arachnida > Araneae > Theridiidae > Latrodectus > Latrodectus elegans. The sequence continues at coordinate 36,573,424 of CM057813.1, forward strand.
CACTAGCGCCAAAAAAGAAGGTCAACTAATTTTTTTAACTCTTTGTTAGGGTTGACCTTTTCATGTGAATCAAGCGAACGTTTAAGAAGAATGTGAGAGGGGTTGTTAATCCCGGTGTTGCAGGTGCACGCATCACTGTTTTTGATATGGAAATGATGGGGGTAGCTATTGAATTTCCCATGCCCGGTGAAGAACAGAAGAAAGCCCATTTGACATTTGTACATAAAGTTCGTATCTGATGATGACAATTTCACAAAAATGAAGATCTAGGCAGCCAGCCAGAAGGCACTTCGTTGTTGAAGTCCTATGATTGGTTATTGAAAAAAATTTCAAGAATACCATTAGAAAAATTTCAAGAATACTTTTAGAAGAACAAAGTACAACTCCTACAACTATTTCTCGTCACATAAAAATAATTGCAAAAAAAATGAATGGATGGTTTTCTCAAGAATTGAATGAGAATCAAATAAAAAAATAAACGATTTGAAACAACTGCATTCTTTCACAATCACAAAACGACTCATTTTTCCCAATGTTGAATTTCTCAATTGAATTGTGACCTTTAACGAAAAATGGATTCTCTACGACTATCAGCGACTTTCGCTATGAAGGGATGCTGAGAAGGCTCTCTAACATTTTCCGAAACCAAAACTCCATCAAAAGAAGGTTATGATGAATGTTTGATGGTCCTCAGCCGGTTTGATCAACTATTACTATCTAAAACCATCAGGCTAACATTTCTTCATCATCAGAGGAAATAATCATATTGTAAGTATTGTAACTAAATTCACGAAGTGCAGCAAGAACTTTTTACATAAGTAGTCGGTATTGGTCAATGGTAAAGGCTCAATTCGTCTACATGACAACTTTAGATTATACTTTTCAACGATCACTCGCAAAATGTTGCTTATGCGTTGCACTATGAAATTAGACTCACCATCCATTCACCTAATCTCTCACTTACGGATTATTACTTTTTCAAACATCTAGATAACCTCCTACGTGATAAATACTTCAGAAATACAGGACATACTGAAACTGCATTCAATGACTTTGTCGCTCTAAAACTGCTTAGTTTTAAGACATCGGTATAGGAAACTTATTTCCCGTTGGAAAAAATGTGTGTCAAAACTAGTGATTCTTATTTTGGTTCATAAAGTTTATTCTATACAAATATATGTATTAATTTTAAGTAAATTATAAAAATCATACATATCATATATGTTACAGCCTATTACAGTCTTCTGTTATTACTCTTTAAAATAATTATAGATGGTACCCGATAGAAAGGAAACTTCCCAGAGTATGTTCCAAAATATAAGAACAAACTGTTTCATACATTTATGATTTGAAGTTTCACAACAAATATAATCATTTCATACGAAAATCTGTTTCTTGTTTGTGTGTGAAACCGCATATCTTTATTTTTTTACTCCAATTCACTTTGTTGTTTCAGCTTGAAAATCTAAAAGGTAAAAAAAAAAAAAAAAAAAAAAAAAAAAAAAGTACCAGTCATTGGTAAATGAAAGTTTACTCAAAATTAGATTGACTTTCTACATTTAATTTAAGTATCTAGTATTAAGTACGCGCGACATTTTATATAGTTGATTTTCAATACATCTACGTTTTCATTGATTTTTTATAAATAGTTATATTCAGTTTAGGAGATGAATTTAAGATAATTTTCCATCCATAAAATGGGAAGAGTTTATGAAACATTAACATTCTCTGTAATTTTTCAATATCATTTCTAAAGTCTTATGGTATGTGCATAAGATTTAAAAATATATATAACTACGGCAATGAAATTCTGTCTCCAAAGTTATAATGACATATGCAATGTTTTCTACTGACATACCTTACTGAAACTGAATCTCAATTTTTTTTTAGATAGAGCATTTGAAATTTTCCCGATAAAATTTAATTTTCAAACATTCTCTGACTGCAGTTACAATAAAACCTTTTTCCAAATAAGTACAAGGTTATAAAATTTTATTAAAAAAATTCAGGTTATAAAATTCATTAAAAAATATTAGTTATCATAAATTTAAAAATAGTAAATAAATTAGATAATCTGTAATCCTAAATTTGGTAATAAAATAGTAAGTTTTGTAAAGTTTTTAGTAGTAAGATTAAAAATTTTTTAAAGATATTATAGAACACTCTAGAAACAACTAATGAAATTACTGAAGTTTACCAAACATTTATCGATTGTTCAATATCTTTTATAATTGTGAATAATTTAATGAGCAGTTGAGTAAAACAATTGAAATAACTAAAAACTTTAATTTATGAATGATGCAATTTCTTTCACCAGAATTATAGAATTGTATTGTATGTTTGTGACTCTGAGATCAAGTTTGGCACATGAAAGTTAATTTTTTTTTTACCTAAATTTAAAGTTTTGATTCAAAATTTTGAAAAATCTGTAAGTTTGAGATGAAAATCGGACTCACTAACTGGCAAAATGAAAACCAGAGAGCTAACTGTGTTATGAGAGCTTAACTGCCTTATGTGTGTGTTATTTGATTTACTGGGAATTTTTTTTTTAATTTACAGGATATGTTTAATATATATATATATGCAAGAATAGAGTTTTATCAGCAAAATCACTATTTTACAGAAATTTCAACATGAACAAGAAATTTTAATTTTACAAGAGCTACTTATAAGTTTACGGTTGAAATAAATTGCTAAAATAAACTAACAATACGAGCTAATAAGACTAACCAAAATGTAGTTAGTTAGTGAGTTAGATTAACATAGTAGTGTGTTAATGTATATTTTTGTGGATTAGGCTATATTAAACTAGGAGGGGAAGAAAAATCAGGGTATTTATATATAATAACAAAAATAAGCACTTACGGAATGCATATTATTTTAAGAGCCTTTTTTGTGTGTGGACCTATTATAGCTTTAGCTTTATAGTCATTATTTTAAGGAAGGTCTTCTTACTATATAGTGGATAAATGAGGAAAGTATGTAGATCTTTTGAGAGTATCAAAAAATATACTTATGCAGAAAATTGTTTCATAATGAAATAATAAAAATCCAAAAATGAAATGTTTATATTGAATTCCATTCTTAATAATTGTTTTTCTTTATCTTAGAAATCGCTCATGTGATAGTGTGACCTAAGGACATAAGTAATAAATTTATAAAGAAAAAAAACAATTTTTATGATCACAGAAGTTTGCAACATTTTAACAAAGCTTTCAAAAAATGAAATTGCGAAAAAAATTTGCGATTATTAATTTGAAATCCTATTAATTAATAAAATTTTTAAAAATTTAAATTGTCTTTGTGTGTTCTGATTTCAATTAACCATAAAATGGATGCTTTTTTTCTGTTTTATTGTCAATGTGTTAATTTGAATCAATGGAAAACGGCTTCTGTAGCCGATGCTTTGGTCTTTATATAAGAAATCATTTTATGAGAAACATGAACTTTGACAGTATTCTCAACCACTTTATGTTTGAAAAAGTATATATTTAAACCCGCAGAGGATAAAATATTTAATTGTTGAAAATATACAGAGTGCGGCACGTAAAGATAGCCCGTGGTATTATTATAGAATATTGTGCTTTTTTGAAATTATTTGATTCTTTGAGACAACAGTGAATTCTATTTATGAATCCTAGAGGCGTTTTATTCAAACTTTCCAGAAGAGAAACTTCGCTCATTTTACTTTCACCTTGACGGTACAACAGGCCACAGATCAGATCATGATTATCCCGTGTGCATGCGGTGTTGTTGACTCAGAAGACGACCAGCAAACATTTTTGTTATCTCAGTCACTTAAACTATCTACTTGTGCCTTTCACTTATGGGGACTGTTAAAGGCAAGAGAATCTAAACAAATCCACACACAATTGAAGAACTCAAGATAAGAAAGCATCACAACACAAGAACTGACATAAATTTCCTTAAGCTCATACACGTGGCGCCGAAGTGCACTTTCAGCACTTTTTAGTGAAGTGTGTTAATTATATTTAATACATTACATTTTATTATATGCAGTGACTTTATTAACTGGTTTTAGGTGTAATAAACCTAGAAGATTTGGTATGTAAAATGTTACTCTCATCAGGATTTATTTCCATTAATGAATCAAAAATTATAATATTTAGCAAAATTTGAAGCTGAATAATTATTCTCAAATTTAAATCCTTTATTAATAATTAAAACAGTATTTCTCTTAAGAATATCTGCTTTTATTACAATGTACATCCTTCCTCTATTAAAATATGTTTCATTTTTGACGAGACATTGCGCTTTTTTTTAATCTCTTAATATCATCTGTTTTACTGAGAACATTAATTACTTTTGTTGAATTTTTATTATTTTAAAATATATTCTACGAAGTATAAAAACAACCGAAAAATAATCACTGGTAAATAATGATAATTTATTTTTATAAATATAATAGAAATAAAAATTAGGTGTAATAAACCTAGAAGATTTGGTATGTAAAATGTTACTCTCATCAGGATACTCAAATACTCTCATCTAATAAGTACTTATCATTTATTAAATATACAAGTCCCTTTAAATACGATAGATGCAATATAACATCCAATATAATGAACAATATATACTGAAACGTCAATAAACCACATAAATAAAATTAAGTATAAAATTATTAAGGATTGGACATCACACATAATCAGTAATATATATATATTACACACACGCATACATAATTTAGCTTGCCAAAAATTTCAATGTTTATTTCGTCCAGAAAATTGTAATTTTGTTTAAGAAAATATTAATGATATTTAATCTATTTATTTAATGATCCTAGAAATCTCCAATTCAATGAATGATGAAAATCTTAGTAGATTTTCGTATATATTAATATATATCTAGCAAAGATTTTTCCCTTACATGTACAGTGATTAAAATAACTAAACTAAGGCTTATAAATGAATAATTTAAGTAGCTTAATTTATTTACAGTTTAAGAATAATGAAACTTTACTAATTTCTCACTCATTAAATCATTGAACTTGATTGGGCGTGCCAGAATACTCACGCAAACGATCCCCTTTTACATGGCCTCAAATAATAATTTGGCAAAGACTCGAGAATTTAAATATTCTGATATATAATATAAAGATGAAATAAAACACATGTGTAAGTGTAATTAGGATAAACAATCAAAAGTATTTATTGGTACGAATGGATTTAGAAATTAAATAAATAAATGAATCCATTTATAACATTTATTTTAATTAAAAATTATTGACACAATTTTTAAAATTTCGAATTTTAAACATCAAAATTGATTTTTGAATATTTACTTTAATGTTAATTACGATTTTTAGTATTAGTTAAATGTATTGCGTCCCTTGCAATGAACTACTTATTAGATTATTTACACAATCGGTACTGCAAGTATGTACATCTAGTATGTAATTAAATATTAATAGTTTGTAATTAATATTAGTAATTTTATATTTGCATGTATCAGTAAAATAAAAAATAACGTTATATAAATAATAGTTAAGAAGCTAATTTGATTGCCTTCTGTCATCAAGATCTTATCCTATCATTATGAGAAAAATATAGCATATTACATCCACTATGTTCAAGAGACTTAAAATATGTTTTAACATGGGTGGAAATATTGGATGCTGCATGTAACAAGATAAAAAGAATTTACTAGGATGTATTCATAGTGATGATAATATGCGGGAAGAATAAATATTATAAATAATTATATTCATTGTAATAAATCCAAGTAATGTAATCACAATTATTTTGTACAACTGCAATGCCCTTACAGTCTTTATCGCTTAAAAAGCTTTACTTGGTTCATAACTTCAAACTTAATATGTGAAGATTCTTGAGTACATGAAAATGTGTAATACTCAGCAAAGAACTTAAAAAGCTGTCAAGAAGCTTGTTTTACTATTGTGTGAACCAGGGAAATTTTTTTTTCTGTTTTAGATAAAAATATATTTAAATAAATCTCCTGAATAGGCCATGCAGCTTCAATTCTAATATGATACGAAATTTTTTCTGCGAATTAAAATGCATTTATTATGACTAACTTTTTAAGAAATTTCATATCTCAGTTAGGGAAAAAGAAATCTTATCAATGTCAAAGAAATCTTATTTAACTTAAAAATTAGTTCTACTGAATCTCAAAATTTCTTAAACTTATATTACAAAAAAAGCCGCATTTTTTATAAATTCTATTAATAGAAAATTCTTCTATGGATAAGAATTTCAGCGAAGATAATATTTGAATGACAACACGCCTGTCTTCCTCCCATAAAATATTTTCACATATCTGAAGAATATGATTTCTTTTCCTAAGAGAACCTCATAAATCGAGAATAATATTCAGTAACTTACTTTTTTAGGAATTAAAATAATGTATATATATATATATATATATATATATATATAACATTTTTTTTGGATCCTTTACCGCATACATTAGTGTTTTCAATTAATAGAATATTATTTAAAGAATAGGAGAAGGGAAATTTTCTAAAAATTAGGTATTTCTCCAATAATATTAAATATAAATTCACAGTAGTAATTCTTGAAAAAAAAAATTTCATCCAATAATATTAGAACCATTAAAAAAAATCAGATGACTGCATCTTTTCAAGGTAAGTAATTATAAATTGTCTGACTTTATATTCAATAAAATTTTTATTAAAAATCCAATTTCATATTCACTTAGATTGTTTGATTCAGATTTCTTTTCGGTTTTTAACAAATTAAAGAATTAATCAACAATGAAGTAAACTGTGATAAAATATTCAGTTATAAAATATTTCCCGGTAAAAACCGAGAAATTGCTCTCATGTGTGATTAAAAATTCTATTATTCTCAAGGTAATGCATTACTAATATGTAGTTTTCCAAATTAAAATTTCTAAATAAATGAAAAACTCTGATTTTCACTTTCTTGAAGAAATTCCAATGGAAAATTTTTTTTTTCTCATTAAATACAAAAATAAAATTTATTGTTTGGACACATTATTTTTGTCATCTATTTATAAATTCTGCTGGCAATCTTGTTAAAATATTTTTTAACAGAATAAATAAATTAAGTTAAATTTCTCCTAATTAAGTTCCTTTCTCTAGGCATAATTATTTATAATAATAATATTTTGTATGTTTATATTAAGAGTTTTATTACCATAGCAATTTTTCACCAAACATATATTTTCCCCATTTATAGAGTGCTCAAAAGCTCTAAAGAAACTGTATGAATATATGACGCTATATAAAAAAATTTTCTATTAATCTGAATTTTTTGTTTAATATAGATTAATAAGAAATTTTGCATGCTTTTTTCTTTACAAAAGGCACGTAATATTTTGCAATATAATGCACTCATACCCAAGTGTTTTTGTGCATAAATTTTTTCTTAGCATATTACTTGTGTTATATCAGTTCTCTATATGAATGACAGAAACAAGACTATTGGAATAAAAGCTAAACCTAAATATATAAGTGAATTACGAAGGTGAATTTCATAAATATATATTTTTTCTTATTTCATTTTTGATTCAAAGATTTAGTTAACAAGTCTGGTGAATTTTTTTATGTACTGTACCATTTTTGAATGTTCTTAATAGCATGGATTTAATCATTAACTGATTGAAAAACTATGTACAAAAGGTGTTTCTATCAAAATATTTTAAAACTTCCTTATACGTGTCTGTGCATTAGTTTTCTAAGTGAAAAGGCTTGAAAGAATTCGATTCTAAAATAAATTGTCAAAGTATTCTTCAGATTAATATTTTCAAACTGAGAAGGAAAATCGATGTATCTATATAAACTTAAGTACAAAAATCCATATAATCATATTAAATCAAGCATAAAAATCAATTAAATTAAAAAGAATAAGTTGTATAGTCAACATATATGGTGAAAATAGCTTTCTAGTTTAAGCAATATTTCCTACTTATCCCTTTACTAACACCTCAAAATTTTCAATTAGAAATAGATTAGATTATGCTTCGCCTTTCTTTTAGTACACTGTTTTTTAATTCGATATGAAGTTGAAATATTTTATGAAGAAATTCTAAGAACAATTTTAAGATTTCCGAAATGGTACATTAGATCTGTGCTTCTTTCCATTTAGGCAAATTACTCTTGGGAAATTATTCTCTCTTCTATTAGTGAACAAGGAGCATCAGATGTCAGAAAATATCAATAAGAAGCACGGCTGATAAGCATTAAATGCTGTTGCACAAATGACGTGTCACTGCAGATCACTTGTAACCAAATTAATAACTCTATCTTGTCTATAAATGTTTCTATTGATGTTAGCGGTTTTTGTTTTCAATAAGAAAATTCTACTAAAACAACTTTATCTTGAAACTAAGCAAAAATTAGGAAAATAAACTTATTTTTTTGCTACAAAAGTTGCTTTTACAAGCTTAGTGGGAAAAATGGATGCCGAGAAATTTTTATTAAAAAATCCCTGATATCATCTCAACTTTTAAAGCTGTTATAAGAGATATTCATTGTTGAAAAGTATGATAAAAATAATCTAATGGATACCAAATTGGTATTATATATGATGAACCAGCAAACAACCAATGCTGGCATGAATTCTCTCCTAACTTTAATTTTGTGTTATAATTTTTATTTTAACAACGATTATTGCTTAATGAAATGATACTAAAATTTGTGTTTGAATTCTACCATCAGCATTCACCAAGTAGATTCAGTCTTATATGCTAATAAATTTAATTTAGCTTGTTTGGTTTCACTTGTTTTCTCCTATCTTTATATTTCAAGCAGTTCAAATTATATATGTTGAAAAGTATTTTTCTGAGAACAGCCTAAGTAATCCTTTAAATTGAAGCCAAAATACTGAAAATTAGAGTGACATTGGATTATGAAATGATAGTAAAAATACTTGATAATTGAGGACTATCTGACATTGAATTTGATAACGGAAAAACTAAAACATGGTAAACAAGTTAAATGCAAGTATAAATATTGCATAGTATACCATTTCAAAAGTAAAATGTCACTTGAATCATATGAAATTGAAATGAGAAACAGAGAGAAAAAAAATCAGCTGCCACTTTTACTTTTATACAGGTATATTTATCTCCAAAAAAAAAAACATTGAAAGATGAAAAAAAGGGAAAAAAATGCTCTAATGATTCGGATCAAAGCAAGAGTGTCTTTCAGACTAGAAATTTCATTATCAAAAGAATTTTGAGCACATTTTGAATAACATAATCAAGTGTTTACCGTAATTAAGTTTAAAAGCAAAAAAATACATATTTTAAAAAATTGAAAGTGAAAATTATTCTTAGAACCATCCTTTAAATTTTTTAAGTATTTTTGTCGGCAAAAGTTAGAAAACTTGGGAGATTTCATTTCATTATAAGAAATCTTGAGTTTTAAATTTCGAAAGATTAAATAAATCCGAAATGTGGGTTAAACTGCAATGCGAGAATTGAAGAAGAAGGAGTGATTTAGTTTCCATAAAATGAAGAGTTACTTGCATATTCTTTTCTTAAAAACAATACCATAAAACGAGAACTATTATCAGTAAAATATATAGATTGAAATTCAGAATTGTTTAAAATTTCGGCTACAAGGTAAGTTGCGTATAATACATGGATCCTTAGTTCAATTTAATAAAAAGTAAATAAACAATTTTTATAAATATGACGTTAATATTTCCTTGAACGAAAATATTTTGAATATTTCTAATAAATGCTTTGAAAATTTTCACAATGATTTAAAAGCATTGCTATTGAGACAAATAAACGTAAAAGATAAATCTACATCAATATCATGAAATCACTAAACTTCTAGCATTACTTTTAAAAAGGATCTTTAATGACAAATTGTTAGTTTACAAGCATGTAGATTCATATTTTATCTATTCATCTGTAATTATAAAATATTAAATAATTATCATTAGAAAATTTTGTATGCAGATTATGGCATTTTAATATATTATGCGTATTAGAATTAAATATACTAGACGAAAACTTAATTAAATACGTAAATAAAGAGTTGTTGTTTTTCTCGTGTGCCAGCTAGGATGTCAAATTGGGGTACGATGCTCCACTTTTCCAACTGAACCGTATTTGGTGTGGATTCCGACTTCTGCAGTAGACACACATGCTATAGGGACCCGTTTATAGAGTAGGCAACCATTCACACAAGGAAAGGACAAAGACAAGATAGAGAGAGAGAGAGAAAGTATGCCCATGCCTGAACCGTGATTCGAATTCAGGACTTCTCTATCCGTAGTCAAGCAAGTTGACTACTAGACAAGTTGGCCGACAAAAATAAAGGGTTAAAAATTTAATATCAATCTAAGATGTTACAATCATGATCCTTGTTACACGTGAAGACATTCATTATAAAACTAGTAATGATTCAAATTAGACCATAGCCAAGATACATTTATTGCTTAGAATAAGGAATATCCGTAACAAAATAATTTTGGAATATTAATATCAAACTTTATTCCATTTCATTATTAATTTTTGTGTTAAATTTACTCATTTTAATTTACCTGGACAAAAGTAATTACTTAGTATCCATTTCAATTAATTGTTCGAATTTAATTTGTGTCTGTGAATAGTTAATTCACAAATTGATGTCAGAACTAATTATTTATACCACAACAAATGCATGTGACCTGAATAAAACTCTTCGACTTTAATTATTCTAAATTCTTTACTGATCAAATTATTTTGTGGATTAAAATTCAAGATCATTGCATATTTTATTCAAATTGTTATCTTAAAATAATAACATGAATTTCTGAATCAGTCCTAGATTGCAGATAGAGATAAATTCATTAAAACACAGTTAAACATAATAAGGAAATATCTTTTTCTATAGGATAAAAAAAGAGTTTGAGAATCTTCGTTCTAGTAAATAAGCATTGGATAATTTTGTTTGAAAATTTTCTGTGTTATTTAATAAATTTTATCGAATTATTTTTTTATTAATAATAATACTTGAATTGATTTAGTATGTTTTATTACAAATCATTCTCTAAGACAACTTTATAATTCAAAGTCATACCTGTTAAAGCATAATTTTTTTATCATTATTATTATTTTTTATTTATTTATTTATTATTTTTTTTTGTATTTTTTTTTGGAAAAGTATTATAGTAAAACTGCTCCAAATATTTAGAATGCGTTAAAAGGATTGTTAAAAATATAACTAAATATTAAATAATAAAAATAAACTGCAAAAATATTTAGAAATTGAAAAATAAAACAAGAGCTATTTTATGACAAAATGTTTACAATTTTATAGAGGCTTAATATTAAAATTAGGATCCTCACGAAGTTAAATTTTTGGAAAAGTTTGATACTTTTTTAAGAAATGTTTTATAATCTATTAAAATTGCTATCTTATATTGCCTAAATTAATTCAGATTTTTTAATTTCCATTAATGATTCAAAAATTATAATACTTAGCAAAATTTGAAGCTGAATAATTATTCTCAAATTTAAATCCTTTATTAATAATTAAAACAGTATTTCTCTTAAGAATAACTGCTTTTATTACAATGTATATCCTTCCTCTATTAAAATATGTTTCATTTTTGACGAGGCATTGCGCTTAATCTCTTAATATCATCTGTTTTACTGAGAACATTAATTACTTTTGTTGAATTTTTATTATTTTAAAATATATTCTACGAGGTATAAAAATAACCGAAAAATAATCACTGGTAAATAATGATAATTATCATCATTATATTATTATTATTATTATAAAAATAAATTTTAATTTAATTTTATAAATGTAATAGAAATAAAAATCATTTTAATTAACCAGCAATTATTGATCAATTATCTTATAACACGTAAAATAATAATAATTTCAATTTATTTTTGTAAATGCAATGCAGGAAATAAATGTATTATATTTGAGTTTATAAACTGCAAATTATTCTACCATAAAATATGAGATATCACGTGCTTTATTCTCTTTCATGGAACATTTCTTCGGGATCATTCGAATATATCTTGGACAAGACTAACGAATTCGTGCCGAGAGTCAGCTCATATCTGGGAGCCATTTGCGGTCGAAGTCGACATAGGCAAAACTGTTCTTGTAATGTGAGAGCAAAGCGGAAAAAAATCGCAGCAAGAAAAAGCGCGAGAAGTGAGTTCGTGCCTTATCTTGGCTGAAGTGTCTGCCTTCTCTTAACTGCTTTCAAATGGATTTCTATATTCAGTTAGATGGCTGGAGATGGCCCGTTCTATTCTTTTATTACACCGAAAAATAAATAAGAAAACCACATTTCTCTATTCTCTCCCCTTTCTTTTTTGTTGATCTAGTTTTTCCGAAAGGGTATACTGAAATGGCATAAAGAGAGTTTTGTAGTTTTTGCAGCCTCCATTTACTTATTTTATGTTATTTTTGGGAGCATTCATCTGACATAAAATAGTATAACGAAACTATGTAGCATTCATAACTCCTAGTATAAAATCTATAACTATGCATTCCTTATATTTCCGCTTAAATTTGCATTTTTATAAAGTATAATTTCAATTACTTTAAGATTCAAGCGTTCATTTAAATATTTTTATAAATGATCAGACATAATTAAATACTTTTCATTATTTATAGTATTTGTAACATTTGTTTTACAGCATTTGTTAGTATTTGTAGCATTTGTTTTATAGCAATATAGAGCATTTGTTTTCTTTTATTTTAATGGAATTAGAATGGGCTTTACTTTTACTAATAATAAAGAAAATTTTTTCATGTTAAGTGAAATATAAAGTATGAAAATTATAAATTTATGGAGGATAAAAAAGGCCAATACAGAGTTCTCTGAAACTCTTTAGCAATTTGGAAAAACAGTAGGGAATTTTTAGGGATTGTTTAATGAGTCCTCAACAGAAGAACACTTGTTTTTATCACTGCTTTTTTGCACTTTTATATTCCAGTAGCTAAAATACATTTTTATCACTTTTGCTAAAGCCGATAAAACTGTGTTGTTTTGATATTATTCAAGTTAGCTTTTGGTTTTAAATCATAATATCGTAGCATATAATTTAATATTAATATCGTAGCATATAAATTTATGCCATTTTAAATCATAACATCATAGCATATCATTATTATCGTAGCATATAATTTAACTACGATAATAAATAAGTGAAGAAGTATTTGGCAGAGAGTACCAGCAAATGATTCTATTTGCATAGTTCTAATATCCGACATTAATCTAATAAATATTTTAAGAAAAGATAAAAGTCTGTAAAGCAATTTTTTATGTACTTTTACCACAGTATAATTTTTTCTCTTTTTATAGGAATCTCTTACAGAAATTATTTCAATACAGAATATTAATAAACTTCACTAAATCTCAAAGGAATTTGATAAATCCTTAAAAATTAAATTTTTTCTATTTAGTAATAAAAAAAATTATTCTGAATTTTTAAATTATTTGTCTTAATTATATTAAATAGACTATTTAAGAATTTTGTCTGACACTTTTCAGCAGATAACAAAGAAATTGATAATTTTTGTAGGACATTTGAACATTTCCCATAGGAGGAATTTCTTTTAATAAGTTTTATCCATGAGTTGTGTGTGTGTGTGTGTGTGTGTGTGTATGTGAAATTGAGAAATTCCTAAAAACTCCCAAGCACCCACCACGACAAATGTGCATACATATAGAAAATTCATTATTGTTTACACAGCAGTGGTTAGGATTGGACCACGGACCTTCTGCTGGAAGAGCGTGACATACGACAATGATGATCCGTTTAGAATTGGGTATATCCTTTATTTAGATTTAAGAATAATTTTTAGAGAATTAAGTTTACTCGCGGATTTTTTGTAAGCAGCGATTGTATGCAGCCGCCTATTGCTTAAAGGGTTATCAGAGCACATTCTTAGCCACATGCCACGCTCTCAAGAGACGTAACAACAAGAGATAAAAGCAGCATTTTTTAACTTTCTTATTCTCATTCAATTTTTTTGTGACTTTCAAAACATAATATGATTATGTATATATAAAGTGACATGGGGAAAACTTTAGATATGACATATTTCTTACTCTCTATAAAATATTAAAATAAATTTTAAACACTTGATTTTATACTTTCTTATACAACATAATTCTAATTTGTGGTATTCAATGCGATAAAAAGTGAAGAAGATTTTATATCATATTGCGAGAAATAGCATTCACTTTTTTTCAAATTGATAGTATGAAAATATACTTGTATAGAACATGCTAGTATAAAACACAAATTGTAATAAATAAAACACAATATTCACTTACTTCCAAGTCAGTATTTTTAAAATAATATAACTCTTTAAAACTCTTGGGATAACGAACTAACATTATTAGCAAATATAGGTGAGACAAAAAGTATATACATTTTTTCGTGTGAAAAAAATATCAGTCAGATAATTTTAGTTGTGATGGAAATAATGAAACAGATGGAAATATAATATTTTAATAACAGCATATTCAACACTTTTAATAACTACACATTGCACTTTTGAGAAATAAGTGAATGAATATTGTTTGATTCTTAAGAGCTTGAGAAAACATTTATCGAAAAAATAACGTATTAAGCGACGATCTTTCTCTAAAAGACATTTTAAGAAATACTTAAGGTAGAATACTAGTCTTTTCAACACAATTCTGAACAATTTATCAAACTTTTGCATAATTCTTTCATTTTTTATTAAATTTTTCATTTATTTGTTATTATCTTATAAATCTAAATAACAATCATATAAATTAAACCGCATAATAAATAAGTTTAATTCAAGAGTTTATGAATACTTTTGATAAATCTTTGAAATATATTATTCAGTAATGTAGTTACAGAAACTCCAAAGACAAAGGTAAAAATTAAAGGCAACGCTATCAATCGATGCACCACCAAGAAATTTTGGGGTCATCGTTGATGACAGTTTTAATGATCCACAAACTAAAAAATATACTTGCTTAACTCCGAGTGATCGCGAGATAAATAAAAACTAAAGTAGCTCGTGACATAGAAAAGTCTGTGCCCACCTTGTTCTAGGAAGTGTACTGCTGAATAACAGCAAAGACATCTGACAAGTTTTCTTAAAAGAATTAAGTGGCATTCTCTCAAACTCTATCGTGTTCAGAGAAACTAATGCATAAACCTAGTGAACTTATCTTGACCGTAATACTGACGCGCCAGTAAATGTCACAGCCCTCATAAATTTGAGTTACGCTAAATTAACTTAAGGGCCTTATTCCTAGAAATTAAGTGTGCACACACATGTTAAAGAAAATTGTACAATGATTATATTCAGGTAACGTTTAAACATTGCAACAGCATTTCACTTGGTTCAACTTGTCTTCCTAATATCTTAATTAAGCTTTCACTTTAAGATACAAAATATAAAAAACCGCAAAATAAATCCGCATTTCAAATTTTTATATATTTATGAGATATATCTTACAATATAAAATTTAAATTTAATATTTTAATAAAATATATTATAAAATATCCATGCACATAAAATTTTTTCCTTTTCTTTATCTTAAGGCAATCATATTTCAGATAAAATATTGTTTAGTATAAATCGTTAAAACAATACTTATTAAAGCAATTATTTTAATTTTTATAATAAATATAATAAATGTATAGTACAATAAATGTCATATTCTCCGAAACAACTAACATGAATTTATAGTATCTTTTGCCTTAGTTTATACATTAATATTTTTTAATTGGGAAAATATAATAGGAAAAAGATATCCTCTTGATATGGAAGACATCTTCTTTTAGTAATCAGAATAGAAAAAAGTTTATATTAATCATGACATTTTATTATTTTAAGAGCTATAACTTTATCTTTGAATTTGAAAATCATATTAAAATAACCAATTATAAACTAGGTACAAAAAGGCAAAAAACTCGGTTCAAAAAAAAAAAAAAAAAGAAATTAAAAATAATTAATTTGCAGGTCAGTTGATTTCTAGTATTTAAAACTAATTTGAAAAATTATTATTTATATAAAATGATTATAACGTTCTCATAATCAATCAAAAACTTTTTTGCAGCAATAATAGTTTACTTTGCAAATTATATATAAAATGTTATAATTACTGATATCATACATCGTGGCTGATATTTTTCAATGTCTTCTTTCTTTAATAACATTCTTTCACCCCTCAATTTAAGTTACTTACATTTACAGATAATATCTTATAAATATTACTTTGCTAGTAAATACTTTGCTATTGGATAAAATATTTTATTTATTTAAAGCATTTTGTGTTATCAAACTTCATTTATTTATTAATTTCAGTGTCCGGACAATCTTAGAAATTGACAGATCTTTATAATTTAGAAGCAAGGATTCCTGCCTCCCACTCAAGAATCCTTTCATTTGGAGGACATAACCCTCAAAACCTGTTGTACTTGCCCTAGCCACCATTAGAGAATATGACACATCTTCGGCTGAGTCCGTACATTTTCAATGGTAAGAAACATGTTCACTTATAAAATTATATGTTATTATTCTATAGAAAAAATTATTATTATAATATCTCCTGCTATTTAAAGTTTCAAATTTTTTAAGAAGAAAGATAAAAAGATCTATTAATTTTAAAATGATTTTTCGTTTCTTATTATTCTAGAATCCTTTTTAAACATTCTGCTAAAAGAAAAAGCATTATGAAAAAGATATCTTAGATGGAGTCATAATGTGATCTTTTGGCTCATTTTTTCTCCTTCATGGGTAAAATATCACCTACAGAGAAGATGAACAAATCGATTTTTAAACCATTTTTCACGCTTCTCATTCACGTCTTGAAATACACTTTATCAGATTTTTTTTTCCTTTTTTACCTTCAAGACGATCTTGGATATTTAAAGGATTGTGGCTGGCCGAAGAAAAACGATGTCTGCTTTGAAAAATCGGCCGAGACGTTGAAGGCCATTTCGAACATACCTCATTTACAAAGGGAAGTGAAAAAGACTTCCTCCCACGAAAATACTTCGATAACACGCTCCACCGTTATGTCAGTTTCTGTATAAAAGAAACCAAGCGAATAATATTTACTAAGAAAACTCTGCCAAACGCCACACCAAGAAGTACAATTGTAATTGTACATAAAAAAAAGACTAAAAGGTGGATAAAGTCAACAAATAGAAGTAAAATAAATGATGCAGAAAAACAGTTTATGGTGGCATTAAGAAAAAAATAAATATTTATCTATAACCAATATTTAATGCTTTATATACTTTTTTTTATTTCTGTGTGAATTGTCACTTCAGTACTAAAATAGAAAACATTTTATTTTCCTTTTCAATGATTTTTTGGTTCGAATCAAACGCCTTGGAGCATAACTGACATTTCACTTTCTTCGATTTTTCTTTAAATGGCATTTATATGTTTCAAAAGTTCTACTCTTGAAGTATACCCAATACACAATAAGCTGTTTCTCCGAACAATGGGAAATTTTACTATGAAGTTTTTATGGAACGTTACAGATATAAATATACATTTTAAAAATAAACGTAAAATCTCAGATGTGCTTTTAATTTAGAATGAAATTCGGAGGTAATTTTTATTGTATTATCCATAAATAAATTAACTAAAAATTAAAGGATGTGTATATCACATTATTTAATTCTTAAACTGAAACTGCAAATTTTCAAAACATAAGAAAGTAATAAGTTAAATATAAAATTATGAAACCTGAAATACAACCATATTAAATTATTAAAATTTCTAATAACTTTAAATAAAGTTTACTTTGCATTATATCTGCTAATAGTATAAATTCATAAAGATTCCTTACATTAATTGTTGGAACTCTTATGAACAGAACAAGTAATGAAATGATAGATCTTGCTCTGTGCGAATCCTATTATATTTAAGGTATACAAGTTTTGAGTGATATTTCATTAAACTATCATTTAATCATTAAAATTTCTTCATTAATTGACGATTGCATAACGGTTAACATTATATACTTACAATTTAAATAAAGCTTATTCTACGGAAACAAACCACTGAATCTATGATTTAATGTCTCTAAAAATGAATGAGAACTGATTTAAGAAATTTTAAGAAGAAATAAAGTGTGATAGTCCAAATGTTGAAATCGAACATTTCCCAGGCAACATGACTTCATAGCTGTTTATTACTCAGTGTATTTTTAGTAAGTAAAAAAAGGTACTTGAAATTATTATCACATAATAAAGTGCATGAGATTTGCGGGTTTCAGATTATCTATTTATTTTATTTTTATTTATTTATTAGTTCGGTTGCTGAAGATGAATAGTTAATTGCCATTAAGGGAATACAACGCAGAAGTAAGAGAGAGTATTCTATGAAGATTGTTTATTGAAATCCATTTAATAGAATCTATTTAATACATCGCATGCTCGAGAACTTATTTGTAAGTTTAGGTGTATTCATGTATTTGTATTTAGAGATACTTTAATATTTACGTAAAACATTTAATATCATGATTGACTTTAAATTTTGAGAGATATAATGCAAATAAATTTTAAAAGTTATCTCTTAAAAAAACTATTTTCCCCAACTTTGTTTACTTTTTATATTATATTACTTTTTCACATAAAGCTATATTTGTGTAAATAATTATTAACAATTTAAATACAGAAGATTACAACCATTGACAAAGTTCGTTAAATTGAAAATGTAAAGCATTCAATCCTCAGGATTGGTTTCTGTTAGGTATTATATATATATATATACCGGGTGATTATAATTAAAGTCCCGATTTTAAAAATCGATAATTTTAAAACTACTGGTCAGAATGACTTGATATTTTAGCAGAACAATCGTAAGGCAATGGAATTTTATTTGACGAAGAAAAAAATAGTTCTAAAATGTACCGATAGATGGCGCTGTCAGCGTTTACATTGTCTAGATATATGCAAATTACTAATAAGTGACATGCACACATGAGACTTAGCTGCCATAAAAATGCAGAGCACCAGCTCTTTGCCTAAATGTTTCATCATGACTCTGACTATGAAGGATCGCGCTCTTGAAGTTTTTTTATAAGAACGATGACTGTGCACTTACAGCTATTAGGAAGTTTCGGACATTAAAATCCTTTAAATGGGGTCCAATAACCGCAAAAGGTCTGCGAAAAATGATTGCTAAATTCGAAGAGACCGGTTCATTTGACGTGAAACGGGGTAGAGGAAGAAAACCAGTTTTGGCTGCGGCAGTGGAAGATGTGGCTACAGCATTACAAGAACAGACTAACAGTGATGTTGGAATCAGCAGTGCACGGGGAATTGGCCGAATGCTGGATATGCCGAACAGCACGGTTCGTAAAATCCTACGGAAGATCTTGCTCTGTTATCCGTATAAGATAACTCATGTGCAGGAGTTGCTACCGGCTGACCTGGAAGCACGTCAATCTTTTGCACTGCAATTTCTTGCCCGGATGGAAGTGGACAACGGATGGCCACGGAACATTCTGTGGTCTGACGAAGCCCACTTTCATTTGCAAGGTTCTGTAAATACGCAAAATTGCAGGATATGGGCGACCGAGAATCCGTCCCAGCTACAGCCATTACCTTTTCAGTCTGAAAAGGTTACTGTGTGGTGCGGAAGAACGGCAGCGTTTATCGTTGGTCCATTTTTCTTCGAGGAGACCACACCTGCGGGTCCCGTTACCTGCATCGTTAGTGGCAAGCGGTATGAAACACTTTTGCGTAACCATATCCTTCCAGCACAGTCAGTGTGTGGATCGCACAATATTCATGCAAGATGGCGTTCCTCCGCACATTGCTACTCCTGTGAAGCAGCTACTGAGTGCTAATTTCGGAGATGACAGGATCATAAGCCGTCATTTTCCAACAAGCTGGCCGCCACGTTCCCCGACTTAAACCCGTATGATTTCTGGCTTTGGGGGTACGTGAAGAATGTTGTTTACAGCGGGAGTTTTCAGAATCTAGCCGACTTGAAGGTAAGCATCACACACCACATCCATTGCATCATTACACATACTTTCCGATCTGTTGTGGAGCATGCCGTTTTGCGCTTCCAATTAGTAGTGGAACAAGGCGGAGGGCATATCAAACAACTTATGCTTTAATCATCAGCAAGGTGTTGATTCCATGAAGCTCTTTTTTTTGTCATAATCGCTGTTGTCGCTGTATTCTTGTCTTTTCGCTAATAAATCTTTAGTAAATCCCTGAACTCTAATTTTTTTCTTTTGGCTAACAACATTTCTGTGTTTAACGAATACATTTTTGGACTTTCCTCCTGATATTACCCGGACAGCGCCATCTATTGGTACATGTTGGAACTTTTTCGATAAGCAAAATTCCATTGCCTTACGATTGTTCTGCTAAAATATCAAGTCATTCTGACCAGTAGTTTTAAAATTATCAATTTTTAAAATCGGGACTTTAATTATAATCACCCGGTATATATATATATATATATATATATATATATATATATATATATATATATATATAATGCTATGAAGAGGCAACTATGAGTACCAATAACACTTTCTTACCCATGCCTTGCAGATTCAAAGCACATTCAAGTGATGAAATAGATATCTAAATTTCTATCTTATACAACATAAACTGAATTCAGCTAGAACTAAAGAAAATTTAAATTATGTAACTAGAGTTTTTCAATAAAACAGTTTTTAGTAATTTAAAAATTGTCAAGTAAGATAGACTTGTCCGTAATTTGACGTTTATAACTTCAAAAGTGTCTCAGTAATTTGATGTCATTTTCTATCAAACCTATAAAGTCTATTATTAGGAACAACAATCAATATTTGAAAATGATAATTTCTCTCTATATCACCATGAGAAAAAAATTTAAAATTCCTCAACGGTTAACAGGATATTCACCATTGTGAAAATTTCTGAATTTTAAACCAAGGTAAATTTTTCAAGAACTGTAAATGTCCTGACATTCTTCTTTTTGTATCCTACTATAAGCTACAGAAAATTGTTTAATTTGCATGTAGACATTACAACCTATATGTACGAGGGGGTGACCCTGGATGGAATGGGCGAAGTACATCGGGAGTGAATACTCCTGGTAGGGCCACCCAAGATGTGAAGGCTATTCCACTTTATCCAGCTAATGTTAGACAGGTGAACAAGCAAAGCCGGACTTCTGCCTTTCTTAGATGCTCAGGGTAACTACTACCTACAGATGCCATCCCCCTTTCCCTATCATGTTTATAACGCCTTTGGTTTCATCAGATCCGGCCACCTTCAGACTCTATGGTTCTCCCAGGGCAAACAAGTCTTTTCCACCTGCACTTTGTGCAATACTAACGAAGCCAGTCCCGAACACCTATTGAACTGCATTGGCTTTTCAAAGCGTGAACTTTTATACAGCTCTGGGGCTATCCTCAATTCTTTGAAGGAAAAGGATGTCATGGACCTGGTCTGATTAAGACCAGGGGATATAAAAGAAGAAGAAGAAGACAACCTATATGCAAATTAAACAATTGACTGGTTAAGGTAAATCAAAAGAGAAATTTTTCTAGCAATCAAACATTTACAACTTTGAGTAAGGAGTATTAAAATAAAGGAACAGTTCTTTTGAACTTGATTTTCACAAAATACGCATTAACAAAATGAAAGAAAGAAACATTATATGAGGGCATTGTCTTTGAATATTTATAAAGAAATTAATGTAATAGATATATTTAAAATAACATAAAACGGTTATCTTCCATAATTCTTCAAAATGTCAATGTAATGATGTTTATAAAAGATGGATAGCAGTATAATTAATATTTTTTAATTGCAACAGACAGAAAAGTAGCCACTAACTGTCTTGAAATGTATTATAAGTAGAATGTAACAGGTTTACAGTACAATAATTTACCAAAGCTTCCACGGTACCCCTTGTATATTTTTTAAATCACCAAAAAATCGTAATAATAATAAAAATTTTGGTACAATTTGTCAGAGATACAGACACACATTTATTTTTTTAAACTTGTTACTTTTTGAAAATTTAAAAAACTTAGCATTATTAGGGAATATTTCATATTTTTTCATATCGTAACTAAATATCAATAAATGCTTTGCTATGAAATATTAATAAGATCTGAAATATCAAATGTTCTTCATCTGCACTAACTGATTATTCTTTAAAACAATAAAAGTCATCAAAAAGAAAACATATCTAACACAGTTATGATAGAAAATTCTGCTTTTGTTATTTTATAAATATTTCGATCCTCAAAACTCATTTTCAAACGAAAATTGAACTATAAACTACTCTATATAATGCTTCTCCTAAAGAAATTTTATAGTAAATAGATAAAAGAAGTTCATGGCTTTCTTATTGTTTAAGAAATGGTCAAGGCAGGACCCTATTAACAGAATCTTATAAGCAGAATTGGTATTATAAGTAGAATTTATTACAGTTCAAATTATTATGCTTCTATCATATATAAGATGGCAGTTATGATTATTCAAATGCATGTTTGATTTCAATATTAATGACACCCAATATTATTCCGAGAACACCTTACGCCATATTGAATATGAGCCTACTCTTTGTAGTCATAATTTCAGTGTCTGTGTGGGAGATATATTGAGCCAATGCAAGATCATTTTAGCATTTAACTTTCGAAACGTGGAATAAATTAGAAAGGGTTCCGTTTTCTATTAAGCGAATGAAAATTTGGAAATAGATAATGTAGGCATCATTCACGGGGTCATGGCGAAAAATATGAAAAGAAAGAAAAAAATCATATAATAATAACTAAACAGTTTCGCAAAAAATGCATGTAAATATAGACAAAAGGCTGATTTTGCCAACGAAGGAAAAGACTTGGATATGATTTGCTTGCAAGACAAGCTCAATTCTATGTTTTCTAAAAACTGTATGAAACATTTTGAGTTCTGCTACCTGAAGCACTAAAGCAGGACATATTAATTTACAGATCTTTCAGATATCATAATTTCATAGTTTTAGATCAATTCGAAATCAGTCGAATAGTTTGGATCAACATATTGGTCCTGCCACATAAAAGTTACAACTATCACGGAATGTCGACCTTTGAAGATAAAATAAAATCGAAGGACGGCCTTTACATACATGATTGAAATGGGAAATGGTAAGATAACAGTTACTATTGAGTGTAGTAGGTTACGCAGTAAAATAACACACATCTTGGTATCATAGATTTGTGCTTCCATCCATTCTTCAATGGAGAACAATCAAAATGGTATTCCAAACTTATCAATTGAACTAATTCTGAGGTTGACAAATTATGCTCATGATTTATTCATGAGCTCATGATTGATTCATTGATTCAATCCAATGACGCATCTGAAAAATTGGAAAGAAAAAAGTGCATACAATTTAGTCGTGTACAGTGGCCTAGAAAAGGATGAGCCAAGGGAATCTATCACACTCCAGACGTCTTCCACAGAGGGCTCCAAATAACTTCAAAGACAAACAAAAATTTCCAGAAAAGTTTATTTTTATATTGATTGAAATAACAATTTTATTCGAGGAAATGGATGTTAAATTTAACAGTTGCTGTGTCATGTCTAGAATAAACTGCAAAGTCGCCTTCAAATATATAAGAAACAAACGTGGAAACTAGAAAGGGTTTGGTGAGAGACAAAATAGAAATGGGATAAATGGAGAAAAAAAAAGAGCTAACTTGTCATAACACGAATTTTTTTTAATTTTATTGTAATAGTTTAATTTATTAATAAAATTGTATTATTTTAATCATGTTTTTGATTATTGTTTTTAATCTATTCGAATTTCGTTTTTCACTTTTTGATATTTTTTTTAAATTTTGCTGCTTTGCTCTAAGATTTTTAGCTCTAGATTTGTCAAGTACCACTATTTTGTACTACAAATTTGATAAGTATGTATATGACAAAAATATCTAATATTTTCTCATAAAATTTTTGAAATATTATATAAGATCAATTTTTGTGTGCATTAAGGAAGTTTTTCATTTTAGTTAAAAAAATTCTTTGTTAATTTATTAGTATTGATGTTGTAAGTCAATTTATGTTCACAGTAGATTAGGGAGGTTCCAAATATGAATATAATTAATTTAACTTAATGAATACAACGGGATTTATAATTTTTGAATTCTAATATTTTGGTTGTCTGAGTCAAGTAACATGGCTATTATAAGCTGCAGCATATAAATAAATAAATTTCTTTTATTCAAAATACAAAAATAGAAATAAATTAATATCGCTTTGGCTGACAAATATGTCATTGTGATTTCTTCACATGTGATTATTTGTTATTTTAAAATTGGAAGTATGAAAGCGTTTTGCACAAACTTTAAATGTTCTGAAATATTATCTGACATATGAAACTATTCTTTTAAGAGATTGAATAACCTTATTTAATAAGCAAAGTAAGTTAATACTTTATATATTCCCTTTTATAAATAAAAAATGGTAAATTTTAATCTTGTTTTGATTGCAAAATATCAAAACATCTCTACGAAAATGAAAATTTCATAAAGCTGAAATTATAATAAATTTAGGAAAACACATAAAAGAATATTATCGAAAATCAAATAATAAAATTCCCAAAATTAGCATCTTTAATTATCAATAGGAATATATATGCAAATAAAAAATAAATTTTAAAAATAAATGACTGTGTGTAAAGTATTTCATTTCCCATTTCTTAATAAATTGCTTTTATAATAAGTTATAATAAGCTTTTATAATTGCTAAATAAATAAGTTGAGTCATATTTTACCTACTACAGTTTCATTTAGATAAAATAAAAATATTAGAATAGAATTTTAACATCATGAGAGAGAGAATTTTTCCCGATAAAGAAACAATACATCAGAGCACACATTCGGGTGGAACTTTTCAATTATTTACTCCTTATACTACGAATTCAATATAATTATAAAGCTATATAGTAGACATTCAATATAATCCTAGAAAAAATCTAATAAATTACAAATATGAATGTAAACATGGATTTATATTCGAGCATCTAAATATCATGAGATGTTTACAAGTATGAATGTAAACATATACTTAAGCTCTCAGCGAATTCTAAATCTAAATGATAATGTCAAAACTTGGAAAATCATTAATTAAAAAAAAAATAATGTCGCAAAAATTTTTTGCAGATTTCAATCTTAACCTTTTTCATATGCTGATCAAATTAATATACTATTAATTTAATCAGCAAATAAATTATTAATTATTATTACTATTAATTAAATTATACTTCGGCCCCATCTTTAACTAAAGAAATATGGAACCCAGCTAGGACAAAAGAAAAAATGTCAAAACTGAAAAAATTATTTTAAAATATCAATTTTCATGTTTAAATTTCCAAATAAATCATTTAAATACATTGATATTATCAGAAAAATCTTAAATTTATTTTTAATATCAAGAAGTGCAATAGAAAGATGAGTTGTTTTTGAGACTTAAGAAAACTATTTTGAAATTATTGTACATCTTAACAAAATTAAGAAAGGCTCTGAATCTTTAGCTCAAGCTTCCCTCACTCTTGCGTCACGTTTTACTAGTGAGAAAATTCCCACTGAAATGTGTTTCTCATTAACGTTGCTTTTTATCCAAAATATTTGTAACCAGCAGCAAGTTGACTCAAATGAAACGACGGAATTTCTTCGAATAACAATACTGGATCGTCCAATGCCGAGGACTATCTTCCCGGAATCAAAATGAGATACAGCTATGAGAATCGAATGTAATTACTTCCAAATTCTAGGAAATCAAATAAACTTAGTTTCCTTTTTCTTTTTACCAATTACATGGTTAGTATGTCATTACTTATCAAACGTCGATGGTTTTAAATCTGATAAATTTTATGGTTTTAACAAATAGCATTACTTGGTTAAAAATGATGGACTTCGTTGAAAATAAAATTTTAAAATCTTGACTTTTGACACTAAAAAAATGAAATCAATGAATTTAATTTCCTGTCTATCATGCATTCTTATTATTTGCTTACTTAATGCCAATTTTTGCTAGCGCAGATATTTATGAACATGCACTTATAATTTTGAAATTTAAAATCAAATAGCTTATCACTTAAAATTAGAATTATTTAAAATTTAAAATCAATTATGTCTTAAATTAAATTTTATTTGGCTTGTAACTTTATTATATTTATATAAGCACTTTGTGTAGAAATCTCTGCTTCTCGAAATTAAAGGAACCAAATGGATTAAATGTTTTAATATGTTTGAATACTCATAAACTGTCTTTTTATAATTATTTTTTAACCACACATTTAAATTTATTTAAAAAACACAAGCTTAAGCTCGATGAAATTATTTTAATGGAATATAAAGAAATCAGGCATAATTATCGTCCTGAAATTTAAAAATTTTAAAATTGTAAGTATCTTTGAGTGGCATAAATTTATCGAAGGAAAAAAAAATTCCTTTCCGTAAAATAGAGCTTTCAAATTAAATCCTAATAAAAATAAGCTCTTATTTTAATGTAAAATATGTTTCAAAATCTCACGAAGTAGGGTTAGTTAACGTATTAAACATAAGTGGAAATTTTTCACAAATAAGAATACAGGCAGTGAAAACTTCTCTAAGTAAAATCACGTGGTATAAAATATTTTATATCCATATTTCCTAGTGATAATTTATATCACTAAAAAACTTGAAAGCTAATATTTAGTGCATTAGTTCTGAAAGAAACTGTGGTTAATATTATAAATTTGTGTAGGAGAGATTATTTCTAATTTTCTGAAATATATATAAAATGTTTTTTTAAAGAAATTAAACCTTAAAACTTCATTAGAGCTTCATAGTCTCATACGATGAATGTGTTTTTCCAATGAGAGTCTCATTTCCGATGCTACTGTCTATTTCAACATCAATTGTTAGCTATAAGCCCTCGATGCGTGAATTAAAATGAATTCATACATATCTACGATCAGCTATGAGAATCTCAAGGGGTGAAGGGGGCGAAGATGTGCATTCCTGTAACGGGAGGGTACATTCAATATTAAGGGACATCTGCTCGTCTTTCCTTCCCTTGAACAGACAATCATATGTAACTACACTATGAGTTCAATAAAGCCTTGTTTGCTTAATTCCATATTCTATGCAGTGTACTTATTTTGCGCAAGTATGCTTTAAGTACAAAATGCTGTCTCTCATTTTTGAATATCATGACTTAGAGATGATTTCTCGTGCAGTTATGGCAAAACGCACTTCTTGTTTAAGTTTTGAGCTCAAGTGATACAGATACCAATGAATTTTTGTTTTTAATGGAGGTATTTATGTATAGCAACTGACATAATAAATGGTTTTGATAATTAATTCAGATATTCTTTTAAATAGGCTAGCAAAAGAAAGAAACATTGCTTTACAAAGAATTTGAAATTCAGAAGCAACTTTAACTCGTAAATTATACTGTTTTTATTATAACAAATGCAAGAATTCAAATATATTTTCAAGCATCTAAATTCATTATGTAGATAAGTACTCAACTAATAAACTGAAAAGAACAATATTACTAGACTGGGAATGTCATTTTATTCTTTGAACTGTTTAAATAAATATAGCACATCGCTATCAGCTTCTAAGCAAAATCCCCTGTAAAACTTTCAATTGATTCTCTATACATTAAAATTACCGAATATTTGTTATTTTTTATTATTCAAACAAAACATGATTTACAACCTACTTCTGAGATGAAATTCTAAAGAAATAACCGGAAATATTTTTAGATGCAAAAGTGAAAATTAATATTAATCATTATTCATGTCTTTTCTATATTTCCGACTGAACTTATTGAATGAAGAAGAAATGAACATTTCCTTCCCGTTATTTCGAGCTGTGTTTATTAAAAGCGAAGCATATCAATTAAATTATTTCAACTACCTGGCAATTAGAAAATGAATATTGCTCTTATGTAACAATATTTTATAAGCTACTCATTATTCCTCATAATGTATGCCGATTATGTGTATTATACAATCAATTTCGATGCATATATTTTTATGTCTTTGGAGATTATTTTGATAAATTTTCGTTTAATTTTTATATCAGAAAATTTACTAATACCCTTATTTAAGACAATTTTTCAAACATATTTGTCATAAATGTACAAATTTAATTCTGAAATATTTTTATGGGAGATGAAAAAAATATACAGGGTTTTCACAGAAATGATATAGTAAAAAACTCAATACATAATGATAGAATGTCTTATTCTGTTACACAGAGTAAAGAAATCCTAAATGATATGCATGATTTAAAAGGATGATAGTTCTAAAATTAACAGCGCTAGTTTTTTTTTTTCATGAGTTCAAATTATGTGGATGTTATTCCATACACAAAAGAGCTGAAACTAAACTTTTTAAGTGGAAAGCAACATACTTAAAGGGATGATAAAGAGTTTACCGTTAATTTAACATCATGAGTTGAAATTGTGATGTTTTGAATGCAATAACTGTGACTTAGGAACAGACATTTTTCGGCACTTGCGTTCTATTGATTATCTACTCCTAAAAACAAGATGGTTCAAAACGAAAGAAATTGAAATGTAAACGAATTAATATTTTGCTTCTGATGATGTACATTTTATTACAACAATATATGTAAAGTTGCATTACGGTGAGAAAGGTTGTAGCATCTCATGGTGTTTGTTTTAGAAAGTACACTACTGACCATTAAAATTGCTACACCAAGAAGGCGACATGCTACAGACGTGTAATTTATACGAAAGGAAGAAGGTGCTGTGATATGCAAATGATTAGCTCTTCAGCGCATTCAGACAAAGCAGGCGCCAGTAGTGACACCTACATTGTGCTTAAATGAGGAAATTGTTCAGCCAGTTTCTCATACACAAATTGCATTCGAACGTTATTGCCTGGTGAAAAGTTGTTGTGACGCCTCGTGTAAGAAGGAGAAATGCGTACCAGCACGTTTCTGACTTTGATAAAGGTCGAATTGTAGCGTACCGGGATTGCGGTTTATGTTATCGACGCTTGCAGCAACATGGACTCTCAGCTCGAAGACCATGGCCGCGGCATTCCTTGACGCTGCCTCATAGACAAGAACGCCTTCAATGGTGTGATTAACGACGAATCTGGGCGCACGAATGGCGAGACGTCATCTTTTCAGATGAATCCAGGTTCTGTGTACAGCATCATGATGGTCGCATCCGTGTTTGGCGGCATCGTGGTGAACGCACACTGGCAGCGTGCATTCCTCATCGTCATACTGGCCCATCACCTGGCGTGATGGTATGGGGTACCATTGGATACACGTCTCGGTCACCTCTTGTTCGCATTGACGGTGCTTTGAACAGTGCACGTTATATTTCTGGTGTGTTACGGCCCGTGGCTCTACCCTTTATTCGAGCCCTGCGAAACCCTACGTTTCAGCAGGATAATGCCCGACCGCATGTTGCCGGTATTGTACGGAGCTTCCTTGATACGGAACATGTTCGGCTGTTGCCTTGGCCAGCACGTTCTCCAGATCTTTCACCAATAGAAAACGTCTGTTCAATGGTTGCCGAGCGACTGGCTCGTCACCAAACGCCAGTCACTACGGCTGATAAACTGTGGCATCGTGTTGAAGCTGCATGGGCATCTGTACCTGTACAAGAAATCCAATCTCTGTTTGACTCAATGCCCAGGCGTATAACTGCTGTTATTACTGCCAGAGGTGGTTGTTCTGGGTACTGATTTCTCAGGATCTAAAAGCCAAATTTTTTGAAAATTTAATCACTTGTTATTTCTAGTATAATATATTTGTCCAATAAATATCATTTTGTTATCTGCATTTCTTCCTGGTGTAGCAATTTTAATGGCCAGTAGTGTAATTAATCTTGTTACAATAATTTTATATTATGAAGTTGTACTCAAAAAAGCGACAAAACTTCTTCCTCTATTGAAAAAAATCAAGAGTACATAATAATCAATTATAAATCCAAATAAAAATTTTAGTTTTATATCAAGTAATTAAATAAATTTAATTTTCTTGCAATGATTTGATAATAAAACTTATATTTTACAAATGATGAAAAGACATCAAAATTATTGGTGCTCAGATCATCAATTTAACAGCTTGTGAGTTCTATAGAAATTTATAATGATTCATAATCCCGTCGAAGTTTTCTGGAACAAAAGTGACCAAAGGCATAAAAATAAATTAAATTATTTTTACTGTGTATAACTGAAGAGCAAGAACTATGAAATTAACAATTAATTTAATCTTTAAAAATAACTAAAAAATAAGAAAAACTTTTTGCGTTAAGAAGTAACAGAAAATCCCATTATCTTGAATTACTATATTCTTATGAATATAAAGCCATCGATTTAAATGAAGTTAAGTACCTTCTTTTTAAAAGAAGAGATTAAACTTAAGCTCTTGTTAGAATCGATTTAAAAAAGAACAGTATATACAAAAGCAACTTTGAAACTATTACCAGAATATAATAAGTATGGATTAGCAAAAAACATACAATTGTTGCTTACCTAAATTTTTCATTATTATAATTTCAATTTTTAAGTATTAATAATGCAATCTATTGAGTAAATGCTTAAACTTGTATAAAATCTAATACGAAAACACATTTATAGATGCGTTAATTCAAAATATAAAAATTTCAACAAATATTATTTTTATGTATGAATTATTTATTATCAATAATATTATCAATCCTCATGGTAACATCATTGTAATATAATGAGCACAAATGCAATATTAGCACACAAGAATCCAAATGGCATAGACATTTGAAATAACAGCAATAAAAGTTGGATTTTCTGAAATGAATATTTCTAATTATTAAATATTAAGTATAAAATAAATACATTAAAAATTGAAATAAAAAGAGCATAATAATTCATTATTAATGAAAGGACAAGATTTAATATGTAATATTATCAAGACATAAAGAATGTACTTTTTTAAGCAAAATCACTAACAATAAGATTGTTATAATTTGGCTTGATGATGCATAGAATAAGATTTAAACTGCTTCTGATGCTTTATTTTAATGTAATTTCAGTTCTATAAAGGAGTTTAGCAATCGTTAGGGCTAGGGAATGGTGCATCTACTAGTAGATTTAAAGGAATCTTTGTTTTAAAATTAATGTAGACAAGTTTTGAAAATGAATTTTCTGAATTAAAGCATTTTTTTAAAGTATCTAATGCCAAACTAGAGACAGACAGTATTTTTTTTTAAACTTTGTAAAAATAATTTGATAATTACATCTAATATGAACAAAATAAATACTACTTAAAGTATTTAGCCTATAAACCTGATATCTAAACAAAAAAATTTTTTTAACTTCTAAGTTACTGAAAACTACTTCCATTGAACCATATAAACTCTGTTCAAACACCAACGAATTTTTGAATCATATCCTCTTATCCTAACTTTTTAAATAATATAACACAAATGAGAACTTAGAAATCTCATAACAATTACATTACATTTTTTTCCCCATGAGTACATCAAATAATATTTTGACTTTTAAAATTGTGTATTAACTCATTTCTAAATTTTTATGTAATAAAATTCTGTACACATAAGTATCATTGACTATTGTGACTTCAATGTTGTAGAAGTGACCAAACAGCCATAAGTAGATTGATCACCGGCCACCTCAGATCGCTTTCTTTTTCTAACGGTGTAAAAATCTTCCTGATCTGCACCAAGTGCAATAGTAACCAGGCTTCTACAGACCACATTTTGGATTGTTTGGGGCTTTCTCGGGAAGATATGTATCTAAGATCATTACTCGTTTTAGATTTTTTAAGATTTAGTGGTGGCATCATGGATCTGGTTTAGCTTTGCGGACCAATTGGAGGTTTGAAACAACAACAACAATCATTGACTATCATACACATCAAAAACTCGTAGTACCTGATGGCAATAAATCACAATAGTATATAGCCGAAATCTACACAAATCTTAATAATCAAGTTTTTTAATAAATTTATTCATTACTTAATTCAACAATATTTTCAAAATAATTATTTGATGATAAATAAAATAATGTATTCAACATCGAAATTCAATAAAAAGCGATATACAGTTTGTATATCGCCTTTTTGTCCTGTTTGTTTTAAAATAATACTCAGGTAGCCACAATCTACTGCAGAAAAACTGTTATATATATAATAATAATAATATTTTTGTATTTACTATACAAGTATATTCCGGAAATATTATAATTTTTTTCTTTTATTTTAAATTACTCTCTTATGAGATATAAGTTTACCAATCATGTAATTTATTCTAGAGTAACTCTAAATACATCTAATAAAGAGTTCATACATTTTTGATGAAAGAAAAATATAATTTATTGTTAATATTCTTAAACTCTAAACTCTATGGCACAACAGCTCATGTGGGCCAAGGCATACAGTGCCCATCATCACATTAACCAAGAGGGCCTGTGTGCGAAGCACATGTCCAGATTAGGTGGTCAGCCTAATACG
This sequence comes from Latrodectus elegans, assembly GCA_030067965.1. NCBI lineage: Eukaryota > Metazoa > Arthropoda > Arachnida > Araneae > Theridiidae > Latrodectus > Latrodectus elegans. The sequence continues at coordinate 36,605,862 of CM057813.1, forward strand.
ATAACACAAATGTTTAATTCGCAAGTATGCTTGGTACTCAGTTTATCGATCCACTGAAGAGATGAAAAGCTGAGTCGACCTTGCCCAGCCAGAGAATAGAACTTCGGACCTGTGCGATGGGAGTATGAAACTCTACCACTGAGCAGCCAGGTCTGTTAATATTCTTACTGTTATTTATATTTAGCGAAATAATTCCTTTCAATTTACAGATTAATAAAGCAATATTTAAAAAGAAAAACGTTAAAAAAACAATTTAACTATACTAATAAATATAATGTTTTTGTCGTGAGTTTAAATTAAAAAAATAATTACACAAATACACCAATCTTCTAAATGCACCAACCAGAGATTTGAATTCATTGTGTGCTACATTAATTCCCATTTAGATTGAAAATTATTATTGACACTAATTACCAAAACTTTTTTGGAAAAAAATGAGATTTTCTATTATTCATATATTTTACAAACGACGTGGTTTCTTATTTTTGTTTCATTCATTTTTAAGCTTCTTGTACTTTAATATTAACTCAAAATGATAGACTTTTATTCAAGAACGTGCTTATATATCTTATCAAAAGCTTTTAAATTATGAATAATATCAAAATGCTATTAATGCAAAAGTGCACTAAAGAGAATTCCTGGGAGTATCAGGAATAGAGTAATATTTTATAATAAAAAAGCGCTTGGATGAAATCGTGGGTACTGAAATATTACTATAAATTGCAAGAGGTAAAAAACAATCATCTAGCTATTATTGTATTAAAGGTGCTTGAAGATATACTGAAGATGACAGATTATCATGGCCTCTTGAATAATAATGATAAATTTTATCTCTACATTCCTTTCATGATGGAATTAGGATAAAAATGATGGTAAATAAACAAGAGTTAAGTTTTTCTTGTTTTCTCTGCAATAAATAAAGAATGCTTTTATCATTGAATATCTGAGAATATAATTTTGTTCTGTGACTCAAACCACGAATAGTTGTCATTTATCAAAAATATTAAAATTACCAAAAAATTAAATAATATTTTTGTTTGAATTAAATAATAAAATTAAATAATGTTTATGAAATTAAAATATAGTCATTACGAGGAAAATATTTGCCTTGTCTTCTTTTGTGCTGTCTATTTCGAATATTTTTTCAGCAACAAACATGATAACATTTACTTGCTTATTTATGTAACTTGTTTTGCTTCTAATTTATATGCTACTTTTCCAGCAGTTTATATTTTACAGTTTTCCAAAGTTAAATTTCAAATGTAATTAGCAATACAGGAAAATCTTTCGAAACTGTTCGTTTGCTATGAAATTCAAATCAATCGCAAGCCTATAAAGCATTGAATTTGCGTAGAATTTTATGCGAAAAATAAAAAAATACGTATTAAACTTTCTTTATTGATACGAGGGTCACTCTGAAATTTTTGAAATACAACTAAGTTTTTAAAGTTATACTTACAAAATTTTAGGTGTGTTCAAAGTATTCTTCTCCAGCATCAATGCACTTTTGTAGACGAATTTTCCACAGATTAAATGCCTCAAGCCATTCATTTTTTGGAATAGATTAAAAAATGCATTTATAGCCACATCAATCTCTCTTTCTGAATAAAAACGACTTCCACGTAAGTTCTTTTTTAGATTAAAGAATAACCAAACGTCGCACATAGCTAAATCAGGTGAATACGGCGGATGTTCGATCACTTTAATTTGTTTTTGTTTAAGAAACTCAACTGTTGATCCGGCTGTATGTGAAGATGCATTGTCATTGTGAAGCATTAGTCCCCTAACATTCAGTTCTTGTAGAATTTCTGGAAGACATTTAGTGGTATACAAGTTTGCTGTTACTGTCTTTTGTCCTTCCAACTTCACTGCTTTGACCAATCCCGTACTTCATCATCAGCAACAGAAAACAGCACTCATCATCAGAAAACAGCATTCATCACTTTATTCAGTGCGCGTTGTTTTTTCAGCATTGTCGGCGTGGGATCATCTTCAAAGACCCATACTTTACTTTCTTGACGTGTTGAAACGTCGAAAAACGGTATGTACGTTTCCTCACCTGTTACAATTTTAGAAATGATGCCGTGGCCACCATCATTTAGAAATTTAAGAGTTTCTTTACTGATTCTGACGCGCTCCTCTTCTTGGTGCTCTGTTAGACTATGGGGAATCCAACGACAAGCTACTTTTTTCGTATGTAATTCTTCATGAATGATTTTGTGTATGGCTGCGGATCCAATGTTAAGTTCCTTCTGGATCATTTGATAGGTACAGCGATTATCATCCATTAACATTTTTCGTATGGTAGACACATTATCCGGGATTACTGCCGACGGCGGCCTTCCTGTGTGTTCTTCATCCTGAAGAAAATGGCGACCTACTCTAAAGTCTCTTAACCATCTTAATACAGTTGCACGAGCTGAAGATTCATCACCAAATGCTAATTGCAACCGTTGAACGCATTCTTCTTGATTTAATTCTGCTTTAAAATCGTAGAAAATCATAGCGCGAAAATGCTCTCGCGTCAACTCCATTTTCTCTTCTGTTTAAAATTTATTCTACGCTTAACAAGTTGAAGTAAGTCAGTAAAAAATCGTCTTCTGTGTTAAAATACTTTATATTTTAAAATTAAACTGTTATTTTTATTTTGTAAATTCTCGTCTGCGCGTATCTAAAAAATTTCAGAGAAACCCTCGTATATATATACGAGGGTTTCTCTGAAATTTTTTAGATATGTTTAATTCCACTTAGGATGATATCATTGAACACCCCTTAATTAGCAATATTCAATGATCACTAAAATTCGTTTTCAATCCATATAGGAATAAAAGAAAGAGTTTAAGGATTTTAAAAGATTTTTGAAAGTTTCTTAAAGTTGTTCCCTGCATTATGATCAAAAAGGAATGGCAGCGTTTAATCTGAACTACAGTTTGTTTAAAACGTTAGTCACGGGAAAAATAGAGAAATATGAGAAATATATTGAGAACTAATGAACTAAGTCCAGCACGCGTTTCATTACGTATGTCGCGATGGCACAAGTCCACTGCAACGTCAATAAGCTTAACGTCTTAGATATCACGTTCTGGATTGACGGATAGTTCGTGGCAATTTAATCAACTCGACTGCTCACTCCATCTGCAATGTTTCTAATAGGGTCATGAAAATCCTAACCAAAAAGAAAAGTTACATCAGGATACTCTGAATACCTTAGAGACTAGATAGATATCAGTAATTGTTGGCAATATGTAAGAGTTGGCAGTGCTTTCCACCAATATACGGTGATAACTCCATCGACGATGTGCAGCCTGCATTAATGTTAGCAGCTACCATTTTTAACAGTTGCGGTTATGGAGAAGTTCATGTTATTTAATTTGATTCTGTTGCATAAAAATTTTTCTTTATTCTATATAAGTGTTCCTATCTTTTCATTCCATTTCTATCTTGTTTCTTATCATTTCATCGCACTAGATGTTTCATGACCTTTAAAATTTTATGGCTTGTGTTCAATTATGAGATGCATGGTGATTTTTGCCTCAGATTGTGTTCAATGACTCTCTACATGCATGTATATTTAAGTGCTTATATATATATATATATATATATATATATATATATATATATATATATATATATATATAATTTTAACTAATTTGCATTTAATTTGGATTCTAAACAAAACAAATAGTTTTTGAATATATTCTCAAAAAAAGAATACAAAAGTTTTATTTTTAATATTTAAGAAAATTTATAAATTTATCATTCCATGCTACAAAAGTGCTTATTTGTACTGAAGGAATAAGATTGAATACTGAAAGGAAAAGTGAAAGGCTTAATCCTCCAACTGTGTTATTAAAGAAATCTTTCTTTACAACTTTTGGTTGATTGCGCATTTGTTTCCTGAAACTAAATGTCATAATAAATTCCATGTTATTGAAACCAAATAACGCTTCAGTAAAAATGTTAGCTTATGAGTGGTAATAAAGTTCATTCTCTTTCAGTAGAAAAATCGATATGAAGCTAGAACTTTTAATAAACTATTGTTTTTATATGAGATAGTTTCCTTTAGAAATAACATCGCTTATTCCTAAATTACAAAAAATAAAATATTAAGAAAAGCTTTTCGTCGGTTAACAAATGAAAAATGACTTTACATTTTTATTTGTTCAGTGAAGTAAAATACATTTTAACAGACAATTTGTAAACTTTTAACATTTTTCTTGAAGTTTTTTGACATTGTTAATGATTATTATGTATTTTATAGAAAAATACGAATGAATTTTGTATTTCAAAAAAACTCAGATAAAAGCGGTTTTTCATACCAAAAAAGTGTATTTTTTACTTTTTAGAAACGTATCGAAAAAGATAACTATAGAACATAAAATAAGTCAATTATTTATTATTGCTTTTTCTTACTTGATTATTTTAAATCAATCTGTTCAACTTATTTGTTATGATGAAAGTGATATGAATGTAAGATTTTGTTCTATCATCATGAAATATATAAAACAGTTTAAAAAATTAAAGATGGATTATTACAATTATTTACAAAATATTTTATGACTTCTTTTGATTACTAATGTAAATAATTATATCAGTCAACAAATTTTTTGAAATTTATACAGGCGAAAATACCTTAATAGATCAATATTCCTTTTTAACTTTAAAGTAGAAAATATATTTATATGTAGATTACAATATTTCTTATTATATAAATGGAAAAAAAATATTATGTTTTATGATAACTTAGATTTATAAATGAAATGAAATATATCAGATAAGTTCAGTTCTCATTTTTTAAAAAAAATGTCGATCTATTTATATTTTAAGAAAAGACTTCTTTCACAGAAAATAAAAACAAATTGCGCGTGGTAACAGTATGTACTATTCTAAAGTTAGCAATGGAAAACAAAAATTGCTTGAAGAGGTTGCAAATTTAACATAAATTGCATGGTAAAACTCGTCACTGAATATCAAAACAAAAAATTGTTGGAAGTGGTTGCAAGTTTAACATAAATTATATTGCAAAACTTTTCACTGAATACTGCTAAAATTGTAAATAAGTATATTACGAAGCTAAAAACAATTTTATTTGTTTGATGATGGCAGAATAATTAAGGCAGTTCAATATTATGTTTAATACATGAAATCGCCAAAAAGACATCTAATATTTTAAATTTTTCATATAAACTGCTTAGAAATCATTTGTGATAGCAAGTATATTTTAATATTCATATATGAACCCCTTATGATAAGGTACATGGTGCTATCATCGTATAATGGGTATTTTGTCAATTGCAAGAATATATTTTTATTTGCAAATATATGCAAAGTTAGGTAATATATACTCTAAGAAATATTACAGTGTATTAAAAAATCACGTTTCCTTCAAAATTATACAATGTTAATTTTAATATAACCTTCTCAGATATATATTATTTAAATTTAATAAAAACTTCTTCATACACTATTTGGTAAAACCAAAAAATTTATTGCCTTAGAATGAAAAAAGTCAAAATATGGAGCTTAAGACACACACCTAAATTAAAAACTAGATTTTACTAAACACATTTCGAACATTTTAATTAAAATTAATGAGAAAGAAGAATTATTTTCTAATTAAACAAATTTTTAACTCAGATTTCAACAGACATTATTTTCAGGATAACCATTGCTTTCGATGCAAAATGATTAATTTCACGCAACTGCACTTAATAATTTAACATCCATTTTTAGTCCCATAACAACGAAATTTCTTTTGTTTGCTGTGGTCATGAGAGGAAAAAAGTTTCTAAAAATAGTGATCAAAATAAAAATTTACATCTTGTTATTTTTATACAAATTTATTTATTCACTTAAAGAATTGTTTAAAGGAATATTTATCTAAGAAATATGATTCTATAAATGATGAATGAAAGAGTAAGAATATTTTTTCAAATCAAATCCTTTAAAAGGACTCAACAATATCATATATAAAATTGTAATACGGTAATTTAATATTAATATAATATCGAAAAATATAAAAATTAATATTTTTACTGCTTTCCTTCACTGCATTTCAATATAAAAAAAGAAAAACATTTTCGCACAAACAAGGTAGTATAACATTTAAATGTCCTATTTATTTCTATTAAACACAAACTTTACGATAAAACTCATAACTGTCTTTTAGAGGATAAAAAGAAATCCTGTGCTATTTGAGCTTAAAATAAATGCCAAATGCTACGTTTCTAGCGAAAGTGCTTCTATAGGTCAAAGTATGTGTGAGATACGTATTTTAGTAGACATGTCCACGTGATCGGAAACCTTATCGAAATTTTGGAACTCCTCCAAGCACTTTGAAATAATAATTCCGCCCGGCTGAGGATTTTTTTCCTTTCAGAGTTAATCAATATCACGTACTATAAGTCACTTTGAGCCCCTCTCAAATGGGCGTTGAGTTACTTGAACGGAGAATGTACAGTTTTCCCTGAATGCTAATGTGTATTTCCTCTTTTTCATTTCTTTTAATTTCAATTTATAGATTTCAAATCAGTTATGAGTATAATGATTGATACATTGATTTAGAGTTGAGTGGAATGACTGTCTCAATTAGGGCGTGAAGAAATCTATAAAATAATTTGCTAAATTGAAGTGGAGGATTTCATTTAAGCTCAGTAAAACTTATTCAAAAAGTTATATTTAAGTAACCGATTCATAAAACGAGCTCATTACATTTAAATTTTTTACTTTTGAAGTAAAGAATTAGATAAGTTAGTTTTAATTGTGTAGGGCAAATAAAAATGTATTTTTAATATATCGATACTTTTGAATAACAATATATCCTTTCTCAGTACTTTAATATTTCTAACTAATATATATATATATATATATATATACATATATATATATATATATATATATATATATATATATATATATATATATATATATATATATATATATATATATATATATATATATATATGTATATATATATTAGTTAAAATATAAAATTAAGAAAAAATAAAGTAATTTAAAAAATGATAATATATATAAAAAAATTTTAATAACTCAGAAAACATTTCTAATAAGAACAAGAAACAAAAGAAATAAAGAAAGAAAGAAATTAGAGTAATATTGATAAATGTAAATATTGGAAATTAAAAAAAAGAGACACATTTGCGATAAAAGAAAGTATAAAATTGAGAAACGAAAAAATAAAACTTGTCTCTTTTTATCCCACAAACAGAGGACAAAACCTTTCGAATTCATTTGCGAAAGATTTTAAAGAATAAACAAAGCACAAATGAGCTATTCCCGATGAAAGAAAAAATAAAATAAATAAAAAGGAAATGAATTAAATTTTGAAAGTAAAAATTTATAAAGCTATAGTAACATATATGAAATCATGAAAATATAACAGCACTTTGCGGTGTAAAATATTTGTAAATATTTTTATCTTTGCATTGAGGTTATTAATAAATAATAATTCTTTAAGATATAGAGTAAGGATAAAAATTAAAAGAAAAGGAAATCGTATAAAGAAATGAAAGTGAAAATTAACTTACGTGGAAATGCTTTAAAATAGTTTACTAAAGGCAAAGAACAAAGAAATAAAATGTAAATTAAAAAAAACTATTGCCAAAGTAGATTGAAGAATAAATGATTTTGAAAGAAAAGTTACAATTAAAAGAAAAAAAGCTTAAGTTTATTAAATTAAATTGTTAGGAAATTAATGAATAGAGTAAAAATATACTATTGCTTGCAATAAATAAAATATATATAAATAATATATATATATATATATATATATATATATATATATATATATATATATATATATATATATATATATATATATATATATAAAGTGTTAACATCAAAAATGAATTGCCATTGGCAGGGATTTAGAAACAAAATTTCAATTAGTTTTCTGGCTCAAAAATATTTTTAATTGTTAGTGTAGAATTCTAAAAATTAGTTAGAACATGATAAAATTTGACAATTCTTTTAATATTTAATGTTTAGCTTAACAAAGGATTTTTGATGCCGAAATTATTTAGCCCAAAAAAACATATTGTGGACATTAATGTAAAAAATAGGACGGTTAAAGTATGAATTTATTTTTTATGGTTTTCTAAGCAGTTTGTCACGAAATTTTTATGTTATGCAAGAAATAAGTGGTTACCTATCAATCATTCGAAATGTAACATGGAGGTATTGCTTTTGATTCGAAATGAAAAGGACTATATTTCAAACCCTGAAGTCCTTGTAATATTTCTAAACTATTTGTTTTATACCACCCTTGTAGTATTTGTCTGTATAAACAAAGTATACCTAGCTCTATATACCTAGATCATGTAGATTAATGTCGCATTCACTAAACTTGTAGTTTTTGAATTTCTGTCAGAATGCAGATATATGAGAAATGTCCCACTTGTTCATCTAAGATAGTTATAAAAGAGACATCTTCTTTAGGTTCTAAGATGTTGATGTTCAAGTTCATGGAGTAATTGTTCAAAATTGAGTATTGTAAAATGGTTTTACTGCTTATTGAATGTAAATGGAATCCACGATAAATAGCAATGTTGTACCAGCAACGTTTCTTCGTAGTCCCACATCCTTCTCATCTGATCATTTTATCTGCTGTAAAACATTTTAAGGAAGGCAGGCAGCGTAACTAGCCAAGCTCTATATGCCAAACCAACTAAGTTAGAACTGCAAGTTTAACCAGATGATAAATTACCATAGGCAATCACATATGCAAAATTAAATACAAGAATCGTATTTTAAAATTTTGACCTCCCTAAAAGTCAGAAAATAAAAGTGAATTAGAAATGTGCCCCAACGTTTGAAATGTTACACTCAATCTAGACATGCAATGTAACTGACGGTTAAAAATTCAAACATTGCAAATAAAGGCTCACATATAGGTTGGTTTTTACTTTTTGCATAACGTTTCCTCAAGTCATAATGTAGGAAATCAAAAAACAAATTCATGTTTTAATTTATCAGTTCCTTTCATTAATACTAACTAGGTTTCTTCACGTATTAAATTGATGATGCTCAACAACTTTGTAAATCCCTTTTTTCCCAATTTTTTCTCCTTTAGAGACTCAGTTTCCCATTTTTTGTCCCGTTTGAGGATTTTATCAACTGCACAGGGCTATTTTACTACACTTAGGCACAGTTTTTATGAATATAAAAGTTTTTATGAACATCAAAAGGATATAAAAAAAACATTAGAGGAGGTATTGCACATTATTTGAGGAATTATTTCCATTATATACATTTATGTTTCAATTAATGTTTAGGAACATTTTCACCAAAACTGCATTTTCAGCCGATATCACATTTTAATTCATAGTTTTAAGACTTGCAAAACAGCTATATTTTGATTTTAATTAGCTAAGGGGGAGTTCATTTAAGTTTTTAGCATTCTTAAAAACAAAAGGAAATTATATTGCTGAAATTATGAATTTATTTTTGAATTACTTTTTTGAGAATTTCTGAATTTCAGTGAATAATTTTTAAGCAATTTCTTTGACCTGGGATTTTTTAATATAATTAATCGAGTTCAAAGTTCAGGTAAGAACAAAAATTTTAATAAAACTTTCGTCAGTATTATTGTAATTTATTTTACTAAATACAATTTATAACTATGAAATAAAAATTCAAATTTCATAATCAAAAAATTTGTATTTGGAAAAAAAATTAGAATAATATGGAAAAAAGTTTTATTCAGTTTTCTCTGAAAATGCTAAATTTTATAACTTGAAATTTTCATTGTTTGAACTGTTTTTTTCTGAACTACATCCACCAAAATTAAAAATTGAATCGTTAGCTTCCAATGGTGAATATCAAGGCAGGTAATAAACAATATAAGGCATAAGTACATTAGTTGTAAATATACATGCCTACAAGAATAAAAGGGGAAAAATTATTTCTCAATTTTCGTCATACAACAATACTCTTTAAAACTTTTACTATTTGCAAACAATTATTTTGTATTTAAAAGATATCACAGATTCTTTTTTGCAAAATTATAAATTTATTTTATTTCCTACAAACAATACAGGTAAAACTGCATCCAGCTTCATTTGAAATAATTTTTCATGCACAAATTTTATTATTAAAATAATAATTAAAAATGATAAACTAAAACTAAAAGTGAAAACAGCTCCCTCTTATCTTAGAGCTTGATATTTCTAATAAATTATATAACCAAAATCACCATGTGTGTGATGAGAAAAATATAAACTTATATTGTGTGTGTGCTACAAAATATTTTAATTCAAAGTTCAAAAGTTTTTTTAATAACTTTCTACAGTATTTTGGAAAATATAATTTATTAATTGATTAATTAATTGTAATATGTCTGAAATATTTTAATATTTCAGACATATTACAGATTTTCTGGATATTTGCACGTTTTTTTCATACATATTTTAGGCGAAATTCTTTTGTCATTCTATAATTACCAAGCCTCATTTATATTCATTTATGAAAGAAAGTCTGAGAGTAAATTTAATTTCAATCAGTCTGCTGTTTTATATTACTATTTAACATTTTTACATGAAATGTCAAAGGCAATTTAGAGGCGATATAAGCTTTACAAGCAAAATAATTTTATGTTGCAAAAGGTTCTAAGCTATTTTATTTGAATTGAATAATTTAATTTTCTGGGTTAAATATTTCTAAACTTAAAATGTATTCTAAGAGCTGATTTCTCATAAGATTCTGTCTTTTTTTCACATCAAATTCCTGGAAAAAAAATTTTTTAAGAATATCAAACAATTTTGAAAGACTTTTGTTATATTTTTATTGCGTTCCAATTCCTTTAACTAACTACAACTATCATTAAATTCACTTTTTGATTTTTTTATGTAGAAAATAGTTTTAAATATTACAATGTTATTATTCGAAAAGCAATGAATTTAATAATTTGAAATTTTTGGTGCTCCTTAGAACAAAGAATAATTAATGACTAATACGACTGATATAAATGTTATGGAATGACAGTAGAATTTGAAAAATTATAGACAAATTTCTTTATATATAAATGATATTGTATGTATATTAATAAATTCCATCATATCTAAACAGAGCTTTGAGGAATACTACTCAAATTTGGAATGCTAATGAATTTCTGTCCGGAAAAACAAATCTAAAGTAAGAATATTTCAAGTTCAGATGAGTTAGAAGGAAAAGAATAACAAGAAATAAGTGGTAAATTTTAACTGTGTTTATATCCTAGTGGTTTTAATTTCCAGTATCTGGAATTGTTAAGGCTATTCCGAGCCCTTTAGTTACTACTGAAATTCAAATTTAGTCCTGCTGACACATGGATTGAAAAAGATGAAAAATAAAATTTTCAAAACTTTCAAAGATAATGTCGAATTTATGAAAATGATATTTATGGCAAGTTTTAGTCTCATTATTCTTTAAGAGTAACAATAACTAATATTAATTTCTTTGGTACTTTTTTAAACTTAAAAAGTGGTCCTTTGTAAAAGTCTCAAGTGGTCCTTTTGTTCCTAACTGCACTTAGGGAATCATTTAATCAATTTGCTAATTTTAAAAGGTGGGTTTACGATTTTTCATGTATATCCCTGGAGAAATTAAATTTTTCAAGATTTACCAATGAACGTATTACTATTTTAGAAGAAACTATAAAAATATTATTCACCTTCTACTAATTTAAAGAATTTAATCGAAAATTGATGGAGTTTTTTTTTTTTTTACTTGTATGATAATTTGTAAAAAATTATTACTGTTTTACAAATGTTTAAAAGTTTATTAAAATCTTATTGTATTTTACTTACATTCACGAGGATAATCATTCTTTAAAATAGATCCATTTTTTCCCGTTAACATATGGTAATACAGTTTGAAAATGCATAGTGTGAAACTCAAAGTATTTTAAAATTCATTCTTTATATTTGAAAATATTTCCGTTAATTACGTTTTCAATGTTAGTTTTTCGTTTCAAACTATAGAACAAGAAACAGGAGAAATAGAATTTAAAACTAAAAAAGGATTTAAGTATCCTTTCACAGTAGCATAATCATTATTTTCGATATCTTCTTTCAAAGATAATCCATAAGAAAATCCAGGAAATCAACGAATTATATAGCATCTTTAAAGATTCGCATAAATTAATTTACATCACTTACATACATCAAAATAATTATTTTCTAACAAAAAGTAACAGAAATTGTAAAGTTTCAAAGTTGAGTGAGAGTAAGATGCTTCTGAGAAAAAAAGAATTCAAAGTTACCAGATGCAAATATTGCATTTGAAGATAATGGATAAAAGAGTTTTTCGTAAGAAAATTGTTTGATGGATATTGCAATAAATTGAAGGACTTACATTTTCAATAAAAAGTCGCTCATTATAATATGTTAGTGAATTGTCAACTTAGCAATGGCAAAAAATAAATGAATTTTTATTTTACTTATAAATATAGTGATGTATTTTTAATTAAAAAATATATACAAAAATATTAAAACTAAAAATATATTTAAAGTACGATGTGAATATATTTTTAATGAAAATTACTTGAATCGAATAATGACCGAAAATCTGCAAATCAAAATTTAGTTGAAGAAATTAAAATGTTTATTATTAAAAACGTGACGTAAGTAGATATTAAATTTCCTAAGTCAAAAATATTAGGCAATTTTGAAGTTATTTATATGCAAGATTTATGCGATGGTAAATATACTTATATGTTATCGACGTAACACGTAAAACCTTACCTTTAAGTATTCATTGATTGTTAGATAAAATGTTATAACTAGGAAAATATTACGTAGTAGGGATGAACAATAACTTAAATTTATTCTATCGATGTTGCAATGTATTTTTGCCCTTGCAATATTTGCTAACTATTACGACATAATATGTTGTTAAGAGCTAGAATATAAGAGCTGCCTATTTTGAATAGAGGTTATAATAAAGATTCGTTATCGGAATTTCTCACGTAAAATTAATTTCAAAATTTATAACAGAGAGCACTTTTTTGAGAAAAAAACATGATGATTGAATAAATATAAATAATTTGGGACAAAAACATCTTTTTATTAATGTTAATTAATTTTTTTTAATAGTTTGACTACGTTTTCAATATTTATAATTTTTTTCAGGCGCTTTTTAAAATGAATAGTTTATATATTTATAGACATATAAGATATTTTTCTTTCTCCTCATTTTCAATTTTTATTGTTGATCCTATTCAACAATAAAAAATTGAACAAGAACGCGCGCGAAAATATAACAAAAATATTATTAAATAAAATATTTTAACTTCAAATATAAATATGTTTATTAATGATAAGATGGATGGAAAGTATACTAAAAAAATCTGAGATTTATGTTAAAATTAAACATCTACTATTAAACTAATATTTAACAAATATCTACTATTAAATTAAATATTTAGTTATAAAATATTTAATTTAATTTTAAGAAAAACAGGAAACTATCTTGCATGCAGAAAAGCGAAGAAAGATTTAAAATATTGACAGTTCTATGGATATTTAATACTCGTTATTAAAAATAAATATTTGAATAATTTATTATACAGTATTTTATATTTATATTTAAAATTAGAATGTACACAAATCACATCTTATAATACTTATCGTCTATTAATATAAGAATCTATCATATCTCCATTATGTTTCATTTATTAATGAATTATTTTATCGAAAGCTTCTTTTGTAGTTATTTATAATAATTTTTTATATGCGTGCATAAATCATATTATCAATTCTCTAAAACACTTGTCAAAGATAATATAAATTTCAAATTTTAAGTATGTAATCTAGTTAGTAAAATAATTTTATTGATAATAACAATAAAAAGTCAAATTTTATAAAATAACAGGAATAAATTAGCCATCTAAAGAGTAGATGTACTTAAAAAGAATTTATGAGCAGTAGGAAAAACTAGTTAGCTCTGTACATAGCTTAAAGTCCCTTTCAACTGTAGATTATATTATGGATTGGAAAAAATGTTTTAAGAAATATCAATAAAAATTAAAAGAAATTGGCTTTCCTTTTATAAGTTTTGTAATAGCTCTAATTTGCTATAGAGTTTCTACAATACACTGTACTTTTTTGCATATTCAATATATTATATAAAATTTTTTGGTATCAATATGGGCTCAAATAAATGCAATAAAAATTATTTAATACTTCAGAAGGTTTCCTTTAACTTAAATATGTCATTATTTAACTTTTTCATGGTCAGGATCTTTTAATTTTGTTAGAGTCTGAAATGATAAGAAGTAGGAAATAATACTACATCAATAAAATTTATTTCATTTTATTTGATAGTGTATTTTAAAATTTAAGAAATATTTTTAAATTTTAAATAAAAAAATTTTGCATACCCCTTCGCTTTTGAACTTTAAATGAAATCTTGAATAATATATATTCATATATTCTCTTTATTGCAGTATATAATAATTAGCATTTATTATTAAAAAACTCACATAAAAAGCTCTTAGAATATTTTCTTACAGTAGAGAATAGCGAAATGAATATTTAAATGTGAGATTAAAGAAACATATCTGTGTAATAGACTTTGATAAATAACAATGATTGGATAGAAATATCTAAAAGATGTGAGAAGCATAAAATAGCTAAAAGAAAAATGTAAAAATAATGCAGACAAAACATAGCGTGATTAATAGTAAAAACAAATACTTTGATTTCTTTCTGTGTCTCCATTGTGTCTGTGAAACAATGAGTACTGTTATCAAGAGAATTTAAAAAAAAACATAATAATACAATTTTCTCAAATATTGTTCACTTTAACTTGTAGTTTACAAAATATTTTCAATTTTTTGCACAGTGGCATAATAATAACTCACTTCATTTCTTTTATTCTTTTGTTTTTTTATTACTTTTGTCATTTTGCTTCCTTTTTTAAATTCTTGTACCTAAATCAGTAACCTAATATCTTTTACCAAACCTTTGATATTTGCTTTGTGTTCAGTTGTTGAAGAACTCAGAATTCAGCTTACAAATTTTAGTTTTAAAAATCAGTTTAAACTTTATTATTATTTAAATATAAATTATGCTTATTCTTTCAACTTAAGTAACACACACATATTCATTCATTCATTTATTGTAATAGGTATATTGCTATCTTTTTTTGAAGAATATATATACTGTTTCACCTATTCCCAAAGTGTAATTAATTTAATGTTTAAAAAAATTGCTAATTAGATATAGAAATTTGAAAAATATCGAATTCATTTTTTCGTGATGAATTATTTGATTTAAGAATGAATAATAGCATATGTGTTTACGTGGACAAATCTCCACTTTAGACTGCATTTAATATTTAATATATATATATATATATATATATATATATATATATATATATATATATATATATATATATATATATATATATATATATATATATATATATATATAATGAATTCGATTTGTTTCAAACTTTTATCTCTAATTAGCAATTTTTTTAAACATTAAATTAATTACACTTTGGGAATAGGTGGGTAGTTCATATGCTCTAACTTTTCAGTCAACTTAATTGGATTTGAATTAGATAAGAAAAAGTGGCATCATCAGAATAAGCAATATATTTTATATTTTGCTAGAAAGTAAAATTTTGGTTTTGAGTGAATTTTGTTTTGAAAATTTTCAACAGAAAAGTA
Organism: Latrodectus elegans; assembly: GCA_030067965.1. Classification (NCBI taxonomy): domain Eukaryota; kingdom Metazoa; phylum Arthropoda; class Arachnida; order Araneae; family Theridiidae; genus Latrodectus; species Latrodectus elegans. The sequence continues at coordinate 36,621,538 of CM057813.1, forward strand.
TTGAGCATAATAAAACACGTGTCAATTTAATACTCTTTCTTTAGCTTTCCATTGACCATTAAAAATTGATTTGCTGTGAGATATATATAATTCAGCACAATTATTAATTTCGCAAATCTTTCAATAGCTTGATCTTTAAAAGTATACTAAAGTATAGGTTACCCTTAAAATATCCCTAATATATAATTGTTTTTTTAAAAATAATTCACTTAAATCTTTAACTTGAATGTTATGTTTCTGTGTTCCTGGTCTAATGAACACAATTAATTACTGTTAAAGATTAGATTTAAGGAGCCAAAATAAGTATACTGTTTATACATAAAAATGTGCTATTTAAAGTATAAAATTATAATGTTCTGAGGAATAGGAATACATGAAAATCTCACCAAAAATGTAATGAGCAAAATGGAAAGTGGGAAATTGCAATATACTGTAACAAAATGAAATAAGTAATAAACTTGCCAAAAGTAACTATATACGCCTCTATCTTAACCTTATATATGTAAAAAAATATGTAGAAAAGGATTTCAAAATATAATCAAAGCTCACTGCCATTATTACTTTCTTGTGTCTGTTATTGTATGAATTCAGATGAATAACATTAAAAAAAATTCTGCTATTACCAAGGTTAAAGTTGCTGGTTTATTATGCTTTCTAAAAATTGCCGTGGTCGCTAATTTAATAAATTATATCTAAAATAACATGTTTATAACAGTATGTAAGCAGCAAATATTTAACTCCTATAAGAATGCAAGATGAGGATTAATTATAAACATAATTTGTTTCTTAAGAATTAGTGAATCGTTAAATGTTGAGAGAGAGATGTTTTAAAATTATTTATTTTAAACTTCTATTATATTGAATTGCAAAATTATATATCTCTTTTACTGTTAACTCAACGCGTGAATTTTTTAAAAAAATTTCTATATAGCAAGCAATTTATCATTTAAATAGCTGTTTCATTTCCGGTACCTAATTCGTTCCTCGTATTTCACTCACGGTGACTTCTTGGTAAATAAGTATTCTAACTGGTTTGAAGTGTTACTTCTGTCTTCCAGCAATTTATGCTACCAAGATTCTTTTGTAACGAGGTTTTTTTTTTTCATTTATATATACACAGTACTTTTAAAAATCTCATCAAAGTTGCAAAAAGTCTCAGTAGTAAGGCGTGATGTGTAATCTAGAGCTTCTTATTTGCTCCGAGCGAACGATTTCTGTTCCATTAAGATGCGTGCTAGGAACGAGACCATTTGTAAAAATCATGAAATGTTTCTCACGCGAGGGCGAAAACTTTCGAAATTAACTTTTCAACCAAGCGAATGTCAACAAATGAAAGAGCTCTGCACCTTTATCTGAGCTGGTTAAAGATGGAGATTCCGTTTTAATGCTATTTTGAGAATTATTGGAAACATCCTCCAGAATATTGGAGTACAAACCTATAGCAAAATCTTAAATTAATCGATATATTTGAAATAAAAATAAATTTAGTACTAATTCACACACATAAATTTCGGAATATTTTGGAAAAAATGATAAATTTAAAACGAAAGTTTAGAAAATATGTAATGATAAAATATTTATAATAGTTATGATTGTATAAATTCCATTTCACAAAAGCGATTAATTTATTTTCGCTAAGAGCTTTATGTTTCTTATTGCATACATATAGTAAGTTATCATATAAATATTTAATATTTTGGAGAATTAGTTTTAATCAAATAATAGTCTCAAATAATTAACAACCCCAAACTGTGATTTTTAAAGTTCAAATGTTTTTAATACACATCTGATATACTGATCAAGAGTAGGACATAAATTTTTTATGGATCACAAGCTAAATTTCAACAATTTTATATATAAATTCAAATTGTGTCATGATACAAACAGTTGAATATTGACTTGTTTTGTGTATTTAGAACTATAAATGTTACATCAACAATGATGATCTTATAAATTTTACCTCTCAGATAAATTGTTAATCTAAATTGATTCAGATTTTGTATATTAATTTTTATACTTTAATTTAGTTTATATATTAACATTTTAAGAGTTTATGCCAAATATTATGGAGTATTTTACTGTGTATGTGACAGTAATATCACACACAAATATTGAAAATAAGGAAATTTAATTTGAATACTTCGTGCATATTTGAATCTAAAGCACAGCAGAATTACGACTGAGAATGGACTCAGATTTTTCATATTTGCGTTTAAAGAATAGGGTTAAGGCAAAGAATAACTTAAGAAACAAACGTGTGTCACTCGGCTACAAAAGTATTTTCTGTTCTCACCGAATACTGGATTTAAACGGAATGGCTCTGATTTATTTGCTTCTGCATCATTCTTATGATCAGATATCAATTTCACCAATAAAATTAAAAAATATTCAATTAAAAATTGTTTCACTCCATTTGAAAAAAAGTAATGATGAAGCAGAAAAATTGCGTAATGTATAACGACTTAGTTAAAGAGCTGCATATTTTTTTTAAAAAAAGATAATGTATCAGCTTGACTAGTCATATTTAAAAATTATTCTCACCTCAAAAATTTATTTTCATTTTGTAAAATTTAATGAATGTAATTTAATGGTTATATTTTTAATAAATATACATTTCTAGTTTATCATGATATACTTAGATGTACAAAAATTATTAGCAGAGTTTCACACCATAATCTAACAATATTTACATAAAAAGAGTATTTAAAATAATTAATGAATGGTGCTAAAACTTTTCTTAGACTAAATTTATTTGTCCAAAGCTTAAAAGTGAAATTTACATAAAAAGTTAGAATATATCATAAATACAATAAACTATCATAAAGTATTAGTATCAAATGTTTGCCCTGATACTATTACAATATCAAGATAACTATGCTAACAACTCTTTAAGTAAGGAAAAATATGCTTGTGAATACACTGGGACAAAATGAATAGAGGGAAATCTAGACGAGAGATAAGATTTTCTATATAAACGAATCTAGTTGTGCCGGACAATCTTTTAATTTTACTTTTTGTATAAAATTAAGCATTATGAAACAATTTACCTAAGTTTTGGATGAAAGTAATTGATTTTAACTGACACATATAACATATGTATCAGAAAAAAACTACCGAATTACGATTCAATATTAGATGTTTAATAAAAATGAAAACTATCAGCAAAACATTGTTTCGAGTCAAATAGCCAAGTAAAATCTTTTATTCGGAATTACATAAAAATTTCTTTTATTTTGCTTCACTTAAATTTCTCTAAAATACTTTCATTGCTGTAATTAATCAATAATGATAAATTAAATACATTAATATATTTTTGAAAGTAGGAATGGTTTTTTGAATTTATAAATACTAACACAAGGTATATTTTAATAAATTCGTCTTTTTATTCAGGAAAAACTATTCTTCATTTTTAAGTAATAAATAACAGGCATTAATATTTTACATGAATTATTTCAATTTGCATCAATTTACCCTACAGACTTTAGAAAATAAAATGACACAGATTTTATTATAAATTCACTTTTATTTGCATATAATGCAGTAAAACATATTTTAAATATTTTGTGAACAATAAAAAAAATCCAGAGGGGTTGAAGATTATTTTCTTTTAAACAGAATGAGAAATATTATTAAATTTTTCTTTAGATTTTCTGGAAAATAAATTATCATTTCAAAATTTCCTTATCAAATCAAGAATTAATTATTATTCATTCTGAATTTTGCCACACACACACACTTTTATTTTACATTTTACGTAAATTACTTGTTAAGATAATTTATCAAAAAAACCACGAAAATTTACTTCGTAAATAAGTTTATGTTGAATATGATCCAACGTGACGAGAGAAAATAAATTCAATCTTTGCTTTTTTTAATTTAAAATTATTAAAATAATATTTTACGGTTATAAATTTCATTTAAAATTATTCAATCTAATCATAGTTTACTGTGATTTCCATCGTGTTTTTAAGAGATGTCGTATAAATGATATAGATATATGTATATATACAAATAAAAAAAATGTAGATATTACAGCAGATCAAACAGAAAAATTACATTATATAACTAATAAGTTATCTCATATCTTCTTTTGCCACCTCATATTTATCAAATAAAAATTCGATTAGATAGAAATGAAAGAAATAAAAATATCTTATATTTTCTAAGAAACTGCATAAAGGAAATAAAGAGTAATGAATTATCAAATAAGTTTTAGTTTATAATGCTAAAAACTATTTGCATATAATGCGAAAAATAGGTAATTAGAGGTGAGAAATATATAAGTAACTATTTGCTATATATATATATCCATCGAAATAAAAATATTGAAGTCTAAACTGAAATACATTTATAAAGAACATTTTATGACTTAGTAGATTTATTTATTAAAGACAGTTTTTTTACCACGTGCAAAAGAAATAAATATGAATTATTGTATTTGCGATTTTTATGCAATAATTTACAACCAACTTCTTACTCAGTTTTATGGTTCGCTCGTAAATTTTATGAGGAAACAAATGACTTAACAAATTTTTAGATGATTTCCTTCATAATTTTTTTTTTTGCACTAAGCTAATATTTTCTTTTATTCGCGCTTTTTATTCTAGTACCATTGCGTTTTTTCTGTGCATAAAAGCATCGTTAAGTCATAAGGCTTAATAGTAAATAAATTTCTAATAAAATTAAAAAAAATTCACCTACAGACAATTTTTTTTCTTAGTGAGCGAGCAGTTATAGGCAATTTTTACATTATCAGAAAGAATAGTTTTTTCAAAAATACTTCACGATGTTTTAACATTTTTAATTCTTATTCTCTTAACAATGTAAGTAAACAACCTAAGAGATGGTTGAGAATTATTTTTTTCAAAACTGCTTAAAATTTATCAAATCTTACAATTTATTACATATTTTTTAATTTTTAAAACTGTTTGCCATTTCATCTCTCAACTGAAATTTTATAAGAAAATTTTTAAAATGATATTTAGACTGACATATTTGTTGTTTTATGTCTTAACACAAATTTTTCAGGTTGTGCATCAATTTCTAATTTGTTGAATAAAAAACACAATTCATAAAATTAATAATTGTACTGTTAAAATGTGATCTATGACAGTTATAAAATTCTAAATATATACAATAAAAATACAAAATAGCCAAAACAAAATGCTTTATTCAGATTCAAAATGAAATTCTCCATGAAATATATTTAATGAATTCCATTCCGATTGCATTAAGCTTAAGCAATATAGCGTTAAACAGGATATTTTAACGAAAATTATTGCCATAATCGCTTCAGTAGATTTTAAACTTTTGAAAAATAAAATATTTTGAATTATTTGTATTCATTTAAATACGTTCTAAAGATCGAATTATTGAAAAAAAACATTAATGATATAAAGAATAATCTTTAGAAGAGAAGATAACTTTTGCTAAATAATAATTTCTAAATTGAAATTAGGGTATCCTAATTATTATATTATTTATATCATTCACACTACATGCGTAAATATTTTTTCTAAAATGCCTTGATAAGTCTGTTACTTCGGCTTCAAAGATTCTCTTATTATGTAAGTTACTATATAAATACTAGAAAAACAGAGATCACGCGGATCAAAACTGAGGCAACAAAATGCATATAAATTAATTTTTTGCATAATTTTTCTGAAAGTTTAACTATCTCATATAAAGCAAAAGAAAAATTAAAATTAATAATATTTATATAATAATTATGTTATTTTGTATGTCTCATTTACTTTTTAAAAAATTCCGATATATTCGAGTAAAACAGAAATGTTTTTATTATTAAATTACATTTCTAAAATTAACGCTGTAACAAAAAATATGTACGCACTCAATTTAAAAAACTTCAAACTCCTTTTATAATATTGTTATCATTATAAAATATAATTTGATAAAAATATTTTTGCAAATATTATATGAATATTTTCCCATGCATTAAATTTCATGTCTCTGAACTTTTCATTTATTAATGAGAATGACCATATTAATAATTAGAAGATTTAGCATCCAATTAATAACGCTGCATGTGCCTGACAACATAATATTTATCGTATTTCCTTATAAGTAATCACTATTATGTATACATTTTATAAAATAAAATTAGTAGCAGAAACTTTTAAAAAGAAATGAGATGAAGGAAATAATTTAAAATGTTCTCTTAATTTACAATACTTTTAGAACAACATGTTTGTAAATACATTTATTTTCATATTTGTGTGACTAATATGAATTACTTCCATCACTTTAAATATTTAATTTACATAATAAAAAAAATTGTTCCAATACATTCGTTTCCAGTTACCAGTATTGCTGATCAAAACTGTTATACACTTGTAATCACCTCATAAATTTGAAATAATTATCACTTGATCGAGCAGGAGCACTCGATCGCACAAACTTTGGCAGACATGAGCTCCCTCAGCCCGACAGCCATCAATTGTATCAAGTACCCAACAAACTCGGCTATCAACGCTTATCCCACTACATTTCGATTATTCAACCTTCTAATGTATTTTTTAACACCTTAGAAAAATTTTACTTTCAATTTGTTTGATAGCAGAAAAGAAATAATTTGTTTCCATAGTTTCTTAAGAGTTAATAATAATATAATTATTGCAAAAATGGATTTTATTTGTAAAAATCAGCATAGATGCTAAATATTTATTAGTTTTTGTATTTTTGCAATCATTTCTCAATTTAAAAAGTAATGGTAGAAATAAATTAATCACTGGAATCTTTCATCAAATATTTCAATATAGTTATATGAATTTTTGTCTTAGTATGATAAAAAAAAGTATTGCATCAAATTGTTTAAATTAGCGTAAAGTATGCTCAAATATCTTTTCCATAATTAATTTTTTTCATATTTTAAAATTCAAGTTATGAGTAAATTTAAACGGTTAAAAAACTTTACATAATATTTCGTAAACAGCATTTTAAGTTAGTTTATCATATAATGTCCTTTTCATAAGCTTATATTTTTAATATTAAATATGAAGATTGTATATAGCATATCTTTAACACTACTTAAGTAAAACTATTACGCAAATTTTATTATTTTCAGATTATTTTGTTAATCCTTATTTTTATTTGAGTTAACTTGCAATTTAGCATTTTTTCTTCAGTCTAATTTTAAGGTTATATATTCATGGAGAAATTCTAAAACATCTTCTTACAACTTGGAATTACAAGTTAAAGAAGGTATGAAAAAGTAGAGAATGATTCTCTAATCTGAAAAACTGTTTCTCTATAACTATGTTATAGAAAAAAGTTCTAGCACGTTTTTAAATTATAAATGGCTGAAAATAAATTTTCATATAAGTTGTGTTCGTTGACATATAAAAAAATTACTAAAATATTATTACATTCTTATGTTATTTATAAAGAAAATTAATTATTATTAGAATTAATTTTGCTTTAAAGATAATGTGCATAAGTTACAATTTTATAGCTACTTGTAACATTAGGCCTGTGAAAAAATGAATAAAATCTTAAAAGGGAAAGATTAAAATTATTATTAAAATTTATCTCTGTAATTATTAAGCATTATCTATTACCATTGATATAAAGTTTTATAAGTTTTTATAAAAAATTTTTATATCTCTTCTGTTTAAAAATAATATAACCTTTCATAATTTCACTAATAATGAGTTTTTGAAAAGTAACCTTGAAGCAAAATGAATTTATGGACTAATCAGCAGAAAAGCAGTAGTAATTTGTAGTAATCGGATTTGTGCCATAAATTTGTTGCCAACTTAGTTCAGTATTTTGGCAAGCTACATAAATCTTCGTAATTAGTTAAAGTATGCATTTTTATAAAAGTTGGAATATGGTAAACGAATACACAAATGCAGTACATAAAAATGATCTTATTTTTAGCACTCTAAGTACATAAAAATTATTTTAAGACAGTAGGTATGAATTAAATTAGCATCAATATGGTCATGTTTTTTTTAAGAACTTTTGCGCATTTCTTAATAAATATTCTTCAGAAGATTTTTATTTAATATTTATAAGTGCTTTTGAGTACATAATGAGTGTAGAGAATTATAAAATTTAAAACAGATATCATTCATATCTTTTATCTAAAATCTTCATTTATTTATAAATTACTGAAATATTTTGAATGAAAAAAAATTGCTTATATTTTCTAGACTGCAAAAAAATAAATTCTCTAGATAGTTATATTTTGCTTGTCTCATATCCTTCATTTAAATTCCCACTTTATTAAAATGCCTAAGAATTAATAAATTTTAAATTTCATTAATAAATTTTTCAAAGAAAGTAAAAAAAAAAGAAATTTAATAGTGACAAAAAGTTTTTTTTTTTTAATTTAAGAGCTAATTTTTCACGCACACAATTCAGTTTTAAAAAATTAATTTAACCGTTTAGTAAAAGAAATGGTCAAACTTGGACACGATTTTTATCTTTTTTCCATCGGCGGACGGTTCCAGGAGCTGACGTCATATCCTTGCGGTCTCCACCGCCATCTTTTCCCGTGACGTCACATCGTACACCCTCCCCCCTTTATAAAGGACTCGGGAACCCGAAGAGCATCGTCAGATCCAGGAATCCTCTCTCCCAATATGGCGACCACCGAGAATAAGCAACACGAACAGGTAAGGGCAAAAAATTTCTTTCCCCACCAACTCCTCTCTTTTGCATTATTGCAATTTTCTAATATTTTTTTTTCTTTTTAACCCCTTTCGCTTATCCTACCCTTAACTGTCTTCATTTATTTGATGTTAATCTGGTTGGTCCGCCCCCGCACTTTAAACTGTGAAAAGGAGATTGGAATCAAAAGGAATGGTAACTTTGCTGAGCACACCGGTAACACTCAGTTATTGATTCGTTCGATCACTCTGCTGCAAAGCTGCAATTCGCCACCCCCAAAACTGTTATGTCGGAGCCGACATGTGTGCTTTTCTCTAATTGAATAACTTCCGTTTTGCAGTTTCGGCAATTAATTAAATCGCGGGGGTGGCCTATTTGAAAATTATCGCCAACTACATGGGAAAGTAGAGTGCCTGAGTAGAAACAGCCAGGCGCGAGTTACAGCCGGTGTTTCATTTGACCTTTCGTCGCTGTTTCTTTGCCACAAGGTTATTGCTATGGCTACCATTTCAATATAACTAATAAATAGCATCAAAATTGATTTAATTCTATTAAAGTTTGACTTTTAAATGTCCTTTTATAGGGATCATTTCGATTAAATATATTTTCCTTAACTTAAAATGAAATGAATGAAAATTTTTAAAACATCAGGTACTTTTGTTTCATTTATCTTATCTTTAAAAAATTACAAAAATTGTTTATTTTTTATGTTCTTATTGTTAAATTTTTCTTCAATAATAATTCCTTCAATTAAGAACTATTCATTTATTTGTCTTCGCATCGTTCTTGTAAAAAATCATTTAACATATGTATTCTTTAATTATCATTATTTAGTTTTACTAAACTTCTTATTGTTTAATATACGTTTAATAATATGAATTTATGATTTTAGACTATTTCAGTAACTTTTAAGATTAAAATATACTCCGTTCTAAATAACGAGAATTCCTCGGACAAGTATACTTTTTATATGACTTGCATAGGAATTTTAAGAGAATTAATTTGGATAGAAAAAATGTAGAAATATTCAATATATTTCAGCTTAAATTTTGCTTAAAAATGCAACTAAGAATATAAAAATTTCATTTTATTCATTTTGATAAGAAAAAAGTAAATTTATATTTAATAAATATTTTTCTTAATGTATATTTATAAACGATGCGTAAACGTTCTTCTTGTTTTCTGAATACAGAATTTCCCTATTTGGGAACTTCCATTTTAATGGGCAAAGTTGAAATAAAAATTGATATTGCACTAATAAAAATATCAGAGCAAAAATTTTAAAGTTATTATTAAAACATTTTTAGGTTATTTTATTATGTAAAAACTATATCACATAAGTTTTATGTACAATGGTATTTCTTAAAATGTATTTCTGTATCTCTTTTGATTCACAGTTCATTTGAATTATTTGTGAGGACGCAAAATATTGATTAGTGCAATATTAATTAATAAATATGAAGAAAGGATTATATGCTAAATTAATATGAATCGATAATTATATATGCATACATGCTATTATCTAGGATAAATTTTCATAAAATGTCAAATTAAGTGTATTTAAAAATGGCAAGAACCCAGTAAAAATATTTTACAAGTATTTTAAAAGTTACAAACAATTACTTAAGAATACATATGCGGCTCAAAATACTATATTGTTAGAATTCTGTATATTATTTTTACTGCACTAAAATTACTTTTCAGTTTATCTAATTAATATCAGATTAAAAATGTATTATAAAAAGAAAATTTGAATTTTTAAAATAATAATTTAGAAGAAGTCAAATTTTATGTGATACCGAAAAGAAATAAATAAAGTTGGAAAAAATAATCAAAATAATTTCAGAAAGAAAATATAGTATTATTAACACAGTATTCTAATTATTGTAGATTCAGCCATTCTTAATACTATTATTAAATTTTATTAATATAAATACGAATATATAAATGTATGTTTCATTAAAATATATACAAAATGAATCTTTTTTATGCTATAATTTTTGTGTTCTCAAAATATTCTTAAATAATAAAGTAAGTTTTCGGCAACAAAAACAAAAATATTTCCTATAAAATTACTTTCAATTAAAATAGATTAGTATATGCAAGTGTAGAAGCATTCTATTTTTCAGTAAAATTTCATAATTTTAAATAATATGAAAATTATAAATAAATTAAAATTGAAAATTATAAAATCATATATAATATGAAAATTAGAAAGTTTTTGCTAAAATTCATTGTAGGGGAATAAATCGATTTACAAAAGATCTAAGGTATTAAAAAAATATCTTAAAAAATGGAAATGTGGATTAAAAGACAATTTCCATTTTAATGATATCTCAAACCATTTATGTAAATAGTTAAAACACAATGAACTCTAAATTGCGTGAGGAAACTATAATAAATTCAACAAAAAGCATGGATTTTCTGGCACACGATAAGAGAGCTCATTATCGAAATGGCTTAATCTAGAGTGTTTTTACTAGCATACTTATTTGCATTTGTGAACAGAGAGTTTTGTCGTGTGGACAGGATGTAACTCCACAAGTGCCAAAACATGCCGCATTTCCATAACACGTTTTGTTGTATTTAACAAACTATTTATCTTTTCTGGTGGATGCTTGCCAAGAGAGAAGAGGAAGAAGCATTTATTTCAGTTGAATGTAAAGGAAACGATAACGGACTTCCGTGGGAACTGTTTTAATAGAGTTCGTTACTTATTAATGAAGAGTTAAGAGTAATTGAAATATATTATCAGTGTATTTTTTAATTACTTGAGTAAGTAATTAAATCTCCACTGATAATAAATTTAATAATTATCAATAAAGTAACTTAAATATATTTATAGTAATGTATAATAATATAAGCCATTCAATATAAATGAAAGGTAGAAATATGTTTCTGATTTTAAGTAGAATTAGCATTTTTTATCAGCATTTATTTCTTTTTCCTTCATAAACCGTGCAGTGTTTGTGTTAATGTAGTTTAAAATATGCATTTATATATTTGCCATAAATTAATATATAATAATTCTTTAATTTTTATATCCTTTTTCATACAAATTGAATAAAGACTCATTTTGTTAGTAAAATACAAATTATGTCTAATATAATGATAAGTTACATAAATTTTACAAGAGTAAAACAACGAAGTAAAATTTCTTTGTATCATTTTTAATATCTCTAATAATAAATATTTCTATTTTGTTAAATAAAAATACATCTGAATATTTATCATATTTTTAAATTGGAATATAAAAATATTCATGCTAAAAAAGAATCTGAAGAGAAGAAGAAATTTGCTGTTAAAAAACTTATTAAAGAGTTAAGATCATGTTGGATAAAAACAGTGATTCTATATTGCATTTAATTCTGTGTTTAAAATCGAATTAAACGATTAGGTAAAATTAAATTTCTGACTGAGCTAGAAGTTATCTTTGAATATAGTTTTCTTTCGGAGAAATAAATTGATTAATAATTATCTGCAATATAAAAGAAAATATTTTTCCATTTTAATGGGAAATAAAGAAAAGATTTATACTTATTATGTTACAAAACTAATAAAATACTTGGCGGATAAATCAATATCTTAAAAAATACAATAGATTTTATCTAGTTTCTAAACACAAAATTTTATTATTGCATTATGGATAATGAATAGCATTTGCTTGCCTTTCTTTTTGTATTTAATAATGATTATTTTATATGATGTTTCTAAAGCATGGGATATTATAGAATTTCGATGAATGTAATCGAAAAAATTAAAAGTGTTATATCATTAATAAATAATTGATTATTTCTAAAAAATGTAAAATGAAATGTAAAAGCAATTAAAGAAGTGTGTGTTTGTACTCATCATAACTTTTACTGTGATATTATTTTTGTTCCTTACAACTAGACAATTAAAGAACAGTAAGACCAATGCCTTTTTAATAAAAAATTCTTAAATAGTGCTTGAAGTGTCCACGATGCTAATAGTAATTTCCATGAGGGAAAAATAAAAGGTAAAATCGTTTCTAACAGCCATTACATTCTTCCGTACATGTACTTGCATGAGAAGTTGTGTCAAGGTGACCTTTGGACTGTAACAATGTAATAGACAAAATTCTTTATCTCATAAGTAATTCAATCAAGTTGATATAAATGCATTTATTATTAGCCAATTATTTTATTTAGATTTAGTTTTCAATCTTGTTCTTGAAATAAAATAAAATTCATGAGAAAATATTTCAAAATTAAAAAAATAAAATCTAGAAAGGGAAAAGCTAAATTTTTAGTAGATTAATTATGTTTTTACAGAAAGACATAACTTCTCATTTTTTATAATGGTTTAATAATCATGAGATTTATAAAGTAATGTAATTACCGATTGATGAAAATAATAATAGTTATAAATACTGAAAAATAGATAAATGATAAAAGATGAAAAATAGATTTCCTTTTACATACATGTATATCATACAGAACGCCAAACAATCGATTAATTTGTTTTTCAATATCGACATAATCTTTTCTGCGGGTTTTTTAAATATATTAAATAAAAGAAATGATTACTCAAAAAAAGAATAAATTAAATAATAAAAAATTAAACATTAATGAAAATTTAAAGAATTTCTTAAATAAATGGACTGTAAAAATAAAATCTAATGATTTCAAGTTATATATATATATATATATATATATATATTATATATATATATATATATATATATATATATATATATATATATATATACATATATATATGTATATATATATATATATATATATATATATGTATATATATATATATATATATATATATATATATATATATATATATATATATATATATATATATATATATATATATATATATATATATATATGTATGTATGTATGTATGTATGTATGTATGTATATGTATGTATGTATATGTATGTATACTTACTTGACATGAAAATTGTCTCTATAAATTATAAGTAACTTAAAAGCAAATATTTTTAAATCATGTTTCACTGATGAAAATTTAATTTAGACTCCATGATCATCAATTTAATGTAATATTTAGGGATTTATGATACTGTATAGTGTTATATATAAAATACTGTTTTTATAGAGATGGTTTAAAAGCAAGCATAAATAATATTGGATTAAATGACATATTATAAATTAAGAAATATTTTAGTCATATTTGGATCACTTTTTAAGAAACTAAAAGATATTAAAACAAATAAAAAAGTAATAAATGAAGTTAGAATATTTTTTAAAGTTTTAAAATGATGTCTTATATTTATTATTCAGTTTAAATGAAATTTTATTTTGAAATACATCTTCATTTCATAATTAATTAAACTTTAAAAAAATGCTTGATTAAAAATATATCAATCTCAATTAAATAAACAAAAAATTTACTTAAATGGATATTTTTTCATATTATTTCATAAATATTAAAAAATCATGATGAGCAATTATTATGTGGAATAGTAATTATCAAGTTTATAAGGGAATAGAAATTTCTTATAATTTTAAATGAATTTCATTTTTTATTTATCAATTTACTAGCTCATTTATATTGTACATATAATTTATTCAAAAAACGTACTAACAAATTTGAATATTTTTTATATATTGGGATACATAAAAATAGCAAATTTTTACATGTTAATAACATTTAAAATATTATTTGTTACATACATCTCATAATTTACAGCAAAAGGAGAATCTACTATCCTATAAACATTTTTTTCCAATAATCGGGGTATATCGGGATGTATTGTCCCCTTATACCCAAGGAACCGGCCAGAGACAGCGATCTCTTTGCCGCCGAGGCGTTGCCCCAGGTGCACCACACGAGGTGGGCCACCATCGCACCCTCACAAATGTCTTAGTGACCCGTTCATAGGGTAGGCACAATTCATACCTCATTCACACACAAGGAAATGACAAAGACAGGATAGAAAGAGAGTGTGTACATCCATGCCTGAAGCGAGATTCGAACCAAGGACTTCCCTATCCGTAGTCAGGCACTCTGACCACAAGACAAGTTGGCCGGCATCCTATAAGCATATATATAATCATTTATTTTTCATATTAATTATATTTTTTTCACGAAATTAGAAAAATATATGATTGATATATTAGATTTATAAAGTAGAGATCTTGTGATTTTAACTCTCCAGCTTCTTTTATTACGAAAATCAGTTTGCTTATTAACTATTTTTTACTCGAAAACAAACTAGTTAAACAATAATAGTTTCGTTTACATTAATTATCATTCTAAAAATATCAATCCTCCATAAAGATATAAATAGTTAGCCATGAAAAACCTATCATTTTATTCTGAAAAAACAATCGGATTTTAAAGACTTTCTGTCTGCATGTATTTTGTTAGATTTATTTCCCACATTCATATATAGATATTTCTGGAAACACAGTAAAAATGATGAAGAAACAGAAGTAAAGTCACAATTGCTGGAATTCAAAAGCGTTTTAATTTAGAGCTCTCATGCAATGCATTTTTACGTTTGCATGGTAGAAAAATCTGAAGAGATGTAAGTTGAATTATATAATATTGGTCACAAAAAGGTATATAATATTGTTACATTATTTTGATAGCCAACCAGCAGTTCCTTGATATAATTTAAATGCAGAAATAGGCACTAAAGCGAATTCCTGATATTTCATGATAATTTAATATTAATTTTAAGAGCTTTAAGAAGTCGGAAAAATTATATTTTTGAAAAACATCTATTTTTATGTTAAGTTAATGTAAAAGTTAAATATCAATCTTGTTGCTTTGGATTTAAGACTATTTTTTGAGGTATAAAGGTTTTTCGTTGAACTTCTACAGCTATTGTGCTTATTATTCCTCTTTCTCAATTTATTTTATGCAAAAAATAAATCTTTACAGAAGACAAAAACATTGATTTCCCAAAGAAGAAACACGAGAGAAACGTTCCTTATTCACTGAAAAGTTATAACATGATATTTTAAAAATTAACAGCTTTCAGCGAATGTATTGATAGATTTAAAGATTGCCTAGCAATCTCAGTGTAGTTTCTCTCATCGAAAAACTCTGAAATAAAGGAATGCTAACTCATTTCTGTAAATGCTGGGAGCAAATTATTCTATTTTTAGCACGATGAATTTATTTTTAGCATTTTCTCCACTCTTTTTTTGTTTTATTTTTTCATTGCATAAAAATCATAAGCTTCCTGCTAAAACTTCCTTTACATTCTCGAAACAAAATTGAGCATTTTCTTAGATTTTTATAGTAGTATTTAGGCAACGCTAGATTTAATCAGAAACTGAAAATTCTATCCCTTTATCCTCCGATAAATCGCACAAAAATTCAAATAATATGTTTTGAGTCACATTATAAAAACAATGACCATCAAGTTTTTGACTTTCTGGAATTATAAATCGAGTTTTTTTACTTGTTATCATAAAAGAATTCCCAGATTTTACAACTGATTTTTAATTCAGCGTCTCTTTAAAAATCAATTTCTTTTTCGAAACTTTAGATCATAGAGAAAGTTCAGTTAAATCCTTTCTCACGTATTCAAGGTAAGAACTCCATTCTCTATTGAAATAATATTTGAAATGTTTTCTAGAGTGGCTATAACTTTATAACATGTTTTCTAAAGGGGCTGATAATTTTATAGTATATTTTCTAAAAGGACAGATAACTTTAAAGCATGTTTTCTAAAGGGGTAAATTATGTTGTGCAAGGCATAGTACATAACAATTTTCAAGTATAGGTCACTTGAGAATAGTTATGTATCATAATTTATACAACATGTCTTAGTAAAAGACATCGCTTATGTAAAAATATAAAAAGTGTCTTTTAATATATAGCTTATTCATATGTATCATTTTGAAAGAAAAGTATATGAAAATTGTAAACAATAATTTTGATTTTTATAAAAAGTTGATGCTAAAACTTATTTCAATTGAAAAAGCTATTTCTATGAAAACATGCATTTATGTAACGAATCATTTTTTTTTTTTTTTTGCATTTATGTAATGATTCATTACATGCATTTATGTAATGAATCATTTTCATCATGCAAAAACACTTTTTTGTAAAATATCACAAAATAAAATACTTGTATTTTGTAAAAAGATTATGAATTAATCTAAGGTGATTTTTTAAAATATTAAATAACTTTTCATTTAATTTACCTGTTTTCCAAATTTATAAAGCTATCCATCTTCATAAGATGCAACAACATATAAGCTTTAAATAATCATAAATTTAAGAAAATAAATAGAAGCAAATAATAAGGAACCATAATACTTTTTTTTAAATTTTCTATGTTCACATAACTATACAACTTAATAATATTATGCAATGAGTAATCATTTACTAAAATGATTACTAGTCAAGATCTCATTTACTAAAATGTTATCTTGATACAAGATTCTAATTATCTAAAATAAATACAAATGCAACATTTTAAGTCACAGAACTAATGCAAAAATCACAAGAAATATTTTATTACAAGAAAAGAACTCGTATATTAAAATGGTCAACCTTATTTGCATCAATCTGTCTATAGGAATTTCTGAATAAAAAAATTACAAAACATCAAAGAATCAGAGGAACGTGTCAATAAGAAATTTTAAACTTTACAATCTATATAATACTTAAAAGAAAGTGAATCATTCAAATATGGAACAAAAATAAGAAACGAAATCAAACTTAACAGTAACTTTTTATTTTGTAAAAGAAATTAAAATGAAGTGATTTAAATAATGTAGAAATAATTATATTTAGTAAAATTAAAAGATTAATAATTTGTAATCTTTATGAATAAAGCTGATCTTTCTTATGATACTTCTAAGATTCATTATGAATTATTTTTTTGCACAGTTGAAATTATTTTTCCTTTTTGAAAAATTATTAAGAAAAGATTGCACACACATCTTTACTGCCAATATTCTAATCATTATTTAGGAAAATAATGATTAGTAAATAATTTTAAAGAAGTATATAATTTTTGCTTAATATTAATTTAAGAACTATGAAATAGTCTCTAAGTTATTAAAAGTTAAATTAATATATTTTATGTAATCAAATGTGTTTAAATTTTAAATAAAATACTGATAAACAAATGTTCGTTAATCTATACATTTCTAATTATCCAATAATTTTTTGGAGTTTATAGGAGAATAAAAAGAATGCACATATGATTAATTTGAGACGTTTTATTTTACTGCACATGTATTAACTTTTCACTTTTACCTAACAGAAGTAAATGAGATTATTGTTTTACCTTACATAATTCTAAGAGAATAATGATAAAAAAAGACTCATTTTTCTTAATGTAGTTTATGCATAAATATTTCTCTACAGTGTCCGAAAATAGCTATAATTGTATAATAATCTTAAAAGAATAGAAGCGATGCATTTTGATAAAACTTTAATACATTGTAGTGTACACCTTAACGACTTTAAGTCATTATAAGAGATATTTATGTTTATCGCATAAGCTACTTTCTGGAAGACGTTTCACAGAGGGTGGGCAATATTCACGAGTTGTAAGAAGGAAAACAGTAAACCACCAATCTTGAGAGACAGGCAAGAAGAGAAAAATCCAATATTCATCTTCCGTTGTCCATCCGTGGTCGAGATTGAAAACGAGATAGAATAAAAATCACTCTAATAGGCGGTGATTCTTAGGCTCACCATTAAGACATGATGAGCCTAAAAACTGTATTCGGCTAATAAAATTTGAAATCAAATTAGAAGCAGGACAATTAATAAAAAATAAATTTTTATTTTAATTATGCAAAAATATACTACGCTAAATATTGGCCAAATATTTATATTTCATATAATTTGATAACAATATTTTTTTAAAAAATAGGAAGTCAATTATATTCTTATGCTGTTCGCACAGTATTAATTCAATTATCTTTTTGATAAAATATTACTAAATGTTAATAATATCAATTTGTTAACAGTGTTTACATTCAATATAGTATCACAGCACTTTTGAATGATGCATTTTAATTTTAAAATGCAATAGCTAATAAGAATTGCATAGTTGAAATTTAATTAATGTTCAATTGTGTCTTAAATTAAATTTCAAAATCCTTTTCAGAGACAAAAAATAAATTACATATAATAGAAAACAATCTATGTGTGCGTAATGTGATTATAACTTTTGAGCGATAATTTATTGTTTATTTTTTTTTATGTTATTCTAACATTTTTAATAGTAACAAATCTAAACAAATTTAACATTCCTTCCTCCATTTCTTAATTTTTCTATTTAAATTGACCATAAGGAAGTAATTCAGACGATATTTTCTGAAACAGGAAAAGTGTGACACTTTTTCTCTCTTTAAGTTGTTTAAGAATTTTCATATAAACAAATTATCTAATATTGCAGCCACCTACTTTGTCTAGTGGTCAAAGTGCTTGACTGCGTATAAGAAGATCCTGGGTTCGAATCCCAGTTTGAGCATGGATATACTTTCTTTTTTCCGTCTATCCTGACTTTGTCCTTTCTTTATATGAATAATTGTCTATCCTATAAACGGGTCCCTATGCCATTTGTGTACTAAAAAAGTGGGACTCCACACCAAAATATGGCCCAGTCGGAAAAGTGGAGTAAAATATCCCATAATGCCACCTTAGTTGGCACAAGACTACACCAACAACATCTAATATTGCTGCGAAAACTCAATTTTAGAGAATTTTCTTCTAGTATTAATAAGAAACCATATTTTATTTCTGAAAATATATAGTTTTAAATGACACTATTCGAAGGAGTTTTATTTTAACACTGTAGAAATCAGAAGCCTAAATTATCATTTAATGAAGTAAAAATTAACAAGTTTCAAAAAATACTATAGTAGTTATGAAACTGTGTAAATCTTTGGGTATTCTTTGATGAAATTTTAATGAGTTATACAAAATTTTTAATGTTGTGCTTTTGGATAAACTCTCTGACTGTTTATAAAATTATTCTACCAGTTAACTGCATTGTGAAAAAGTTCAAATATAATTTAAAATTTACTAAAAGTAAGATAAAAAGGAAAATAAAAACATATGAATAGTTTAAATTTCAAACTATTTCTGAGTAGTAATTATAAAAAATGCTTCGTAATGAGTTACTAAATTTTAAAAAAATATATTCTTGTAACTGCTATACATAAGTATTTTGTGAAAATATATTTCTTTACTTCAAAAAAATAATTTAAATTTTTTATTAATACTTTAATTTGAGAATTTAATAAATTTGATAAATATGTAATCTAAATAAAAGCTTTAAAATATTTTTTATCAAAATTGTTTTACTAAGAATAAAAATATTTTTATTATCATTTTATAAAGTTCAAATTTCAATAAATTCCACCATTTTCAATGCATTAATTTAGTTGTCCATTTGCTGCCCTGAGATTATAAATTTTATTACAGCATTGCGTGATTTTTTATTTTATTTTAATGTCAGATTTATGCATTGTAATGAATGAGAAATTATGTATTACATGTTTTGAGCAGTTATTTATCAATGTTTCAAATATTCATTAATTTTGTTGCAAAATGCAAATTACTTGTAAGTTTAAGTTTAATGTAAGTTTCATTTTACAACAAAAATTTTGAAAGTAATTTTTATTAAAAATGAACAAATAAATCTAAGAAAAAAACTATTTTTATTTGGGAGATTGTTTCTAGTTATTAATTTTTCTAGAATAAAATTATTTTTTGTTAAAAGAGATTTATTTTTAATGCTTTAATAACTTTGATTATTTTAACTTGATATAACTGATAACTTTTTACTGTGATAAAAATAGTAGTTATGTATCATTTACAAATTATCACTGAAGATTAATGTAAAGGATATATGATTCCCTAGAAAAAGATATAAAGTTTTAAATACCAATATACTTTTAATTGTCTTTTTGACATTTCAACTTTCTAAATGTTGGCTATTTTCGTTGTTTTTATTCATAATTTATAATAACTCTTCATAATTTCCTTCAAACATTGTCTGATGTTACTTATTTTTCAAGGTGACATGCCTGAGTTTACAGAAAGATTTCTTTTGGCAAATAGTCTTAAAAGATATAAAATATAATGAAGACTATAAATTAAGCTACGAATTCTCAAATGTACTTAATAAATTTGTTTTGATCTTGTATTATTTTACGAAATTTTGGAGTTGAGACGAAAAAAGTATTGCAAAAAATATCATATAATAACTTTTTAATCAGAAATGTATAGAAATAATTTTAAAAATTTTTTAAAAGATTATTTTTCTATAAATAATTACATTTTGATCCGTGCTCTATATCTGGATATTCATCCAATATCTTACGACTTTTTGTTTTACTTTCAAGTAAAGGGAAAGGTATTTTCACATAAAATTTTATCTGGAGAATAAAGTTAAAAAATGATTAGGAATTCTAAAAATATTATGTTACAAGTTAAAATGCATGGATAAAACTCACATTTCTTATATTAATTTTCTAAGTTTTTCTAAAGAGATAACATCTTATAAAATTATTAATTTATTCAACAAATTTATAAAATGTTAAATTGTTAAATAAATTGTCGATATCATTGGGTAATAATTCTACATTCTTAAAAACTATTTATTATATTAAAAGAAATTGGTTGGAAATAATTAGAACTTAAGAAGAACTTTTAAATATTATCTTTCTAATTATAAGTATATCAATCAAATATTATTTATGATAATGAAAAAATTAACAATGAAACTTTTAAAAAGACAAGAACAACATAAAGGTTTTCAAAAATTTAGTTATATGTTTCAAAATATTAATCAAAAAATTTTCTTTAAAGGTAGGATTATAATTTATATGTATTTAAAGGTAGGAGTAGCTATTCTATTTATTTAATAACAATTTAATCAAACATATATTAGATATTTCTTTAAAATTTCATTATTTTTATATTTAACTTTCCTTTATGCAAGCAATCCAGATCATCATAAATGTATGATACTGTCAACCAATTATTAATATGAAACAGAAATCTCAGCAACTAGCACAAATTTTAAGCAAATGCTAATGATTTATTATGAAAATCAGGATTAGTTTCTATTTTCAAATAGAGAATAAAGGCGCCAATTTTCATAACATTTGCTCAAATAACGAGATTTATAAAAAACACAATTAAAGCTAATGAATTGTAGAATCTAAATATCTAGTTTGATAGATTTATTTTATTTATTTTTTACGTATTCAAATGAGAACTTTTAAAACATAATAAATATAACTGCTTTTCTAAGTCAATTGAAGCAAATTATGTTCATTTTTTAAAGTAATTAGAAATGCTAGCATTAAAATAATTTTTCCGCCTTTAATTATCTTTATAAATGGCAAAGCAAATAAAGTGTATAATGGTTCAAATTTCTTAACATATTTCCTCTCTAATTTATGATGCTTGAAGAATTTGTTTTTTTAAATTTTCCAGAAAATAATTATACATTTACATGAAAAAGCAATTACCATTTTATCTTTGACAAAAATATGACTTCAATTTTATGTTTCATAAAAGATAAAGCGTATAAAACCGAGCAAAATAAAACTATTCATTTAAAATGTTTTCTTTATTTAAATATCAAATTTTCTCACGAAACTTTGCTTATAGAGGTGATTGGATTTATACTAGCTTTTTCACTTTTAAAAGAGTAATTGCATTATTACATAAAAATAATTTTAAAAGCAATAAAATGAATTCAGTGTTCCCTAATGATTTTAGGAAGTAGTAGATAGTCGCATTTGAATTCTAATGCATCATAAATTTTAAATTAACTCATAAAAATAATTAAGAGAACTTTACTATGCATTAAAGAATCTTTTAATTATTATAAATCCAATTATAGAAGCAAATTTATCTTTTTTAAATCAGTTTTCATTAAAGTAATACAGTATTTAGAGTCTGAGTGGATAAATAATGTACTTATATGAACATTATATACATGTGTATGTTTATGCATATGTATAAGAATATACTTAAGCTTCATTATTTTACACGTTTGAAGAACTTATATTTTACGAGAAAGATGAACTAAAATTAATCAACTAGTAAATCTAAGCAAATATAAAAAAATGTTTACAAGTTAATTTGATTCGCAGTTTCTAAATAATCTGCAATCATTTTCAGTTTTGTTAAAACTATTAATGTCAATACTATTTTTACTTAGAACAATGCTAAACTTTTAAAATGAATATTCAGTTCACCTTCATTATTTTATTATTCTCAGATTTTTTGATAAATTTACAAGAATCTTGAAAATAGTTACTGTATTCAAATTTATTTACAACTCAGTCGTATAAATTGATGTATCATCGATTTCTGATTATAGTCACATATAAGAATAAACATGATTTTAGTTTAAAAAATTATTTATAAATATTTATATCAGAAAATTATTTACATTGACGTTTAAAATATATAATTCAGGAATAAGATTTTAATTTCTCGTTTTCAACAATATATTTTAAATTGAAATCTACTGTTAATTCCTATGAATTAAATATATTATTTACGTTTCTAATACTTGAAAATGAGTTTTCATATACTTGAAAATGAGTAAATATAAAATTTTATCATAATATGCTTGTTAACCTTGTTAAACTTGCAAATATGCAGTAGTAAAATTCTAAATTTTTTTTTATATAAAAATTGTTAAATGCAAGTAATTTTAATTGTAAATGTATAAAGGAAAAAAGTAAATAAATAATTTTACTATAAATTGAAAAAGATATTTTCGGTCATAATTTTAAATCCTTAAAAGATATGAGTTTCATGAAATTTTTCATACTCAGTGTCACATTTTTTTAATTTATGTCGAAACAATACATAGGTATATTGATCACACAAATAAATAATTTGATATTACAAAAACCCCATGAAAGAATTATTTTTTAATATACATAGTATGTAACTTTGGAAATAACTTTAGTAGGTTTGAGTCTTGATATTTTGAGCAAGAAAAAAATCGCAACAAAATATACAGATTAAAGTATTATAAAAAGCAGAAAAATTCATAATACATATATACAGATTGAAGTAATATGTTCCATCTATTTCTCCATAAAACAGAACTAAAAAGTTTTATTTAATCTTTATACTGAAAGTATGCAAACTTAATAAATTCACTTTGACACAAAAATAATGAATATTTTTTATTTTCTTACGTACAGTAATATAAATTTTAAGTTATGAAATAAGATATGTTATATAAATAAATTGCAAAGTCATTGAGCACTATTAATGCTTTCATGAAACTTTCATTCATAATGATTTGATTTAAACATTTATAAAAAAATATACTTCTTACAAATAAACATAAGTAAAATCTCTTGATTTTTTTTAATAATGTAATTTTTTATAAAATAAATTGCTATCTTATCTTTTAATTAACATTTATTTTAGCTTACACTTGTAGATTGTAATCTTATCAGTTAAAATGTTAAAATACATCTAGATTTTCTCATACCTTTCTGTTCTTTAGCTAAATATATCTTTCTAATCAAATTTTTGTAATCTTTTCCCATTAAAATGATAAATACATCTGACTTATTACTATGCCATCAAGCTCTGCTGGCTAGATGGCTTTGGTCCAACAATGATTTAGTGTTTCTCTCCTTTATGCTCCTACAGCGAAAAGCCAATGACTTCTGTGGCATGAAAAATGTGGCCATTCTCCTTATACTGACCGTAATAAATAGTTTTCAGTACCATTTAAGTTTTGAAGATAAAATGAGTGTTTGATAAACTCTCATTTTGTCAAGCTTTTAAAAAATCGCAAAATTAAATTTGTGTAATATGACCAATTTAATATGAGAACATATACAATAATGAAATAATTAAAAGTATGAGATTTTGTGATTGAAAACATACATAATTTTAGGATGACTTTAAAAAAATTAAAAATTAATGAAAAAAAGCAAATTAATTCAAATTTTGTTATAAATTAGAAGGTATAACAGATAGAGTATGAATGTCAAATATTAATGTGTCAAGAAAAATGTGTTTATAAAATCTTTATCCAAAAATCCTCCTTCTAAATTTATTTTCTACTCTTCATAGTTCTCCCTGCTCTTAAAAATCGGAACAATGTTAAAATATTTTCTTATTCAAATAATATTTCAAAATTAATATTTCCAACGCTTTTTTATTAACTCAATATATTTTTAATATCTCATTTTAAAACATAAGAAATAACTTTATTTCTTGCAAATCATAAAAAATGATTATTTTAATTTAATAAATATTAATTATTTAAATCAATGATAAAAGTTTAAATTATTTTTACTAATATTAAAAATAGTAACATATTTATTTTTAAAAATAAATATCACTAATCAATTTAAGCAAAGCATATAAATTCAGTGATTTTTCAATAAGCATAATAAACATCAAAATATTAAATTTCAACCCTTATTGATTAAAACATTCACATATCAGCTTTCATATTAAATTTCTTTAATAACATCAAACTAATATAAACTGCTTCCAGTTCTACTTTCCATTTAAATTGCATCCTGAGAATAGAGAAATGGACACTAATTCAATTGAATTGAATTCTGCCAGACGAAATTCCCACAGTCAAGTTAAATCTTTGACTACAAGTCGAAAGAGGCCTTGTGAGAATAATTTTATACATGGTATTTTTAAGGGGGAGGAGCGGCGACGGAAGAGAGCCTAAGTGTAATGAAGTAAGGGGGTGGGAGGAATCAGCTGCAGAGTATTGATCCCGCCGCAGTACGCCAGTCTCGTTTCAACAGTTCACTTGCCTCTCAATTCTTTAGAAGATATGAATTCTCCCATATCAAAAATTGAAGAAAGAAAAAAAAAGATACCTTTCATCGTGCTTGTTTCTTTTTAAATTGAGAATGTATAGTTTAAAATTAAAAATGTTCAACGGAAGGAAAGAATAAAAGCTTATGGAATTAATAAATTTTATAAGGAACATATGTATGCGAATTTATATTTTTATAAAATTATATATATATAAATATTTAAATCTGTATTAACTGGAAATGATTTTTATATACTTCAAATTATTTTAAAATTTCTGTTTTATTTAGCAGATAGATTAATTTTAGAAAAACCCCTTTCACAAATTTCGATGATTTTCTTTAAATGTAAATAATATCACATATATAATGATAGAAACACTTTCCCTATTGGAGTAAAAAGTAGATTTATAATTGCATAAAATTTGTTTTAAACATAGGAAATGCATATTTTTTTATTCATTTTCCAGAATACATATTTTTCAGATTTAAAGAAATTGTCATTTTACATTGGGTCATATATTAACCATCTGTACTTTAATTATGACACAGAAAAATACATTTATCTCTCTCTATCTCCCTCTTTTTCTCTCTCATTACCACATTTAAAGTATATTTAAAAATATGTGAAGTGAATCTGAATATTTATTTCATATGGTAGAAGTATCTAAACAAAGCTATCAAGTATTCTTAAATTTTTTTAAATAGAATTTTATAAAATACCTTTCTGAATGATTTAAATGCGTACAAAATAATCTATACACTGTTAAAATTTCTTTTATTCTTTCAAAGTTGACACCTCTATTAACATTGTAATATAAATTTTGTTCACTAAATTTTAGCCTTTTACTTCCCTAAAATCCCATTTATTAATTTGAATTTTAAATAAAAGATGATTTTTCACAGAAAAATTCTTCTTATAACATTAATTTTAAAAGAAAATAAATAAACTTCTAATTTTTTATTTAATATATTTCTGCAACTATGTGATCAAAATATATAAAAAACTACGTACTTAAATTTTCAACTTAATTTTTACCAAATACTAATTACAAATCAACAAAGATACCATTCTGAAAATTAAAGAATTATTTTATCCTTTTTCTCTGTTGCCATGATATGCTTATTTCACAATGTCATTTTTTAAACAAAAATGTAAAATTAATCATACAAGAAATGAAACACTTTATATTTCATTTATTTATTTCGAGTTTTGAGATTGATTTTTCTACTTGCGGAAGATTCTCTTTTGTGTAACGATAAATAAAATTTATATAGTTATATAACTTAATTTTTAAAAGATCTTGGAATTTCTATCATTTCTAATTTTTTTATGAAAAGCATTTGTATTTAATGGCATATTTTATTATAATTCTGTATACACGCATTAAAAGTTTACTTATATTGTCACATTTAGCTGTAATTTTGATTATTCGTGTAATTTTCTTTGAAAAAATATTATTTAAAATTATGTAAGCAAGAAGAAAACTTTTCTGTGAAATTACATTAAATTAAAAACACATTTAATAAATATATGTAACTAAAGACTTTTAAGCTACATTTATTTCAGCACTTTTACCTTTCACTTAGATTATATTTACTTTATAAGCATCTAAGTGAAAGGTAAAAGTGCTGAAATAAAGTGAAGCAGTAATTCCAATAATATGAAGCAGTAATAATAATATGAAGCAGTAATTCCAATAATAATAATAATAATCCAACACATCCAACAATCATTTTATATTTCAACAAAATCTTTTTAGTAACACAGATATCTTATTTAAATATCCATCTTCATGAATAAAGTTTCAAAAAATAAGGCAGATTTTATTAAGCAGATAAAGGATATTTTTCTTTTTTGGGATTAAATAAAATACCATAAATAAAAAAAAATATTTCCTCAAATATTTATTCTATCAGTATCGAGAAGAAAACCATATTTCAATGACTCATTGAAGAACCAACATATGTTCCTTGTGGAGAGAAAAGATGACAAGACAAAAATAGAAAAGGGTAAAAGAAATTTAACAGTACATTACATTCGAGAGCTGACGTTTGCTTCAATAAGCTTCATTCAAGCGTAAAATTTTTGAAAAAAACAACCCTTTGGGAAATATTCACTTAAAATCTTCAGAGTTAATACCCTTTTAATAAAGGATGAAGTATCAAATTGTACACATAATATACTATTCAAAAACTCTAAATAAAAGCTGTATTTGATTTTAGCTATACAAAGAATCTTGTTCAAGTAAGCTTTGACATTAACATATCGAAGAAGAGCAGAATTTTTATTTTTGTTCTGAATGGAAGAATTAGTTCATTTAAGAAGTCTTTATAATTTTCTATGTTCCCTTTGTGAAATAATAAAAAGGATAATTTTTCAATCATTTTGATAAAAATCTTTATTGATAATACAGGATGTTATTTTTAACATGAAATTAACTATATACTTAAAAAATTCTATTAACGGAAATAAAAGTACCTCATATATCATAGTCACCATAATAAATGATAATACTTTTCTGTGAAATTAAGGATTAAGGTATTCATAATAATCTTCAAATTATCATTTTAGTAAATCATAAATGTTGAAATCTATCATCGGATTTTATAATTTCCTTTTAATCAAATCCTCTTTTTTCTTCCTTTCTAACAAATATTATATTTTCCTGCCATAAAATGAATATATCATCTTTGATAAATATGACAAACTAATATCATATTTTAATGCCCTAAAAATGTGTTACCATTTTGTTATACCCTATTTTCCTGCCTTAAAAATAAAATTGGGAAAAAATAATTACTAATATTTAATTTTTACAATGTAATCATACAAACATTAACTAAAGTAATTATATATTAACATTAAAGCTAATTTTAATGTTAGTTATTATATTTTTCCTAAATTGTTCGCTAGTTAAATTTTAACCAAATTGAATGTGAAACGTGGATTTCAAAGCAATTTTTAAAGCATTTTATTATTTCCTTCTTATTTATTCCTTTACTAAATAATGGAAAATTCCAACAGTTTCGTTAAAAGCAGTATTTATTCTCTGAAATATAAAAAGAGTGAAGAAATTATTGAAAAGAATGATTCTAAATACCAAAGATATTTGTAAATTAATGTCAAAAGTAAAGCTTTTCTTATTCCATAGCTAAACAAAAATATTTACAAACAAATGTTAAGCGGTACTTAGAAAATACTCTTAATTTGTTACCACTGAAGATCAAATTATACGCCTCGGATCCTGGTGGGAAAAATTCATTAAAAGCACTTATGTTTCATGCTTGAATGAAATTACAGAGAAAGGCAGTAAAATGAAGTTTCCTTCGTCGAAACATATTGTTACTAAGTTAGATATTCTTTTATAAAATAAGAATGTAAGCAAGAAAAGATGCCTAAATGTGTTGCATATTTTTCGACTTTTAATGTCTTAGACGTGAAACGTAATTTTGTTATAACATTGTTTTATGGCTTCTAGGAATTTGGTTATATTTAGAAATACAAAGGACACTTAGTAGAAGAAATGTTTCATGAAAGATTCTGTTCCAAGAACATATTAAAAACCTTTCTATTCCTTTTTCAATATTAATTACGTTATAAATATCTCAAATGCAAAACAAAATGAAATTTGATGGAAATATTCCCGGATTAGGAACTTTTCATAGAATAAAATTATTATTTTATAATACTCAGCGTGTGACACATGATTTTCAAAATTTAAACTCATAGTGATAAAAATGTATAAAGACATTTGGGTAAAAGCATTTAAATTGGAAGACTATATTATTTTTCAAATCAAAATAATCTCAATGTAATTAATAAAGCTTATATTACATAAAGATTAGTACATAACAATACATACATATATATATATATATATATATATATATATATATATATATATATATATATATATATATATATATATATAACAAAGTGAGAATAATAAAAATCATTTTAATGTAACAAGTACTCAAAGAGTACATGCAGTACTTAAAATTTTGTTCCAAGTGGTATGATCAAATCTGTTCTATTATAAAAATGCTGTCCTTCAGTAATTATAATTTTATTTTAATTATTCTTTAATTGTTTATTTTATTCTTTAATTTTTTATTTGATTTTAAATATTAATCAATCCTTTTATATCAATAATTAATACAGGTATAAATTGGAAAAACGTTTTCATAACCTGAATTACAATGAAAATATTTTATACATATTCATGATTCTTATTCAGATGTTAGCATCTGTGATATATCAGTATACTATAAGTTTAACTAGTTTCTCATCCATTTTTTACTCATGCATTTATATTTTGTTTTTCTAACTATTAACATGCAAATGGGAACTAATTTTACTCTCATTAAACATGCATCTTTCGTATTTTATTGTAAATAAAAATTAATAATAATAGATAACATTAATAGTGTGTGTTTATATGTCCATAATTTAAAATAAAATGTGAATACGTTTCTTCTTGATATTTGTTTTAGTTTTGAATTAGGATTTCAATATATTAGTGAGCTAACGAAAAAACAAACTATAATGAAAGTTTAAGTTTTTAATACTGGTAGCTTTTTAAATAATTATCTGAAATAAAAAAGATGGCATTTTAATGACATATTTTTTTTACTTAGAATGTAAGTAAAATAATATTTATTTATTCACATTTGATTGAAAGTTTCATACAAAAGATTAAATATGTTTTTATTCTCTCCATGAAGAAGATTTATTAACACTTAAAACAACTATTTTCGTGTAATATGCGTGTTCAATTCCCTCGCAATTTTGCATCCTTGTGAAATTAAATTGGAAAAGCAATTACAAAACTGGATATAATGTTAACCACTGAAATTACTAATATAAATTCTTCATCAAGATTTTTATAGGCCAATGATATCTTTTAAATGATATCTGTAATATTTTATGTTATAAGGATGTCAAAATTTTATTTCCCTTTGCAAAGTGAATATAATCTTCAAAATTCATATTGAACCAACTTCTTAGAAAACATAACAATGTAACAAAGGAAAAATGTTAAGGAGAAGGCTTTATTTGCAAACTACTCCTCCTTCAAAAGTAATCTCACATTTCATTAATATATACTGATGTTGTGTCAGTTCCAGGCTTAAGAGCAAATACAATAAATCATCAAATGTTTTTCATGTCATGAAAGCCTCTCTATGAAAGACAATATTCCTCAAAGTAATGAACACGCTTTTCTTTCTCATAATTCTCAATAGGTTCCATTGCTTCTAATATAAAGGTGATGGATGAGACAGCCGCTCATAAAATCGACTCCAAGGGAATAGATAATGCATGTTTCACATTGCATATGAAATGAGTGTTTTCGTCTAAAGAAAAGCTTCTTCCAACCAGCCAATAAACTTACTCTAATTTTCAATAACGCAACCACTCCCAAAATAATCCATAATCTCCTAATCAATAAAAAAAACAACAAAGAACTTTTTCCGAAAAGCTAATATACACTGATCCCAAACCATAGCGAAAGTTTTTATTCCATTTAAGTTCAGCTTTTGGAAGAGGAAATAAAACACAGAAACTTCGGAGAATTTTTTTTAACTTGATTCTAAAATAAATAAATAAAAAAAAGTAAGTAATGAGAGGAAATTTTCCTCGCAAGGTCCCTTGAAGGACTTTGGGGGCAGAACTTAGGAGTCAAGTTGTTAGACGCCGCTCGTAAGACGGATGGATTTTCTAGCTTATAACTTTGTCGTAATGTGCTTAAAAGGCTAACTGTCGCCTTGTAATCCTTGAGGCTTTATAAGTTGCTTTAGTGGTGATATATTTTGCGGTAGTTTTAGGCATAGCCTTGATATTTAATGTATCAAAATATATGCATTGTGTTCCGCTTAAATTAAGTAAATTTATCATTCAGCACTTATTAATTAATGAAAAACCCTGTTGAAAGTGTTTTTATTATAAAGCTTGAATAAAATAGCATTATCTCAAACAAAATATGATAAAAATATTTTTCTTTTGTTTAACAGAAACTTTTTATAACGTTTTCACTTTTATTTTTTGATAAAACTTATTATACATAATCCATAACTTAATATTGGGATATTCCTAATTTTAAATAAATTTTTAGCATCTATTAAACCCTAAATATATTTAATCATCAATTTTAAGCTATGAAATTCAAAATTTATTTGTTTAAGATATATCAATGCAAAGCATAATTATTTATTGCAAAATTTAATTACGCATTTTGTGAATTTGAGGTAATTTCTTCTTATGTAATTAAATTTAGTTTTCAAAATGGATAAGCATATTACTTATTTATTTTTAACTTTTTTTATGATATTATAATAAAAATGTTTCAGTAACAAAATCTGAATTTTGGTTATTGAATCATTACACGTTTTGAATAATATAAAATATATTTTTAAAAATAATGGCAGAGATATATCACAATAAATTTCTATAACATTAATTAAACATTTTAGTGGGGAACGAAAATAAAATAAATTATTTTTTATATAATTACTTTACAAAATATTGTTAGGATATAGAATTACTTGTTAATGTTTTATAAATATCATAATAAAAATTATTGCTCTAAATATTTATTCCAATTTGGAAAATATTTTAACTTTATATTATCCAATTCAGTCAAATTATAATTTGGGAAATTATTTTATTTTGTATAAAATAACTATTGAACTTTTCTTCAAATTTTTAAAACAATTTTAACTACTTATCTTTCTTACTTAACTTAGTTAATTAAATAAACACAAATATATTTAAAGATTAATTATAAAAACGCAATAACTTTAATGTAATCTGTTATAAATTTAAAAATATGTTTATATAAAATAATTTTGAAGAAATAAATTGATATAAGTGTTCTTGAAGAGTAATAAACAAATTTCGTAAATTTATTTTAAAAAAAACATATTTAGTTTTATTTATGCTACAAAGTATTTAAAATCACTTATTTCAAATAAGAATTCATTCGTAATTTTTTTAAGGATATTAATAAACTTATAAATAAATAATGTATAAATGTATATGCATTTGCATAAATCTGAGAAACTTGAAACAATTCAATTATAATTGGTGTGCATTTGATTTGCTATTAGAAAAGCAATGCTTCAGAGGCAAGATGGTTCCAGTTGCATATAAGGGAAATTTTTTGTAAGAAATGTTCGAAATTATTGGTTTAAAACTCTGGTCTCTTGAGATGGATAGCGTTATTTTTAATAGCATTTAATGCTATGCTAAGCCATCACTGTTCCAAAAGTATGTAAGGAAAATGAAAATAAAATGTCCTAAATGATCGAGATTAGCGTTGAATCCACTGATTTTTTTGAATTCCTCTGATGATTAATGAAGGAAATTCCAGACGATACTTAAACCAATGTTCCAATCTCAAAGGTATAGGAGAGTATGAAGATGAAAAATCAAATATAAAATACTTAATGTATTTCATTGGCAATAATCAGGATAATATTTAATCTCCAAAGCAAAGTGACTTATAACGACCCATGATGTTCCTATAGTAAAAAATGATAATTAAATGGAAACATACAATAAATAAGGGAAAAAGTTATAAGAGAATATTTAATATTATGAATGTGATTTAATATTATGAATATATATGATTTTAAAACGATGAGACTCGCATCATAATAATATTTATAATTTATGATGTGAATATTTATGATGTGAGCTACATATCGTTAGAGTGGGCTTCCCTTCTTTAAAACGAGACACTGCTATAGTCAAAGTATTACTTTACAATTAACAAACCTCAAAAAAGCATTTAATTAAAAGTTTTAAAAATCACTTGACATTGAGTTGAGTTAGTTTTCTTCCACAGTTAAATTTTGATGTTAGTTTCTGAAAGATAGTTTATTGTATGATTCATTTATAGTTTTGCTCTTGTTGTGACAATTAAAAATTTGGCTCGTAATTATATAAATATTTTATAGCATTTTATACTGAGCATTACAGTTTTCTATTTTTTTAAAACTCATGTAACAAATTGCTTTTATTATTATCCATAAATGTAGTGAAATCTTTTTGCTTGTTAAAAAAAAACCTTTAATTAAGAAAAAGTTCAAATTAAATAACATCGGATGATTGGAGAGTCGTGCTGCAAATATATATAATCACAAAAGAATTAGAATTATAAAAAAATTTTCTAGTAGCGTAAAAGAAAGGGAAAACGTGTAAACATTCAAAGTTACTAATATTAATAGCTAACACAAAGACTTTAATTGCTTATAAGGTGGTTAATAACAGTTCTAATATTATAAAACCAAATTTAGTCAAAGAATAGGATACCCATAACCCCTAAGGGTTTTGATAACAATACGAATCCTAAAAATGGTTAATATTCAAATGATTTTCATTGTTTTTAGAATGTTCGAGATGAATGTCAAAGCCAACCAATCTTTATTTTTTACATTTTCTTTGTTCTAGCATTAATGAAATTGTTGTAGAATACATAATATTAAACATTAGTGCTTATATTTTAATAAATATAATATCAGATTTATGTGTGTAACGAGCTCTTATATCAGTAAATAAAAATTGTACCCTGTATTTCATTTTACTTTTTTATATCTAACAAAAGATTAGAATAAAGAAAATGAATGTGAAACGTGTGATAATTCAGCGGAAAATCTTTGAT
The DNA here is from genome assembly GCA_030067965.1 of Latrodectus elegans. NCBI lineage: Eukaryota > Metazoa > Arthropoda > Arachnida > Araneae > Theridiidae > Latrodectus > Latrodectus elegans. The sequence continues at coordinate 36,655,604 of CM057813.1, forward strand.
AATTACAAGGTATTATTCCTTATGTGAACTGTAAACAAGTTAAAGTGTGTAAGAAAAAATACAGAATAGAAAACTTGTACTATGATCGAATAACAAAGGTTCTCACACGTTTTAATTTGTTAGTATTATATTTTATTTCATTTTTATATCAAATTAATAAATAGAATTATGGATATCAAAATCATCGTAAAATGTTACTGCAAAGTTTTTATGCTAAAAAGTTCATGTTATTTTTCTTTTGGTGATAAAAATGGCTTTATATGTTTTCTGATAATATAAATAAATGCATAAGTGATTAGCAAGCATTGATTGATCAGGAGACTTCTAGACAAGGAAATATGCTGTACTTTGAAGGACTTTTTCTTATTTTCGTGTTAATAAATATGTAAGGTTATTTATTCAAGCAATGAGAACATAGGCTTTAAATATTACCTTAAGACTTTAGAAAAAATGTTCTTTGAAATACATTTTATTATTTAATTAGGAGAGTTAGATTGATTATACAGGATATTCGAAGAAACAATTTTAGTTTAAAAATTTATAAAAGTCTGTTGTATAGGATAAACTATAGTTGGTTGGCTTATCATAAATATAAGGTAAATACACAAGTTAATAAGGTAAATACACAAGTTCTTATCTCAGAAAAAATCATTTTTGAACAATTAGTTTTAATACATTAAATGTCTTGATGTTCTTAAGTACAAAATAGAAATTAAAATTCCAGTTTCTGTTTTCCTATGTGTGATAAATGAAACTTTTTCCATGAGATTTTGTATTTTATTGGAAGTAATTCAACTAATAAATGTATGTAGAAAACTGGTGAAATCATTGCATTCTAAATGAAAATCACTGCGTACTTAGCTTAGGTAAACTCGATGCTTAGGTAAACTCGAATATTCTTAGGTAAACTCGAAATATGCTTAGGTAAACTCGAATATTTATTTTTTTCCTCTGGTGCAAAGCAGCTGAAGATATTTTGCTGTAAAACTGAACTCTCAAGGCACATTAAACTGTACTTAAATTTTATTCATCTTACTTACTGGTTCTTAAAATTAATTTTAATAGCAAATTCGTAAAAGCATTAGAGAATTTCAGAACTTTTCTTTTTAATTTGCATGATATGGATATCCAGTTTTATCTGTAATTAGATAAATATATATGCTATTAACATTGCACTGCCAACAATAATGATCAAACAAAACATAAGAGTAGTATTTTTCAATTATTCCTCTTTTAGTCACTAAACATAACCTTACTTTGTAAGTATAGTCACACCAAAGAAAAATATCCATTTAATTCGGATTCCTTCAAAGCTAGTGTGCAAGCTAGCACAAATCCTAACGTACAAGTTACATTCAATTAATGGGTTTCAAGAAATAAAATTGTGTTTGATTGAAAAAAATCAAGTTTTATATGAAAAAAAATTAAAAGAATGCTTAAATATTCACACAAAATTAAGTATGAATACGAAAATATATATGTTACTAAGCACAAATATGAAATATATATTTTCGCAATTATGTTATTAAAAATTTTACATTTGTATAAAAGACATAGATACAAAAGTGCAACACAGTAGAAAATATAGTTTTTTTACTCTACAGAAAAGCAATTTTTTTTATTTTCGCAGAACTCACTACCCCTTTAATAGGACTTTATGTAAAAAAATATGTACAATTATATTAAGATCATTATTTATGATTTATAATTTCATAAAAAGGACATTTCACATTATGTAAAGAAATTAAAGTAATTTTATACCTATATAAACATCAATAAAAAGTTCTAATGCAGCCATTTGCATTCTATAAAGTTTCCTAGATTACACAAACATTTTTAAAATAAAAGTCATATTTTTAATGTGAATAAATTTTCTGAAAAGTTTTAGATATCCCGAAGCATAAATTAAAAGCCTTCCTTTTTTAGCCCCCATCACTAGACTATATTTAAATCTGTTCTGCAATAAAATTTCTTCCAAATTTGATTTACAATTCTACTTTGAGATTCCTTAAGTTGGCAGCACTTTGTGCAATGAAGCAGGGAGTACTTGATGCAGATTTTAAGACTATTCAATTTATTTCCGTCTAGACTGGGTATTCTTTTTAGTAGAGGGCTATTTCAACTCAAATTGTAGTCGGAGCTCGTATTGATTTTCTTTACGATCCCAATAATTGTAGGCGTCGCTGAGCCCAAAGTTCTCTGTACATTAGAGTTTCATTACAGAGAAAGGTTTTTATGAGTAAGTGTCAATGAGAAGAATATAAAATAAGGAATCTGCTAAATTGTAAGTATTTAATATTGCCTCATGTTACAAAGTTTCAATTTGTGTATATGGTTGAGAACTTGCTTACCATAATTAAAATCTTCTTATAATAAGATCCAATTGTAATTTTATTTCTGAAAAATTTATGGATTAATTTACAGTTGGTCTTACTAGAATGATAGTATATTACATATGGATGCACACACACACACACACAGTCTATAGATTTAAATGATAAATTTAAATATTTAAAATACATTAAATTATAAACTAGTTTCTTCAAACAGAGATAAAATTTACACTATCATAAATTATTATTTAATCAAAAATTACACTATAAATTTACAATAAAATTTACACTATCATAAATTATTAGAAAAATTATTATTTAATTCATAATTTATACTAAAGAACTCTGATTATCTGATTATAATTGAAAAATAAATAAATAATTAGGAATTTACTAATACATAATACTGTAAATTGTTCTCTTATCTATGTTATTTTTTAGATTCATTAATCTTTAAATGGTGTTTTTACTATGTCTTATATTCAACAAAATTAACTGATATACGAAAAAAATTTTAAAGAGTAACTCAAAATATTAAGAGCAATTACAAATACATAATAATCACTCATGCGTATTTCAAAAATTTACGAAAATAAAATTTGGTTATTTTATTATAACATTTCAATTATTGCCTATTCCAGTATATCATAGATTTTTTAAAGTAAAACAAAAATTATTTCATTTCATTTAAATTGAAATGACAAGAATGTAATAAAAAGATGCGTAAAAATATTTTTTAATCAAACGAAATGATACTGAGAGAACTCTATCGGCCGTTTTTTTATATTAAATGCATCTTTTCTAAACTATTATCTATAAAATTAATATTTATTTTTGATAGCATCAAAAATTTTATTTGTTAACACAAATTAACAAGAAATGTTTTATGAACTAGTTAATATAATATATTTACAAAATATTTATTAAAAAATTATAATTTATATAAAAAAAACATTTTGTTTTATTATTTCTAGAAATGAAACTGAAAAACATTTGTTAAGATTCATAATTATTATATCATATCTTCTAATTTTGTGTTCGAAATTGTGCATCCATTTTAAATTTTACCCTCAATTATAAATATTAACTTTTCATTTAGCATCTAAACCGCAAATTAAACTCGAATTAAAAGTTGATATTTAAGTGTTTATTGCATAATCTTTTGATTAAATTGAAATTTGTCGCATTATAGATATTTAATTTACATCTATACAAGAAAGTAATATATTATTAGTTAGAAAGTTAGTTAATATCTGCTGCTAGTTTAAAAGATGTTGATTATCATTCCTTTTTTACAAAGTATGAAGGCAGGATATATAAACAATGCAGGTAATGAAAATGTTTTTTAATCACAAGAATTAATATAAACTTAGGAAATGTGCTCGAAAATAATGAAATTAATGATAAGAAGAAAATAATTTAAAAAATTAAGATGCATTTTTAAATAAAAATAGCTGAAGTGATCTTTTAAAATTTGGTTCAGGAAATAACCAATCATTGATTTTTTTTATTTTTTTTTTTAACTTATTATAATAAACAGAAATCATGATCATATTTAAAATTTTGCTTAAGATCAAATTTCATGAAATTTCAACTTTAAAATTTAAAATTGTTTTAATAATAAATTACTCTTTCTGGTAACTTTAAAATAAATTACATATTTATTTTGTCGAACTAAAATAAACATTGCACGGTACATCAATATTTCTTTTTCGCTATTATAATGTTTTAATTGTAGAAAAGCTTACTTCATTTTCTTATCACTTAGTATTTTATTATATTATATTTTGAACTATAATTTTATTTATTACGACAGAAATATATTTCCAAAAATGAAAACATTCTTTAAAATATATGAAAATAAAACTAGTGAACTTTAATAACGAATAATTAATTAAATAAAATTTGTGTTAATGAGAAATTAGGAACTTGTAAATGGCGATTTAAAAGAATGGAATTAAATTTTTCTACAGTAAAAAAAATTATCGGTAATATTATTTAATAACAATGAAATACTCATTACTGCTGAATTGAGGGGGTGCAATATTTATGATTATAAGGAGAAAACGAAGTATAATTTTTTTCAAATTACCTAAAATGATGATTGATTATAAAAATTCATTTTAATACTTAAAACTAAGTTAAAGCTGAGGGATTTGATATTTCCTTTAAATAATAAGAAATTTTGAACTCAAGAAAATAAATTATACATTTTTATTTAAAAAAATAATTCTTAAAATATTAACAAACTTTAATGAAAGTAAAGTGAGTCCCATGTATGAAAAATAAGAATGGAAGCATTTATTAACACGGATCAGAATATTAGCCTTTGCGTTAAATATTAATAATTTAACAAAATCGATAAATCTAGTTAAATTAATATAAAAGTGTATAGAGATTAAATTACTATGCAATCGTAATGCTATCTTTATAAATTGGAGAATTTCTTGTTCCCCATTCTGGATAAAATGATGTAAATTTTTTATTCAGAATAACGAATGAGTTAGTTTGTAATATTTGAATATTTTATGATCTTTGAGTTACGTAAAATAAATTGGTTCTTTCTGTAAGTTTTTCTAGAAAATATATTTTACTCATCAATGTTTGCAGGGTTTTGATGTGACATAAGTTTAACAAACAATAATTCTCTATAAATTTGAGATTCATAATTATTAAACCTAACAACATTCCCTATTTCACTAATTTGAATTCTGAATTTCTTCATAGAATAAATTAAGCTACTAAATGGAATAATAATGTTTGATAAAAGTAAATTAATGATGAAAGTAAATAATATAATATGGTAAAATATAATAGTTTCTTCTTACATATACGAATTATGATAAATTCAAATAAAGAATTTTTAATTTAAATTAAATATAATGAAGTGTAGCAAGTGAGTTTGAATACGAAATTATTTTACACGCAAATTCTAGGTTGATATTTTTTAAATAATGATAATCTTATGTTTCTCATATTCACAAGAAAATGTTTTCCTTAGTAAATTTTAAATGAATGTAGGATTAAATTTTTGAAAAGTACCTTAAAAATATTATCTCTTTAATATAAACCACATAAAATTAGTATTTTTAATATAAAACATTATTATTGACATAATTTATACATATACATACACACCACACGCACACGCACACCACACGCACACACACATACACTCACACCACACGCACACACACATACACTCACACCACACGCACACACACACACACCACACGCACACACACATACACACAGCACACGCACATACACACACCACACGCACACACACACCACACGCACACACACACCACACGCACACACACACACACACACATATATATATATATGTGTATATATATATATATATATATATATATATATATATATATATAATTTAATCGAAAATATTAAATGAAAATCTTTCTAATTTTTACTATAGTAAATATAAATCTTCACTAGAATGAAGTGAGTATTAGCTTTTAATAAAGACGATCATCCCTATTATAAGCAAAGTATTTACGACATAACCAGTGTATTTGTTGAAATATAATATAAATATATTATATTTGTTATTAATAAATTATTATATGTTCCGAAGAAACTTTCAATAATTTTTATGAATGCTACATTTTCCTTAAACATAGAATTCATTAGATATTTTTGGATATTTGCTAAGAAACAATCATAAATGAAATATAGTACAAACTCTAATGAAAAAATTCAATAGTTTATCATCACATTATCAAATATATAAAGTCCTGCTTATCAAAAACTATTAAAATCTATCGGATTATAATTCTTACTCTTTTAACGAAACTTCATCACTTAAAATATAAAGTGTAGGCATACAATCATATATGAAATGTAATGCAATAGGAATTTTGAAAGTTTTTTTTAAATTATAAAGTTATATTAGTTTTTTAAATTGAATGATAGGTAGAATCTATCATTATGATAGTTGCAAAGTTAATGATACAGATTAAATTAGACTTTAATACAAAATCAAAGCTGTTTCACACTTAATCTTGTATATAAAGCTTCTAAAGAAGATAAACACTAATGAGTACCCATTTGCTATGATTGCTATAATTTATAAAGATAAGGAAAGCTCCTCTTAATAGTAAAAAAGTGCGTTACTTTATATTTTTGATCGTGAATACACGTTCCTTTACATTTTTGATAGGAATTCCAATCCCTAAGTTAAGTAGCATGTAGCTTTTTTTATGAAAAGTTATTCCATGTATTATATGAATATATTCAGACAATATAATACTAAAAATAAACCAGATTTCCCAATGAATTTTTCACATAAACATAAGTTTTGAAGTATAAAAATTTAAAATTCAAATATTTTATTTAGAATCAAAATACATACCGAGTATATTTAACTGTGTGCTACAGTTTTATTTCGGAAATATTTCTTTCAACGGGGTAGAAATTTACTTTTTACACTTTTATATGTTTTGAAACGTTATTTGGCAAATTTGAAACATTGTCTATATTTCGAGCATTAGCAGTTTTTATTTAATTTCATTGACTCAGATTACGAATGTAGATGCTTACAAGCAATGTTTAGAATACGCCGAAGTGACAAAATTTTTTATTTGATTGTATATCCGATTAACCTGGATTTCCCTCTGGGCGAAAATATTAAACCGTAAAGAGATTCTTTAGAACAATTTTGTCTCTAAATGTATTCAAAACGTTTTTATCACAAATCATCAATAATGTTACAAATGTAATGCCTTAGAGATGAAAATATAAATAGTATAAGTATAGTTTATACCGCAGAACATTATAATTTCCTTTATGGAAATAATTAAACTAATAAAAAGTAAAAAATGCTCTTTCTGAATTATTTTAATGAGTGATAATTATGGGGATGAAAAATAATGCAATTCATTAGAAACTGAAATTTTTCTATATTGATCTGTATTGATTATAACGTTTAAATTATAAGCAATTAAAAAAAATGGTTTTATTGAAAATTTATTCTTGATTTCAAGCTGTTAGTAGTTCTTGGGATAATACAATGTTACTGATCAAAATAATTAATGCAAAGTTTTATTAAATATAATGAGAAATTATTATTACAACATTAGAAGACATTGCAATGAAACTGGATGGTATTAATATGAAAGAGAATTATTTACATAATGACAATTTTTCCTTTGAAAAGTAATCGACAGATGACATATACAATCGTAGGATCATGGTAGCCTGGTTAGTTAGGGCGTCGTTCGCATTATCGGATAGTAGAGAAATTCGAATCCTGGCTTAACCGAAGGTTCGACTGACTGGTTGGCTGGAACACTTAAAACTGGGCGTGGTTGCAATGTTGCATCTGGTTGGCGTGGTTGCAAATAATACTTATGGGCTTGGAGGGCCAAGTATTTGGGTCTTTTGCTTGGTCCCTGCTTCAAAATCTTAGCTGATTCTATCTAACTGGTATACCCCAAGTTAGGGCTTGGTACAGGGAAGCATGCTGGTGCAACAGCAACAACATTAAGAGTCGTTCTCATTATCAGAAGATCTCATCTTGACAGAAAATCTGTCGTGTTTACTAAAGGCAGCTGCAGAACGTTAAATAGATCGTCTCCAAGTAAAACCCGCAAGTCGCACTAGTTAAATGATGCCTCTGGAATGGCAGGTTAATTATTAGGGGTCTTCTACTTAATCTCTGCTTCTAAATTACGGAGATTCTCACTTGGTTGTTTTCACCAACTGGTACAGCTCAACTCTGAAAGAGGTATACGGAACTTTGTTGATACAACAACATTTCTGAAATAGATTTAAACAGAAAAAGTATCATAAAAAAGGCTAATAAAGATCAGCAATAAAAATATGATTTTCCCTAGTTTGGTGCAATGAATAAATGATCAACATGTTCCCTATCTATAAGTGTTAACAAAAATGTGCCATGATTCTTAAAACACATAGCTGCGGAATGTGGGAATGAACTCTTAATACCGTAGGCTGAACATCATCTTTCAGTTTCACCATAGCAACATGGAAGAACAGGTGGTCAAATGAAATTTAATTAATTACTTAACTGAACATGTGCTAAGAAAACTCTAATGATATATGTGGTTGTCTGATCGTGCAAATTCAATTTATTCAACTTTCACTGAAAATACCAAAAAGGAATACCTTCGATAGAGTAAAATAGAAAGAATAGTTCGCACATGATAAATCTTATTGCAGTCGATTTTTTCTGTGGAAAGTAAATAAGTAAAAAGAGAGAATGAAATAATACTAATCTAAACTTACCATGTAAGCTTTCATACCAGAAAATCAGCATCTCAAAGTTATTACTTTTGGGGGGGAAATGTAATAAAACCATGCAAATCTGTCATTGTGATAGAATGTAGTGTTTCGACAGTGTAATCCTAAAGATTTGATGTCTATCATATCCAACAGCTCCGAATATTCATATCTTTAAGTTACATCAAAGTAAATATCAATTATCCACCGAATAGTAATCAACTCTTCCACTTTTAAAATATTACTAGTGGTGATAAACATAAAAAGGATTTGCTTTGAAATGTTTCTGTTTGTAGTAGGTGTTGCAATGACTACAATTAGTATGGATATTATGGAAGCAAAATACGTATATCTTGAAATATAGATCATATCTATGAAGAAGACGCTTACAAAATCTTTGGAGTTTAAAGGGTAATGCTTCTAATGGCAGATTATTTGGATGCACAGAAATTCATATAGATGGAAGTATCTTCTATTAACGTTAATATTCCATTTCATAGTTGATTTTCCAAAAGTTATCTCATATTTTTCCCAGTTTTTTTCAAAGTAATGATCAACATTCGTGATTCCAGGTCACAATATGGTTATTTATTATTTCATTGTATCTTTAAATGTGTAGAACTTTCCCAATGCAGGTTTGGCTGATTCATTTTTATGTAATAGATTTGAACTTACAAAGCTTTACTTGGCAATACAATTTGATTCTACAACGTTGAGTGAAAATCTGTATATGCATTCGATTCTTTCTATAAAGATGCATAAATCCACTTCGTATATCATATCATTTTTGTTTCGAAGAAATCCAATTTCATTAAAAAATGCCACGGAATATTTTTTATCTTTTTTTGTGTTTAATTCTTATTATTTATGAGAAAGCAGTAATTTTGACTATATATTTGAATTTAAATTAACATATAAATTTCAAAAAGTAACTTGATTTGTTACCTAGTTAAAGTATCTACTAATTTTATTATTTTGCAACAAATTCATTCTTATTTTATAATTTTATTTGAAAAAAGACTAATAACTGTAGCATTTTTTACATATATAAGTTAAGTAGAGTAATTTAAATATTTGAAGTATTCAGATTATTTCTTTGAAATGATGTTTAGAAAATATTCTTAATAAGTTTCGCAGAATACCTTTAAGATTTCCCGCAGAATTTGCCTTTTAGTCTGTCTTTAATAGCACCACAAACTTCAAAATTTTTATGAGGACTCTAAAATGTTATTTTTTTGCTTTATATCTTACTCCGCGAGGAGAAAACATAAAAAATCAGAAATACTTTATAATACTAATAAAAAGGGGGGAAATAATGTAAATAAAATAATGAGTTCACTTGTGCAGATATAAATGCATTCTGAGGAAAAGTTACATTTATGTGTTTAGCAATTAGTTCATTAGAATGATCAAAGTATGCGTAGGAAAAATTAGATTTTGTGAACACAAACTAATGAGATGCTTGTATTTTTCAGCAAAATAATATGTTTAGCACTTAAAAGAAAATCAATTGTTGTTCTAAATTAATTCGCATTTAATCTAAACTCAAATAAATTGAATTTTACATCTAGAGTTTTTAGGTATCATTTTATTTTTAAATATGTAAATTTGGTTAATTTGGTTTAATAATTTTATCAAAATACAAAAGCTATACGTTTTACTTTAATTATTTTTAATTTTGTTGGATTATTTATTGATTAACAATTATTTGGTTACTACACGAGAGAGCCAAACAGACTAGAATTTACAATTTAAACTTGATTTTTAATCATAAAAAACATTCGAAGTAGGTTCGCCTTGGACTAGAGTTAGGACAGCACCGTTGTTACGTACAGAAGTTCTCGGATTCGATCACAGCCACTTCTGAGCAACGATAGATAGATAGTTGCTGAGCTTATGTCATCTGCAAATCGGTCAAGATTATTGTTTGGAAATTTTCCAGGTTTTCTCTCTTGCGACAAAGAAATACAGATCATCATCAAAGCAAAGACCTCTCAGAAGGCAAAAACGCGGGGTATGTTTAAACTAATCTGTCAATAGCTTACAGTTGTTTGGCTTACCACCATGTAGTGTCTGTATATCCAAGCCCGTGGAATCCAATAAAATCCAAGAATAGTTTAGCCACTATTGCTAACTATTTATTTACTCTCTACTTAAGAATTAGAATTTAAACTATTCATTTATTACAAACATTATTTCTGTATTCATTTACTATTATCATTGATCTAGTTTTATTCATAGATTACACTCATGATATTTTTAATAAATTTAATGAATTGCATTTATTTTAATAAATTTAATCTAAAAATATGATGAATTTTATCTAAGTCCAAATTGCTTTATTTATGTACTGAGGATATTTTTCTATAAATATTTACTAATTCAGAAAACATTCCCTGTAAAAATGCTGATCTCACTAAATGCTTGAATGTCTTTGCGATAATAATAATTTAAAGTATTTCAATAACACTACACATTACAGGTTTCGAAGATAAATGCTTATACATACAAATAAAAAAATATCACTAGGTTTACACAATTGATTTCCTGTTTACACGTTCGTTCTAATAAATTTTCAATTTTCTTCTTCAGTTACAATTGATTATTCAGTGAAGTGGATAGTATCTAACAAATATGTGCTATTCAGCTACCTAACAGACAAAACAAATTCGTAAACGGAAAACTCGGCTAGACACCTGAAATTATTCACTCCTTCTGTTATGGAAATTAATCAACTTATGAATTAATGAATTAATCAATTATTCAATAACTCTGCTTCAAATTATGAGTCCAGGTTTTTCCAATGAATGTCTCTAAATTAGAATTAACAGCTTAATAGTTTTCAGAGAAAATTAAATTGCTGTTGATATCTGGAGGATCGTTTAGGATACTAGTTATTATGACAAAATATAAAGAATGTTTTATGTAAGAAATATATATAAAATTTTAATTACAATTAAAGAAGTTAAAGTCATATATATATATATATATATATATATATATATATATATATATATATATATATATATATATATATATATATACAAGATTTTAGATATACTGAAACAAAAAACATATGCATCGCAGTACTCAATTTCATGAAAAGTAAAAAAGAATTTATTGATCTCCGGATCAAAGGAACTAACTCAATGTATCACTAAATATAATTTAATTTGTTATGAGAAAATCAGTCCAAAAAATTTTTCAAATTTTCTATGATTCATGCCTATTAGTTTTGTCTTACGGAGAATAGACAAATATATATAAAGTTCTCTCAAATTTTTATTTGTAGTATTAAGATCCTATCTAGGTATTAAGAGTATTACATTTTTGTATTAAAAGCTTAATGAAAAACAAGAATATAATCAATACTCGTCTTAATTGCCTGTTTTGTGTGCATTTAATATTTCCTCAACATATTACAATAGAATTTCCCCCAAAATTCATTATTATTTTTTTTAATTTAGATTTTTATGTAAAATAATCTTATGATTATTCAATTATTGATGTGTGATGAAAAATAACAATAATTTTGCTCATAAACTTAAGAAATTCAATAACATTTGTTTCAATCTATCGAATTTATCAAAAATAATAATAATTATTATTATTATTATTAATAAAATTTTAGTCACTCTCAAAAATATTCTTACTTAAATATTTTTATCCCTTATTATATATATAAAGCACTTCGTTTAAAAAATATTTTCCATTACTTATTTTAACGAAGCTATAGAAGAAAGTAATGAATTATATTGTTTTCTTCGATATTAAATCTTTAAGTTCTCAGAGTTCAAATCAAACTGCTGTGAAATTCTGAAATCATATGAATATTTCAAATTTTCTTTACAAAAGAATGGACAAAAAAAGATTATCACTTGACGGTAAAAGTTCTTAAAAAATGAAGGATCATGTAAAAAAAAGGAATATATATATATATATATATATATATATATATATATATATATATATATATATATATATATATATATATATATATATATATATATATATATATATATAAAGAATTTTTCAAAAGCATCATATTTTGATTCAACTTATACATTTTGCCGAACGTGTATACTCAACTTTTTAACTTTTACTCAATTATATATAAGCAAAAATAATCGTTTAACATTATAAAATAGTGTGATGTTTTTCGGCATAATCATTGCAATAAAAATTATTGCCCTTAAAATAATTTCCATGGCTAAACCTGCATTTTTATCCTGGAATAACTCCAACTCTATTGATGAAAAAATATTTTTTGAATGTATTAAAAAATAATTTATCTCTTCTTTAATAAGTCTTTCATGTTACTACATGATTTTAGAAGTTTCTGAAGCCAAAAGAAATATTTGAATTCGCCTCTTAGATCCCCTCCCTGAGTTCCATTGATTACATATTTTCCTCTTTCCTCATCACCTGTTCATCATCCTATTGGATGGAATGTCCAATTAATAGCATACCAGAAAATCGAATTTCCTCATCAGATTTCCCGACTCCCACCAGATTCATGATCCAATAAATATAATAGTTTAGTCTAGTAAATAGAGATAAAAGCATGATTACATGAAAAGTAATGAAATATATTAGTATAAAAGCTTAGATTTAAATGAAGAACTAAGATTAAAATCAGATTTTTAATGTAATATAAGAAGTAACATTAAATTACAAAATTATTTTTTAATTATATTCGGAAAATGTTTTGATTTATCATATTTTAAGAAAAAGGAAGTTTTTTTGTATATCTTTATATTGTTTTTTCTTTATATATTATAGTGTTTTAAAGGAAATTACAAAATAAAAACAAATAAAATTTTCATAAAAAATTCACATTCATTCATTTTAATGTGTTTAAATTATTTTAGATATTTATTTTAATATTTCAAATAAATCAGCTTAAAATATTAATAATATATATTTCATTGAAACATATAATTTTTATAGAAGCTTGTTTTTAATAAATTAGATTTAAAATTGCTTAATTCTCGTTTAAACCACATCATATTTATTTATTTAAATTTTATAAAAGGTAAATGCTTTCTTTGTTAACAAAAGGAAAGTATTAACAATAAAACAAGGTATTACTTTAAGGGAAAAGAAAGCATTACTTTAAGGTAAATGCTTCGTATTTACTTCCCTTATGTAAAACTATTTTAATATAACCAAATAGAAAATGAAAATTGTATTCCTTATTAAATAATTAGAAGGCAAAATAAACTTTGTATGTTTTCAATTCATTAACTCCACACTAAATCATCGTATATTTTTGCATTAAATTATAACATATTTAATGAACAATTATCACAAAATTTTAATTGTTACTATACAGATGTTTAGCCATTTCAAATAATTTTTTAATGTTTTAATGATATTTTAGATTTTCCGAACTTATAAATTATTTCATATGCGATCATTTTTGTTTTTAATAAGAAAAGTAAATTAATATTAAAAGCAAAAATTTTATATCATTTATAAACATTCAGAATATAATTATTTTGACAAATAAAGAAATATTTCATTCTCTATCAAAATGTATTTTAGATAGTAAATTTATAAGTGTTACCTTTCAATTTTTTTAATACATCTTTGAAAAAAACATTTTCAGGTAAAATGTTTTTGAATTTATTAGTTCGTATATTGTTGTTGTACATTTTTTTTAATATTTGATAAAGAAATTTTTATCAAAAAATGTTTCATCAAAATGAACACATTATTTTAATATTAGTTATTTGCAAAAAATACTGTGAATGTATATACATTTAAGTTTGGCTTATTTTTAGTACATTCAGACAGATATATATAGTAATTGTTCTATAATAACTGTTAAAAATTTCTTTTTATTTTCGGAATGTGTAAATATGTTTCGGAATGTAACTGCAAGTTAATTTGTAAAAAGAGTACAAATTAAGTATAAATTATATTTAAACAACCCTTAAACATATGGCACTTAAAGATATATTTTTGCAATAAAACAAGCCACACAAAAAGTACAATCTACGAAAGATTCAACTACCTATGTATGCAACTTGGTTAGTACTCGAAACTTTTAATATCAGAAATAGGCAGATAAAAAATTTTGCTTTCTGAAGGATGAGATAGGACCACACACAGCCAAATTGAGTTTAATTGCAATTCCTTAAAATTGGTTCTTCTTTCACATTTGTTGGTTTTCAGTATATTTCAATAAATGATTATCAGTTATTCCCTATGCTCTGGATTATTACAAACGCGAGAAATTGTTTCGTTAAAGCCAAATAAATACTAGAAAACGCACTGATTTTACATCTTGAAGTGTGCATTTTTATTAAAATGATATGGAAAAGCTCGTATCTTGATAAGAGAAATAGCCAGAAATAGCCTCCTTATTAATAAGGGTTATAAAGATTTAATTATCTTTAGATCAATGAATAAAAAGTGATTTGTCATTTCAGTACTCCCTCAGGATATTTTATCTAAAAAAGCAAAATAATTACTTATAATTATCCTTAAGATTACTTTAAGTATTTTAATTAATGATGGTAATATTCAGTAGGGACTATATCAGAATCATTATAAGATAGTGTTACTATGTGAGAAGTAAAATTTTGACACAAAAAAAAAAGAAATCATTTGTTTAATAACTAAAATATTTACTCTAAATTGTTTACGAGGAAGTTGAATAAAGTTTTTTATTTATAAAATATATATTTTTTGCATACAATACCCAATTAAATTTGGAAATAGCTAATGTTCATGTCATTATAGTGTACAGGAATTAAATGTTTTATATGCTTAACATGTTCTTTGGATCACTATTTTCTAGTATTAATGTAATTTAAATAATTTAATTAAATAATATAATACTAACTTAATTTTCTGTAAGCCCATTAACTTTTATTAGCAACCACTATAATTTTTATTTACTTAAATAAATTCTTTCGTTAAAACACAAAATTAGATTTATCATTGATATTCATCATAAACCGAATCAAGCGCAACTTATTATTTAGCATTTTACAATAATAAGAATTTATAATAAAATATTTGATCCAATATTTCTGTGACATTAAATATTTCATTACAAAACTTTAGTAGTTGATTAACCCTCTGAAACATTGAAATATTACAGGAAAAAGTTTTATATGTCACTAAGTGATCGATGACTGACTTATATAAATATATAATATATACTGACATAAAATAAATATTAGATGAATGAATTAGTCTTGTCTAATTACTTGTTGAAAGACCCATAACTATTTATGAAGTTCTTTTATTATCTTAATAATAGTTAAGATATATCATCGTAACTTATGAATAACTAAAATTTGATTCTTGAAGTTTAAAGGAATCTAATGCATTTTAATTATAGTTAACAATTAAATACTTTCATGGTGATGTGTTTGTTATAATTTAAAAATGATCTTTTATTTTATATAATATTTTTAATTTACCTATTATTTGTGAATATTAGCTTATAATTTATGATACATCCTGTAAAATCTCTTAAAATAAATGCTCAATAATAAACGAAATTTAAAACAAAAGAAAAATTTAAACTAAGAATTTTGAAACTCTAATAATGTTACATTTAAACATTAAAAAGAGGCTTTAGTAAAATGAATATAAAATTTGTCAATTTGATAAAATATAAATTGTTTTTATCTATAATTTATATACAAATTCGATTAAATTTTATAAAATATTTTTGACTAAGATTTTGTGATTCACACATTCTAAGCCTTTTTCAACCAATGTAATATACATTTGTAATATACTAAAATGAAAACAAGAAAGATAAATATTTTTTTAATTAAATATTTCGAAAATCCCGTTAGATGTTTTGTTCGCTCATTGTTCAGCAAACTTTTTTTTTATTTTACTAGATTAATAAGGACTAATATGTACACATTTAAGAACAAATTTCTTTGTCGCTAAAATTTCTTTTATAAAAAATCCCACAATTTTATTTAAATATACTTAATAATTTTTCTTTTGAAATATTGTTGTCTTAATAGTTTATCAAACTTTCTCACTAACTTAGCAAATCGATTATAAATCATTTATATTTTATGACAAAATTATTTTACAATTTAACGTATTGCTTTTTTGTTGTTTATTTGGGAATTAAATTTTGCGCATTCAATTAAAATTATAATTTATTAATATTTAAGGACATGTTTTATCTTTAGGCAATTTATGATTAAAATAATTATATTATTATGTTTACTTTATATTTATAATTATATTTTATTCCTCTAAAAAGAATAGACCTTTTTATGCACTTTAAAAATATCTCTGAGTTTTTTCATTTTTTGCTAAAACCTTTCAAATATACTCAATTTACATTTGTCTTCACTTAACGTGACAAACAAAAGAAATATTGTATGTTTTTGTAAATTTTTGAAATGCAGTTACTGTCAGTTTTTGATTCATAAATATGTTTAAATTTTTTAGAACAACTAAAAATAAGCTAGAAATTAAATTAATAAAAGTATTCTGAGAAATTAAAAAATTATTTACATTTAATAATTATGAATTTAATAATCAAAAACATCTGTTTTATTTTGTACGAACTTAAAAATAAATTTTGGGGAAATTCATAATTCTGTTTTCCTAAATTTTATTTGTTTTTAAGGTACTTGAAGTATAATTAATTCCTTTTTATTAAAACAATATTAATCAAATCATTAATTTATCATTATTCCTTAATAAATTGATAATTTTTATTAATAAAAAAAACTATTTTGTGTACATTCTATCATAAATTAAATAGTACTATGAGCTGATTAAAATATTAAATCCTACTGGTAAAAAGTGTATAATTTTCATTGCTATATAAGACATCTATAAGCTAAATAAGATGCTATATGCTATATTAGATAAGATCATTGTCATTGCTATATAAGATAGTTAAACATAACCCACATGAATAATGAGCATTGATTAACTAAAAATTACTTTATCCATTTATGTTACGAAAACATGTTTTCATGTGTTTTTAGTTACACAATATTTCCATTACTAAATAATATACTCTAATGATACCCCTTTCCCCCAAAATATCCCATTCTGAACTTCGGGAAATGTCACAGAATCACGAAATATGTCGTGACTCATTTGTATGAGTTGTTGACACTATTGAATAACAAATATGCCACTAAATAATTTATTTTCGTGAAAAATTACTTTTAGTAAATGCTATGATAATGACTTCCGTGTTCAAATAAATTATTAATTTCCTATAGTATTCTCCAATTAAATTTCCTAATAATAACTGTAAATGTTTATTTAGATTGTATTGTTAATATCCGTGTTATTAAATGACCATAAAATAATATGTACATTTATTTTTTGTTTACATTTCTATATAGGACAAATAATATTATATATTTTAAGATAAAATATATTTTGTAAAGATTAAACTTAAATTAATCATGAATAAATCAATAACTTTTAGAAATGAAATCTTTTATAATTATTATACTTTAGATCAGAGTTAAATAAGTTATAGGATTTTAATTTTATGTGTATCAAATGCCATGGTATAGATTGTATTAGTGGCAATTCTATTGTATATATTTCAATATAATATGACTTTTCTTCTTGGCAATCTTTTTTTATCGAGAAATTAAATTAATAGAAATATAAATAACAAAAGGAAGCCCTTACTTTTTCTTCTCAATTGTTTTTTCTCACTTTATTTGGCAATGAAAGAATTTTTTCGATAAGCAAAATCTTTGCAGAAAAAATGAACTAAAATTACTCATAAAATTAAACTTGTAGTAAATATCTATACAAAACTTGCACAATCTCTGCAATTCGATAAGTAATTTTACACACAAATTATTTAAATTATCGAAGCGTTAAAATATTTCTGTTTTACTTGAAAAATTCCTTGAAACTTAATTTGATTTAGTATTTTATAAATAGTGATTTGTGAAAAAATATTTATATTCTGTTAAAGAGATAATTAAAATACTTATTTTTAAGTCTATTTTTACTGTCCACTGAATTGGAAATGTTACAAGATTTGTATTTTAAATTTCTCATGGGAGCTATTCACATGGAATTGGTTTGCAATTGTAAGACATTTAATTTGATTATGTAAGAATGTGTAATAATCTTTTCTCCAAATATACTTGTCATAAATTGTGAAAAAATTACTGGCATCAAAGTTTTTCAAATATAACTCCAGAGTTAGAAAACTTCAAGCTCTAACATTATGTCAAAAATATTCTAGGAGAGTATTTTTTTTTTAAGTTGTTTCCTCGATTTCTTTCTTAACTCATTGTAATGCATCAAAAAGTATAAAAAATACAGTAAAACTTTTTCTTGGTTAAAGAAAGGATAAAAAAAAACTAATTATGGTCCTCAAGATAGTCCATTAAATTACAAATTTATAATCACTAGTTCTATATACGAGCGTATCTTGTAGTTCTGAGTAATTTGAAGAATTTTAATCAAAACTTAAGTGTGGGAGAAAATTTAATTGCGAGATATTTCTAATAAAAACTGAAATTTTATGTTCAGATCATAAATTTACTGTAACATTAATACTGATTTAAATTGTTCAGATCATATAATGTAAAGTAACATTGATATTGAATAAAATTACCTATTTTTTAACAAAAACATATTATTTACATTAAGCTATGTCAGTTTAGTCTATTAAATAATCCCTTTTTTTATGTAAATTTTCTGTGAGAAAAGTTACAGAAAAAATTTATTGATATAAAAATGTGAAAATGAATTATTCACAACTTTAAATGTAACCATTGATGATGTATTAGTTGTTTCAGCGCTTAATACATAGAAAAGTAAGGAAGCAACATTTACAGATCTTCTCAACAAGATTTTTCAAGCTCCTAATTTCCAAAGGAAACATACGTATTTTCAAAGAACACAATTTACATTTTTAAAATTTAAAAACAAGTGTGTATAAAGAAGTGGTTATTTTCATTCAAAAATATTATTGAGAAACACAGAATATATAATTAACCTCTTTAACAGTTAATACTTCGATAAAAGATTATTTAAAAAAATTTTAAATAAATAAAAGTTTAATACTTTTTAAAAACTATTCAACAGTAAATGTCAATGATTTTATAAGCAATTGGTTTGTATTTTGAATACATAAATATTGTTATTTATAATGATATCAATCGCTTATATATTATGTTAACTTTATTAACTTAAAATTTGAGAAGTTTTTATTCGAAACTTTATTTTATTTTAAAAGGGTTGCGTAAACTATTCGACTGTGTTAAATTATAAGTTACTTTTCAAGCGTTAAATCCCATTATTCGAAATTGATTTTTCTTATTTGAAGTCACAATTTAATAATTAATGGGATATTTGAAATCTACAAAATTGAATATTAAATTTATTTTGCTAAAACTTTATGCATAGGATTTGTTTTCAAAAATAATACATCACATTTTATGCACATAATTTAGTTAAATATTTTAACTCTCCAATCATATAATGGTAATCTCTTTAAATGTAACTTTACATATCTAAGTATATTATTAATAACTATCAACTATATTTTGATTATTAATTCAGCAACATCGTCTCACAATTTTTAGTACAATGCATTCTATTAAAAAAAAATCCATCATGAAAATCTTATCTTTAATAGTAAAAATTGCTTTATAAAACAGTTTTTCTTTCCACACGCCTATTTGAAGCTCATCAAAATCTTCTGAATCCGATTTCTAGATTGTGTCGTTTGACCTCCGCGCCCCAGTCGTGCTCGGGACGTTCTGTCCGAAAGAGGAGGGTCACCTATATGCGCGCCTTTAAGGTCAACAATCCGGGTAACGTGCTACGTCACGTAACGTGGAATTCTGGGAGCTGGCAAGTGGCCAAAGAAGAGGATCGATTTGCCGGCACAAAAATGTCAAGGGTAATTCTGAGTTCTCGCTCACATTTTAAAGGAAGATGAGGCGCCAACGGCGGGCGCTTGATGCCGACCGACTGAAGTGCCAGATAGGGAGAGATGAAATATGGTCACACTGGATAGTGTATCCTGTGCATTTACTCTATTATTTTTGCAGGCGCGAGGAAAGAAGTATGGTTTCCATTTATGAGCTTTATCGAGAAATTGAGCACAGCAAAGATATCTCTGCTACGTGCTTAAGTATCAGTCGGCGCATTCCAAAAGGTTTCATGCAGCTCATATTTTCAAATGGTCCATATTGTGAAATTAAGTTGCGTTTTATATATTTTAGAACTCTTTTGTTGAAATAAAGAAAAGCCAAATGTTCCCTCAAAAATGATAAAAAAATTTTTTTAAAAAAAAGAAATCTTTAGATACTTTAAGAAGTATGCAGCTAAAATTGGGCATTTTATTAAGTCAAAATTATGTATACTTAGAGATTGCATTCTCCAATTTGCTAGTAAATAAGAATTTTATAGATTTAAGTTATAAAATATAGTAATATTTTATTAATGTATTTTAATATATTAAATTTTATATATATTAATGTTATAAAGAACACAAAAGAATCTAATTAAAAATTAACCGTTAGATGTAAAAAGTCATTGGATATAAAAGAAATGGGAAAGATTTAAATATATTTTGAGCTACTGCTCAGTTTTTAAATAATAGAAATTAACTTTAATAATTAAACCAATTAATTCATTTATTATTCAATGTTTATTTCAATGCTTTTTACGCACAGTACGTTACATTCAAGTATTACATTTACACTAAAACTTAGAATATTATTTTATGATCTAATTAAATATGATTAAATAAATTTTGCCTTTTATTACTTGTGTGAATTTAAATGACTAAACTTTAATCCAGAAGAAAACTAATTGTTCATGAACAGTTAAAAATTTAGTTTAATTAGTGTTGCTTATGTACATACATTTTGCGGATATGTATTGTTTATTACATAGTAAAGATCATATATACACAAAATCGAATAAGTATTGCATACATTAAAAACTTCATCGATTTTGAGTAAATGCACTTATTGTTTGAATCAGCTGTTCTTTATTTAATCCCGAAAGAAAAACTTTTTAATTTATGAATTACATATTACAAACATCTCAAGCAAAGTTTCAATAAATTTCACTAATTTTATATGCTTCCCAAAATTCAGTCACATTTTTTAAAAATGTACACACCTCTTGAAATACCTTTGTATATATAATTTTGTAGAATAAATAAGTAGTCTTACAAAAACTTTTGTAAAATTTTGTATCTTTCAAAATATTTACGAATAACAATAACGATTACAGAAGGTTACAAATTTTACAATTACTTTCTTGCATCTGGAGTGCTTTGTGGCTCAAAATTAATCCTTCTTTAAATCCATTCATTTACAAATAAGAAATAAAGTGAATAACTATAAATATTTAGCATTTTTTAACAATTATTAGTGATGTTTAAATAATTTCTCTAGGCTGTAAAAGATGTTAATTCAATAAAGATTCTTCCAAATTAACCCTTTCGTATCATATTTAAAATTTTATGCAGTTGAAAATTGCAAAGTTTAATGATAATGTCTAGTTAACATAATAGTCATACACAATTTACAAGAGCTTTTCTCGTTTTGATGCAGATGATAATAATCATTATTTCATTGATGCATATTATAGATCTGACGATCTTCAATAACAGCTTTTCATAACGGAGTATCTTCAGTAAATGAATATATTTACTGCAGTATATTTTGGGAGACAATTTGGAAAAATATTCTGAACTTTAATAAAAAAAAGTAATATTTTTACAAAAATATTTTATTTTTCATAACACTGCGTTAAAATTGATGTTGTACTTACATATTAAGATAAGATTTTGCTAGAACATTTACAAAGAAGTAATGTACTTTCTAAAAAATATGTAAAACCTCTTTCATATTCCAAAATAATTTAATTACAAACAAAATAAACAAACGAGTTCAAATAGAAAAGAATTCATCAAAGTAACAGGAAAACGATTATCGTTTTAATTAAAACAAGACCCTTGTGATTTAATATAATTCCTGAAAAAAGTCAAGCAAAAGTATTTTTCATAAAAATTTCTTTTTAGTTAGAAAAATTTTATTACTTGGGAAATTTTTCATCCTTTTAAGCAAAATGCTTCCTTTTAACGGATTGTTCGAAAACTATCTTCTGCCATTTAGGAAAGAAAACTTTCAGCACTAAAAACATGACAAAACAATTTTTAAGAATTCTTTTGATGGCTAAGTTTTAACAAAACTTAAAGGCCCTTATGCAGTCGGTTATGAGCATAGCGACATTGAATGTAAGATCTCAGGGCAAATGTCTGAAGGGAAAATACTCTAGTAGTGAATTGAGCCAACTACTTGCAGTTACGAGTTTCTTTTTAAAAATTCTTCAAAAGAACGGAAAATTTCAGTAAAGGTCGTCTCGAAAATGAAACGAGGCTGATAACAATCTCGCTTTATATTCCATTTTATTTATTTTCATGAAATAGTTTGAGTGGAATGGTAAGGAAGTAAATTAAAAATATTAGAGTTTAAAATGATTTTTTTATTTAGAAATCATTCTCTTATAAGCAATAAAGCCTGTGTGAAAATAGTGTGTTGCAAAATACTTACGTAAAAATATAAAGAAAACACACATTATTAAAATAATAGTTCATTTATATTACGATACATTTAAATTCAAATGAACCCCAAATATTTAAATTTTATTTATTGCTGATTCTTAAAGCAAACTTTTGAGGTTTCCCTTTAAAAGCTTTTATTAATAGCTTCCACACAAGCATTAATATCTCAGAACTATCATCATTTTTATTATGATATTTTAATAATAATTTAGTTTTGTAGTTTGATACTTAAATTTTCATATGATATCAGGCAGCTTCACTGTAAAATCATTTTGCATTTTACCGAAATCTCTGAACATTGAATTATATGCAAGAAACATACGCTAGAATTTGATGTTTAGGTCACAGAACTTAATTTCTAGGAGAGGGAAATAAACAGGATAAATTCACAGAAAATTTTGGCTAATGTGTGCCATATATTATTATTATTCCTCAGCTTACAATTAAAATTATTTGTAAAAAATATTGTTAAAAAACATTAAAATCAAATATTGTTGAAGTATTTTTACAAATATTTAAATTTATAACTGCCTTACATAAATTTGTTTAGACTTTAAATAAGTTTTGACTTTTTATTTTTAATTGTAGGATGAAAGGTAAAAATATACATTGCACTATATATGTTACTTATTTATAGTCATTTTATCTATATTTTTAAGCTATATTGCACTTTGAAAAAGCAATAAGTACCAGAAATTCAATATTTATCGGATTAATGCCCTAAAATATACTAAATATTAGTAAAAAGGGTAATAAGAATATTATAATAGTTACCACTTATGTCACGTCAGTGGCACTTGTCTTCCAAGACAAGTGCCACTGACGTGCCTCAAAGTTCCAACTTTAAGGGAAAATTTATAACTTAAAAAAATTAAATGGAATGCAATTTTACATATTTTAGAATTTATAGAATTCATATATTTATTGAGTAATTCGTTTGAAAAAAACGGAAGAAATTAATTTGAATTAAAATAAAAAATATTGCTGCAAATCATGCACTTGTAAAATGGGTTTTTGTATCTTAATCTTTCACTTTTATTTGTAGAACCAGGAGAGCTTAAGCTTACGTGATATGCTGCTGACATTTAGGCACATTATTATTAGAATATACCTTAAATATTCCTAGTTTTTCTAAACCAGACCTTTCAACCACATACACTGACGGTTCTTCCAACTCAGAATGCGACAGGGAAGTTTCTGGCATTTTCCTTATCCTTCCAGGCCAATCATCCCTCAAACATCGGGTTGCAGCTAAAAAAATTGAATTCAACTTCGCCAGTAAACTGATTGCCATAAAGGCAGCTCTTACCTTTAACCTCACACAGTCAGTAATTTAACAAATTCCTTCAATGGCATCAACATATTTTCTAGAGGCCATTAAAGGAGTAATGTAAATCTGCTCTGAAGGCTATTAAAGGAAGGAAAACGAGACTTGCACAAGACATAAACGCGCTTCTGTCTAACATAGTTGTAAGGGAGAAAAAACCTGCACCATCCAATGGGTTCCTGCACATGTTAATATCGAGGGAAATGAACAGGTGGACTCCTTCGTCAAGGAAACTAGACATATCAATCCCCTTCCTACGACTACCACTTGCTTCAATGCAAATGCCGTTGCAAGGCATCAGCTCTGCGGGGGACTAAGGAAAACATGGTACGTACCGGAGCTTAATTCTGACCATGGTATCACTCTACCATCAGCAGAATGCGGACCGGGCACATGAGGGGTATGAAAATCATGCCCGACGGAACTAGAACATACGCAGAATGCAGGCACTGCATAAGATTTCCATTAGTTTATGTATCTCTGGTGCCTCGACCCTCTTCAGCATCGACCCTAACTAACTAACAGCATCGACATGACACCCTCTATACCGAAAAAGCTGAAGATGTGGCCAGTGCTCCATGCTTTTGATCCCATATGACTTGTCTTTTTTTTTTCTCTTTGCACTTGTTACACGACAACAACAATATTCCTAGCTCTTTTGTTAAAGAATATTCCTAGCTCTTTTGTTAAAGAATATTCCTAGCTCTTTTGTTATTCAAACTTTGTTATTTTTAATTCCCTCATAATTAAAAATAACAAAGTTTGAATTTTAAAATTCTCCAAGTGTGCGAGAAGACTCCATTATTTGATGCTGAATCTCTTGTATGTTTTACAAGGTATTCATAATAGTAATATAAGAAATTCAATACCGATTTCCTAACATTTATTTAAATAGAATGATATATAAATGCTTCATACCTCCCATCTTTCTGTAAACTTAAATACAACTAATAGACCAATTACTTGAAAATAATGTTAGTTTTAACACTTCATCTGTAGCCATGTTTATGCATAGAAAAATGTAGTACAGTGATTGTAATATACGACAAGCATTTGGTAGTAAGCATATTAAAATGACTAAGTTGCCATGAAAGTAAGTAATTAAATCAGTATTAAATTTTTTCTGGTATCAACTGAGGTTAGAAATAACGAGTACTTTTAAAATGATTTCATCAAATACAGAAAAGAAAATTAAACTCTTTTACAAAGTGTAAGAGCAGTCAGCGAGGAAAAACTTTCAGCAAGGTAACAAGAAATCAAAGAATCATTTCAAAATTTAAATATTTAAATGAACTTAACAATCCAGTAAACAATGAAAGCAGGAATAATGGAAAGTGATAAAAAAAACCTTAAGTAAGCAAACTTAGAAAGTTACTAAAAAACTTAATTTAATTTAATTTTGAAATATAAGTAAATCAATATATTTTACGACAAACTTTGTAAAAAAAAAATTTTCGATCCATAAAGTATTTATTTTAAAAAAAACATATCCTCGCATTTTTAAAAATGACTGTAAAATTGTTTCTTAATTAAAATTAAATTTCTAAACAGTTTCCAAAACTGTTTCTCGAAATACTTTTAACTGACTTCAAAATAAATTAAATTTTTCGCAAGAGTTTTATTATTTCTTCAAGTGTTTTATAAGAGTGAATATATTTAATAAAAATTAAATTCAATTATATTCAGTAATCAATAATAATATTTCAATTTTACGAAATAAAAGCAATGAGTTAGAATGTATTAGAATTTAATTAATTTATATAAACTTTTTCTTATAGTTCAGTATTTTATTTTAATTTCTTTCAATGATTAACAATTTGCTTGTAACCAATTTAATCAAAGACAGTTGGCTTTGATATATTTTCAACTGATAATGGTTGGCCGGAGATATAGTTTTCCGATTTCTTATTATTTTATGTATTTATCGAGACTTTCATAATAATTTTTTTCATTAAACAAGTTTATCATTCTCGCATTTTATTTTTTACATAAAAGTTACATCGTTTAGTATACAAAAATAACAATTATATAAATAGTATTGTTCATAACTGTTTCATATTTATGATGGACATAAGCAGTCACACAATATATTTAAAAAATTAATAATTTATATGGTTCATGATTTCCTTATTTTTAAAATATGTTGAACAATTCTAAATTGGAAAAATATATTGATATAAGATGTTATATATATATTTTCTAGTAAAATAAAAGGTTTATTTTCATAGCAACTAAGAGAAGTACAAAAAATTGCTTACCTCATAAATTGATGTCAGTGAGTAATTTTTAAATAAACCTAATTTTAAAGAAACAAAAGTGCAAATGAAGAACATTTTTCAGATGTTTTACTTGTTGTTCAAATTCCTCATCTTGTATGGCGTAATTTACAGCATAAAAAGACTGTAAAAGTTGAACACATTTGAAATAAATTTAGGTTTTATGAAGAAGTAAAAACAATAATTTCCGCAAACAGACAAGACTCGAGCCAATTTAATAAATTATTGGATCAAATGAACGATTATAACGTTTACGGAGAAAATCAAAAGCAAAAACTATTAATCTTTCTTGGATGCCTGAATGTTCAGTTAAGAAGTTTGGATTTCCTTTTTTATCTTAGATAATTTTTAATATTTGAACTTATCTTACATTTGTCACTATCGAATGTAATTAAATTCAATAATAATGAAAACAATTAACGAAACCTGATTTTCAAACTGCATTAAATTTAAGAAAATTAACAGATGTAGAGAAATTTAACTCAACCCAAAAATTTTATAACTATTCATATTTTTTTCAAATATTTGCATTCTTACAAAGCTTTCTATATTTCTATTCACTTAAAATGTGATCTCAAGCTTTGTTGTCAAATAATTTGGAAGCGAAGATATATGAACTTATAAATATTATTATTTACGTCAATAATTTCCAGTTTAGTAATCGAAAGGAAAATATGTTTTTTCTTTCTTAAAATTAAGTTTTATTTCTTGTCTCTTTATTGATAACTTCTGAAGAATCACAGATAACCTTAAATAATTTAAGTATAAAATTTCTTATTTCACAGATGTATCATCACTACCATCTGTCCTTTATTTCTAGAATATTAAAGGTATCTTTATCATTAAGTCCCTAAGAAATTGGAAAGTAGAAAACATTTTCATGTATTATCTTGGAAAGCTGAAAGTTTATTTGTTTTAATATAAATGCATTTTATTTCCTAAATAAATAGTTAAATGTATTCAACAACATTTTGACAATGAATGACTTTCAATAAACCGCTAATAAAATGTTATATATTAAAATACTTTAAAAAATCCTCATTCTTTACCAAAACTATTTTTATATAGTATTAATGAAAACATTTAACTATATTTCTTTTAGTGTAAAAGACATCTTATTATCAACAATTCGATATATGGAACTCAAATGAAAAAATTTAGCTCTTATATTGCAGATAATTTGCTTCTTTATAAACAAATAAATGTGCTTGTATACTGATTTGATTTAGGGAGTTTCAACAACTGAAATATATTTCTAATTTTGTAAGTAACACTTAAAATATTAGAAAAAAAAAAGAATAGTTCAAAAAATAGATAGTTAATCAGAAATACTTACGGTTATGATCTTTGTTAATTTCTTTAATTATTTAAAAGTTTTAAACACTGGCGAAGATTTTTGAACTAAAAATCATTCAAATAAATAAGAGTATTGGTTGTAATGGAAAAAAGACTCTTTATATAGATTTTATAAAATTAAGATAAGGGTTTAGTTTATTTGGTACAAATATAATGTTTGAGTAACAGTAAATGAATGTAGAAAAATGAGCAGAAGCCTCGCTTTTCAAATGAGGAAACTATTACATAAATGAAATTTATCGTAAATGATCAAAATTTCTTATGATAAATGCCATAAAAACACGCTTAATTTGTTTTGGTTATATTGTTATTAAATTTTATTTTTATATATCTCTATCTAGAAATTTAAATTTGTGCTTAAAGTGTGCTTAATGATAATACAAAGTTTAGGATGATAATACAAAGTTTTTAACTAGAAAGTCTGATACTTTTCAAAAATAAGCAAGTTTTTCATAGACTCATATTAGATAATCTTAGAATTTAGTGCTTTTCTGGTGTAAAACAAATGACATAATTGAGATTTTATAGCTAAAATAAATATTATTCCAAAAATATTAATGTTTTATTAAATTGTAAATCGTAATGGAGAAATGTGAATAATTGAGTTTACTAAGCATACATTATCCGTTTGAAAACTTTAAGAAATCTTTACAATCATTTGAGTAGTTTGATTTTATGGAATAAATCTTAAAACCTTAATTATTATTGAAATTATTTCAAAGGTATTCAATTGATAATGTACTTAAATCATAAATTAAAATGCTTTATTCCTTATCAAAAAATCTAATTCTATTCAGATTCAGATACAACATGAAAATAAAAAAGAAAATATTATCAATGGAAACCTTATTTTCTTAAAATATTCAATACATATTTTGTATGTTAACTAAAAAATATAAAAGTCTTATTGCATTAAGCGAAATTTCATGAATTAAAATTCCAAACAGAATGAATCAAGATTGAAATATTACCACAGATGAAAAGAATTGCACACATAAGAACTTTTATGGCACCATGAATAAAACAGAAGCTATTTTAAGGCGAAGAATCGATAGCCTTTCCTGCCTACGCTTACTAAAAACTGATTTCATTAGTTTTCCCAGGTATATTTTCTTTTACTTTTACGATCAAATAGCAAAATGTTGTGCTAGCTATTATTCCAAAAAGAAAACTTTTGTTGCCCTTTATTACGAAAACTAATTTTACCTTATTCAACCTTTAGTTCAATATATGGTTACCAGCAAGGAATATTGAATTCTTCCTAATCTGAAAATTCGTTACACGTTCTTGAGTAAGTTCTACAGAATTGTCTAACCGAATGTTAATCCATTAATTCTATCTTAAGATTATGAAAACCTGTTATCTGTAACGTGTCCTGGATGAAAATCGTTTTGAACAGCCTATTTAGGATCTTATCTGAAGGTAATTGTGAACTGTCAAGAAAGTTGTCATAGATATTTCTAAACTTTCTTATACAGTTTCATTTCCATGATAATGTTATTTAATTATAATAGCATTGATAAAAATGCAAATATCTTTTTGAAAATTATGGCAGACGTTTACTGATATTTAGGAGCAAGGAAATAGTTTATTCCATCAGTTAGGAAACCTATACGTAAATTATTTTTAAAGTTACTAATATAAAAATGAAAGAGGCATTTCTGGAAATGTTTTATTCATTTCCTAAAAATATTCAAAAGCAAATTACCCTATTCGTACGTTTTAAGATATAATTTATCAAATGTTTTTACTAAAATAATTTTAACATTAAGATAGTAAAAAAATCCCCTTATTGTGCAAAGAATAAGAAAGAAATATATATTTTTTATTTAATAATTGTTTTAAAAATTTCATTTTATGTAATAAATATGTACATAATGATTGATATTCTTTTAATTCAACAAGATATTCTTTACGCTTTGCTAATCTAACTAAAAAGTCGCGTTAGTGATAAAAATCCACTCGATAAGTCAAAGTAAACATTTCAGAGGGTACATATATTTGTTATTGGTAGAGTTTAAAAAATGAGGAAGGATGAAATTAAATATTTACAAATTAATTAAAGAGACATTTCTATCACATCGAATCTAGACTCCAGTGAACCTTTCTCAATATAGTATACAGTTCTAAAGATATTTCCAATAAAACGCTTAAGAAAAATCATTATATCAAATAATTTAAAATAATTTTTATGATAATTATTAATTCGTCTTTATATGCCATTTAATAATATAATAAAATACCATTTAAATTATTTTAGATTTTTTTCTTACTTAATTAATAATCTCCTATATTTTTTTTCAATAAGTCTATATAGTAAAAAATCTTTACACATTTTCACAAACACAGTTTTGAGTTATCATATTGTTTTCTTAACACTATTTTAATTCACTTTTAATTACAAATATTATTTAGTTTTTATATAGTTTTTGTAAATGTTCATATTTATCACCATTGAAAATTTTTCTCCTTTCTTTTTTAACTTGTTTTTTTTTAATTTTGAATCATTCCTATATATAGTATTGTACGATTATTTCAATTTTCTACTTTCCAGTCAATTTTTTCATCAAAAATTCTTTTAGGAATAAAACAGTTTAAGAAATAACATTTTGTATATATATTTCACTAAATTTCAACAAGTTGTATAAATTTTATTATTAACAGTAAATAAAGTTTGAAACAATGTAAAAACAATTCTATGTACAATAAATTAAATGTAGATAAATATAAAAGAAAATTTAAATCATGAATTTGAAACACAATACGACGACGAAAATAATGTATATTTAAACATAGAAAATGGCATGTAGATGCATATAAGCAAAAAGAGTGATTTGCTTAAAGATTTGTATAAGAATAAATGTAAAATTTTAAAAAAATGTTTAAATAATAAAAATTTAATACCCAATTAATATTTATTTTTAAATGAAGTGTTGTAAAAAAATTTTATTTTCTGAAAAATAAATACATAATTTTAAACTGAGTAATTATTTGTTCGCTAATTAAATTAATATTTTTATGAAATTACAACAAATTTTTTATTTAACAGATTATATTTTATTAAAAAATTTTTTTGATTAAACAAATTATTTAATTGCACAATTTTTACCGCAAAAATTAGAATTATTTAACTCTTACGCATCCAAAAATCCAAACAATTTCGCAAAATATTTATCTTGAGTCTATTTTGAATTAAGTAGAATGTAATTTATGCTGAAGTTTTTAATGTGTTCTTCTTTACTAATGAGAAAGTATTAGACTCTTAAAAATAAAAGCTCTTTTTACATGATATTTTCAAACGTCTTTCTTAGTAAGGAAAACTCATAAAAGCCTTTCTATTTGTTACTTGAATTAAAAAAAAAAAAAGATTTTTGTCAGTCTCATTAAACAAAACAAACATTTAAAACCAGCAAGAAATTTATTATTTTTTATAATATTTCTTAAAGGCGATGATTAATGAAATAGAGTTTTATTATTTGGATATCATATAACGGAGACAATTGAAAGCCATCGTAACTGATTTGTATATCCATTGCTTATTTCTTTGCGGAAGAGGCTGCTTCCGTAGATAGTGGATCGTATTAACGTTTTTCAAGCCATGAATCCTTGAATTCTTCTAAGCATTCATCTCCACAGATATGTAGTCAGAAAATACAAACTCTAAATCTATCACTCGTTATTCATCTGATGACTGAAATGAACCTAAAACAATTTACTCTAAGCAATCTAACAGAAAAACATTCAGACCGTTCTCTAAATTTAAACCGTAATGTGCCTTAAACGTAAAATTTTCTATCTTTATAAATATTTTGATTATTGAAATGTAACTAACAAATTCATAAATAAAAGACAAAACGTTTTCAATGGATAATAATAATAAAATTTGCAAAATTAGGATATTGAAACATAATTATACTATGAAATAAGAAATGAATTACATTTTGTTCCATATTTAAATTGTTTTTCACCCTGAAAAATTGCAGATCAGAAAATAAATTTATATTTTGCATTACATGATAACCTAAAAAATATATTCTTATATTTTCTAAATAAAAAAATAATTGCATAACAATAAACAAAATTTTGAATTTAATTAAAATTTAAAAAATTGCTACGTAAAAACTCTCGTTATGACTGTTAAAACATTGGATATTTCACCATATATTTTTACTGAATTACATTTAAGCATTTTTTTCTAGAAAACTGCTTCGTGTTTCTAACAAAATATAAAAAAATTAATGCATTGTGTTCGTTTACATATTTTTATATAAAACCATTTTTATAAAATTATAGTGAGATTAATAATCTTTGGAATTCTCATAGAGAAAAAGATAGTCCAAAAATGAAATAAATATTTTCTACCTTCTGTGATAATAGCTATTGTGTTATAATTTTAATTTTACAAAACTACATATTTACCCGTGTAACTATCAAGTTGATCTATAAAATATGCAAAATATACTGCATTAATTATTTTGATTTTTTGATACTTATGATTGTGTTTTCAATGAAGAATCATATTTTTTATCTCAACAATTCTTAAATATTATTTAATGCATTTTCGGGGACATTTTAAGAGTTGTAACCGCTCTCTGAATTTACTAAACTATAATTTAAATTACGGAAAATTAACTAGTTTTTAAATATATATATATTTAGTTTGAAATTAATACAGATAATATATTGAGGTACTTGTAATTTTATATTTATTAACACAGATTTAGATTACAGACTACTATTATGAGCAAAAACATAAATTTTTTATTAAGTGAAGCAGCCGGTGTGTGTGTATTGTTGAAAGATTCATTAAAGAAATTCATTTAAACCTCTCAGTTTTCTTAATATAAGTAAAAGTATAAAATAAAAAGTATAAAATGTATAAATATACGCAAATGTCTAAATATATAAAATAGAAGTAAATGTATTATACATTTTCTCTAACAAAATAGTTCTATGAATTTTTAATCATAATTTTAAACCCATTTTTAAATATTTTCAATCATTTAAGAAGTTATTTCCTTAGTGAAATGAATCAACAATCCGTTAAATATTACCTAGATTTCGAATATCTAGAGCATAGTTCTATCTTTACTGTCTTGTGTATCTTTAGATAAAAGTCCAGTAAAAAAATTTATAAAATATCTTTTAATTTATGAGTAGATTTTTTTGCTGATTTATCTCCTGTGATAACAATAACATTAAAAGGTTAAAGGAAGTAATTCTTTTAATCTCATTATTTTATTAATTTAATAATTTGTCATTAACGAAGTAAATTGCTCTCTTATTTTAAACCTGTCCCTACATGCACTTTTAACATGAAAATTTCAAATTAAGATTTCCAAACTAAATGCTTCAGAAAAATTAAAATTGTAAAAATATAGGAAACATGCTTCCCTTATAATTTTAATTATTCTGATGCATTTTTAAAAAATTTTTCTGAATGACTTTAGATTTTAACTTTAAGTTCATTATTCACATTTCAACGAAATTCATTGTATTGAAATAGCATTGTATTATTGAAATGTTTTAAAATATACATTTCAATATTACAATGCCATTTTTATTACCAT
Source organism: Latrodectus elegans (assembly GCA_030067965.1). NCBI lineage: Eukaryota > Metazoa > Arthropoda > Arachnida > Araneae > Theridiidae > Latrodectus > Latrodectus elegans. Next base: position 36,689,308 of record CM057813.1, read on the forward strand.
TTTTATTTTGAAGGTTTTTTAGTTTTTTTTATTTTCATTACGTTATTTAATACTGATACATTAAACACTTAATTTAAAAGTGTATTTACTCATATGGATACATTAATCTGTGTGATTGATGTTTATATTTAAATTAACTTAAAGTATTCTGTAATTTTCAATGGCTATAGCATTTTTCTTGTGGCAAAGAAGCCATTTCCTTTAACATTTTCATAAAAATGAGTAATATTAAAATTTTGAATTCAAAATATTGTAGAGAATTTATAAATGTTTCGAAAAATACAGAAAAAATGTAGTTTATGTTACTGAGTAATTAATATATGATATGTTCATAATATATTTTACATCATTTTACTAAAAAAATGTTTTGCAACTTGCTTCAAACATTTTTGTATCTCATATTTTTTAAGTATTTAGTTTGAAGTTAATCTATATGTTCCCTATATTTATATGTTTGATATGTGTATTGCTTGCAACAATAAAAGCTTGAAAGCATCTTAAAACTGCATGTTTGCATGAATGTTTTCGGAATGTTAAGCATGACTTATAAATATTCTTTAAATACTATATGATTATATTAAATATAGTTAGATAATATTGCAGTGCAATTTTTTTCAATAAATAACGCATTTACTTATAATGTAAGAAAAAGTTAGCAAAAACATTTTGCTCATAAAATAAAATATTTTCATTAAGGAGTTGAGAGCTCAAAATAAATATGAAATTTCTTCACGAGTAGTAAAATTTTGTATCAAAATTTTACTATCAAAAAGTACTAAAAATCTATAATTTCTTTGACATAAAATTTCTTCTGAGTAATAAAATTTTGTATTAAAATTTTTCTTAAAAAGAATTATAAATTTAACTAATGTTATGATGTCATGATAGAACACATTTCAGTTGAAATTTTAATCCAAATATTTTTATTTTTTATATTTTATCAGTTTATTACAATTTAATCAAAATGTTTACAAATAAAATTTATAACTGAAATAATTGTTTGAAAATCTCTAAATAAATAATATAAATATTATGCTATTTAATTAAAAAATTTTGGTAAAAAAATTAATAATAATTAAAGTATTGATTAACGTTTACTATTAATTCTAAAGTTTTATGCAACATAAAATTTAATTTTTAAAATCTAAACATGAACCTATTAAACATTTCGTTTATTTCAAAAACTGTTTTTCAAAAGTAAATTGCAATTACGTAGATTTTGTGCTTTAAAAAATATAATATAGAAAGTGAATACGATAGCTTAACTTAAAATAAATGTATGAATTGAAATATAATTGATTAAAATAGATTTAAAGTTTCTTTCGAAATTAAAAGAAAACTGAAGTTATCCGGATATTATCAAGCACATTTTCTAAAACTTTTATAGTAAGAAATAAAAACTAAATTAATTTCATCAAACGGGATTTTCATATAAGTCGTAATTTAAATTTTCCTCTAAATAAAAATATTTAAGCTTTTAATTTTTAGATTTTTTTTTCTACTTACTAATAAATATTTAATTTATAAAAAATAACTTCCTTAAAACTTTTAAAAATTGTCTCTCGAAGCAGTGAAATGATGTACGCAAAATTTTTAGCAAGAGAAAAGTCAGCAATCATTTCCAGAATCTAGCACGCTTTATATTATTGCACCAAAGAGCTCGTAGTCATTAGAATTTATAGTCACGTAGATTTGTATTGGCATCATTTACAAAATGCTGTATGTTGTTCTCACTTGGGAATATTTTATGGCATTTTGAAGGAAAGTTCTCTTCCTATAGGTCGACTGAACGGTTGAGGACTTTAGGACAAAGTTATCACCTAAATGAAGATTTGTTCTTGAAGTGAGTAAATTTAAGGAATGAAAGTGATAGGAATAGTTATTTTGTGAAGTTAAAACTTTAATGTTTTAGAATTGTTTACTTTCACGCACATTCGCAGAATAGATTTATTAAATATTTCATATGCATTTTACATTAGGTGGAAATATAAATAATAAAATCATTCATTACAATCATATAAAAGATTTATAAATTAATAGAAATATAAATTAATTTTTTTTCTATCTTTTAGCATACATTTTTGAGAAATTGCTGAGTAATATAATAAGTTAATGTAAAATGCAAATGATTGTAGTTGTGTTGATTTTTGAAAATATGAATATGTATTTTTAAAACATAAGAATTATTATAAGGCTACTCGATGAGCAAAATAATCCTAATTTTCAGAAAATAAAATTAAGATAAGTATAAACTTATATAAATTAAAACTCATTATTCATTATATTTCTCCGTTATTAAAGAATAAATTCATTTCGATTTTTTTTTCTTTAAATTTGGTTTGCTGATAATTTTCAGTAAGCTAATTATTTTGCTCGACGTTAAGTGAATCACAATTTTTCTTTAATTTAAAATTTTTGAATGAATGGATGTATGTTTTATTTATAATTGATGAATTGAATGCCTGGAATGAAATTTTCTATTTTCTTCAACCTTATTTATTCGTTCCATACCTATTGTGTTAACGTATGTAATATTTTTGTGTTATACTTCAAATAAGTGTCATTCCTTACCCAATTTTATCCCTTTTGTATTTAACTTCTAGTTACTTACTGTTAATCTTTATAATTTAATATATTATGTGTTTTTTAACTTTTAACATGACACTATTCAGTACAGCATCAGGTAAGTTGTACTTTTGTACAGAAAGGTAAGTAGCGATTCTTACATTTTTTAAAAAAACTATCATTTTAAAATATAATACTTTTTTAAATTAATTAATACACTTAATAATTCAACTGTCATGATATTAGAAGTATAATTAATTAAAGCCATCTTATAATTGGAGAATGGATTAAAAGTCGCTTATCTTCCGTCACATTAATATTTCTATAATCTCTTTTTATTTTTAAAATATTCAAAACTTAATGCAGATCTTAAAGTCACACACACAAATTCAGCGTAAAATCAATATTGAGTTTTATAAAAAAAATGTATATTATTTCTTAATTTTATAGTTGGTTTTTTATTAAAAATATGTTTCTATATAGAGTGATAAATTCCTAAAATTATGCATAATAGCATAATTAAATAGTATGAATCAAAAGGAGATTATTTAAGAAGTATAAAAAATTGTAATTCATTTTAATGATAAATTTTTTATTATGCTTTAATGAATCAACTTAATAAAAATACCTCATTTCATTAAAATTAAAAATACAATTATATACATTAAATATTTAAGGGATTTTAAATTTTAAGCAAAAACTATTATCTATAAACAATTTGAATGTGACTCATACTAGAGGATTATCAAATAAAATGTAATAAATTCTTAAATCGAATAATAATTGCGAAGCATATTAGTTAAACTGTAACAATTTTATTGCGTTAATTAAACTTTAATAATTTATTAATTAAACTACAACGATTTTAACAAGGTGTTTAGCAAGATGAGGATTATATTTTGCGATATTTTTTTAGTAAGAATAAGAAAAACTTAAAAAAATATAAAAAATTTAAGAGTGCCTAATTTCGAAATTAACAATTTCTTTTAATTTTTATAAGCTCTACTGACAGGTAATATTACTATATTTTTCAGATTTGATTTCCTGAAAATTAACAGAGCTTTTTCTTACACATCACTTATCAATAAATAAAAATGTATTATCTAGTATATTATGAATAATCGCATATTTATCTACTGTATATAAATGTATTTTAACATTAAATTATTTTGTTTTAAGTATTACAAAAGAATAAAAGATATTTTTGTTTTCACATGTAATTAGAAAATATTTTCACAACAAAACAAATTCTTCGTCATACAACTACCGTAATTAAATTTTAAACATATATGTTCGAATAAATTTAAAACTGAATTCCTCAAAATGAGTAATGGGAAAAAGTGCATTTAAATGTAATGGATCTGTACCCATGGATACACGTTTATGTGTAAAAATATGTTAACTGGATAAATTATTTAGGATATAAATTGTAATTCCTTTTCTCTCATAAAACCCTCTCAATAAAACCATCTTATATTTGTTACAATTAAATAAAATATAGAAAGCAAAATTAATCAAGTTATATTTTCTTAAATTTACAATATTTAAAACATGGATATTTGAAGATAATTTCCATAAACAGATTTAATTTGTTTTAGAATTATTACTAAATTTAAAATAAATTAAAAAGTTTATGCATAAAAGTGCATGAAATAAATAATCCTCTTAAAATGTAGATGCTTTAAAGCAGTTTATAAAATATCACTTTAATACATACATTGAAAAATAAGGAGTTTGACTTTTAATTAAGTATTTGTTTCGTAATGTTATATTCTAATATGTTTTTTATTCTTCTGAATGCTTGTAAATTTATAAAAAAAATGTTATAAAGCTTAGCATATATTTGTAACGAGAAAGGAAGATTATATTTAATTAAACTGAATTTTAAAATTAATATTTTCATCATAAACTTTGTTAAGTTCTATATTTTATCATGTGGATCGTATTCAAAAATTTAAAACTTGCAATAATTTTAAAAATGTTTTTAAGCAAGCTGTATTTAAATAAAAATTTGCTAGATTGAATAGAATTTTTTAAAAAAATTTAAATATTTACTAAGACATTGAGAGCTTATCAAATTTTTAGATTAAAGGTGTCTAAAAAAATCATTTAAAATATAAATAAGATTCCATTACTCCTAAATTAGATATAAATTTTGTTAAATATCATGCGTAATAATCAAATTATTGTGATCTGTAATTCTTTCATAATTAAATCCTGTAATCTTTGTTTAAGTATATGCAACATTTCCATTATAAAGATGAATGTAATGTATACAATTCTTTACGATTAATGTTTGCTTATTAGTGAAAAGTCATTGCTAAGCTGATATGAATATTTGGTAGTAATAAGATTCTTTCGCAGAACTGATGAAACTTTTAATAATGAATCCAATATGCCCTTTGAATGAATGATGTAATCATTCATTCCAGACCATGTTCATCATTATTTTCCTGATAAATACAATATAATCGTAATTATGCTACAGTTATGCCTTAATCAGTTGGAAAATGATGAAACTCTTCATGCATACAGGTCTATTTTGGTAATTATTATTTTATATCAGCAGGAAATTAATGCTTAGTAATTAAATAGTTCTTACACAAGCTTGCCGAACTCACAAATTTTCTGAGTTGTTGTGCATAAACAATTAAAATTAATTGGAGAATCTGAAAATAATTAAAAGTTGAAACTAATGAAAAGATTACTATGAATGAATCTACAATATATTTCAACTTACAAATTTCAATTCAGTAATATATGCTTAAAATATTGAAAGGAATTTATATAGTTTGCATTTGATTCTGTAGTTATCAAGACATGTTCGTAAATCATTTAATGTTGTTATTTCCTATTACCTCCTGTCAAAATAATTCAATTCAAACATATAGAAAATATCTTTTCATTGCATACAGTTCTGGAAGCAGTTTATATTACACATTTATTAAAATGACCGTTGAATAATTTCAAAAGATAAATTGAAAAATGGATATGTTTAGTTTTAATCTATTATATGTATTCTATTCCTAGCGACGAAACATTATAGAAAAAATCTTTGTTCTAATTCATTTTTCCTAAATTTTTATTTTCAACGGATAAAATTTTACTTTTCTAGTGGAGACTATTACTATTCTTTTAGCTTGATATCTTAGCTGAAGATAAAAAAAATTACATATAATTTCAAATCAATGATAAGAATAGAAATTTAATTATAAATTAAATGAAATGAAGATTATTTTCAGAAATTTCCAATATCGTTTACAAAAAAAATACTTTCGTATTTTTAGACATTAACTCAATAAAATATGAAGCCTATTGATTTAAAAGGTAGAAATGTAATTATTATTGTAATTACAATAATGATTCGTAAATTACAAAACCATTGTTTTAATTCCTTAAAACTGAAAAAACATTGATTTTAACACATGTTTAATAAGAAAAGCATTTGTTAAGATTCTCCGTGCAATACCATTTTAAGAAATCAGACGTAAGTGTTTGCATCTGAGTGGACATGTTTACAGTAAAAATGTTTGTTTTAGCAAATTAAATTCATCAGCAAATTAAATCGTAGAAAATACCTCACTACAATATCCAGTGTTAAGAAATAGTTCATCTTTGATACCATACAGCTTTAATTCCAACCTAATTAAACAATTAAGCACAAAATTTCTACTTGCAATACTTTTTTGAGATTTTTAGTTTTTTTGCAATAAAATATTGTATCTGATACAGAGAAATATAAACTCTATTTCATTCCCTATAGCTTCAAGTAACACTGTATCAGGTAATTAAAGAAACTAAAAATTCACCATTAAGAAATTTCTCACGACTAATTTTGAGAAAAATATGTCTACCAAATCATTTAAGACATTGTATCATACATAATAATTTTTTACTTAAGTAATTTTTAGAAGAAAGTTACGCGTGTTTATAATTTTGTGTTAGCAAAATTTTAATTGTTAAAAAAAAGTTGCTATATTCATTAATATTTGCAAAAAAGGAAAGTACTGAATGTTTTCTTTTTTCTCCTTATCATTTGAAATATTTTCTATCCTCGATCATGTTGCTAGAATAGAATAGGGAGTAGTTTGTTTTTAATACCATTTTTTAAAGTTTTGGATAAATTAACTTTATCAAAACCTTCAACAATTTGATTTTTTCTATGGTAGGCAAATTTTTCACATTTAATAAAACTTAAAATAAATATGAGAAGTATTTAAAAATAAATGAGTTCACCAGAATCAAAGATGAAGATCAAATCCAGAATGAAAGTACTCCTGAATCATGAATTGCCTCGATACAATTGACAAGTTAAATATCAAATCTCAATTGAAACAAAAAATTTATCTCTCATTGCAAACAAAGCAACATTAGATCACCATTAAACACATTTTGGTATTCAAAATACATAAATAACAGCTGAAATTAAACTAAAATTGAAGAGTTATCTTCATATTTATGGGAATACAATGAATCGCTGAAAAAGAATTCATTTTAAATTTTATAATGTTTCCGGTATTTAAATATGTCATTACACATGAGAAAACTTAACTTAACGGAATTATATTATCTTAGTCAAATTATGATAACTTAAAATTAAAAGTGAAATAATATTAAAAGAACAAAGGGCGGTCAAATCGAAATACGTATGTAACACTAAAAAAATAAAAAGGAAATGTGTGAGGGTGAAAGACTAATTCAATTTTATGAACTAAAATATTATTTAAAACTATATAGTTGCTTTGCAGCAACATTTTTTATCATTTATAATAATTTCCGTGCGATTAAATATATCAATGAATTTTATCAGACAAGCAAATCGAATAATTTTTATGCTTTTTAAATAAAATTTTTAACTTAAATTAGCTTCTAAATTTGAAGTATTTATTCCCTTGAATAGAAATTTATTATATTAATTTTTTGATAATGTTTCCCGTAATAAATTTTGACGGAAGTGTCAATATGCTCATTTTGTTATTAAAGAAATATTTTCTAATACTTATAAATGTCGATATAGTATAATGTCAAATTTGTACTAGTACGCAAAGAAAAATTTTACATTGTATATAATTTTATGATAAGAATCATCAAACAGAACATTCTTGAATTATAAAATATAAAGTCAAAAAAGGATGGAATCAATCAATACATATTGATCTGATATATGTCAGTTAATCTTCAAAAATAATATTGGTCTCTAAATTTCCCAAATTAAAATTCTCTGTGAAGGAATGGTTAAACAAAGTATGGTTCTCGAATAATATTAGAGATTACTTATTGATTTCTAGTCTAAAACGTCGCTCATCGTTTTTCTAAAATAAGAACTTCGATATTGGTGTGATGGGGTGGGGCTTGTGTGCGTGCAGCGGTCGAAATTAAAACTGAAGGCAACGCCCAAATACTGACCCCAGAAATATTGAGAAAGACAAAGAAAACCACTAGCCCATATTTCTCTGGGATTACATCTAATCTGAACAAAAAAGTCTGTGTTTAATATTAAAAGAGGCTTCAATACCTTTTTGAAATGGTGTCACTACCACTTATTGCAAATTTTTGTGCTGCTGACAAATGATAGAATTACTAAGTAATTTATTTGAGTAATTTTAGAAAATCAAATTATTGGTAATAGCAAGTTATTTTTCGATTAAAAAGGAGAATTTTTCTTCGGATTCATTTTTTTCATAAATTTGTTGTTAACCAGCAAAATCACATATTTTGTTAACTAACTTCTCTCATCTGAAATATTAATTGGTTTTCGAGATGTCCCTATTTGAGATATGTCCTTATGTGTTGTGTTTTTTTAAAACAATGTTAATAAGTTAATGAAGCCTCTCTGCTTCGACTACAACGCGAGAAATGTGCAAAACTAATACTGCTGCAAAATAGGGTTAATGTAGAATACAAAATTCAATATAGAAGAATAGAAATAATATACTGTAAGTATGAAGATGCGAACAGTATGATACAATTTTTTAACAGTTACTTAAAAATAAAGTTCGACATTTATTCTAGCTGCTAAATTTTTGATTGAGAAATTTCATTATAAATTTGAATATCGAAAAAATAAGAACCAGTAATGAAATATGTATCTCCATTCAAATCCCGCTGTGATTGCATGAATATGTATTTGAAGAACAAATCAGAAAATTAGTTTGGTCCTCCCAGCCTACTATTGTGTGTGTTTGAGTCAAAAGAAAAATATTTCCAGAATTTCACAATGGCTATGTATCTTTTACTTTTATGGATGAATGCTAAAAATCCAAAGCTTCCTCTGATTCTTGCTAAATTAAGGCTCAATTCAGAAAAAGGCAAAGTTTAGAAAAATAACATTTCAAATCTTAACACAGATTTTTCTCAGTCTTGATTGGATAATATTTATATATTTTTGTCGATTCAATTCCAATCTTATGAAAATATTTCGGGATTATTAGTATCATAATTATAATACACTTTTCTTCGAAACGTTGATAACAGATGACAATTTTTAATTCTCTAATTCATCGCAACATAAATTTTCAATGGTTGAATTTTTTATGGAAAATTAGTATGCTATCGAAATTTTAAGTAACTTCTTCAATCTCTAAAACTTACAATAGGTTATATTTAGACTCTCTTTTTGGCAACAGAACTTGGCGAATAAAGTACGATCTTATCTGAAAAGAAAGTCAAACTCCTTATTCAGCGATATGAAATTTATTAACATCCTGACTGCTTAACTAGTAAAAAAGACGTGATAAATAAAGAATTTTTATTTATTAAGCTGCATTTAAGATAACAAATTTTTTAAAATGTCACTATCACAGATACAAATTACTATCAACTATCATATTTTGTTTCAATTTCATGAAAAGATATGTTTGTTAAAATTTTAGTGTTATTAGGTTTAAATTTTCTTTTCTTCATTTGCTTCACTTAATTTTCAGTTATCTTCTATTCAACATTCACACACCTCTTGTTGACAACTGTTGATATTTTGATGTTTTAATGAGTTATACATAATCTGTTAATGTAATTTTTGTAAAATAAATGGCGTACTGTTTAGCTAAAAAGTTTTGAATAGATAATAAAACATATTCATATTTGAATATATTCATATTCTGTAGCGAAAGAAACTAGAAATATCTCTAGTCCTTGCCTAAACCAAATTTGCTTACAAGGAATCAAAGCGCAACATAAATGTTATTACTTAATAATAATGAAAAAAACATTCATTATCTTTGATTCAGAAAGCGTGGGTTGACATTATAACAGTTATTTAAATTGTAAAGTCCTACTGTAAAATCAATTTTTCCTTAATCAAAATTTCATTTTTGAAATATTTTTGATATTTTTTCCATCGAAATAAAAATTACGTTTTGCGGTATAATATCATTGAATCGTTTCAGCTTTCTACCAGTTTATTATATTTGCTGAAAAAAATTAAAAACGTAATTATATTAATTTTCTGTATATGTATGTCAAACTGATTTAAGTTTGAGTATTTATTAAAAACTTTAGAAAAAATACAACTTAATATTCAAAAGAGTGAATTATATTCTTTACATTTATTAATATAAACAGCTAGTCATAATTACTAAAATGCAATGAAAAATGCAGCAAAATTTCAATGAAAAGCTTGGTACACACCAGTAAATTTATGTGATGACCAAACATTTGAATAACTTTTTTTCTTTCTAAAATTTAATTTGTTAAATAAAAAACAAGCTCGTTGTAAATAATCATATTAGTTAGATGTAGAATGCACTTTAATTTGCTTAAAAACACAATAAATGTTTTACAGACACAGAATAAAACATACTTTTATTTCAGCCAAACGATTCGGACAGTTACCGGGCGGCAATCACCGCCAATAGTACTTGTGAAGAGCAGACCACAAAAGACAGAACCATGTTGAACAAAGATAAAGCCAAGAAGGGGAAACCCGACTTAAATGACCTCAAGCAGGAGGTTGATATGGTAAGGAAAGATATTTATGGATATTTTTATGGTGATGAATTAAATCATCTCAAAAATTGCTTAACATGTTAGAAATTTAACTAATTTCAAATTTCTTTCATTAACATGAGTAAGGCATAATTTTCTTAGACATTTCGAAGTTTTAGAATGAGAAAAAATAAATGAAATTTTAAATATTCAAAGCGTTTAGAATATCTTAGAAACGAATTGTAATCAAACCCTAATTATCTATCATTTCCAGAATTATTAGATTTGAATATGTAATACATTGTATAGTAGTCACTTTTATCATAACAATATACAGAAAAATTAATGTGTTGCAAATTGTATTAAAAATAATTTTTTTTTTGCGTTTGATACAGTAAATTATACTGAATAAATATTTATTACTTTCACAAAATATATTATATTACTTTTAGAAAAATTAAAATAAATCACTAAATTTTCATTAAAACGAAATGTAGTTAAAAAAAAGTTCAATTTAATTTATTATATTCCTATATAAATTAAATAATTAAATAAAGCTATTGGTAAGTAATACAAGCTGAATTTCTCTTGATAAATCAAAGTGACAAATAATAAATTAATAGAATATAAGTAACTAACTGGCCATTTTTCAAGATTCAAAAAGAACAATATGAGGGATAACATCAAGAGCTGTTTTCAAGTTAAATTCAAATTTCTGCAATTGAATTCCTACAGATATTCAAAACTTGAAGGAAAAAATAACATCTAAAATATATAAAATCCAGAAAATTTTACATGCCTTGAATAGTAAGAAAATATCGGGGGAAAATATTAAATTTCTAAAATATGTCAAGTATTTTAAACAATAAAATATTTCAGCATGTCATATTTTTAATTATTTTTTATTTAACTAAATAAGAGGTTTGGGCTCAGGTGCCGTATAATCTAGGATGCCAAATTCTAAAATTGGCGATTTTTTGGCGGATTTTGTTATGTATCTAGCAATTTATTTTTATTATGTCATACATATGGAGACCTATAAGAATTATGCAGAAAATTCTATTTTGGTAATCCTAGTATTTACGTTATCGCGCACGTCACGATACGTCAACTCGGCAACATTTCTTCATCGCCAAAAAAATTCAGAATTTGGAGTCATGGATTTATGGCATCTATGCCGAGATTCGACTTGCTAATCATGGTACGGTTAACATATTAAATCATGACCTGCTAATTGATGCCTTGACTATATCTAAAATAAAGATGTAATAGTAAATCATCAGTGTAAATTAAAGTTTTGAAAGAATTCGTTTTTTATACTAAAATAACTTTCTAAAATCATATTTTAATATTCTCAATATCGTACAGATAGAACTATATTTTCAAAAAGAAAATTGAAACATAATCCAAAAATTTCTTAATTAAAATATCAAAAGATTTCAAAATTCACAAAAATTTATTTTAATTGGAATAATGTTTTACTTTATTTACTTAGCACTTACACTTCATTAAACTGAAATTAACTCAGAAATAAATTTGAGTAATATCTAAAGCTTGAAACAGAGAATGAATATTTTCATACTCTGGAGTCAAAAATTCGGAACTAATTTGATATTTCCTCCATTGGCGACCATTACGACTTTTTTCGTCGCCAAGTTAAGCGCATATTTTTTAACACGGGAACTTTCCCAAAATTCAAAATATATGCATTTTATAAAATTTTAAGTCACATAATAGTATAAAAAATCTAAAAAGATATTACTAAAATATTAATAAAAACTTTTCTTGTTGGGTTTGCCTTATCTTCAAAACAATCGGTAAAAAAGGTAAATGAATAACAATAATGAACTTACTTGATATGACGTCAAGCTCACAAGTCAAATATGCTCGGTGGTGTTGTGGAAAAATAAATAATAAAAATATAAAATAAATTTACAAAAATATATAAGGAAAAGATAATAATAAATAAATAAGTATAAAGAAATTGAGGAAAAAACAGTTTACGATGCTGAAAACATAAAAGAAAAATATTATAATAAATTTTAAAAAATATATAAAAAATTATATAATTAATAAGCAAAAGAAAAAAGGTATAAATAATAAATAAATAAAAAAATTGAAAGAAAGGACAGTTTACAATGCTTGGACGCTGTCGACAACGAAACACAACAGCAAACGTAGAACGAAAAGTTCGAATTGAAAGTAAAACGAAAACTTCAAATACTGTTGCCACTGAAAAGAACTATGTATATGATGAAAAAAGGATGTAAAACACAAGAGAAACCAAACCTGCAATCAAAAAAAGTTTGAAAAATAGCAAAAAACTTACAATTTGGAAACACTACAATCAAAACAAAGAACGCTAGATTTTCCGAGAAATCACTTAGGGGAGATGTCAAATTTACACCAAAAATTGTCATTTGTTTTGATAAAGTACTAATGAACATAAGCATGAAGTTTTCTGGGACAAACTATTAGATTGCTAACAATACTTTTAAAATATGTTTTAGAAATCTATGATTAAACATACTTGAAGTACTTTCTTTTGTTTTACAATGATAATCATGTAATTTCCGCCATATAATTAAACTTAATTTAATATTCAAGAAAATAAATCAAGAAATTTGAGCTATATCTAAATGCGTCTTTAATTATATCCTTTTGGCAGTGATTAATGGCTTTGCTCTACGAAGCAAACTGATTTAAGTCAAAAATGGATAAATTTACATGGCCTTATTATTTAAGAAAAATGAGTTTATGATTTCAAACTATTTAATTTTTTTCTTAAGGCTAGAAAACTTTAGAGTAATAGTATTTATACATGAATGCTTCTTGAATGTAATTCATTTGAATTTCACTGATAAAAATTCAATTTTAGCTTTTTATAATATCGTTAAAATAAGCATCAAACGTGGAATAATATTTCATTCATAAATCTTTCCCATCATAAAATTAATGTTTATTTTTTATCATTTGTTTATTTGGATTTGCTCCAAATGTTAACAGACACTAAACTGTTGTCAGAGTTCCAAACAATGCAAGAAGGAACTTCACAACTTTCGTCACGTTCACCGGAAGGAAATTATCACCTGTTATGATATTGTAAGTTGTTGCCAACAATATCATTAGTCATTGTTGGGGTTTCTTTGGCAGCCATTCAACAGTTGTAATAAAGTTGTTTCATTCATTCTACAATTTCATTCAGAAAAATGTAAGCGATACAAATTACATTTCATTCAGAAGTTTCTCTCGCTGAATATGGACTAATAATGTGGCAGAGTTATTTCATTCAAAAGTTTTGCTCTCCCTGAATGAGGGCTAGTATTGACAAAGTTAAGCATTTTTATAGAATCGTCGAATTAAAAAGTCAAATGCAACACAATACTTTTCAAAAATTAAATCATAATAGTCCCCATAATCAAAGATAAAAAATTCCATCACAGGCATAGAATGTGCAATTAAATAACATTTTTATTTGAAAAAAGTCTTAAAAATAATTTAATGGAATAAAAAATTTCTTTAATGATATAAGAAAAATATGATAAATACTTTACATATATTTACTGCATGCAATAAGTTATTGTTATAGTGTAATAATAAATACTTTACATGCACTTGTTATATTGTACTGAATAATGACACACAATCAGTACTTTAATATCATAAAAAAGATGCTGAAATATTATAAAAGCGCAAAACAAAATATTAGAAATAGATGTAAGTATGTATGTTAAATACACAAAACTAAAATAAATTATTTATTATGCATTCAAAAAGTAAAAAACCTTAAATATTATTGAGAAATTACTTCAACTAACTTCGTTTTGTAAAATCAAGATCGGTGTCGGAATTATAAAGAAAATTAATATATTTAAATTATGTATTTGAATGGCTTACATTAGGTATAAAAAATTAAACAAATAAGTTATAAGATCATAAAACACTCTAATGTATATTCATTAATAGACACTATTAACTCGTATTATACCAAATAATAGCTTGGTTTGCTACTCAACAGTATAAGTGCCATATTTTAATTGCATTGACTGTTTAGATTGCAGTATATTATAATGCATTTGATGCACTTTTCTCGTGTGCTTCGCTGATCATATTATATTAATATCTTTACTTTCTCAAGATCGGTGTCAGCGAATTATTCAAGACTTTGGTCAAATCTTGAATTTTTATATGAAAAGTAAATAGGTGTGTTGTACGAGGAGAAATCAAATCAACATATGACATATAATTATAAGCAATAAGTTTCAATGGAGAAATAACTTTATAATAGTATTGTGATCAATGAAAATCCAAAACATTCCCTCACTCATCTCTAAGCAGATGAATTAATTGATATATTTGTACTACATTGCACACATCACTTTTCACTACCTATTTATTTATATAAATTACTTCTTTTTACAATGCGGATGCATTCTGATCATTTTGGAATATTTGAAAGTGTTAATGAGCCACTATTAATTTATAAACTGCATGAGGGCAAATTAACAGGTAAATAGAATTGGGATTGGTGAAGTTCACTTTTTAAAATCGTGTACACAGTTACGATGGTTCTCTAAAATACTATAAGTTATTTCCCATTTCAAAAGTCATAAATTCTTAAAAGGAAGATTTTGTATTATAAATCACACAACAGTTTTAATTTCTTTTCAATGTGAAGAAAGATTTTTTTAAATACATTAATGATTAAATAGATGGAGTATTCAAGAAAATTTAAAATACGGATTAAATAATTTTATGTATGTTTAATTTATTTGTGTAATTTGTTGTCTTTTTTGACGCAGTAAATTTAATTAATTTTTATTCTGACAGGACGAGCACAAAATCACCTTACAGGAATTGTATACGCGCCTTGGAACTGATCCTGAAAAGGTAGGCTAGTTTTATTTGACTGAAATGTGATTGGTATTATAATATTACCAAATCAGATCTGTTTTAACTCAGATCCTATATTCCAAACAAAGTATATTTTCATTGAATATTTTATATCTATAAATTTTTTAAACTGTATTTTTTAAAGACAAAACAAAAAATATTTAAAGGCAGGATATCTTTATATTAATGCATATCAAAATTTCTTTAAAGTGTCAATAACGGAAAATGAAATTCTTATCGCGAAATAAATGCTTCAGTAATAAGAACTTCAGAATAGTTTTAAATTTGTTTTTGAATAGTTCATAAAGATAAGAAGTTAGAAATGCTTTCGTTACATTCATTCCTCTTATTTCAACAGGGACTGACACAAGCTCAAGCTCGAAAAATCTACGAAAGAGATGGACCTAATTCCCTCTCACCACCCAAGAAGACTCCCGAGTGGGTGAAATTCTGTAAAAACCTATTTGGAGGGTTCGCCCTCTTGCTTTGGATAGGCGCCATCCTCTGCTTCATTGCATATTCCATCCAAGCTGGCACTTTTGAAGAGCCCCCAGATGACAATGTATGACCATTTTTGATTACTATTTTTATGCATATTATAAATTGACATCGGGTTCAGTGTAGAATTGGGAACCCCTTGATTTTGGGGAAATAGTTGGCGATAAATCTTGCAGATAAAATTTCATTGCTTAATTAAGCTTTTCGCAGCGGCATCGGCCCTCTTTCAGTCACAAATTGGCGTCTATCTTGGCGTCACCAATCACCAAACATCAAGGGGTACCCGATTGTAAATTTTTACCACTGACATTTATAGCATTTATATTACTCATACCTTACTTTTATAAAGACAAAATGAAAAAATTTTTAACACCACACTTTTTAAAATTAGTTTATATTGAAAAAAAACATATTGTGAGTTTTATGTATTAATATTAAAAATAAAAACAAAACTAAGGACTTCAAAAAATGCCCAGAATTTTTA
This sequence comes from Latrodectus elegans, assembly GCA_030067965.1. Taxonomy (NCBI): domain Eukaryota; kingdom Metazoa; phylum Arthropoda; class Arachnida; order Araneae; family Theridiidae; genus Latrodectus; species Latrodectus elegans. Next base: position 36,705,671 of record CM057813.1, read on the forward strand.
TAATTGCCACAATTTGATTTAAAAAAATGCCCATAATTTTTTATATTCATTTATTATGATTGAATTAGTATGAAAAAATTCGTATTATTTATAAAACTTGAAGAAAAATTTCACAATTTTATTAACTAATAGTCAATACATCTGAAAAGCAATATGTAGGAAATTAATTAGTTTTTTGCCATACTTCCTTCATAAAATTCCACAAATAAAAAAAGTGAGGTCTATAATTTCTCTAATAAATTTAATAATATAAATATAATAAGATAAATATCTATCTTTTTTCTGAATTTCCAATCTAAATCTTCTTTCTTCTGAGTTAAATTTTACAACTTATATAACAAAATATTTAACATTTAATGAAAAAAAAAACTTATGTGATCAAAATGTAACTTACTCAACAGCAAAATGATTATATCACGAATTTTAAAACTGCAATCTGCACAAAGATGCATTGAAATGCATTATTGATTTTAGCCAATATTAGAAAAGTGGCTACAAATCGAGAATAAACTTCAAATTTTACGGTTCTGTAGATAAATAATATCTTACTTATGTCTTAAATAATTATAAAAAGCATTGAAATTTATAAAAAATTTCCTTGCTGCCTTAAAATTCACACTTCTTGGCAATAAATAATTAAATTGTCCGGCAACTTAATTATAATATTTTTGAGTGTATAAAATTAAAAACAGTAGTTTCGTTGGCATCTAGTTTAGCACATTCAATTACTTTAACTTTGGATTCCACCTACTATTAATAATAAATAAAAGAGAAAACGTTTGGATTTGTGAGATTTTATTGTAAATTCTTAAACGGAATAAAATATCTTGCTTTAACATAATTCTAATACTTTTCGTAAAATTTAAAAGAAGTAAGGAATAAAAGTAAATTTAAAGTTATAATATAAATATAATTTTTATGTACATTTCATAGCAATTTTTTTTAAATGCATAGTTAAGTAAAATAAAACTATGCGTTTAATTTTTGTTTTATACAAAATAAAACAAATAGACTTTATTAAATATAAACAAGTGTTAAATTGAATGAGATTTTAGTAGAAATCTTAATAGAGTAGTTTAATAAATCCTGTATTAATAAATCCCATTAAATAATTTAGAATGTTTTTCCAAATCCCTCTATTAAAGAAATAAGGAATTTCAAAACTCAGAGTATTCACACTTAATTTTTTTATAAATGTATTTCGTCATAGTTCTCACATTAATTATTTATTATTAATTAATTTAATTTTACAACTCTAAACCAATCATTTATATTATTAACTATGATTTCTTAATTTATTTATTAACGATAATAAACATATATAGGTAAAAAAAATTACAGATACAAGTTTATTTGATCAAAATACATTTTACGTATTGATTAAAATTAATACAAAAAACAAACTAAAATACATTCTAAAAAAAGCAACTCTTTTTTGCCATTTTCTTTTGTAAAATCATATAATTGCTTATAATATATATATATTATATATATATATTTTGTGTTTATAGTAATTATGTACTTAATTTCTCAAAATTCATAGTACCATTTAGAATTAATTAGTAATGTTTTATACTTACAGCTGTATTTGGGTATTGTATTGTCGGTTGTAGTTATTGTTACGGGTTGTTTCTCCTATTATCAAGAAGCAAGAAGCTCCAAAATCATGGAATCCTTCAAAAACATGGTTCCTCAAGTATGCATTCAATTTTACTCATATTTGCATGTCTCAAATGTGATATTCTTTTAATTTTCTATTACATAAAATAGGAGAATGTTTTTTGTTAATGTTGTGAAATACGTATCAAATGATATAAAATTTAAAATAACTGCATGATTTATCAATGGAAGCATTAATAGTGATGACATAGTTCAAATGATGGTGTTCATTATAATTGATCTTAATTCAGCATTAAAGCGATAAAACGCCGGTGAAACTATTTCTAGCAATTCAGTTACAAAATGAGATGAACATTTTTATATCAACTTACTCCTCAGATTAATGTGATTTCTCAAGAATGAAATTAAACCTGCATTTTTCATTATTATAACATTATAAAATCATACATTAAAAATTTTATTTTTTTATGTTAATATCATTTTTTGCCATCATAGTATGCCACAATTGTGCGAGATGGACAAAAGCATACGATTCCTGCAGAAAACGTTGTAGTTGGTGACATCGTGGAAGTTAAAGGTGGTGATCGGATACCAGCGGATATTCGTATCATCTCCGCATCTTCTTGTAAAGTGGACAACTCCTCTCTGACCGGAGAGTCCGAACCTCAAAGCCGATCACCCGAAATGACCAATGAAAATCCTCTAGAAACAAGAAATTTGGCTTATTTCTCAACGAATTGTGTAGAAGGTAAAAGCAACTTTTTCATAACAATTTGCAAAATGTTATAAAAAAAAATTTTTCTTTTATTTTTCTAATGCCTGTCAACTAGTGATCTTCAGTGGATCCTCAACAAAAGGACGGAAATTGATGGCAGATTATGTTGTAGAACACCAAGTGGATAAGCCATCACTGCCCCAAGAAAGTTTTTTTTTCATAATTTAACAGTACAGAGAACCCCCAGATTTGATTTACTTCCCAATTTTCATTTTGGGACTTTTTGGAGAACGACATCCAAAGAGGGACCACTTCCCACGAAAATAAGGAGAGTATTAAATGCCAAGCCACCATTAGTAAACACGACAGATTTTCAGTTAGTTTCATAATAGAATTTACTACAGTTCGGTAAAGAGAACAATGCCCTCCACAATCAAACTATGATGAAGATAATTAAAACTTAAAGCTTTTAAATTTTATTATTTATTATTACTTAAAGTTTTCGCTTGCTTTACAAGAATATTTTAAATAAGCAAATACTTTCTGTGTCGTCAATGTCCATATGATAAGCACACGGAATCGCATTTTAGATTTATAATATTATTTTAATATTTTTAAAAGTAAAATATTCTATACAGAAATTATATATTCTTGTTTTATCTTATGAGAGTCCTTACTATTTTTATGTAATTTTGATTTTAAATTAAATCTATTAAAATAAGCTTTTTCTTCTGACAGAACCAGTCACAGTTAGGTTCGTTAAATTTTCTCCATGTTAGTAAAACAAAACACATCATTTACTTCTATATAAGAACACATAAATAAATGCTACTAGTTAATACACTACATCTCATGTTTAAATAATATTTCAGAAAAAAATGTTAGGACTTCAACTCATTCGACTCTTTTTTTATTCTTGATTTGCATTAAGCAAAAACAATATTTTGTAATAGCAGAATCATAGTCTATGAGAAAACCATATGTGTTATTGTTATTTTTGCTTAAAATGAAATATTTATCTGGAAATATCAAATCGATAGTAAAAAAAGAAAGATTGACAAAAGGAGATCAATAAAAATTTCCTATATATATAATATTGGCAATTATAGCCGAATAAATTACATATTATTATATATTATTAACTGCAAATTAGCACCAAAAATATTTCATAATTATGTTCTTAGACAAAATAGGGTTATTATTGCTGCAAAAATGGCTGTTCTGGATATTAATTTTTTGATATTTTGTTTCATAAATGTAGCACATTACATAAAACGTGTAAAAATAAAAATGTCTATGTTATTTAATTTTACCTTCGACGTAGCATTTTAACTATTAATAAAATATAGTTATGTGACTTTTTTATAGTAGATCTAATAATAATAACAAAGATTAATGATAACTGTGGTGCTAGAGTTGTCCATTCCGGATAATTATTTCTGCATATTTGTCTTCATATTCCATTAATGCTAAAATTGTAAAATAAGGAGGATTTTGCTATTTAATTTTCTTTTGTAATATTTTAAAGAATAAAGATTATGTATCTATAATTATGGGTCAAAATTGCTTATTAAGTTTAAAAATTATTTCCCAGTTTCATTTGTTAGTATTTGTCCTAATAAACTCTCCCAAATATTTATATGTTTGCATACTTTTATGTAATCTGTTGTCTATCTTACTTCTTCTGTTTAGTTCAATTAAAATTGGCTTACGTATAATTCTATTTGCTAGGTACCTGCCGTGGCTGTGTCATCAATACCGGCGACAGGACAGTGATGGGCAGGATCGCCAATTTAGCTTCAGGCCTGGAGATGGGAGACACTCCCATTGCTCGAGAAATCGCCCATTTCATTCACTTAATCACCGGAGTAGCAGTCTTCCTAGGACTCGCCTTCTTCATTACGGCCTTTATCCTCGGTTATCATTGGCTAGATGCTGTTATTTTCCTCATCGGTATCATTGTCGCCAATGTGCCAGAAGGATTATTAGCCACTGTAACGGTGAGAACACTTAAAATACTATATACATATAAAATTCAAAAATTTTTCTCGAAAAGAATATATAAAGAATCCATGACAAAATTTAAGACGTAAATTACAAATATAATTTGATTCTAGAAAAGAAAAAGAATCATCAAAAATATTTAGAAGCATTTTAAGTAAATCAATAAAAAATTGTTAGTTTAATGTATCCTCATATGTGATTTAGCTTAGTATGGAAAAGACAACGAATAATCTATTTCGTTAATTAAAGAAATGAAGAAGATTTAATAGTAAAGATATATCAGTTGTTTTTTTATTAGATTCATTTAAAACAAAAACCACAAAATATTTCACTTAAAAAATTGACAAGAAAATGATAGAGAAGTATTAAATTCGTTTTATTACGATTTCCATACAATAAAGTCTTATTTTTTAAAAAGTATCAATTTCTCATTATTTTGCAAAGATACAATATTTAAATTAAATATGTTTAAATCTCTATTAAGTGTGTTCTTTATTATTAACTTAGAATAAAATTAAGTTTGCGAACTCTATCAACTAACATTAGTTTTTACTAATAAATTAAATGTATGTAGAATGACAAATCAGAATTTTATTTTTGCTTTTTGATAAAATAAGAGTTTTAAATAATCCATCGATATTTCACAGGTGTGCTTAACTCTCACTGCCAAACGAATGGCCCTGAAGAATTGCCTTGTAAAGAACTTGGAAGCCGTTGAAACTTTAGGCTCAACATCAACTATTTGCTCTGATAAAACGGGAACTCTAACACAAAACAGAATGACAGTAGCTCACATGTGGTTTGATAACCAAATTATAGAAGCCGACACTACTGAGGATCAGTCTGGTAAATTTTCTCTTGCTCAATAATAAATGAAAAATAATTTGCCAAATGTATTCCCATTATAACAGAGTCTCAATAATGACATTTGTTTGGATAACCAAAAGTTTAAATCAAGAAAAATCATATTTTCGGACAAATTTTAGATTTTTAAAAATATTGAAATTTTTATTTGTACCATTATCCTTTTTTTCATTTTTCAATAATTTTAAATCGTGTTTTTCAGCAGTTACTGATTTAGGGAAATAAACCAAAACTCTTATTTATTGAAATTAAAAATTTAACTAATTATTAAATTCATCTTTGAGAATTATATATTACCGAGGTATGTGTAGAAAAGAGAATTTATTATAATTGGATGATAAATTTTTTTTTAATCTACTAATGTTATAATATTTACAATGACATATATGTAAATAATTGCATTGATATAAAAAAGCTATTAACAATTCATAAATTTATTCTATTTATTTGGATTTATAATGTACGCTTATAAAATTTATTATTATTTATTTGGATATATATATATATTCTGATTTAATTGAATAGTAAATTTTGTAATATAAGAAATTATAAATCAAGGTATAAGCTTGGAAAATTCAAAACAATTATCAACGTTATCATTTTATTCTTATCTACTGCGCAATTTCTGTGTTATATTAAAATTTAGTTTTAGAAATATTAAATTTACAAGTAAATACATTTATTGACTAAAATATAAATAATTTTAAAATTATTTATTTGTTAAAATTTTTTAACTAAAGATTTATTTCTTATAATCTTTCATTAATATTTAAATACTACTGTCAGAATCCATAGTCCTTAAATGAGTCATTATAATTTTATCTAAGTATGCAATTAAGTAATTTACTATATACTTAATTGCAGGGTATTAAAAATATAGTACATTTATAAGCAGGGTATTAAAAAATATTAAGTTGCAGATTTTAATAGATCTAAATACAAATTTATTAATGAATTTATTAATTTTTATTACATAACTAATATGAAATTCGCTTCTGGCCTTTAAAACTTATATGCATGTATAGTATTTTTGTAAAATTAATGGCATATTACTTTTCTATGAACTTTTTAATGGCCCTAACATCTATGGTATGAATTGAAACGAAAATAATCTCATACACATCTTTAAAAAATGTTAAAGAAAGACAGTCTTATTGATATACACTTGAATATTTAATTAATTCGCTGTTTATTAACAGGTGTGACGTACGACAAAACATCCGCCGGATGGCGAGCATTATCTAGAGCATGTTGTCTTTGCAGTAGAGCGGATTTTAAGGCCGGACAAGACACTGTTCCAATATTAAAGAGGTAAATTTTCATTTAAATGGAAACTGGAAACTTTATCAATGTATCACTTGCTAACTTTAAAAAAAACGAGAAATTTTATCCTTCTCGAATAGTTTCGAAAATATAGAATTATTATGCAAACATTAATTGTGATTATTATATAATTAACTGAAAACAACTGTCGTCATAGTTATTTGGGGATAAAATAATCTTAAACAAACGCATAAATTGTGCTAAATTCAAAATATTTTGGATTTATTACTTATTTTATTTCATATAATATAGTTACTATCATATTGTTATTCTCTATTAATTCTAAACTAAAATATTTTAGCTGCTTTTCAACTTTATAAAGTTCCAACATTCATTTCAGTGTCACATTATAGAATATAAAATATTTATTAAATAAATCTTAGATATAAGTATAGTAGTACACAAATAATGTTAATAAAATAACTTCTTTAGAATAACTTATTTTTAATTGGATATTCCAAAAACATGCTTTATAAGACAAAACAATTAAGATCTTTGATAAGAGTGAGTTCGTAAATTTGTAAATATATTTTATAAATAGTTTGTAAATATATTTATATAAATATTTATGCAGGTATATTTGTACTTCCAATAAAGAGATGATTGAAAATTATTGAATTGTAATTTATCCATTTCTTTATTAGCAATAGAATGATTTAAAAGTCGTTTGAGTGCTCGTTAAACTTTCAGGATTAACAATAACTGAAACTATTAAAATATTTATCAAATTTTAGCACTGAATAATCTAAATTGCATCTTTGGCTATTAGATTTGAATCTTATACCAAACTGAATTAAGAGTCGTCATTTGATTCCAGTCATTTAGCATCTAATTTAATGCTCAGTAGTTCATCTTTTTCTGTCAACACGGTAATGTAAATCCAACGAAATACGTGAGCTTTGTGAGATTTGAAAATACACAGCTTAGGTGAAAAGATACCACCTTGATGAAGTCTATTTCCAAAATCTTGAGATTTTTTCTGTTTTCAAAAAATTTTTCAGCAAAAAAAAAGTGTTGTTTGTTTTATCTTGAATAGCTGCTAACAAAAAAACGTAAAAAAGAATCAATCATCATTTTCGGTGATCAACTTTGTCCAAGATAATATTACTTGTTTCTTGAAATCAATTCCATAATAATGTAAAATAGTACTCCTGACAATTTTAACAACAATTGTTGTACTTCTTTGTATTTTCCCGAATTTAGATCTTCCGGGAATACGTCAAACCATGAATTCAGCTAAATTAAATAATAATTTTAATAGATCTCGAAATTCCTATTGAAAATAAATTTGAATAACTGAATTTCACTAATTTGGCCCTGGAAAAAAGAAGCTTGAGCGAAATCCTTATATCTACAATTTTATTCTCTCTAGTTTTTGACATCATGAAAGTTGATTTGCATACAAAAATTTCTGTTTCTATTTCTTAATAAACCTTAAATTATAGATGCTTAATTTTGACATAAAATATCATCACCTAATCTCCTTAAAGAAAAGTTGACGCTCACTTATTCAATATTTCCTCAACAATATAATTGCATCATTATAATTATGGCTTGAGTATGAGTTTATAGGTAATTTTTTTTAGGGATTGTGCGGGGGATGCTTCGGAATCAGCAATTTTGAAATGTATGGAATTGGCTGTTGGTAATGTGACTCAATATCGAAACAAAAGTCCGAAAGTTTGTGAAATTCCTTTCAACTCTACAAACAAATATCATGTAAGTTCTTTTTTCAGCTCAACATATAAATTTGAAATATATTTTGTTATAATCAAAAAATCAGACAGAATCTAAAACAATTACAATACAATAGTTACTTAACTTTATACTGATTGTCAAAGTAGATGATTTATTTAATAACTATTAAATATTCTTACATCATTTATTGCTAGTGTATAATATTTATCAGAACAACTTTAAGTGCATCTACTTTTATTATTGAAAATAAGAAAGGAATAAAAGAAATGTTCTAACAAATGTCCTTAACTGTCATTCTCTTTAGGTAACGATTCACGAAACTGAAGACAATGGCGAACGATTCTATCTTCTATGCATGAAAGGAGCTCCAGAGAGAATACTTGAACGATGTTCTACTATTTACATACAAGGGGAGGAAAAAGTAATGGACGACGAGATGAAAGAAGCATTTAACAGTGCTTATCTTGAGCTTGGTGGACTCGGTGAAAGAGTCATTGGTAAAAAGATTTTACACTTTAACGGCACAATTTTTAATATAGCACATTGTGATTTAATATTCACGAAAATACACGATAAAGTTTAGGTAAATATTTGTTAAAAACTCATACATGATAATATTTTCAATTAAAGTTTCCTTACAAAAATTAAAGAATAATTATTTACACTAGTTTTTTAATTTTATAAATATTTAAAAAAATATGTATGTAATTATGAATAATAAATCTTTAATAGCAAGTACTAATAACAATCATAGAAGTAAGAAAATATCATCGAATATAAAAATAGCAATAATAATTGAGAAATTGTTTATTGGTACACTGATTTTTTTCACTGCTTACATATAATATACAAAGTTTGTTTTCATTTTTACTAAATTATTGCTTAAAATGCAGTAACTATTTCAAATAAGATTAATTTAAAAATAAACTGATGTTTCTGATAAATCTTAAAATTAGAAGAATTATATTTATAAATAAATCATTTTTTATTTCAAAATTTACATTTATTCAATTATTTTTTATATATTTATTTTTCACTTTTTTTATAATAACTTAACATTAATTTTTCAGTGATTGGATAATTTAAATTCATGTGTGTGCGTTCTTAAAAACATAAATACTTTTCTTCCATTCATAATTTTAAGCTCTTTAATAAAAAATATCAAATAAAATTTAACAAAATAATTCATTTGACAAAACAAACATTATTTTCAATCTGACCATATAAAACCTAACATGAAAGTTCTTCGCTTTAGGTTTCTGTGATTATATTTTACCTACTGACAAATTTCCACCGGGTTATCCTTTTGACGCCGACGAACAAAATTTTCCCTTGTCTGGACTTCGATTTATAGGTCTTGTCTCCATGATTGATCCTCCCCGAGCTGCGGTGCCAGACGCTGTGGCGAAATGCAGGAGTGCCGGTATAAAAGTGAGTTACTCAATTTATATATTGTGTATATAATTTTAAGTAAATCAAATATAAGTATAGGACAATTATATTAATGTACAAACTAAAATAAAAATTTGATCTAAAAACGACATTTAGTGTTATCATTTCGAAGTTTAGAAAATTACTGGAACAAAATGGCTTAATAATAAAAAAGTTACGTAACTAAATACTAAACTAAGCTTCTGTTATATAGAAACTTTCATAATTATAGGTCATTATGGTTACTGGGGACCATCCTATCACTGCCAAGGCCATTGCTAAGGCCGTAGGAATCATATCAGAAGGAAATGAAACTGTAGATGATATTGCGGCCAGATTAAATATTCCTGTTGAAGATGTCAATCCTCGGTATAGTTATTCTAAAACTTACAAATTTTGAAGTTATCATTCATTTAAATTAAGTGCTGTAACAAATTAAATAAAATTAATATTAAAAATTAATTCAATTCTTTTATTTAATATTTTGATGTTATTTATCAATTATTCTCACTTGTTAATTCTACATTTATAAAAATTATTTTTGTAAACTAACGTAATCTAACATTTCTTAATATTTCAAAATTTTTGCATGATACTTTAGCGCACGAAAATAAATTTATTCAATTTTGCTATATCACTAAACAAAATACTTTGAGCAAGGTATTTTCCTATTGATCCCATAATCTGAATCATTTTACATGATATACAGGGATGCGAAAGCAGCTGTTGTTCACGGTTCGGAACTAAGAGATATGGCAAGCGATTACTTAGATAATATCCTCAAACACCACACCGAAATCGTCTTCGCTAGAACTTCACCCCAACAGAAACTCATCATCGTAGAAGGATGTCAAAGACAAGGAGCTATAGTAGCTGTGACAGGAGATGGAGTTAATGATTCGCCTGCCCTGAAAAAAGCTGATATTGGTGAGACCAATGCATGTGTTCTAATTTAATATAAGTTTAGTTAATATATCATATAAAATTTATAAGCAAAATATTTCTATCACAATTCAAATCGAAGGAAAATGATTATTGAAATGATCTCGTTCTATCAACTTCTATTGAACTTATTCTTTCCAAGATTTTTCGCAAGTCTATTTTAAATTACATACAATGCCGGCCAACTTGTTTAGTGGTCGGCGTGCCTGACTACGGATAGGGAGGTCCTGGGTTCAAATCCCGGTTCAGGCATGAATGTACTTTCTCTCTCTCTCTATCCTGTCTTTGTCCTTCCCTTGTGTTTGAATGGTTGCCTACCCATTAAACGGGTCCTTATGGCATGTATGTGTACTGAAGAAGTCGGACTCCACACCAAATACGGTTCAGTTGGAAAAGTGGAGCAGCGCACCCCAATTTGCCAGCCTATCTGGCACACGAGAACAATAACAAATTACATACAATCAATTTTGTTTCGAATCGAATTATCGTTACCTTATTAAATCTATAAAGTGTGCATTTGTAAGAGTGATGACGATGTCGTGTCCATGGAGTAAGTGCAAAAACCCTAAATGTCCCCAAAGCTATCGTAGACAGCCCTGTCTATCTCTACAGCTTTATCTGTAAAAAGAATGTCCTCAAGGATCATTTGTGCTGATGTTAAAAAGCTTGGCCAATATTGCTAGACAGCTGAAGATGTGTAGTGGAGACAGTTAGGCGTTACACGGGCAGCGAGGACAAAGCCTGGTGCAGCTTCTTTGTCCAGCCGTAGAAATTCTCTTGCCTTTCAAGTGTTTTTCTCTAAGTCTGGCTATTATAGTTGAGGTGGTTCTGTCGCTCGGGAGAATTGTATGAGTGAAATTCTTATAAAAAATATAATAAACTTAAAAATTAAAAAATTAACTATGAATCGTCATTATAAACTATATGTCAAGAACTTTGAGAAAATTACTCATGCAATTTCTTGAGAGAGAAAGAGATTGAAAATTTTTAACATGTGAACTTCTATCTTTCAAATTTTTAATAATTCTTAAATTTTAATTGATAAAATTTGATAAACTATTAAGAACATTAGTCCGATTCTTGTTCAATTCATAGCAATTTTGGTGGGGACTAGTTTTACAAAATACTTGCAAAAAATATTCTAAAAAATCTTAAGGGTATTCAGTTTTAGTAATCATATTATTTCTGTAATTTATACCATTCTCTATTGTGTGGTAAATATAAAGACCTATCCATATAAAACACCTATGAGTGAGAAAAAATTTTCCCCCAACATCTGATACAATATACAGAATTAATTATTAAAATATATTATGAGGGTAAAATTTAAAAATTATTTTCAGGGCAAATATTTTTTAAATGAAGATACTTTACACAAATTCACAGGAACTTATTTCCTATTTGTAAACAAAATGAACATTAATTATCAGATTATGGACATCAGAAAAAACACATTAATTATCAGATTATGGACATTTTTAAATGTCTTTTATATGAAATTTAAGAATTCGCTTAAAATAAAAATGTTGTCATTTATACAGCACAGTTTTCAGACTCTTGTCAGAATACAGCAGTAATTAAATAAATGTTGAATAAGAATTTTCAGTACATAAACTACTTTATGTACTGAAACATACATACTTTATAGTAAAGCATAAAAATTTCGGATGAGTCATTAATATTTCAACATAACTCGCGAACATAATTCCTTATCATTAAAATAATAAGCGCAACATTTTTACCTCTGAATTTTTTTTCTAATCTCATGCTAGTTCAGAAAAGTCAGATTACAGTTCAAAAGTTCCAGAAACGTGCCTCAAAAGAAAATTATAATCCTAAGTCCAGAAGCCACAAAGAACGATTGTACCATAAAAAAAATCAGTGCTTCTGTTTTAGAATATAATAGACAGAAAATTTATACTACTCTTGGAATTCCAATATTCTAATAAAAGTTGGCACTGTTTATCTTCTACGCATTTAATAATGAAACAATTTCCACAATTTGATGGCATAATATTTGAAAAGAAGTGTATGCGTTGTCAATGAGTTTTGAAAGAAGTATCAATGCAAGCGCTTTGAAGGAAATTTTTTATAATTTAATATAATTTAAATTGTAATCATAATTTTTATTATATAGGTGTGGCAATGGGTATTGCTGGAAGTGATGTCAGCAAGCAAGCAGCAGATATGATTCTACTAGATGACAATTTTGCTTCAATTGTAACAGGAGTGGAAGAAGGTATGTATTTTTAAATTAAGTAATCTGAAAAATTTTATCAATGGCTTATTCGGAATATAAAGAAATAATAATAATTCTCTTTAATATTTATAAGAATTATTACATTAATTTATAAATTTTCATCTAAGAGCATTGCATTCATTAATTTTACTTATTTATAATTTAAGTATTTATTGCTCTTACAGTGAAAAATACAGTTCTGAAATTTTTAAATATTTAACATTAAATTAGTTTTACCTAAATGGCGTATTTAAGTGAAAATATATATTTTGTAGGTCGTTTGATTTTCGATAATTTAAAAAAATCTATCGCTTACACATTGACCAGTAACATTCCAGAAATCACTCCTTTCCTTTTGTTCATCCTGGCTGATGTGCCTCTGCCTTTAGGAACAGTCACTATTTTATGCATTGATCTGGGAACAGATTTGGTAAGTATTAAAATTCAGCATGTAAAAAAAAGCACGAAGCATTTCTGTGTTCTGACATGTATCCCAATTATAAACCATTATGTGTTCCAGCTTTGCTTTCCCATAAGTAATATGTTTTTATATGTGTGAATATTTTGTATTACATAATAATTTTGCGTTTTAAGTTTGTGCAATATGTGCAGAAAAAATAACTTAAGCCAAAGTTATGAAAAAATTTAAAGTTATGAGTAAATTGTATATATTTTATCTAATTAATGATAACATAATTAATTATATCCATAAAATATAATCGTAAAATTATTACGAAATGCAGAAAAGTGTTAAAATAATAAAAACGCTACTTTTATTTTAAAATATTGCGAATTCAATTATTATAATACATCTCTCTTTTAAAGTAAAAAGAAAGTAATCTTCTTTTATATGATATACAATCTAACAACAATAAATGAAGTGAAAAGTATGATAAATAATAATCAAAAAGTAATTTTCGTCTTTGTATTTAATTATTTATTTATAATAAAAAGTTAATAAATAAATGGCTTTATATAATAATCATACTTTGAGAAATATTCTTATGTTAAACTTTTACAGAAGCATGTTTCTCACATGCTAGTAATTTATTATATATAAAAAATCTCTCTCCATACTTATTAATAAGACTAATAAGTGAAATTTAAAAAAAAATTGTAAGATTATTTATAATAAAAAAATCCTTAAATATTAATTTAAAATTTATTTAAAAATTTGCATTATTTAAAATTAAGTTTAAAAAATATCAAAATTTTACCTTATTTAAAATTAAATTATTTCTTAAAGAACATATACTTATCTAATAAAAATAATAATGCATTTTTAACTCTTTACGTATAAATCTTAAACATGAATTATTTAATAATAAAATGGTATGCTTCTGTGATTTATGTGAATTTTTATGTTGTACCAAGAGTGCTGTTAAGATTGTTTGTATGTACAATGCATCTTATTGGCTTGCAAATGAAATTGTTGTTGGATGTAACTCTTTTTGGAATGCAATTGTGGAATGTTTGATGTTGCATGTTTTATGTGGCCCTCATTTCTTTTTGTGGTGGTTGTTACTTTCCTGTAGGTGCCGGCAATATCTTTGGCGTACGAGAAACCCGAATCAGATATAATGAAACGGAGGCCACGAGACCCGCAAGTTGATAAGCTAGTGAATGAGAGGTAAAAATCCCATCAGCACCCCCATTATAAACACGTGGAGGAAATGAAACAGTCAAGGGGGTGTTTGAGGCGCAACTTCCCCAAGAAATAATATATAAGAAAATTGAGGAATAAATAAATATAGATAAAATTCAAAATTATAAAACCTGACTTAAGCAAGCTCACTTTCGATATAAATATTAACTTACATGTTTAATGTTAGAATAAAACATTAACTATGAGTATCAAGTGCAAATTTATAAATTTTAGAAATATCATAAAATGTATTGATAGGAAATTATAAAAAATTATAATTATGAAAATAATAGAATCGTGTGAATTATTAAAATTGTTACATTTCTTAGAGCAATTTTTTTTTTTATTTTTAGCCGATATTATGTATATGTTTTCTAAAAAAAAAAAATTTTTTTATATTAGTTTTTATAAAATATTTTGCACATTTTAATAAAATACATGAAAGAGAGATAATTAAATATATTTGAAAAATATTCATTTTTCTAAGGGAAACAGTAAGCCAATAAGATTATCCTAAATCAAAAGAACAAATTATCAGAATTAAGGGTACTTTCGTATTTATTGCACCCCAACAATTAATCGGCAAATATTTTATAATTTATGAAATTTGGAAATTTCTATGTAGCTCAATTAGGCAGTTAATTATTAAACAATTATTAAGCACTATTTAATTTTTATGAGATTTCGGCCTTAAAATGACTCGAACTATTCGCTACAATTTATAATTTCCACATCGCTTCGTCTGCTTTTAAAATAACATGGGAAGTTTGTCTTTACAATTAGATTTTTGCAATAAGAATTCCGTAAGATACGGTACTAGATTATGATGAATCGTACCTCTAATTCTCATTCTTATTGATAATTTTCTCGTTGCATTTTCATAAAATTTCATTTTAAATCCATCTACCCGTATTCGAATTGAGGTAATAGGCTTTTTTTTTTTTTCTCTTGGAACAAAAGAATAGTCATCCTCCTTACACCTATGTAAAATAAATATTGTTAGAACTTTTTACAATATTTAAATTTAAAAAAATATTACGATTTTACATGGCTTGAATTCGGCAAATAGTTGACGAAAGTAATATAATTTATGGTTGTCCTTCATTTGACCTTCATTGGGTTTTTCAAAATTTTCTTATTGATAATTCGCCGATCTATTGCGGACACCACGAAAATAAAATAGTAATATTGAAACTCGTTTGGAATTTAAATCAAAAACAGATGTTGTACCATATTTTTGATTCTTATGCAGCTTTCTTCAAAATAAGACGTTGGTAAATATTTTCAGAATTAAAGTATGCTGCATTTGTATTTTCTGGTACATCGGAAAATCGAGAATGCGAACTTCAGCTCTCATTGAGGCTATGCATCAACGAAGATCGAATTTTGTAAAGTGTAATGTCCAAGAAGGACTAGAATGCGTGGGCAATTGGGTTAAAGAAAGTCGGATAAAATTCACAACAGCTTGCAGTTTTATAAAGAGCATTAGCTTGAAGAAGTAACATGGATAAGAACAATTATCTTCTGACCTGATGATACTTGAAATGATTGTAGCTGATAGGTCACCGTCGGCCAATTCAAAATAATTTTCCGGAATAAATTCAAAAATAATATTGGAAGAATGTAACCTCAACAGTAAAATTTTGGAACATTTGCTAGGAAACAAAATATACCTAGTAATAACTGTTTCTAATCATAATGCCACTAAGTTGAACAAAATAAAAAATAATTTTAATGAAAGAGAAATTTCGGTAGGCATATAAGGTGGAAGAACTAAAGCATTCACTATAAATTATAATTTCGTGTAGCTTGAAAGTGGAACAGATATGCAAAATATAAAACATAATTTCAAAATGCCAAAACAAATATCATTGAACAGTTTGCCACACTTTCGAATCCTACCTATTGGAGAAATCAAGAAAGCTGAAAATGACAAGCCTTCTTAAAGATAATCAGTAAACATTTCCTACCTAATAATTAAAATAATACATGAAACTAAAATTTAATTATATTTCTTAACGGAGTGCTCTTAATACGAAAGTATAGAAATAAAATTAAAATTCAATACTTAGGACTTAAAAATGAGTTATTGTTAAAGGGAAAGGAAAATAAACTATTAGAAGGTTTTAGATGTTATGAAATAATGTGATACTACACTGAAAATGTAAATCAATATTATATAGGTCAAGTAAAATAAAAATTTTTATTTTATATATTTTTTATTCCTACAATTTTGTTCATTCCATTTCATTTTATATTTTATCTCTAACTGTTTTATTTCCTCCACAAAACAATCATTCACACTTCATCTTATTTTCATACTATTCAGTTACGTATAACCTTTAGAGTTCCTTTATAATAAGAATAATCTGGTTTGAATTTCACATGTGCGATAAGTAATCTTTAAAGATTTCCATTATAAAAATGTACGATTTAAATTCAATCCTCAAAATTTCTTATAATTAATCCACTTAAATAATCAAAATTCCAAACATTTGATTTTGGTTCCAAAACTTTCATATGGTTTAGGTATAATAAATCAAAATCTCCAGCTTCCCGAATGAAAAACGAACTTTTTGTTTTTAGTTTAATATTTTTTTTTACTTCCATTATGTTTTTCTGCTTATATTTTTAAATTTCTATTTTCATAAATACTATACAAAATATGGTTCAGTTGGAAAAGTGAAACAGCGCACCCCATAATGCCAGCCTAGTTGGCACAAATCAACAACATAAATAATATAAATTTTCTTCTTTGTTTTACAAATCAGTATATCTTATTAAGGGACTCTACAATTCACAAATTGATTCACTTTTTAGCGGGTCCTGGTAGGATTTTGTAAGTACAACTGAAAAGTGCTTCCGTTTTCGAAAAAAAAAATCGTTATGATTACGAAAAATTGAATGAAATCCAACCGTGCTTGTTTCGTATGACATAATATACTTGCCTGCAAATGCATGTTAAAATGCTGCTTTATTTACAATAATTTCATGACTTTTACGTTTTGAACATGAATTCGAAAATTGTGTCTTGAAGCTAACATGTCGATGTCTTTTTATTTATTGATGTGTTTTTATTTCAGCTTTGGGTGGAAATTGTATTTTTGTTTCTTCGATTTGTGATACAGCAGCTTTTTAATATTTTACATGCTTTTATAAGAGTAATTTATAATAATTATTTATTTCAGAATAACATTATTTACTCTAAATACAAAATTTGATTTTCTGAATAATTAAGAAGTAACTGCATCTCATATTATTATCAAAACAAAAAAAAAATCTATTTCTAAAAACTGTTACTATTATTTCAATTACAATATATACAAATATTAAAGTAAATACTTTCAATACATCAATTTCACTGATTTTACCTTTAAACTTCCTTCTATCTCATTTCAAAAGTAATTCTCAAAATTTATGATCAAGCATTTATATTAATATTCACTTATCATTAACTAAGAAAATAAATATATTTTTATAACTAAAGAGAGATCCCATGTCTTCCATAGGAATTCTAGCTTAAAGTTTATTGTTTAAAATATATTTAAAAAACTCGAAGATTTTATTAAGGAAATTAGAAATTAATGGAATATTGATCAACAATATGATGCCATTAGCTTAAAAAAAATTATTTCTTTTAAATTCCTATTTTTAAAAATCAGACGATTATGAAATAAAATTAATTTTACCATAGAATATTTAATGTTTTCAGTTAATTCAAAGTTTAATTTTTGAAGTTTAAAAATCTCAAAGATTATTTACATAAATATTAATACTAAACAAATTCAGAACACAAACATAGTAATTTGTAATATTATATATAATGCAGTAAAAACAAGTACATTAAATGAAATCTTCAAAATATCGAATGCGTGCTGTCGCTTTGATATTGCATCCATGCAAAATGTAAAGAAAGACATATGTAATATGCATGGCCTCCCTTTTTGCATGAATAAGTGTCGGTGTTGCTGAAAATGTGCAAACATGCATTGTTGCTTCTTTGCTGGTGGTATAGGTGGATTACAAACATTGACAATTAAATGGTACTGCGTTATAACTTTTCATCTTGTTTTAAAGCTGAATGTACTCTTTCAGTGCATTATCATGTTTTAAAACATGTTCATTGGAATTTTAAAATTTAGGCTTAATATTTCTCCATATTTTAATCACTGTAATTTAGCAAATCCTCAAAATCAATCAAAATTGAAAATCAAAGTAATTTCATAATTAATTGATTCAGAAAAGAATTAAGAATTCAAAGAAAACGATTTCAAAAAAGCCTTTTATAAATACCATTTTAATTAAACCTATTTTAAAGTATATAAGTTAAAATTTTAGCTATTCTAAGCATTTTATATCAAAATAAAATAATATCAGTTTTCTAATTATCTAATTCGCAATCCTTGGCGAATTGCAAATTAAAAGCCAGGGATAAATTTAAAGCAAATCTGATTTTAACACAGTACCATTTAATTAATGGGTCAATCCTTGCCATAAGCACTATTGACAAAAGGAGTGTGGTCCTACAGGTGCCTGCCATTTCCTTAGCGTATGAGGCCCCTGAGAGTGACATCATGAAAAGACAACCACGTGATCCCGCCATGGATAAACTTGTAAATGAGAGGTACGTCATATAGCATGATTATAAAGATTCTAATTATCACTTACAGAAACAAACCTAATAACTGATGAACAAATGTAGATTACTATAACATGAACACATTAAAACTATTTAAATATTATAATTAAATAATTTTCTTGTGAAAAAGTTGTGCTTTCTAAATTGTCGAGTGAAATCCATGTTTTGAATTTCATAGTTCGATAAGCTCGGCATTTAATTAAACTAAATCAATAATTGATAATTTCACAGTTTAAAATTTATATAAGGTTTCTCAGTCATCATATAATACAAAACATTCATTATTTTGTCTTAGAAAGGCGCAAATGTCATATAATCCTTTTAGCGCATTTTTTGAATTTTTGGAGATTAATAAAAGTAGCAAAGCTGATGTAATATTTTATTTATTTATTTCTAAAATAAGTAAATTAAATCAGATTTAAGGCGAAAAATATAAATAAAGTTAGGAAATAGGATTTTAAAAAAAAAAGAAAATTTATTTTAATTATCCTCACAAGAATTCTAATGAAAGTGCATAGCTAAAGCAAAAAGTTCTAAATCATATAAACGAAAGGACATATAAGCTTGGACTACCACATAAAATAATATTGAATATATTAAGTATTTTCAATCTTTTTTTACACAATAAAAAATTCAATTTTCCTGAAAAATGGTAAAACCCGCAAAGAGCTTGAAAAATACGTTGAAGGAATCTATGATATTTGCGCTCTAAAAAATTTAGATGTCTTATCATTAAGTATAGAAAACTTGTGTATATTTCAGTAGCAACAAATGAATAGATGATTCTTGAATATTAAATATGAATTGTCTTTTTTTTTAATCAAGCATACTGCCTGACCACTTAAATTTTGAATATTTTTATAAGTAAAAACTATTAACTGACATTTACAAGTAAGTTATAATATATAACTTTCTCATAAATGCCATGTTGATCAATTTTAATTTAGCTTACTTTGAAAAAAATTCAGTATCTTAATAGATAAATAGTAAATCAATATAGAAGCTTTATTATAGGCTGTATATTCATATAAATATTCATTGAACTGAAAACTGTTATTAATAAATAATAGTAGCTCTCCCACTTAGCAATTTGACTATGACTTGCGAAATTATTGCTTTAAATTTACATAAGTAAATAAGTGGTTTAAATACCAAATAACTTACATATCACATTTTTTTTTTGTATTTGATTCATTTAAATTAATATGAAATTTTTTAACTGCCTTTAATAAAGTTTATTTAATATGTTTCAATAAACACATACACACACAGATATATATATATAATGAAAATAACAAATATATTTGCATATGTTTCAGATATTTATATGTAGAATAGTTCACAATTTAAGCAACGATGTAATTAGATTAATAACTTTGTGTTAAATGAATCAAACACAGTGAAATCTATAACATATTTATATAAAAATTCAACGTTGCTGCCAGGATATGCGATGCCTAGAATTTGAGAGTGAAACGCAAAGTCGTGCGATTAATCTGATTCGGCTGGTTAACACGTGAATAAATTCTATACTTTAAACAGAAATATGCAAAATGAAAATCATCTAAATGAATATAAAATCATTATAACAAATTATTGCTGAAAATTTGTAGATGAATTTTTGATGGTTATTTGAAAAACGAATTTTTCCACCAAATTTGCTTTTTTTTTTTTTCTGCTTTGTGAAAAATTTATAATTCACAAGAATCTTTCACTGAAGTATGTAAATGACTTTTACGAATAAATTTATTAAAATTATTACCTATAATTATTAGTATAAACAAAATACAGCTAAAAACAAATATAAACTAAGGAGTTTGTAAGTGTACGATTTTTATTTGAATTAATATAACTGCGTCAATTATGATTGGCACAGTTATTCAAATCGTGGCTATCAAATCGTAGAAGTGTGTATTTGCATTAGAAAGGTGTTATAAAAATGAAACTTTTTATCAGACTACTGTTAATTATATTTATAAACTTTTTTTTTGCTCTTTCACATGATGCTTTCTTTTTCTGTTTCTTACAGACATGAAAGTTATTTAAAAATATTTTTTATTTTCATAAATTAAGGTAAGTATTTTATCTGATAAACTGAATTTAAAAATAAAAAATACATGGAAATCAATATTTGAAACATTTAATATACTTTATATCTCCTAAAATTCAAAGCTATACTTCAAAGTTCCTAAAATTCAAAACTTTTTCTATAAAAAACTTGGTTTGTATACTTTAGATTTCTTTGTGAAATTAAAAAACTCCTTTATTAAAACTTAAAACTAAAGCTCCTATGCCATTTTAGAGTATTCGAATTATATTTTAAGAATTCTAATAATTTAGATAATTTCAGATTCGTCCACCTATAATTTAAATGAATGGCAAAATTTAAGTATTATTTAATATTCAAATTAAATATAAGAAAATGTCAATAGAATAATATAGAACTGTTGATCAAATAGTATTTTTGTAATATGCATTTAAAAGAGAAAATATTTCATGCTAAATAATAATTAAGACACTAAGCTAGCTTAATATAAATTATAATTAACACATACTAAGCTTAATATAAATTATAATTAATTTTATTTTATTCTACTGAAATGTAACAAGATACATTATCATTAAATGAATTATATTTTATTAAATAATTACAATGTAATTACAAACAGAAAAATTAAAGAGTTAAATCAATACTATGTACACATTTTGAAAAAATATGACGCAAAAAGGACAATTATACTAAGCTTATTTGCTAAAAATTGTAATCTTGAAGAATTAAATTATATGCAAGGAAATAGAAATTTCTGAAATAGCGCATTTTTCAAAGATACATGAAAAAAATCATCAATTCTTATTACTTAAAGTTTTTTTTTTTTTTTGTACTCAGGTAATATCATTAATAAAAATTTTATCGTTTAAAATAATTTTTTAAATGATCAAAAAATGGTGTATCATCTATTTTTTTATTCATTCTTTATTTAATCCTCTAAAGTAAATTATTTACTATACTCTGTTTTTATTGTTATCTGTAGATACCAGTATTATCTATCAATAAATTCAAACAAAGAAATCATTCTCCCCCTCTGCATATTTTCTGATATCAATAAATATTAAAAAGCCTTTGACTTTTATCGTAAAGAAAATTGAAGATTTTGGAAGAATGGTTGTGTATTCCGAAAAAAAGGTAAATCGTTAAAACTCTTAGAATCCGCCATTCATTTGCAATTCCTGTTCTCTTCAAAATAAAGTAATAAAATAAATACATGAATATTGATTTCATTCGGAATTTTACTCTCTGTAACTAGTAAAGTTATTTGGCTGACGAAGAATTTTTTAAAATAGCTAAAACACTATCAGTTATTGTAACCATGTTTTCGAAATTTAAAATCATAAGGGCATAATCATAATTCTTCGCGGTTGGGAGTTTCTACTAAAGGATTTTCTCAGACATGCATTTGTAAAGTTCACTCACTGCATTTCGGTATGCAAGCTTCAAATGATTTTCGACGTGAGTGATATTTGGCTTATAAATACCGGAAATTTGGATCTATTTATCTGACTATTTTGTAAAGCTCACACTAAAGCTTGTTATAAATCCGTTCCACCGATATATTTTTTTTATTTCTATTATGCCATGAAGATAGGAAACTATCTTTTTTTAAATCCCTTGTCAGTTCATGGTAGATAGTCTTCTTGTGGCTTTAAACCAAATAAAAGTTTTTCCTAATGCGTTATTTTATACAGAAGTCACAAGATAAATGATTCAAAATTGTCATAATAAATTCATTAACATAATTTATTAAAATATTAAAGGGGATATCTAATATAAAAGGGTCTAACTTTCTAATGAAGTTATTACTTCAAGAATTTTTCTTAAAGAAGAAAACAAAATAAGTGACATAAATCAGAAGTTACTAACTTTTTCTAATCACATAGCATTATTCAACAGATATCAACTCGAGAAACTCCTCCCTAGAAAGTTCAGAAATTTCAGAAAGAAGAAGGACAGAGATGGAAGTTTTTTTTAACTTACTTTTGATACATTTTGAATTTTTTTCAAACTCTTTCATTTATTATTCATATATTTCAATTATTATGAGGAACACGTGCTTCCCTGGATCACTTATGTATACTCACAATTAAAATAAAAATTATTTAAAAATGTACTAAAACATCAAAAAATTAAATTTTTATGAAAAACATTACCTATTATTAAAATTCATAAATTTTAACTTAAAATAGAAAGACAAATCTCCTAATTTTAATAATTTAATGAGTTTATTTAAATTTTTATGGCATATTTTCCTATAAGATACATTTGTTATAATACTAATATGAATACTAAGAAAAACTTTATATACATTATTAGTTAGATAAATATGCAAAAGTTATTTGAATATTTATCTAACTTTATTAAAAATTTATAATTTCTTAATTATCAATGCAAAGTACAACTTCTTATTGAATCATCTTTACCTGATACATAAAAATTATAGAGAAAAATACTAGTTAATAAGTTTGGTTAAATTAGAGCTTTCAATAGTTTTTCTTGGCTATTGCTTTTACCTTTTTTTAGAAGACAAAATATTATAAATTAGAAAAGGTGTGTACATTAAGAGATATAAAATTTCTATAGCAAAAAATGTCAGCAAGATTAGTTTTTTTAATTCATTTTAAGCTTTACTCACTGAAAATTAAAGCAAAAATGGTTTTAAAAAATAAAGATAAAATATATACGCTCCTTAGCAAAAACTAGAAACTTTTTATTGATAAGCTTGTTTTTGAGCATGGTTGCAGAAACAAGATGACATTGAAAACACGATAGAACAACCAGAAAAAAACTAAAACCGCTAATAATATGGCTCCAAATTGGCGAGAAACAGGGGGCAACCTAAAGTATATGGCACCCAATAGAAATTAAGAAATAATTTTGGAGAATTAAAACGAATTGCTTACACATAAAATGGGTCACGTAATTACATTTGAAATCGAAACTTTAACCGACACTACTTTTATTGAAAATGCTCAGAGCTTAAAATTTTAATTTTGTTTCTGAATTTAAAAATTGAAATTCAAATATGAAATTCTACAAAAAAATTGTTTGACATGTATAAAACACGAAAATGACCTTCCAAAAAACTGAGATTTCGATATATCGTAATTAATAAATATTTTATATATTTTCAATTATTTTAACTAACTGTTTGCATGAATAGTGAATAAATATTATTTCTGATATCATGTAAAATTCCAGCAGGAAAATATAAAAGAACAGAAGAATATTAATCTTAAATTCATTAAAAAAATATTGTTTCACTATATTCTTAAATTTTCTGATTAAGATTTTCAAATGTTTAATTTATATCTTACACTTTAATTTTTGTCTAAAAATTATTATAATAAACTTTCTTATATCTATCAGACAAATTTGCATTTTTGTTAGTAATGAAATTTTTCAGTCCTAGAATTTGTAGTACTAAAAATTTAGCACAACAAGAAAGTGCTATTAATTTTTCGAATGGTACTTTATGGAAACATGTTTAATGTTTTACATATTGTATAATTATTATATTTGAAATACACAGAGAACACTGTTTTCGGCTATATTTCTGAGTCCTCCTGGTTATATTGAAATGAAGGTAAAAACTAGAATTAAGGTCTCGTTTTTTCTATTACATAACGCCAAAATATTCCTCATACACAAAATCAAAAGTAACCTAATGTTATCTAGACACTAGACCAATTCTTGCCTTGGAAGCTTTATTTCAAGTTGTTCAAAACTTGTTCAATTAATCCGCATTATAAATTCTATAAGATTACTTTATGAAACAAAGAATTTTAATGAATTTCATACACCACACAAATAGTGTTGCCCAACTGAAAATTATACTCTTTTATTGGGTTGTTCGAAAAGTATTCTTTATTGGCTTGTTGAGATTTTATTGGGTTGTTTGGAAAGTAATTTCGTTTTTCCCTACTGGATCAATGTTTTGCTAGTAGAAACCAACCATTTTGAAAGCGTGGAATCATGTTACTACCAGAAAGAAGGCAAAAGCAGTTACACTAGAAATGACAATATACAATTCAATTAAATATTCATTCGTTATGTTTTTCATGTTTATAAAAAACGAAATGACTTTCCGAACAACCTAAGAGTATTGAAATTGGGCTGTGGTAGCCTAATGGTTAGGGTATCGGCCTTCCATACGGAAGGACGGGGTTCGATTCCCAATACCGCCATAGACCCACCGAGTACATGCAATATACGTGCTCGTTAAATCTGTGGAATCAAAAGTCCCGTGGTCGTCGTTGAGCAGTTACCATGGGTGCAATGATCTGGAAAAAAATTTCCTACCCCTTCAAAAAAAAAAAAGCAAAGATGCACTTTCACCTTCATGGTACTCTGATTAAAAAACGAAAAACGCATCCTATTGACTTAAATTCGCATTGCCAAGGCATGGCGAGCTTGGCTTGTTCAAGTGTCTAAAGTAATAACGACAGTAATTAATATTGAATCAGGCACAAACATGAAGTGTGACTGAGTAAATTTTCGAATATTTCCTACAAATTAAACATTTAACTTTCTTTTTTTCAAAATAATTAAAATTTATAAGTTTTATATTTCTATTAAATAATTTATTTAAATAATTAAAAGGCCTAATTTTCTTTTTTAAGCATGTAATTTCTAAAATGTTGTATAGTATTTTATTACTAAAGCATTAAAACTTTGATTTTGTATTTATAAATTTTAATCTTATAAAGCTATTTTAACATTTAAATAATTAATAAATTTGATACTTTATTTTTTGAAAATTGGAAAACTTTTTCTCCCGAAAAATTATATTTACATTTCACTATTTTTGTACTTATAAACTAATTTTTAAAGCATATATATGAAAAGTGATGTATCTATTTCTGTATGTGCGGTCAAGAAAATGTTAAGTCTATGTAAATATTCCTGCTTAATGTAAATGTACATTAGATAATAAAAATATACATGTGTTATTTTTTTAATTTGAAAATGAATTCAAATGTAAGAAGGAAAATTTTAAAATTATATCGAAAACGTTATGTTTTTCTAAATAAAATAAAAATAGAAGTTCGTCTGAAACAAAATTTTTAAAATACAAAAATTACTATTTATCTAAGAGCTACTTAAGGAATAATGGAGACAACATTCGTTTCTTTTTAATTTGGAAATCATGTAATTTCAGTCACGTTTTCTTATAGACTCAAACAGGTTTAGTTAGTACTTGGTTAACAGGTGTCATTGAGTCTTTCTTAAGTAATGGAAAATCCTTACTTGGTAAACGAATCATTATTCTGATAAAGTTAAGTCATGAGTTTGCAGACTAATCTTCCTCCATACTCAGAGTCCGAATTCTCTAAATTTCTGAAGCTGAATACTTGACAGACTGAGTGAGCTAAAGTTGTTGTTTTGTACAGATTGATATCCATCGCATACGGTCAAATCGGAATGATCCAAGGAGCAGCAGGATTCTTCGCTTACTTCGTCATCATGGGTGAGAATGGATTCCTCCCTAGTCGGTTATTGGGTATTCGCAAAGAATGGGATTCAAAAGCTATCAACGATCTAACAGATTCTTATAATCAAGAATGGGTAAGTTCACTTTTGATATCATTCATTTTAAAATAAAATTTTCATATCTAAAATCAAAACACATTTCAGTTGGCTTTTGTGGTTCGTTTCCACTTTGTACGACATTGTATGCAAACAATTTCTAGAATAAATAAATAGGATTAGTATTTAGTTCAATTACAGTTACACCATAATAAATAAATGCGTGTCTTTAATCATATACTAGTTATAATATCCGGGAGATAGATTTGAGAGCCCTGAGTTAAAATAATTCTTTATATTCTGTTACTTACAAATTGGTGAGTTAACAACCCGTTATCCCAGGAACGTGGTGACTATATTACTTTCATTTCTGAATTTCCACACTGAAAGTAAGTTTTTTTGTATTTTTAGAAGCTATAAAATCAATTCGAATTTGTAACAATTTATAAACGATTTCATTTTAATGCTACGTAATGCCATGCGATAAATCGAGTTTAAAATCTTAACTAATACTTGAAATAATTAAAATATCTTAACATATCTATCATTATTTGCTGCTGCTGTACATTAAAATGTAACATTTATATAAATTTATTTAAAAAAGATATTGTACATACATTTATATCCCTGTTTATTGTGATTTGTAGGATATTTGTGTTTAAAAGCGTCTTATACAAATGTTTCAATAATTTTTTTTTTTTTAAAAAAAAAACTTAATTTTCTGATTTAAAAAAATTAAAATATTTGTTAAGAAAATTCTTTTACTCATTTTATTTTTCTTTGAAGTTTCTAGTTCCTTATCGGGTTTAAAATATACTTTTTATTTTTTAAATTTACATAGATTTGAAATTATTTATTTATCTTCAATAAACTATTCAATGGATGTAACCTTCATTTTGACTATTTAATTCTTAAAAATTTAATTTTCCTTTTTCACCCCCCCCCCCCCTCTTTTGTTAAAGCATATTATGCTATGGTGTTACCATTAGTTTCTAGTTTTCAGAATTTTACGGTGGCTCATTTCTTCATTAACATACAATCAGATTTATAAAACAATCAAAGCGATTGTGAGATGTTAGAAAAATTTATAACTTATTCAATAGATTTTACACAATTATTAATCCTTTTATCCCTTGACAGAAATAAGGGTAATTCTCGATCTCTGGATAGAATGCAGGAAATTTTCCAAAAACGTGATACATTTTATAATTACATCTTTAGTCATAGTGAGTCATTAGTATACATTTCAGTTATAATGTATTTGCCCAGTTTATGTTATATTTATCAATAATTGAGAATACTTTGTAGATTAAATGAAAATTTCCATGATTTTTCTCATTATAGTAAAGTTTTTCTATCTTCTTATTTATAGACATATTTCGATAGGAAGATTTTAGAGTATACTTGTCATACTGCATTTTTCGCATCCATTGTCATCGTTCAATGGGCAGATCTCATCATCTGTAAAACTAGACGAAATTCTATTCTGCATCAAGGCATGAAGTAAGAGAGTGAAACACAAGTTTCAATTAAGTTAATAAAGATTAAGTTCAAATTAGTAAGAGAGTTATAAACATTATTTAAATTACTTCATATTTATATCTTAAATAAACTAGATTAATAACATGTTTACATTTTAATGTATTGAGAATATAAAGGATATTCTTCGTTCTAAAAAATTTTTCTACGAATAAACTTAGCTTTTTTTTTTATCTTGTTTTAATTCAAGCAATAAAATTTTCACAACCAGCATGATTTTTTTTTTAAATTTATTTTTTAAATTGAAACTTTTATTATCTTTTTTATTGTTATTTTTATTTTATACTAATTTTGAAAAAATGATTTTATAAAAATATTTATTTACTTCTTCTAAAAAGAAATTATTTTAAAATGAATCCTAATTCTTGCTTTTAACATGGAATTCGAATAGATCGGAATTTGTAAGTATAAATTTGAAATTATGTAAGAAAAAAAGTTTGCTGATATTTTATCAGTCTATTAGCATAATATTTTATTTGCACTAAAATATGTTCTCAATATTTTTTTCAATACATTAAAAATTATTATAAAGTAATTACATAAAAGAATTACATTTTAATATCATATAAAATTATTTAAATTAAAATAAATAAGATTTAGAAAAATTTTTTACAAATATCTTTCAGAGCCATTATATTCAAATTTTATCGTTTTTCTTCTTGTTATATTTTATCAAAAGATTTGATTAAATCTATTATTTAAAATAAGAAAAATAGGGTGTGCAATAAAAAAAACATCTTGCATATTTTTGTGATTTAATTAAAATAACATTTATATTTTAGCGTCATATTTTATTCATTATTTTAATTTTTATTTCATTAATTTGTTTCAGCTATATTCAAAATTAATGTTTAAATAATATGTGAATTTTTTATCACTTATTTAGTTACGAACACGTTTAACTAAAAATTAAGGACAAATAGTGTAATCTTCCTCATTGATTTATTATAACATTCGTATTCAGGAATCATGTTTTGAATTTTGGATTGGTGTTTGAAACGGCCTTAGCTGCCTTCCTATCTTACTGCCCAGGAATGGACAAAGGCCTTCGAATGTATCCTTTGAAGTAAGTGAATTTTTCAGTAGCTCAATGAACCCTTTAATCTCATAGATCATTGAAAAAAATATAAAATACAGATATCATAAACATATCTAAACATTATTTAACTTCAAATTTATTTCTATATAGTTTACATTTTGATATAGATTTTGAAACTAAAAAACTATTCACTTTAAATTAGATTATGCATTTGTTTCATTTGATTGGAAATCTTGTCCATTGAATGAAAAACCTCTATACGGAGAATAATTTCTAAAAATCACAATTCACACTATGAAAACGTCAATATACTGTTCTGAGAAATTAAAAGATTGAAAAAAAATCGAATAAAAGCAAGAATAAAATTTAAATTAATTTTTCAAAAGAATCTTATGCAATAACTGTACATGAATATTTCAAGAATATTTTAGGTATATAGTTCCATTATACAACTGTATGATAATTATCGTAACATAAAAGGAAGGAAAAACCTCTATTACTGTTTTAAATTTCTGCTTCGTTTATTATTTAAAACTGTTTACATTTTTAGAAACTACTAAAAAAGTACTGCAAACACACATTTTATTTAGATTTTATAAGCTATAAATAATTATTATTCATTAACAAAACTTATTTAAACGCTAAAGTTTATTTCTGACGGAAACTGTTTTGCAATTATTTCGATGATTGAGTATTATAGATTATTTAGCTAGTATTATAGATTAATAAAACATATCTTATAATAGCTATTCTTGAATAAAAACTTAATATTAAAAGATGTTGCTTCAACAATTTAAAATATTAATTCTTTAACATAACAACTGAAAATATAATTCTTAAAATATTAAAAACACTAGAGGAAGAAATTTCCAAAAAGTAACTAAAGGAAAGAATTTGCAGACTCGGTCTACGAAAAACACGCATAGAAAAAATATTTTAAAGTCTCTTTTTATTATAATATAATTTAAAAAATTAACTAACAATTTGAAATTTTTCAAAGTCCAGAAGATTTTCATAGCTGATAATTAAGAATTATAAGTGCCAATTAAGAAAGAATTGCCATTCATACACACATAGATATAAATATGAATAATTAATTTGATTCACAAAATTACAATAAATATTGCATACGATCAATAAACAACAATTGTTCCACACACAATCACCTTCAAATAAAAAGATTAAATTCTTATGAATACTATATATAAAGCGTTAGTCCTTGTTTAAATAATATACTCACTATGTATAAAAATTAATTAAATAATCTTTTTAAATACATTTTATAAAAAGTTTAACTCTTTTTATAATTTGATGATGAATGGATGTTTAATTGATGACTTATTTAAATGACGACTTCGATGCCAATACTTTTATTGTAATCTTTTTATCCTCTATCTTATGTTCTTGGTATTCACTGTAGACTTACTTACATGTGCCTTTCTGTGTTGCAGACTCTACTGGTGGCTTCCAGCCCTACCATTTTCCCTCCTAATCTTCGTGTATGACGAGACTCGCCGCTTCATCTTGAGGCGCAACCCTGGCGGCTGGGTGGAGAGAGAGACTTACTATTAAAATTACAATTCAACCACAGGCCCAGTCCCCTTTCAGCTGGGGGACAACACACCCACATAAGACAAACGGCCTTTCTTTGTTATTGCGTGGGGTCAGCCATCGCATTGTGTGAGTGAGAGATCTTCCACGCCTCTTCTTCTTCTTGGACAAATTATTAAAAAAAAAAAAAAAACGGAACTTGGAGGAGACCTTATCACACACAGTCATAGCTCGTACGTAGTCTGGTGCTTCAACGCCTGCGGATGGCTGCCACTTATAAATAAATAAAGGAAATACAAAAAATAGGTGTTTTTTCAGCGGACACAGATGCTTATATATATATAATAAAAATGTTATATGAGGAGAGAGTGAATGGGGGGTTATATATATAAATACTTATATATATATAATATATATTTACTTTTTCCGTTCTCTGCAAAACATATGAAAAAAATTGTCCAACGATTTAAAAAAAAAATTATCTATTTTGAAAAGCTAAAATAATTATTATTAAAAAAAATGTATACTGCCGGAGGAGGAAGTGGGCTTTTTGATATGAACTTCATAGCCTTTGTTTCTTTGGAGAAACAATAAGGCGGACAGAGTGCTCATATCAGAAGATTGAAGAATTATTGTCTTGTGTACAGTGAGCTGTTAACTCCAGTCTTCTCACCGGGGTGTGCGAACTTTAGAAGTGTTTATTCTACTCTACACTCCCACTCAAACCACCTCAGAAAGTCGTCCTTAGTGATATGAAGATTATTCTTTGTTTTGTTTTTGGTAATTCCCCTCAATCATGAACGTTTCGCTGACGTGTTTATGTATGGGAGTGTATATTTTACATAAAAGTGTTTACTATATACATATATATATAAAGAAATATAAATTATAAAAAAAAATATTTAAAAAGTGATAAACTTTAAAAAAAAAAATCATATTGTCATTGCCATCTAAGCAGTTCGTGCTATCTCGAAAAAAAAAAAAAAATTACAAGCCACATTGTGTGCTGATCTCATTTCAATCAAAAATAGCTCGTCTGTTAGGAGTTCATGTGGTGACTCCAGGTTAACCCAAGCTTATTTTTTCCTTTTCTCAAATGAACTCAAGACTATCATTTTTTTGATGTTTAAGAAATATATAAAGACAAAAATCAAACATCAGTTGGTCGTTCTTTGCTTCAGTAGTCTGCTCTAGCAATAAGAGTAGCTAGTAACATAATGTCCTCTTCACATTCTACAAAGAAAAAAAAGAGGATTCATAGCCTTGAAAACTATAAGAAAATTACAAATTTTCAACTGCACTTCAAGGTTAAAAAACTAAATTTTTTTTCTTCCGGTAAAAGAAATAAAAAAAAAAGAAACAAGGAAAGTAAAGCTTCAGTTAGTTTACAAGTAAAAATAATCTAGCAAATTTCTCATTTTGAAGATATTTTGAAGCAGAAGCAAAAATTTTCTTTTGTCAAGACTAGAAGTTGGCGAAGTTAAAAAAAAAAATAATAAAAGAATAAAAGAGAAAAAAATTTCAAAGAAAAATAAAATTCTCTAAATAAAGCATCGGTAGC
Source organism: Latrodectus elegans (assembly GCA_030067965.1). Classification (NCBI taxonomy): domain Eukaryota; kingdom Metazoa; phylum Arthropoda; class Arachnida; order Araneae; family Theridiidae; genus Latrodectus; species Latrodectus elegans. The sequence goes on from CM057813.1 coordinate 36,738,063, forward strand.
TTCCTAGGATGATTTTTTTTTAGACTAGGAGGATGAATTTTACAATTTTTACTTTTAGCGCCAATCTTCACGTGGTTTAGACGAGAACGCTTACTCATTATACTCACTCCACGTAGTCAGGAAAATACGTCACCAGCGGGAGGTAAAACACAAATACAATTCAAAATAAATATATGGCAGAAATAAAACAACAAAAAAAAGAAACTGTACTGTAGTTTTTCCATTATTTGTCGGGAAAAAAATACAATTGTAGATTCTTAGAGAGCCAAGGGAATAAATTACGGATGTGATATATGTGTTTGTGAAATTATATTTCCTGATCTGTGCTGGCGAGGTTCAATAAAGTAATACATGGACCACCCCAGTGTTGGTTCCAATTCCTCTCTCTCTCTCTCTCCACTGTAAAAATAATTTACATACTGAGCATATTTAACAAGTACGCAGAAATTAAAGTTTATTTAAGAATTTAAACCTACTTTAATAATACACTAATATAATTTTACATGTATTTTTAATTTGTAATAGAACTCAGCTTCAAGTAATTCACGTGTAATGAATATACATTATTTGAATCAATTTCTTTATTTAAACTCTAATTTAAATAAATATTACATTAAAAATTTTTTAAGTTTTTGTTGTTCTATGAAATTAAACTTGAAATAGAAAATTCCAAGATTTATTTCATTAGAAAATGTATTCTTTCTTAGTAAATATTCATATTTAAAAAATAATAATATTAAGCAAAGTCTTACTTTTTCAAGAAATATTTAATTTTCTTTAACTAAATTACTGTTTTATGATAATGTGAATGTTAAAGGAAAAATATTGAGATAAAAAAAAATTCCCTTCAAAATATTATTTTAAAAATAAAGTGAGAAATTATAAAATTATTTAAAAAAGAGACAATTTTTTTAACATGTACTTTCTAATCGAAATTATAAATGAAGAACTTTTATTTTAAAATCACAATTTAAAGTCGTCAAACATATACATTTTTTATTATTAACATTTTGTAAAGATAAATTTGTTAGGCTTTTAATTTACTTTTATACAATGAAATAAAAGCTCATTTAAAAGCCATCTCGCGCGCATGCTCATTCGAAATAAATATACAACGCGACACTTTTAATTCTCATCCTTAAAATAAGCTTTGACGAGACAGTGAATTCAATACAACAACGACTAACAAGATAAAATGGTACAATAACAAAATATATTTCATTAGTTTCAGATCAGAAATTATTTCTTGGTAAACAAGCATGCTTAAGCTTTGTTTCATTAACACGCTGGTCTTCTTTTTAAAACAATAATAGGAATAGAAAAAAACTCGTTATTGTAGTCGTACGTTTATTTCAACACCAAAAGTTTTATATATAAGAATATATAAGAGAGTATATTTCTATATTTTTTCTTATTAACAAAAGCCATTTTTTTAGATATTAGTGAATAACTTTAAAAGTTATGAGAAATAAATGCTAAGTATAGTGGTTATTCTTTATTCAACTATCGTAATGATAAGAGAATTTTAGTGCAATTATAATTGAAACTCTTCTTCTAGTTATAAGCTTACTTTAAGATTCAAAAAACAATGAGTGTTGTAGTGTAAATATGTACTTTTATGTAACATCTCTGGTGTGCGAATAAAGATTTTTCACTGTCGAATTCGGAAAATAAATTCATATATAGTTGTTTTCAAGTGTTCATAAGACTTACGACTCTTATTTTGCTTTCACCTAAGTGGCAATGGCACTGAGTTGCATGGTTGCCGGTAACATACAAAACAATGTTTTGATGACAAAAAAATAGAGTCAATGAAATCTTCTGCCATAACTACACAATTATAAATTTTTACAATTTTTAAAATTTCTAAATAATTAAAAAATTTAAATATTAGTAATATTATTATAATATTTCAGTTGCATTATGAGAAATTATTAAAATTTTTTTTTTAAATACATGATATGTTTTAGAATTCTGTAACGTTTAGAATTTCGTAAAATTACTCCAAATACAGAGTTGAATTTTCTGTTAATATTTGAAGAAAAGTAGAGGGAAGGAATATAAATAAAGTGATTTTCTAAAGAGGAAAATATAATATTTTATCATTAGAATATAAAATATTAATAATTTACTTAGAAAAGTCGAATGTACAAGAATCTAAAGTACAACAAAACGAACTTTAATTTTAAATTTTACACATTTATTTATATAAATGTCAATACAGTTCAGTAACAATGAAGAAGCTCCACAAAAACATTCCATAATTCTAGTAAAATTATAGAAAATACTACACCCTTGATTACCATTTCTAGCTTTAATACAAGTAATGTTGTTTGGAATAAGATATAAAATGTGTATTCTTAAGAGGGAATTAAGTTTATAATTTTGGCGAGAGATTTCAGGAATAGGATCTTAACTTACTTTCATTTTGTTCACTTTGATACCACAAGCTTCAATCATTGACAACTGAAAATAAGATGGGGCAGTCTAGTGAATCAAATAATAAACCAGAATTTTTAGTCACCTGCGAACATCTCTGCTCACAAAATGTCCATTAACACATGATAAAACTATAATCAGAAAGCTTCAAGGTGATTAATCCTAAATAAAATGACAATTTATTGATACTCTTCACTGATCTAAAAAAAAATGTAAATTACAATACAGTTTTAAGCATTTACTAATACTCTTGCTAGCAATGAAGGTCTAAATTTTGCAGTATAACGTCAGTCCACTTTTAGTTTACCAATCATTTTAAAAGTGGGTATTTTTTTGTTCATTTAGTTTTTTTAAAATTTTCATATAGATTTTAAATATTTCGTAAATCATCTTTTAAACTTAAGTCTTTCTGTAGCACAATAACCAATAATAAAAACAGTACTATCATCAATAACTAAATACAATCGTTGGAATTGCTGAACAGGTATTTTATAACTTCAGCTAGTTGCTGCCTCAAATATATACCAATATTACTTGGATTTCTATTTTATACCACAGAATAGATATGAACACACATAATCTTCTTTTCTCTCGCTTTCGTAACACCAATGAAAACGTAATTTACTTTTACGTTATGAATTAACTTTCTTTCTTTCCCTCAATAATTATCTGTTTACAAGTCTCTAATTTACTCGAATTGTCCACATATTCTTATTCATTGTAAGAACTCATTGTCAACATTTTTTACTCGTTGTAATTATATATTCAGTATTTGAAAATTCCGGGTGTTTCTCAGTAAATTCCTTTAAAACTTTAAATAAAAGCTTAGATAAAATAGGTTATAGTTTAGTTATAAAATATAAAAATTATTAAGTAGTAATTGATGTCAGTTCGTATCTCTGAGTTGATATTATAAGTAATATGACATTTTTATTTGACACCATATGATAAATAATATAACCACAGAAAACCATTAAAAGTTTTTTTTTTTTTTTTTTTTTTTTAAATTACACTGCTAAATTTTGTACAAATGGCATCCAGAAGATGTCCAATAGATATGCACTTTTCTCATAAGTATACAATCCAAGAAATATCTGAATTTAAACACATCCTATTTCAAATTGACAACTCTCATGTAGCGAAAACTTTAAATATCATAGAATTGTAATAAGAGAATAATGTCTTTTGCAGACAAACATAAATGTAATTCGTAAACAATGTTCTTAAAAAAGGAAAAAAAAGCCCAAACCATTAAATGGCATATGCTGTTGGAAAAAAGCTAAAATTCACATTCTTATCTGTGGTTAAGGTTATAATAATGAAATTAAGACAACTTCTTATAAGAATTATCGACTCCATGCAATAGATTCTTTTATGTTGCTTACAACAAGTAAATTACTTGAAATTTAGCATAATCAAATTTAAAATCATTCAATGCGCAGATTATTGGTTTTAAATTTGACTATCAAAGTGAGATTTGATTAAAAGTGTTATTTCACTTTTAATCAATTTTATTAAAAGTGTTTTTTCACTTTTAATCAAATTACATTTATATTCATAAAAACCAATAAGCAAACTAATATGAAAACCATTTCCAAAAAAAGAAACACCTTCTTCATAAGCTATAACACTAACACGAATTTTGTATTCAGTCGTCTTTAATAAATCAAAAATGTGAAAAAAAAGTAATTCTTTATAGTTACAATTTCATAAAAAATATGAATAAAATATTCAAGCAATTCAGAATCTTGGTCAATTCTAAAAAATAATTTAAACAAAAAAGCTAACATCATTCGGATTAAAAATCTATTCAAAGAGAATGACTACATCAAAAAAGTTTAGTGTTTAAGATATTTTCATTTCGTTCCAGTTTTGCTGTTAGCCGCTTAGGAAAAAAAAATTAGATAGAAAATTAAAAAATTAAATTTATTAGGAACTTATTATCATTGATTAAAGAACATATGTACTTGGCCGATGGAAACACATTTCGTTCCTATTATCTTTAGTTTTCTTTCCAAACTACTATTACTTTATAAAGTAGGTAGAATCAGAATTCAGAGAAGACTTCTGTGTACGTCAAAATAAATTCCACATACAAATAAATAAAAGATTAATCAAAATTATCACGTATTTTCAGTAAATTATTTTTCGCATAGCAAGGGGAAAATGTATTATCTCTTTCATTAATGGTTGATATCTCTAAAGAAGTCTGAAATTGCATTCTATATAAGGTTTCTCTATTTAAAAAAAATTTTATATTCATGGGCATATATATATATATATTATCGTTTTCTTGCTAAAGTTATAACTATTTTAGTAACATTTCAACGTTACTTTATTTTTAATTAAATTTCATCTATATTATTGTAAGAATCTAAAAATTCTCCATATTTTATCTCTTATTTCCTAGTCAACCATATTCTAATTTTATATAATATATTGTCCTGCTCTTTCAAAGATTATTCATAAATGCTGTTTTTAAGGGGAAAAAACAGTTTTATGATGAATGAAGGTCTCCACAGATATTTCTTTTATGTACTAGAAAGCCTTTGCGCATAAGTTTGAAAAGTACCCTTTAGAAACTGATTTCAATTCATTAAAGGGTCGTTATAGAAAGTGCTGTGATGAAGAAACTGTCATCAGGACATTGGAAGTTAAATCTTTATTTGCCAATAATCAGCACTCTGAATATTAGTAAAGCTGTTTGAGAGTTGGAATACAAGAGATCAGTACAAAGAAGCAATAAATGCTTAACAAATAAACAGAAATAACTTTGTTCTGTAATTGTACGTTCCCTAAAAACAAATTGACAATCATATTTTTTTAAGAATTGAAGTTAAATTTCAGAAAATGTTTCCGTATATTTAAATTTTCTAAACTACTGTAAAAAAAATAACCTTGCGATTAAAATTTAAATTGAAAGTTATTTTAGATATTATATATTATATGCTTTCATAAAAAAATAATAAATAAAAAAACAGCGTTTATTTTTTTAGTTAATGATTCTTAATTTTAATATATAAGTATGTATCGTGAAGTTAAGAATCGCATGTTTTAAACTAATAAATACTGTCTCGTAATTTGCAAAATACTATAAATTTGTAATTTTTTTTTTAATTTTAATTTTTATTTTTTTTATATTTTATGTAACTCTGTAGTATTTCAGTAGGCATAGTTTCTTAATGAAATTATTTTTAATAAATTTTTAATGAAAACACGTTTTAGAACATATAAGATACGAACACCTTTTTAGAACACTAATAATTTTATGATAAGGTGTTCTTGTGTATGTATGTATATGTATATATTATATATATATATATATATACACACTACCCGACATCCAAAATGTAACACCTAGAAAGAGTTGTCAGAAAGTGATAAAACTCTGTAAAACAAACAGTGACAGCGACAAACAATAACTGATCTGTATTTCAAAATGACCTGCATAATACAGAGCTAGAACAGGGTCGGGTCAGTAGGTTGTGACGCCCTGAAGAATGGCTCTATTTTCCAAGTCAACCATTTGCCAAGGTGCGTCTTCTGAAGAAGGCAGTGGTAGGATTAGCAAATGGCGTCCAATCATATCCCAAACATGTCCGCTTGTTGAGAGATCTGGTGAGCAAAGTGGTCCGGGAAGCAACTGTACACCTTGTAAGGGATGATGGGTGGTGTGAGCAATGTGCGGTCGGACGATATTTTGCTGATAAAGGATACAGCCTGAAAGTAGGGGAGTGTCACCAGTCGCACCACATCATCCACGTAGCGTTGAGCTGTCATAGTGCTATGAATACGAACTAGAGGTGACATGGAATCGCACGCAATTGCATCCCAAACCATGTTGACGCGGTGAGGCGTTCTATAACATCTGAAGGAGTGAGCCTGTCTCCCCGTCCACGCCACACTTGTACGCGGTGACTATCACTGAAGAAACAAAAACTCCATTCCTCTGAAAAGACGATCCTTAGCCACTCCGTCGTCCACATCGCTCTATTATGACACCATTCCAGATATTGGCGTCTATGCTATGGGGTCAATGGCAGTCTTCTTAACGGACGCCATGAGCTCACGCCTCTAGAAACTAATCGATGGCAAATGGTTCTGATCGATAAGGAAGCATCCAAGGTGTCTGGCTGCAGAATTTCGGTAGACATGTTTTGCAGGGCCTCATCCGTCAGTCGCGTCGATCTATGCGTGCTGACGTCACTCTGCTACATCGGCAGTCCACAAACGTTCCACAGTTCTTTGTACTAAGGACCAGCTTGCCGTTCTCGGTTCGATCACTATACCTATATAAACTCATCTGTCTGCCGGAACTGACTCCGTCAACGATGGCCTGGCATTCTCTGCAATTGCAGGCGTCCTTTGCTACAAGAAAAAAACTATCAACGATTATTTTCAAAGCTGCAATAACGGTGCGAATATTGTGTACTGTGCCAGTTCCTCGCCTTATATCTTTTCCTACGTGCTCTGGAGAACTGCACATTTCACATCATTTGCATAACTCGGTAAAATGCGTCAACCCTGATATTGCGTGCGTGCGTGAGCGTGTGTGTGTGATATCAGGGAAATTTATGATCGCTGCGACTATAAGGATTTACTATTTGTAAAAGGCATTGATGTGACATTCTTCATATTTATTTTTTAGCAATGGTAAAATTTCAAATGAAGTGTCCCAAAGTCTCATAAAGAGTAGAGTAGAGTCTTCGCTATTTTATTTAAAAAAAAAGAGTTTCATATTCATATTTTGGTTCTTAACTAAGGATAGATATAATCGAATTAATGGCTGATCTCTTCACTCAAGTATTTATTCCATTTCCATTTTTAATTCGAAAATTTGGGCCAGTTTAAAATCCGTGTTAAATTATAAATACTAGCTGAATCAGATTTTGTAAATAGGAAGTGTTTACAAAGAGAAACTATATCATTTTATAACGTAATCTTGACTCGGACTAAAACTTCAATTCATCCAGAATTTCAAGTTCTAGCCCGAGTCAAGAATGTTTGGATAAAAATCTCCATTATTTCATTCGACTCTTCGTAATTATTACATTATTGAATAAGTAGCCTTAGATTATACATTCTAATGTACGGTAAAAATGTACAAATAATATAAAATATCATCAGAAATAAAATTATGATTTTTCATTTTTTTTCTTAATTTCAAGCAAAAAATTATTATTATTATTTTTAATATAACATAAAAAGTACGAATAACACAAAATATTTTATAAATATATATGTAGTGTATTTATGTAGACGAGAGAGGATCAAAAGTTAACAATACATTTTATTATACAATATATTGAATTTAGTTTATGGTTTATAATGTATAGGTCATTTTTCTCCCTTTCTACAATGCATCTTGTCCAAAAAGACCTAAACTTAAGTTTGTTTCAAATAAAAAAATTGTTTTCAAATAATTTTTTATGTTATAATGCATTTTTATGCTTCTCAAAAATATATAAAAAATGTATAAAAAAAAGAGAGGAAAAATCTTGGTTTGGATGTAAGGAGCTAAATTGCAATGGATGTAAGCAGTAAAATCGTACCAAAACACTCATTTTGATAAAAACACAACTCAACAAAAAACTTTTTGAAATAATCATGATAACAAGAATTATCAAGTCTTTTATTATTACATCGAAAGTGTGATAAATTATTTTCGAAACTCGTCCTCCAAGAGGCATTTTACATTACTCCGACCATTTTGCAATGAAAAGAGCCTCAGGTACACATTCTGAAGTTTCATAATGAAACCTACTTCGATGATTCTCTCCTTCAAAGGCTAGTGTCTCACATTCAAGACTCAAAAACATCTGCGACCTCTATTCAAAAACATGTTGACATTAGACACTAGCGTTAGTTATAATCCATGTATGATCAAGGGACATATTTTTATAGAAATAAAACTGTTTCAATGACTTGAAAAATGGCTATTTTTAAATAGCCGGTCTTACCAATCTTCCATTAATTACAAAACATTTTTGGGAGAAATTTTTCTATACTCTAATATTAATTTTGTTTATAGTATATAAGAATATCCTATATTGCTCTTTTCTTGCCAATAAAGTTGATTAAATACAACGAAACAAATATCACGCATGAAGTACGAAGTTAACATTGTATTTATTAAATTTTACAGTAAAGTTATTTTTAAAATACCTTCCATTTATTTTTCTAATCTACTGATTGATATGAAGTGGTAAAAGGAAGAGTTATTTTACTATAACTTTCAATATATTTAAATTCTTTTTTTTTTTTTATTGAAAAACAATAACTTGAAAAATATAGAATAAATAACATAATTCTGCATCTTTCTCATTTAATTTTTTAAATAATATTCTTATAAAAGGAACACATTGTTGAGTTGGCGAAATAATTCAGTAATATAATTCAGATAAGCGCATTCAATAAAAAATCTCAAAGTTAAACACTTAAGATATATAAGTTTACGGGACTAAAATAAAGGTATATTTAAAGAGTAAAGAAAGAAATTTTAAAGCAATTACATTTGCCTTCAAAATAAAGTTAGAATAAAATGCACTTAGTTTTTGATTAGTATTAATGATTACTATATAAACTTATTTATCACAAAGATTTTTACGATCAATAAATTTATATAGTAATCATTTATTTTATTAATTTTTTATTAGTAGCATGATAGAAAATCTTTTATTTGTAATAAAGTTTTATTACTTTTTTTCACTCACAGCCATGAAAAATGTATTAAAATATTAATTAAATATGTTTAATCTGAAAGAAAAAAATTGTCTAATACAAATTCATATAATAGTTTTAGTTCTTAAAATTTATATACCTGCATTTTTAAATAAATATTTCATGGATCTAAGCAAATTTACACAATCGAAAACTATATCACTATTCTTTTAAATAAATGATAAAATACGACGATTTAAAATCGACGTGGTTTCGCCCAAACTTAATAAATGTCAAGAAAATGAATCTTCCGTCGAGCCGGAGTCGAACCAGCGACCTATGGATATCAGTGATATACCTCTACAGTCCACCGCTCTGCCAACTGAGCTATCGACGGTTACTCGGGAGAGAGTTATTTGTATAAAATGAAATTATATTTGATTGAATAAGATTTTGTTATTTTGTTTATCTTTTTGTTGCTTTGTCATTAATATTTAGAGGGTTGTAATTTGATGAAACTGAAAAGATATTATTTTATAATAATCAATATATTTTTTTTGCTAACATGAAAATATCTTCTTAAATTTTCAATGGTAAAAATATTATGTATCAAAAATGCGAGAAGCCTCATCACAAAATGTAAATGTGTATGTAGCATTAAAAAATTTAGTGAACAATTTAATTTTTTCTTAATTATTAGATAGTTTAATCGATAAATTTATATACATATATATATAACAATACTTTTATAGTTTAAAAGAAATTATTTAATATTTTTAAAAAAAATAAAAAATCAATCGTTTTTACAAAGTTTAAAAAAAAATCTCCTTGACTTTGTTAAAAAAAACTCGCGGTTTTAAGTAATTGTCGTCAATGGCCAGTGAAGAAAATAATAAGGACAATATTATTCAGAACTTAAATTTCTCTCAACTTTCCCCAAAATAAAAATCATTGAAAAAATATAAATAATACATGTTGATAATTAGATTACATTACATAAGAAATAAGCTGTTGTAAAATGAGATTATTACTCTACTACGCAAGCATGGATCTTCAAAGAATGAACCAAACAAGCAATTTGAAATAAAAATAAAATCAAATATTTTAAACAGCACATAATCCATCGAGGTCTATTGATAAAATAGTACTCTTCAGAAATTAGAAATAGGACTAATAAAATAAGCCCAATAATGTAACCAAAACAAAACAAAGAAATTCTACGTGAAGTGGGTATACATAAACAAACACACATACATTTATTATAAAAAATGAAAAATAAATCCATAGATGAATAATTCATTAAGTTAACAGCTAAGCACTTTGAGCACTAATCAATTTAGCTCACATAATAGTATCGTAAATATTTATTTAATTATTGCTTTAAATGCTGAATCATCGAAATTGCTTCTGTAAAAACGTTTGTCATTTAATGCAGTCATTATTCCATATTATAGAATAGCCTTGATTATCAAGATTAGAAACGAAGCACAAAATGGCCGTTGACTACTCCTGACACAAAGGACATTTTAATTGAATTTGTTTAATCCTTTCTGAGTTATCAGTACATTTTAGTGACAAAATGAACTGTAACTGAAAAAAAAAATGACATGAGAAGTTCACGTTAGAACGATGCAATCATAAAATGTATGATTCTACAGAAATATTTTTTAAAGAAATAGTTACAACAAATTTTCTTAAATAAAAACACGTAATATTATAAAAAAAATAAAAATAAAAAAAACACTTTAAAAGAAATCGTTATCCAAATATAACTCCAAATATAAATTTTTCCTTATGCTTATTATGACTAATAAATAATATATCTTAAGTAATTTGCTTTCAAAATGAAAAATACTTTCACTTCTGAGAAAATTATACTCTCTTATATACTAATTAAAACACATAACTACATTTCATATATTCATAAAAACTTACAACTTAAGCAATTAAATTTAACACCATGAAGAAAGTGCAAAATAGATGAAATTTGTATCCACTATACCAAAATGAGTGTTAGATAACCAAATTTAAAATTTCAAAACCAATAAAAAACATTTTAAACAAAATTTAGGGAAAGAAGAAACAAATATTTATGTAAGAAAATAGTATAACATAACTTATAAATATTTTAATCTTACCTTCAAAAGTTATGGATATTTTGATACAGATAAAATAAAAGCAATAAAAATGTCTATTTACTGAATTACTTAAACCCAAATTTAAAAGTTTTACCACTTTAAAAACTTTTGAATAAAGTATTTAAGAGTGAAAAAAATTATTTTCATTTAGATATAAGTGAAAATATTAGGAATATACTTCTCGGGTCACTTATCTAAAATACACACACACACACACACAATTGCTGTTAAAATTATTTTAAAAATTAATATATTTGCTTGAATTATATATAATTCTAAGTTACCATCAGTAGATGGCAGCAGTAGTCAGAGTGATATGAAAATTGCTTATAGATAGTCTGGCGCAAGGGTTCAAATAAAAAAGTATTTGAATTAAATGACGAAAAATTTTATGTAATTCGACTTTCTTTATAGATTACAGCGTTAAAAGCTTGTTGATTTCTATGTTTCAAGAAGTGTACATTTTTCTCTAGGTAGTATATTAACTATGAAGATAAGCACCGAATTTTTGCTAATGCTTATTCAAGCAGAAATTAATAAATATAAAGCAAGAAAAATATGAAAGCCGTTTCAAAATAAAATATTTTAGAAACTGGGATTAAAAACTAAAAATATACCAGAAACATAATTTCAAATATTTTTGCTTAGTTCCATACAAATTAAACTTAAATATTAATGAAAAATATTGAATTTTAAAGGAAATAATAAAAAAAATTGAAAAAGAATGCAATATAGTTTTTTAAAAAAAATAATAATAATAAGGAGAAAAAATTATAGTTAATAAACATTTGGATCTAAAAAAATAAATAGATCCGCTAAGCTATAATAAATTTGATCCGCTAAGTAATATATATATATATATAATATGATTCAGATAATTGAATTCAAGGGCTTTGTTATAAATGTCTCAGAAAAGGGCTTTTTTTCTTCCATATAAAATCAAAATTTCACCTAGTGAAATCTAGAAAATCTTAAAACATGATACATTTTGCGGATTAAATATATATTCTGAAATTTGAATCTTATCTAAATGTAGTTAAACAAAATGTAACTGCCCCTTTATCTCTGACTGTAAGATTTCTGAAACTATACTAAAAGGATCTAAGAGCTTACAAACCTGTATTGCTATTTCGTCTAATTAAAGTAATAATAAAAATCAGTTAGCTAAAATATTAATAGATGGAGTATCGCGTAAATTATTTATAATGTCAGATTTAGCTAAGGATCTAAAATTAAAAAGTTTGATCGAAGAAAAGCTATTTATTTATTGTTTTGGATATATTCGAGATAAATTAATGGAGCATGATGTTATAAATACTATTCAAAGAATGCCCTAAAGTTAAAATAAAAAAACCTAAATTTAGTTGTTAATGATGAATTAAGAGGGAAAAAAATATTACTGGGATCAAATACATGTTAAGAGATGAATAAAAGAAAATATTAATTAAGAATCTCTTTGAATTTCATATTGATTTAGTTTAGTCTTGTGACGAAAACGATACTGGTGCTTAAATCAGCATTTCTTAAAATTTTAAAGATAAAAATTTATAAATCAATGATATAAATTAAAAATGTATTTATATATTACTTAATATATTTATATATAGACTTTAAATAAAGGATTAAAAGTGTAAATAATATATCTGTCATAGAGAAATTTGAAAATGAATGGCAGTAACAAAGACTGTTTGTTATGGAAGCAAATCAATAATGTATTGAAAAATCAAAGAAAATGTCTAATTGTTAATTTTTGTTTAGTAAAAGATACTCTTAACAATGTTATGAGATATTACACGCTCATTCTTTAATTATTAAGGAAAATGCATGTGAAACTAAATTCTGTTTTATTTTCAAAGCAACCTCGCTATGAATATAACTATGAGATATTTAAAACCACTGTTTAAAGACACACATGTTTTAATTTATATCCATCTATTTTAAGTTTTATATTACACTTTAAACTATATAAAGGTAAGTTTTCGTCATATGTTGATAAAAACCTTTGTTTAGATAGGAATTTTTGCAATTAACAGAAATACTTTTAGGTTTTTATATATGAATAATGACTTTAGTTTAAAACATTAGAATGACACGTTCCCCTATTTGTTTTTCTTGTAGATTATTTTATATTTTCGCATGCACAATAAAGTAACATAAAGAAAATAATCATAGAAATCTGATGTTTCTTTAAGGATATTTTAACTTAACTTTTTTGTATTATCAATAAGAGCTTAACGAAAGCAGGGAAATAGTGGGAGTTATGGGCTCAGAATGCGATGAAGCTCTACTAGAATGTATCATATTTGCCAGCTTATAAAACGCATCTCCTTTTTTCTATACTCATTTTTGAAGGATAAAATTTTAGTGTAATGAATTTACCTTATTTTAAATACCAAGCAATGCAAATAAAATGTAATACTGTTGTAAATACCACATTTATCTGGGAAATAACAACTTTTAATCTTTTTCCAAACACAACCGGCACTAAATGAAGAGTTATTTGAAATTTCTTTTAAATCAGCATGTGAATCCTCACGTAACAAATCTTCTTCCGTACTAACAAGAGTTTTACTAATGCTACATTTTTTAAATGCTTTAACAATTGTCTCTGTTTTATTTATATACAGTAGCTTACGTTTACTGCGAGTTGCTTTTATTAGATCCTCTTCCTAGAAGTGTAACGAAACGAGTATCGACTTATAAGATGTAGCATGGGTCTGCAAGACACAACCCGTATTTCAGATCTATTTTCAAAGAAAGAAAGTGAGTCTTTTTTAAGGTAAGCAGTTGTATAACACAAAATGGTGACATGTGATTAAAATTTTATAGAAATCGGAAAATTCTCATGGTTAGTTTTCTTGAGAGTTAAATTACAATAAGGATAAAAAAATTTGTAATGCGTCCATTTAAGCATACGGTGCCATACCATAATCTAAATTAATTGAAAAGAAGCATGTATCGTTCATTTTATCACAAATCCAGAAACGAAACGGCAAAATAAATGCTTGTATCGTGAAAGTTAGAATCACAAAGTGGAGGAATTGCATTAAAACTAGCTAAAAAAATCTAAGAAATTTTACAAATTCTTTAACAAAATGTCTATTTGTGAATTGATAAGAGTGCGGTAGTTAATTTACTGAATACGTGATGATCTTGTTTCGTGGACGATGTGTGCGACATTCGAGTTACAGAAGTACAATCATTGATAAACATAATATTTAGATATTGTAAAAGGTCAGGAATCCAAACTTAAATCTTATCATTTGGATGTTCCGCAGAAAGTTATCTTTAAGAACTAAGGTGTTTGCAGCTAGATTGTTGGAGGAGTTCTTGGTCTATACAAAATTTATTTTGTCAGTGCAAAACCTTTGTCCATTCGCAGGGTTATTTTGAACTCAAAAACTGAAAGCGAGCCGTATACAAGATGCTTTTCGTTCATGAATAGATATCGTGCTGTTTTTCACTTAATTTTGTTTTGGTGCATATACAAACATTTGAGAATTTTTATACCTTTAAATACATAAAAAAAGTGCAAGATTTAATTTTTTTTAATTAACGATATTTTTTTTTCATTTAAAATAAATTAACAGTTATTTCATGATAGATTTTCATTTTATAAATTTTTGGAGCGAAATGAAAAAAAACTACCTTTTCAAAAATGGTCTTCTTTGAATTTGAAAAACATTTTTATCACAAACTTCAATATAAATATATTATTGAATTAGTAGTAATTTTATTCTTTTTAATTTACCAGAATAAAAACTTATTTTAAATCGTCAAATTTATAAAATGTAATCATTTAAAGGTAATCGGTAAATAACGTGAAAGTAATACAGAAATTTACAGTTAAACTGTGATAGTCCTCGTTATTAAGTATATAATTCTATATAAATTCACACATATTTAATGTAAAACAAATACCTGATAATTTATATGAAGCACTGCTTTTCTAATGGCAGTTTATTGCACTCCGGTACATATGTAGTTAAAGATAAACAAACTCATACACTCATTCAAGTGTTTATTTGTAATTTTCCACTTACATATGATATTTTAATGTTTCATGGTTAAAAATCCACTTTCACGAAAATAAGTAGATCCTAAGTGGGAAAACAGTTCCAGAACCAACATGTTTGTTAAACATATTTCCAATCTTACGTGATATACCTGAAATATTAAGTTTGGCAAATGGGTTTGAGGTGAATAATAATATTAGTTGAACTTTATGGAGAGAAATCAGAGAAGTGGAGTTCAAAATTATTTGTTCGGAAGTCAAATGAAAGGATCATTTAATTTTTGAACTGGAGCGATTCACGTAAGGATAGTGAATTTCCCCAAATTTTATATCTACGGTATTTCAGTAATTTGACTTCTACATAACGTTTTCACTATTAAATTACTGATAATTCTTTTATACTTTGACATTACTTGGATTTCTGAACTGTATATTAGACGAATATGTACATAAATGAATTTGCACCAATTGTTTTATGTCTTATAAAATATCTCATGACTGCAAATGCTTACCATACTTAGCAATTAAAGAGTATAAATGAATGGTTATTTTTAAACTATATTTTGTTCATAGTACCTAATAAAACACAAGTTTGGGCATCACTGTTGTAAAGGATACATCAGTTCAATCTAACATTATAATAAATCGTAAATATTTCTTGAATCTTGAAAACTATATTAAAATAAGTAACACTATGAGGGTGGGATTAAAATAAGTAATGCTAATTCTGGATGAATATTTAGATTTATTATTCCCAATCTACGAAATAAAATTGAGAAAAAAAAAGTCTTTAACTGAAAAAAAAAACACTTAATTAAAGAAATTTAATCTGGACACTTGATGAAATAAAGAACTTAAAATTGCATTAGTCGATTTCTGAAACCTTTAAAATTAATAAGCTGAATCTATTTTTTATGTGTGAAGAAGGCAAAAATGATCTTTACGATTTGAAGAGAATCATCTATCAAAAACTCCTTTTATTGATCTGCATGATATTCATGAACAAATTTTTCCTATATTAATGGCTATTTTTTTCATGTTTCTTCATAAGATTTTTGGTAACTAAATCTAGTAAAATGTTCAACAAGTGATTAAAAAGTGTTATTTACCAACGTTATAACTTTTGGGCGATACAACAGTGTTGCTCCCATACTTGTAGGCCTAGATTATGCAGGACAATTTTCTACTGATAAGAAATTACAAGAGCAGTGACCAGAAGAGGAATAAATCTTTGCCACAAGATCGTACTAAGAAACTCTTCACTGCTTTCTGCAGATTTCTTTCAGTAGGATTAAACTCTATCATTTGGTAATAATAACTCCATTACTTTAATGTGGGTATCTGGGTACTCTATGTTCCTAGCAATGAATTAGCTGATGAGTTGGCAAGGGCTGGATCAACAGCCGATTTTTTTTGGTCCTGAACCAATGCTAGATATTTCAAAAGAATTGATCAGAAAGAGCGTTTTTTATCTCTTCAGAAAACAACAGAGCACATGCCTCAGTAAAAGGCAAAAAGAATTATTAAAGTTCAATAGAAGCAGTCAAGGAAAGCAATGAGACTTCTAACAGGATACTGGCACCTTAAAAGACATCTCACCCTAATGGGAGTATCAAACGATGCCACTTGTAGAGGTTGTACTTGTATGGAAGAAACTTCAATACACGTCTTATGTGAAACTTTTTCTGCACATTTGAACACTTGGGTCAGCACTTGATTGAACCTTGGATGTTGCAGAAAATTCCTGTAAAATGTCTGCTGATTTTTGCTTCAGTCACTGGTCTCTTCAAATAAGGTTTTCTGAGGGGTATAGTACAATAGACCTATATATATGGCGTCACAGTGCTAGGTTCTTTTGGAACCCCTCCTCCATCTTAGTTTAAATCTAATCTAATCTAACCTAAAACTCCATCATTTACACAGATAATTCTCGAACATTTTATGATATGTCTTGCAATGATATATCTATACATATTCATGTACTTATAATGAACTACAATTGAATAAATTAATCTTAAGCAATAAAAAATGTTTGACATTAAAATTTTAGTCCAATTTCATTTTCAAACTCAAATTGAAGAATCAGTTTGATAATTGCATCACAATTAAAAGTATTTAAATGTGCTATAATTGATGACATAATGAACATAAAATAAATAAAAAAAATACTTGTAAAAATATAAAACTTTATTTTTCAAAGATAGATTTACATTCCATTGGCCTAGTATCAAAAATATGAAAGAATTAAACTAATGTTTTCAATACACAAATGAAAATGAAAAATTATAAATTGTAACAATATTGTTAACAAAACAACTGAAACATCTAAATTCTATGGCCAATATGTGAAAAGTTGCATTGATCAAAGTCTTGCATAAAAAAATGAAAACATGTATTTACAAGGTGAATATGTGGTTTATACAAATAAAGCTTAACTTTAATGCAAAACATAATACACATATTTACAATCTGTTCTTAAATGTTAAGTAATGAAATATTTTAACTAAAAATTCAAATTAAATTACAAATGAAAAGAGATTATTTATCAAAATAAGAATTTTAATTAAATACTTTTTTTCAAAATTATATATATATATATATATATATATATATATATGCTGATATGATGATTGAAAAGATATTTTCCCATTTTCAAATCAATGCCATTACATTAATGTTCAATCAGAAAACATATAACTGAAAACAGTTGCACATATGTAAAAAATAATAATAATAAATAAATAAATAATATAGTTTTAATATGCATGAAGAGCATATTATGGTAAAAAAATATAAGAAAAAATACATAAACAATTTTAAAAAATCTAAAATTTAAAAAAATTTTAAATGTGAAGAACAGATTGTAGATTTAAAAAATGATAAAATAAATATCATGATGAATTTTGGAACTGATTTTGTAAATAATTTCGATTTTGCTACCTTAACAAATATGCATCCAAGTACTTATACTCACTGAAATGAGTGAAAATAGTTTCATAAGTACTCATTTTTTTCTCTCACTAAGTATGCATCTTTTCTTAAATTGAAACCATTTTGATTGTTTCAATGATTTTCAATCTTTCGTTCAATAAAAATCTGTCTCAAGTTTGGAAAAATTCAGAAATGAAAATAAATTTTAAAATATGCCATTTCACTTCTACTCTTTTTCATACTTTATTTAACGTAAAACTGGTATTATTTAAAGTGAACATTTTTCTTGCTTTAAAAATAGCTAACATCAAAATATTCTATTTACAGTTACTTGAGCTATAAGCACTTAAAAGTACTCCTTAAAATATAGTTTAAGGAATTTATTATGTACAAAAAACCTTTTTATAAGGGAAAAAAAAAAACCAAAACATACACACTGAAAAACAAATTTACATATGGAATACATTTCAAAAGTGAAATGTGGGATTTTTATACTACAACATGAAAAACATTCATTAAAACAACTTCCTTCCTTGAACTTCTATTTTCACAATGTGCCATAACTTTCATAGATACCTTGGCCTGCTGCCATATAAATCTAATAATCATACAACATCAGCCATTTATGATTCCAAGCTCTTTGGAAGAAGTGTGGGTTTTCAAGCCACATACAACAGTCCAATTCATTGTGATTCTTAGTGGAAGTATAACATTAGCTGCTCATTTGTGCAAGGAAAAAAAGTGTTGCTTTACATACCATCCTGATCTTCATCCAGTGAAGACAGGAATAATAGTGCTATGAATAAGTTTTTTAAATTTATGTTCAATGAGGCCTTATCACACACAAAAACGGTGCACTGCAGGGAAACCAGGAAAAGCCTCTGATATGCATATTTACATGGCTTTTTTCCTTTCAGCGTTCTAGCAGCAAGAAAACTGAAATTTATTTTATGAACTATATGGCATTATCACACAATAATTTCCCTTATGACTCTCTTGGATCGAGAATTAGGGGTGGAATATCCACTTTCAAGGCTTTCATCAAACATCATTGAGTTTGGATGCATTTTTTCATCATCTCGCATGTTATAAGGATCAGGCAAGCCACTAACATCATAATAGGGTGAATCTGAAAGAAAAATAGTTTTATGAATAAAAGAATATTAAATTGAAACAGAATTTATCTTCTTTATTTAAATGAAAATTGAAACAACACTCGAAACACTTCAGCAAATTTTTAAAAAAATAAATAAAATAAAATAAAATAATTTACATTTTCAAATAAAAATGTCTTTGCATTTTCAAAACATGTTTCTATTAATTGTATTATTCCTTTACAATAAAATCAGGAAATTTACTAAAAAAAATCTCAATATACTGGAATTTTATACCAAGGTTAAAAAACAAAGTAAATGCAAATTTTTAAGTATAAAATAAAGACCTGAGGAAAAATTTTTTGGCTGAAACAGTATCAAATGATATTTTAATACTAAACTTTATTAATATAATATATTTTATTTTTATAATGCCCAATAATGAATTTTACACATCTTAATTTATTTTTGAATTATAAATTTTTTAATTTTTCAATAAACAATTGTCTGTTTTGCTAATCTACTTACCATTTTTGTGCATTTTATAAATGAACTTTTCAGTTTGTCACTCAAGTATGTTTTCAACTGATATTAATGAATTTTTAGAGTCACTTTGTATCTGATGGATGTAAAAAAATTCGAAGACTGATATTTATTTTTAAAATAAAGAGTCTAGTCCAAATATTATTTTGTTTATGCAATTCTAATATACTTAAAACAAATAAATAATTTCACAGTACTTATATTTTGAGGTAAATGTATCACATGTACATATAAAAAAAAAGAATTAAATTTAAATAATTGCAAGCATTTTAATGCTTTTTAGTAGATTTATTTACAAAAATTACAAATACAGTAATTTTAAAAATATCTAAAAATGTTAATTTTTACAATTATTTAAAAACATTTGTAAACAATATCAGTATCGTTTGTAAATAATTCGGTAAGAGTATAATATTTGTGAATAATTATATTATCAGCTAAATTAAAAATCTGTAATGGAATACTCACGTAAATGACTATTCTTCATGTTCATCATATCAGCATTAACTGGTTTGAAATCATTGCCACTGTAATAATCATTGACCATTTCACCATCATAAGGGTAATATGAACCATCAGGAGGCATGTTCATATGTCCATTCGGACCCATGCCAATATCCCGATCACCAGGAAATAATAATCCTAGAAATATAAATGTATTACTTAAATTAAACAATATATATTAAATACATCTTTATCAAGAAAGTATTAACAAAAAATTTTTAAACCACAAAATTATCTTCCTTATTATTTCTTTAAAAGTTAACAAAATTCAAAATGAGGAATAACATTAGCTAATGCCAGCTAAACAAATACTTTACAAATTGAAAGTAAACTTGTAATAATAAAATCCATAAATATTAATAGAGAAAGTAATTAGCTCTTATTTGATTTAGTATAAGGAATTATGTATTTAAAGATATATATAAAATGTGAACCATACAAAATTAGGTAAGTAACTAGTATTAACACAACTCTAATATAATTATTTAAAAAAAAAAATGTCTTGGAAAGAGAGATGATCAAATTAACTTTCTATTTTCTCAATATTTCTAGAAGTTTTGTCTTTTCATAAAATTGTATTTCATCAATAAAGGAATGCTAAAGTGATAAAGGCATTTATTTGTTAAAGAACTTTTAAATAAATATATAATATATGAATAAATTCTTCAAAAGGCAATTTCACATGACAGTATTTTAACTTGTCTTATTACAGAAGAACAGGCTTACCATGGTCAGGATTTCCTGGACACATATGATCATTG
The DNA here is from genome assembly GCA_030067965.1 of Latrodectus elegans. Taxonomy (NCBI): domain Eukaryota; kingdom Metazoa; phylum Arthropoda; class Arachnida; order Araneae; family Theridiidae; genus Latrodectus; species Latrodectus elegans. The sequence goes on from CM057813.1 coordinate 36,759,148, forward strand.
GGAACATCTGGCATTCCTGTCATGTATATATTGCTTTTAGGATTAGAATCCAATACATCACCATGCTTAGTCAGATTTTCCTCAGAATAATATGGAAGAGTGACAGGAGGTGGACCAGCACTACATAAATTTTATTGAGTCAATATTTTTAAATATAAATTACAATTTAAGAAAAATAAAATACTCAACAAACATTAGAAAACTTACTTTAAAGTCTTTATTTCCTGTTTCTTCTTATTACCTATAAAATAATAATAATTAGAAAAAAAATCATCTTTTTATTAATGTATGTTTAAGGTGCTTAAATGCACAAATTAAAAGTTGCAATGATTATCTTACCTTTATTGGATTTTCTACACCAACAGAAGCAAATGATTATTATAACACACACAACAGAGAGTGTTCCAGTGATTGCGATAATCATAACCATATTCTGTACTCTGTCAACACCTGCTGTTTCAACAGATCGTGGAGAAGAGTCTAATTAATGTAACAAAAAAAAAAATTAAAATTCTGTTTACAAGTAACATTGGAAGTTTATACAAATGGATATAAAATTAGTGTGACAATTATAAAAAGGATAAAAGTTTTGAATTTAGGTATTTTTAAAAGTGGTTATCAATATGTGGTTATCATAACTAAAAGAGTTATCCCTAGTTTGATAATTAAATATCAAATATACTGCTTGTTAATATTTTTTGTACAGGTAAATGTTTCAATTATTATCATATCTATCTCAAAATGAAACATTTACAAAATTCTTTTATGGAAATCTAAGATTGTAAAACCTTTCACTCTTAATTAATTTTAACTATTAATATGTAATACAAAAAATGAAGTTCATGAGAATGAATGTAGTAAAAATTTAAGAATTCTTATTTCCATTCAATTTTATTAAAATTAAATGAGATGCAAGCAGATAATAAAATTTAAATAGAAAAACTTTGATAAGATAAATTTTAAAAATTTAAAGCAACTAGTTAGTTTTATGCAACAAAAAAATTGAACAAGAGAGAGTGAAAGCTTTATATTATTAGCATCTTGAAACAATAATTTGAAACCAAAGAAAAAGTTGTTATTAAAAAAATTATGCTCAAGAATTTAGAGCACATATAAATATTTCAAAAACAATTATTATACTTACGGAGATATTTTTAAACTGCTATACTCCTTTTCGTAAGCAATAAAAAATTTAAATGTACATCATTGTTATTTTTTGCAATAACATAAAATGTTATGAATCTATACATTAGACATGATGCAAAAAAATATTATCAATTACCATCAAATGGACTTGCTATTTTTGCATCTCCACACCATGATTCATTGCTCTGCAAACAGAGTGTCACCCGAACATCACTAAAACTCTGTGATCCAGGTTTCAAGTAGACAGTTTCTTCTGGAGCATTGACTTCAATATATTTCTGCAAAATCCATTCTGCTCCATCAGCATACCTTGCTTGAACCTTAATATATAAAAATTAATTATTCCATAATATGTTACAATATTAATGATTAGAAATACAATAAATGACAAATAATAAATTAAATTAACTGAATTATAAATAATATTACTTGATAATATAATTTTTAGAAGTTTTAATAACGAATTTTAAAATGTTACTTATATACCAGCATTGAAGCAATTTTTATGAATTTCATCAGTGTAAATACAAAGACAAAAATCAAAACAAAAATCTTTCGAATAAACTTAAATACAGCATAAATGAAATTTTTAATAAATAAAATAAAATGATAATGTAAATTCTTACTTTTGCTAATAAGGGAATAGGCAAGTGGTCAACAGAAAAGGTGAGCTGACTTGTATCTTTATCAAAATGAGCATCAAGAGCACGTGGCAGATCTAACAAAAAAAAGTACAAAACATTTAAAAGATATTTAAATTTACACAAAGCACATAATTTTTGTAAGGAAAATTCATTTATTGTATTATTACTATAATGGATGTAGATGTTTATTAATATTTATAAAAATATTAAGTTGTGTGTTCATGTAACCACATGATTACTATTAAATGAAACAATTGAAGTTTGTAAAATAATCCCAAAATGTTAAATAAGTAAATGATCATAAAATTAAAATATTATCTCACTACATCAAAACTGAAGAGATCATTTTATGCATAATATCAGTACTAACTATCTCTAAATATTTTATCCACAGAAAACTTTATATTTGGAATTTATAGCCTCTTTAAGAAACAGAATTATAAAAACAAATTTAAATATTCCTATATAATACATTTTATGTACACTTTTAAAATAACACAAATTTCTTAAAACTTAGAAACAAAAATTTCTCTTAAACATGCAAGAAAGTTATGACATTTAAAATTTTATAAAAGATATTTTTTTTTATTTTAATATTAGATTAAAACTATAAAACAATAAAAAGTAACTTACCTCGTAAATTTGCTGCAATAAAAAAAGAGGAGAACAAATTATTAGTTTTTCAAAACAAGATTGCATACATAAAGACAGAAATATTTGATTCAGAATAAATAACACAAATATACTTCTAAAGTTTTAGTAAAATGAATTAAGAAAATATTTTTATAAACTTGGAATCATAAAATCATTAAAAAATAAAGGTTTGAAAATAATCTTCCCTAAATCTGATTTGCCTTAAATATCAATATATATTATTTAATGAATTTTAAAAATATATTGTAATAGCTTAAAACAATTCAATAATTTTAATTAGTAATTAAATTTAATAATTTCTATTTTTCTTTCAATCTTTTTAATTATAATCAAGAACGAATATGAAAAATTATTATATTATTTAAATACTTACGTTTTGTTTTTATAATAAGCTCATCTGAATATGGGCTATAACCTCGAGGATTTACAGCAAGAACTTTGAACTTGTACTCAGTTTCAGATTTTAAACCTATATTTAATATAAATAATTATTCCATTGAATTTGCATCAAATTAAGACATTTTAAAACTTATGTTAATTAAACCTAATAAATTTTAATTAAATAATGAATATGAATGGGAAAATCCTTTACTAACCAATAATTTCGCAAACTGTTTGGGATCTACATGATTCATTTCTTCCTCTTGTATTTTCTCCTACCGGCCAGTATGTGATCAGATATTCAGTGCTTGCAAATCCGCCATTGAAACCTTCAGTCCATCTTAAAGTTATTTTATCTGAACTTGCATCAACTAATTCAATATTAGAAGGTCTTTCTGGAACACCTATAAAAACATTGCAATCATTAAACAAAAAAAGAAAAAGAAAATTTAAGTGTGCATATATAAGACAGACAAATACCATCTATATTTCCATAAAGAAAAGAAAATTCAAATTCAATATACAAGGTTTAACTTTATTAAATAATAAAGTTAAATAATAATGACATAAAAGAATAGAAATTTTAAAAATAATCTTATTTAAAACAGTATTATCTAGTTACTTTCATAGTTTTGGCTAAAATCTTTTTTCTTTTCTCTTTACAAAGACATTATTTGGTCTTTGAGTTAAATAAATAAAAAAAAACCTACTATTCAAGATGAATTTAAAAAAAAAATCTAAATAAAAGTGAAAACAAATTAAGTGTCATTAGAAAGCTTGATAAAAGTGATGAATAATATTTCAATTCAAATTATGCAAAATTGTTATCAATGCTTAAAATTAAATCAGTATGTAAAATAAAAAACTTTTACTTTACATTAACATATTAGTATAGTTTGCAAAGTACAAATTCAAAATTAGGTAACTAATATGCAGTTGAATAATACCTTTCTTAACAAGCTTGATAATTGTCTTTTTATCACCTCCAACTTGATTCCATGCACGACAAGTGTACTCTCCATAGTCATCTTCAGTTAGATCTTTAATGGATAAAATGCCAACAAATGTATCACTACCAATTTCTGTTACATTGGTACCATAATTTCCATAATTGTCCAATACTCTTCCATAATGAAACCACTCAAACACTGGCTCTGGGTAGGCTTGCATGATACATTTCAGAACAGCAGTTTCACGAGGATCGAATGCAACTCTGTTATAGGTATGCTTTACAATTGGTGAATCTAAAATTTAAAATATATCTAATTATTCAATAAAATTACAATGTTATTGGTTAATTTAAAAAACAGTGAAATATTTGCAAAATACATAAAAAACATAAATTAGCTTTTATATTTAGCAAAAATTAGCATTTTTTAAATCTACACTTATTGTACATGAGTTATCATTATGCTTTTTTCATTCAAAGTAATGTAGTATTACATTTTATAATAATAATTTTAAAATAAAATTTAAATTTAACCTTAGAATAAATTCAGACTTACGTTCAACTTTCAAAGCCATTATAGATGAAACATCTCCAAATCCATTATCATAAACACAAGCAAATTTTCCACGATCTTCAGAAGTCAATCTGCCATGTTTTCTGTCTCTGCCTTCAAATACAAGAGTTGTTTGCAAAGAATTCACATTATTATCTTCAATACTGTTAGTGGTGATAATTTTGAAAAATCCACTGTCTTCTGGGATAGTTTGACCATTATGTGTCCATTGTACTTGTGGCATGGGCTTTCCTCTGGCTCTACATGTCAGGCTGAAATTCACATCAGTTTCTTTTCTAATAACTTGTGGTCTTAGTGGAATTGTAAGAGAAACTGGTTCTATAATTAAAAAAGATATTCAGTTTCATGCGTTGGAAATTTTTCACCACATAAAGTGTATTTAGTCATTTACATCAACCTTTTTCCACTTCTTATTATCATACAATATTAGAACTGTGTAATAACAAGTTCTTCTTATATTACTTTTAATAAGAACAAAAATTAGTTTTTAAATTAAAGATAAAGTAATTAGTATTATAAATAGTAACATGCACTGATGTGGCTTATATCACAATTTTATTAAAACTATAAAATATTAACTTCATACCATATACAGTTAAATAAGCAGAAGCTATTGATCCATATCCTAAACTGTTTTGAGTCTGACAGTAATATTGTCCTTCATGACTAATATGGGCTGAAAGAAGAGTATAATTTGCTTTGCGACTCAGTTCAACTTTGTCTTGCCCTTCCTTCCACCACCTGTATTCAGGAAGAGGGTATCCTGGTGGTTTTGCAGAACACATTAGTGTAAAGGGTTTACCAGTGACAGCTTCTAGGGTGGAAGGCTGAATGATTGTTTCTCCAGGTTTATCTAAAATAAATTATAATTTTAAATTACACATTTCAATTATTAATTCCTATTGTTTTACTTGAATGTTTATATTGGCCATCGTAATTATTAAAAGAATTTAAACTTAAAACTTACGTCTGATATGTATGATAATAGAAGAGTTGCTTGAGGATTCTCTCTGCATGGAAGATCCAGATGGACGAGCTGTTGTTGTGGCTTTGCAGAAGTATTTCCCAGAATCTTCAGATGAAACAGAATCTAACCTTAGCGTATCACCATTTTGTCTAAAGAAAGCATCATTTTCTTTAGTCCAAGTAATGGTGTGAGGTGGAGGATATGAAGCAACATTACATTTGACTGCTAAAGATTCTCCCACAGATACTTCTTTCTCTGGTAATAGATTAACAGTTGGTCCATCTGCAAAAAATGTTTAACTCAATACATAAAGGAGACATATTTACCAATAACCAATGAAATAAAATTGAAATAATCTTCAATTAATAAATGTTATTTATATTTATAACTTTAATTAATTATAGTTATTCTATTTTGTTTATTCAGAAATTAATTATAATTTTAAAAACATTTTTGATTTTATACAATTTTTCCATGTACCACAATTGTACAACACATGGCTTTATAAAAAATATAATGAAAACAATGGTTACTTTCAATAAAAAATACATTTATCAGCAATAGCTAAGAGAAAAATCTGTCTAAACAACTTAATTCACTTACATAAAACTGCAAGCTCTAAATTAATTTGAGTAGATTCACCAATGCCATTCTCAGCCACACAAGTGTAAGTTCCACTGTCTTCAGGTTTCACTGCAGGAATTGTGTGATTCATAGTATGGGAGAGAAGTTGCCCAGATTTCATCCATCGAACAGTTCTAGCAGGAGGGTTGGCATTAACAGAGCAAACTAGAGAAGCATCACTATTTACCATGATTCTCAATGGATTATAAGGACCTACTCTAATTCTTGGAGCATCTGTAATACAACATAAAAAAAATCATGTAATGACATTCATCTCATGCATAAAAAATTAATTAAATTAATGACATATTTACGCAACACAAATAACATACATTGCACTCTTAAAGATACAGATGCCTCCATTCTTCGTTCTTCAGAAATAGCTCGATTCCAAACAGCACATTTATAGGTGGCATTATCGTCTTCCATTCTTGGATTTATGGACAAAACATTGGTAGTAGGTCTATCTCTTGAACCGCCTTTCTGAAGTTGCCCTTGAAGAGGAATATTTTCCCTATACCATTGTATGATAGGATCAGGACTACCGCCTTGACTCATGCAAGACAAAGCAAAAGTTTCCCCTTCTCGAGCTACAGGCTTTGGAGGAGTTATTTGAGGTGGGCCAGGTGGAACTAAAATTTAATAAATATTATTTGAGCATGTAGTAGGACCAATAAAAATTAATTTATTACAACATTTAACTTTTTAAAACAGTTAACTCATCTATATTACTTAAAACAAATAAATTATATAAATTCTTAAGAGGAAAATAGTAACATTAAATAGAATCGTTATCATTCAGATAAAACCTTTTTTAAAAAAATCCTTATTTTTTACTGATAATTTTGGATATTTTGACAAATTAAACTTATGAGAGTTAAATTTTTTGACACTTTGAAAATTTATTTTTATTTAAACTGCTTGAGAGAGATGAAACTGTCTTAAAAAAATAATATTCTATATATGAAGACAAAATATAGAAAATTAATTTTATTATAAAATTATAACAAATACCCAGAAATTTGGCTATTACGCCATTATTTCTCAAATATAGAAAATAAATATAAGATTTTATTAATTTGCAATTACAAAAAAATTTACATCAATCCGTTCTTAAATATTTCAAATTTTCCTATAAAAACAGAAAAATAAATTTCAGTTTTTCAGATTTCTTTGTGAGTAATTTTTTATAACCAAATTTTAATTCATTAATCAATGGCAATAATTACCTATGTTGACAAATTAATTTTATTTAAGACATCGAAAATATTTTTATATATTAAATTAATAGAGAGATGGCAGCACAAGCGCATATTGTACTTTTTTAATTTTGAAAATAAATGTGAATTCAGTAGTAACTTAAAAAAATACTCAACATCGTTGGTAATTTATTTCACCTAAATAACATGTTTTATAAAATTACAAATGAAAACATGCTTAAAAAAGATATTTTAATTGTCATTGATAAAACAATTTTAAATGGAAAATATGTTTTATAAAAGGAACAGTAGATGGCGCTACAAGTAACTTAAATGAATTTGTCTTTTAAATCGTATTTAGAATTATCATGAAAGATTTCTGAATTAATGTTTTAAAAAACTATTTTGATGAAACAAGTAATTCTAAAAAATTACTATCAACTTTTTGAAATCCCTTTATTTTAAAGCAACTAAATATTGGATTTCTCTAAATTTTCTTTTCTCTAAACAACTTCACTTTAATTTTATATCTTTAAAGAAAATCTGAAACATTCTCATAACTTGTTTGTATAATTTTGAAATTGCTTTGTTAAATTAAATTAAAAATATCTAATTTAATGCCCTGTAGTTATTGTGTAAATTTTATCGAATGAAAGTGCTTGATAAATGAAAAAAAATTTTGGTTATCTCTTTTTAATCATATAAATATATTGATTAAATATTTACAGTAAAATGTTTCAAGTAGGCTTTTACAATTAACATTCAATGCAATCTCACTTTTTAAGAGATAATTTGTTTAGATCCATTTTTGAGGAGATAATATATAATTTCAATAAAATTCCTAAGTAGCATTTTTTAAGAAAGATAACATAAGTTAAAAAAAAAATCATTTATGAAACTTACTCAAAACTGTGACAGAATATTCTGCTAGTATGGAGAAGCTACCACTAGTGATATCCTTCAGCCTGCACTGAAACTGGGCATTGTCTTTTTGATACTGGGCCCTCAAGATGGTCAAATCATAGCGACCTTCTTCAGGTTTGAAATCTACAGTATACCGACCATCATTTTTCTGATTATTCATCCAAAGGAAATCAGAGCTTGAAGGTAAGATCCTCATCCAATAGATGGTGGTTTTGTCGGGATGGTAGACATTGATGCGACAGGATAGCCTGGTGCTTTGGTCTTCTACGACGTCACGGTTCTCTATTGCTTGAGGCGAGCAGCAACCCAGAACTGCAAAGACAAATACAATCACTCTTAAATATCATATATAAAAAGTTTCTACTTTAGAAATGAATTAAGGAAAATATAAATACATAATAATACATAACACATTTTTTTAAATTAAATCTATCAGTATTTTGCTTCAAGTAATGATAAGGTATCAGTTCAATATTGAAATTAAACTATTTTTTAGATATTGATTATAGTTTAAGAATATTCAGTTTTTGATTTTATATAAGATAGTTTTTACTAACGAAAATTCCAAATAACAATCAATTTATTTTTTCCGTATATTTTATACATATAGCAAAATTTATTTAAAAGCTTAATTATTCATTAAATTTACAAGTTCATAGGAAATTGCACAAAATTTTAATAGAAAAACTTAAAACGAAATTCTTCTAGGAAAAAAACCCTTATTTATTTCCTTAAGATTGGTCAATGATAAATCAATTTAAGGTTGATACATAATATTATTATCAAGCTGTCGATAGATGTAATAAAATAATTTTTAACTTTTTTGCTGGGATTTCATCACTAAACATTAAAAGATTCATATTCAATGTATGAAGGAAAATTTTACATATGAGAGTATAATGCATTTTCAATTTTTTTAATGTGTAAAGGGCAAAAATTAGCAAAATAAATCTCTTAAATTCTATTTTTTGTAAAACAAATATTTTGAGATTTAAAATAAAAAGTAATTTAATGTTAACAACTATTTTTTAAAAAATTAAATTTAATGTTACCTAATTTTTTTAAAAAAAAGTTAAGAATATAAAAAGAAATTTAAATATGGAAAAATTGGTCCCGTGCACTTATAGTGTCTTTACATACATATACAATTGATGAAATGAATATATGCCAGACAAAAATAAAATGTGTTTAGGTTTCCATTTCTGAAAAAATTGAAATATAAATTTATCAGGATATTAGGGCGATAATCCTCACTAATAAAAATGGTAATATAAATGTGTTCTCGATTTTAGCTGCAATGAACATTTTTATAATATCCACTGTGTATTTCCCCATCCATTATTCATAAAGAAAATAAATTTCCGAATCTCAATCCCCGAATTTTATTTCAAAGCACGTGCTTATGCAAAGCTTATATGTAAATACATTTCTGCTGGGTGATAAATTTCATCTTCGACAAACACGAGATTACTTACATTTCCCACCAGAGCGAGCATCAGTCGGTCAATCTCAACAAAATGCAGTACAACATTGAAAATGCATCTCTTTTTAAGGATTAGCGCCTAAAGGTGGGGAGTCTCGGGTCAAAGACGTGCCAAAAAGACGACAAAACTTTTTTTGAACCCTAGACAGCTGTGTTTGGTTTTAGGATAGGGTTTGACATTTGGTAAACACCGGTTCTACCGGCTTTTAGTGATTCAGGAAGTATGAGAACGAAGGCACACACGAGGTAAAATTCTTTCTTCCGAAAAAGCACCCTCCAGGTAAGAATATCGTGATGGCATCTTCTGACCAGGAATCATCTTTGGGCTATATAAAAATCTGAACTCGTGGAGGCCATTAAGGGGTGATTTAGTTTGTTCCTCATTCCATCCCCACCCCAAAAATCGATAAAGGAATAAAAATGAATATCGATAGGTACCACTGGATGCTTATTTTTCCGTACAACATAAATCTGTTTATAGTGGGAAAAAATAAAAAAAACATATTACAATTATTTTCAAATTATTCAGTATAATGTAATACTCATCATCTGAATTGATCTATTAAAAACATTCTATTATTATCAAATTGAGAAAGCATTAAATATTCAAAAAAATATTTCAAAATGATATCATCGTAATAATGATTTACTACGAGTTGCTTACATTCCTAGAATAGGTGTTGTTCAATATTCTAAAACGATCCTTAGTTCTCTACATTTCTTTCAAAAAAATAAAATTTTGATTTAATTTTTTAAAAAAGATAATTTTGAAAAAAGTTAATCCTGATTGCGACTTAAAATACAACCTGCTTCTTAATACTATTGTCAAGTAATGAGGAAAATGAACAGTAAAATAACAAAGTAAAAAAAAATGCAATCTTCGTTAACAGTATCAACATCACTTCGTATTCAGTATTAACATCACCTCAGAAATTTTTAAGTACAACCGTTAATATCAAAAAATATTTATTGTAAAATTAATATGTCGTTTTTAATTATTAATTACAATTACACCCAAAAAATTCATTTATTACACAGATATTTGACTGAATAAAATAATTATTTATTTGTAGCAAGTATTAGTTAATATGAAATCTTTTTAACATATCTAATGAGATACATTTGAAAACTGAAAATTAATTTCTTAACAGAAAAAAAAAAATTTGTGTGTGGACGTATTTAAAGTTATTTTAATACTTTTAAGTCCGCAAATAATTGTAATTGATTTTAAAACTAATTCAATTCTCATGAATAATATACAAAATTTTAATTTTTTGAACACATTTTAAGTAATTCCATAGTTTTATCATTTTCAATACACCATTTGCAAATATAAAATAACTCAGAAAAAGTAAAAAAAAAAAAAAAAAAAAATGGGCTGCATATATATATATGGTGGATTCAAAATATAAATTTGTGGCACTCTTATCGGAATATCAAGAAAAGATCCGTCATCACAAATTCACCAAAACTTTCAAGGACAAAAAATAACATTATTACATAAGATTAGAAAAAAGTGAAAACTAGGGGGGGAGCACAATAGCGAAACGGTACCGAAAATTACACTTTCTCGTAAAGCATCGCTGATTCTCAGAAATAAGATGTACCAAACGACCGAAAAAACGCTTCTCCAATTTTCTATTTTCTTTTCTAGTTTTTTAGCGACATAATTTTTGATTCTTTTTTGTTCTTTTATCGCAAAATTTCCCGCCAAAGTAAGATGGTTATCGAACGCAATGGAAACTCCTACGTGCAATTCAGCCCGCCAATTTTCGAAGTTCATCATCATTTGCAGACGATTTGGAAAAGACAAAGACAGTGAGTTTCGAACTTGACCATGGAGTTCGAAATTGAAATAACCTCTGCTAAAGTCGTCGGTGTGTATGTGTGAGGGGTGGCATAGGTTGATATAATAAAATGGACAGACTTCTTTCTCTCAAGAGCGAAGGGGACAATGGGATTGGTCAGATAGCTTGAGTCATGCTTGGTTGCCCACCTTCTCTTTCGACCATAAGCGGATGCAGAGATGGCATTTTCTTGAGAACCCAAGTATCGTGACACTCTTTGCTTCCGTTTGTCTTGTCACAAAGCAAGGGGTGCGGCGGGGAGATTTCACACAGTTCTGTGTAGGATGATACTGCGCATGCCCTGAAAGTGACTCATTTTTCAGCGTGTCATGTCCTCTCGTCTTTGTTTGCAAATTTTTCGACATTGACAGTTTAGAAACTTTTTTCTCTTATCAACAACACTCCCACATGATCCATTTTTTATTGTTTTTCTGTCGATAGTGTAACTAATAATTAATTTCGGTTCTCATGAATCAAATGCATAGATTTGAACTGCATTCTGAAGCAAACATATCTATAACGTCAAGCTCAGTTATACATTTTTAACTTTTATATTAATGCAATAAATAAGAAGCAATAATTATTGTCTAATACAAAAATAAATGAAAAAGAAATTAAATTAAATTTAAAAATATAAGATTCTGTATCAACTGATCATACTAAAATTAATCAAATGTACAGCAAAATTTTTTTTTAATTTGCCTTAACTCCTCGATCGAAATCCAAGCTGTTGTGATTGCTGTAACATTTTTGTTTGAAAATGATATCTCATTCGTTTTCCTTTTTCTATTTTAAAGTTGCGATCAATAAGATAATTTATTATACTGTAACATATTCAATTCATTTATTTTTATCACTACATTAATATTTATAAATAATTTTACTAAAATAACTTTTTAAAGCGCTTAAATTGAAAATACACATCTGCAATTCTAGATGAGAAACCAATTAGTAAATTTATGTGCTGAGAGAGACGTTTAATCATACAATTCTTTCTTTGATTTCATTACACATAAAATAAATGTAAATTAAGTAAATTGCGGTGAATAAAATTAAATATATACTAAAGAAATAAAATAAATTATATAAATATATACTACTTTTAAATAATAATAAATATATACTACTTTTTAATACATATAAGAATATATACTAAAAAGAAAATAATCCTAACAACGGTAAGTACTAAAATTAAACCGCATAATGGAGAAATTAAATCCGGAAATTTATAATAAAGAAATAATAATTATGACCAATTATTAGATACCACCATCTAAAATTGTAAATTAATCAGAAATCAACTTGGTATGTTCTGAACGTGTAGAAGCATCAATATATTGACTGACCTTGCCATTTACATGGGAAAGTTGATACGTATCAAAATATTGACTTTGTAAAAGACTAAGAAAAGACAATCACAAGGAAATTAATGATTCCTTTCTAAGATTGGAAGTAAAACAATCCAATTGATAAAGCAAACACAATTAATAAGTTCCAAGTTTTTAGCGTCTTTCCCAGCCATTCGATGCGAAGATCTTTTCAGAGATCCAACAAAAGACATCCTCATGAATGAAACAACTCAGCCGAACTCTCTTCTGGGACGATAATTGGCGTGAGTTTCATAAGCAAGGGAACTGGTGCAGATACTCTGATTACATCTTTTAACTTCATAATATAAAAAGGGGTAAAAAAAGAACATCCTCCCGAAGATTTCAACCTGCCCAACATTATGTGTAAAACAAATGGGATGCCAGGTTTTTTTCAATTTTCGACTCGGTTTGATAACTTTTAGTTCAATGAAAATACGGGCCATGGAAAACACGATCCATTGTACCATCAACAAAATAATAGCGATGGTTAAAGTAAAACGTGTTCATTGAAGAAAAATACGTGTAGTGTACGAATCTCTTTGTCCACTAATTATATCTGTGTGCAAAAGTCTGCACGATATACTGTATAAAATATTGAAACTTACATTTATAGCATTTTAATATGTCTCATTGTGTAACAATTATATGCCAGCATGAATTGTAACTTAAATTCATGTATTCTCAGTATATCACAGCTTTAATTAACATCATTCTTAAAGGCATTATCAATATTTCACATAATATAATACCTTTACATATTATTAATTTCATATTATAATGCTTTGGTTTTTGTGTTGGTTATGTAGCAGTAGACAGCAATAGAAGTCCTTTCAAATTCACATATTTTGTTTTAGAGTAAAATAATTTTTTTTTTCCCTTGGAAACCACATTTTCCTTTCTAAATACCTGCGTAGAAGCCACATCGTTCCAGCAAGCTTCTAAAAGATGATGATTCGTGCATTTAAAAAAATCTTCTTAAACTATAAAACATTCTTTCAGAAATATGACACCTTAAAATCTAAACATGGTTGTGTTCATTGTCACACTTCGTAATATGTTATCAAATTTTTACGATTGAAACGAACAACTTTATTTTTATGGTTGCTTTCTACGCTTTTTTCTGGCTTTATTTAAGTTATTTTCATTTTTTTAGCTTTCGGTCAGAGATGATTATTATTATTATAGGTTTTTGTGTTTCCTTCAACATCAGAATAAATCTCGATTCATTTATTACATTACTTGTCTTCAAGTCTTAATATAATGGCTGTGAATTATGATTTTTATGAAGCATATATCGAAAAACTTTTTTTTTTACTGAATAAGAATGAAACTAAAAAGAAAACTTCTAGGAATCAGATTCGTTGTCACACTTAAAATAAATTACGAGTATTTGTATGGTGAAGAAATAAAATAATCTGTATTTTCACATGAATCTTAATTTAATATTCGTTACTCATGATTTCCACACAACCAGGAAATTTTCTATAAAACTAATAGGCATATTACTTGCGCGTGCGAAATCAATTTACACTCTTCCTCCAATAAACTAACCTCACGTTTAAATTGCATTTTCAGAAAGCATTTTTTTTAATCAAAGTATCAATAATATTTTATAAGTACAGAATAAGAATTTTTAAATACAATTCAAATAAATTTCTAAGGAAAAAACAGTAGCAACAAAATTTATTGATTAGAATATTAAATAAGTAAAAATAATTACAATAATTAAAAATTATAATTAAAATTATATTTTATTTTCATTCATTATTTAATAATTAATTTGTCTGAATCCTTAAGCCAGATTTATTTTGTATGTCCAAGTTCAGAATTCGAGGAAATGGGTAACTCAAGATTTGCATTTGATGACCGTTACAAATATGATCTGTATTTAATCACTGTTATAATATAAAAATGTCTGGCAGCCTTACTAAATTACATTGCGTAAATTTGAAATGATCTTATATTTGTTACAAAAGAAATGAGATAAAATTCGAAAAAAATTGAAAATATCTTCCGATTTATCTCAAGAGAAGAGGGTAAAAAAAATAACATAATTAATGAATGAGTCAAAAATTGATTCACGTTGAATATAACCAACTGATACAACTGTTTATCTCACAGAACTAATCAAAACTTTCACCTGTCTTCCAAAAAAATACTGCAGCTCATGCATTGATAGGAACAGACGACTTTGCTGAGATAACGTGATGCTAAAGGAAGATAAACGGCGATCGAAGGTTTTGAAAACTGACGGCGGGGCACCCGCATATAAAATTATCACCCGCATTCTCCACTCCTCATTATCCCTTAGATAGTTTTCACTCATCATCTGCCTCTTCAAAAATCAGTTGAAAGGAAATGCGACTAACGATTTGCCCCAAAACTAGAAAAAGGTGCAGGACGTCTATCGTAATAAGCAAACTCTCTCTTCTTCCCTCCCGTTCCAAAATATCAAATTAAAAGCCCAGCAGCTGCCGTTTACCAACTGTGTTTACTACTTATAAAAATAACTGGGGACGGAAACGCACACGTGGTGGAAAAAATGTTTCCAAACGATTATGAAAATGAGGTACGAATGGTTTATCTGTAACCGCAAACTTATAAGCAACATAAATTAATTTTCCACGCATAACTGGGGAGATGATTAAAAATCATCTAATTAAAACCTGTCTCAAGTATTCAAATTCGAACCGTCGAAAACCGGTGTTAGTAATCCCAACTTATTTTCCTCAGCAACTTGGAAGGGAGCGTCTCAAAGGTTCTCAATTCTATAAAATATTGTTCTGTTACTAAATATATACAGTTAAGCATAGTTGTGCAAAACAGTACTTGTTACAAAGTAGTTCAGAATTATTTCAATCAAGAGATTCCTTGTAAAACGAGTTAACTTCCAATAAGTAAGCTAAAAGTTAATCAGCAATATTTGCACATGGAGTTAAATGTAAGAATGAACCATGAATTATAAATGAAAGTGTATTTGAATAAAATGAAACGTCATTTCCAATGAAATTTTCTGTAATCATTTTATCTTAATCCGTAATTTTATGGGACTGTCGAATGGAAACATAATTGAGCTGACGTTTTGTTGCATACAATTGCTGCCTGGACAAACAGGCATAAATGGAATGGCTGTTTCTGAAGCAATAACACGTTAACAATGCTTCATTAGAACGCTTTTGTCGAATACTAATTCCAATGACTCAACTCATTAAGCAAGACACTAACGTTGATCACGAAGAAGTATACTTAAAAAATGGCAAAACATAGCTCAATTAAGAAAACTCCCGACAAAGAATGTTAATATTTCCCCATCCGCTTAGTGTTCTATATGACTCATAAAATTTAAAAATTTTAAAAACTGAGTAGTAAGAAAAGGATTTTTTTGGGAGTTACTAATAAAAGCATACGTGGACATAAAAGAACTCTCTGTATTTGTAATATATAATTCTTTTTCTTAATTATGATTCCAGTATAACCTTAAGTATATTTATCACCAATTACGTATATAAAGAACGGTTCCAGCATTTTTCCGCTCTGAGGAAAGCCTAAATTTACCATACTTTGACTTTAAAATAAGCGTTTTATCACCTAAATATGATTAAGATATCTTTTGAATTTCAAGGCGATTACGAAGCCACAATCTAAAACTGACCTTGCTTATATATTGCCATAATTCAATTTCCTTAATAATGAAGTAAAATTTAAGGCAACCAAATATTGTTTAATTCATTGACTTTATTTGTGGTTGCATTTTTTTTTTTATTTTACATACACACTTTTTTAATAATTACTTTCGTTTTTATTTTAATTTTTAAACTTTTAAATACTGTAATAGATAAAGAAATTATGGTCTAAAAAAGTGTATTATAGTTAAATCTTGTCCAAATTCAAAGACAAATTTATCCAATTCTTTCATATAAAAAAAATTTTTTTCTTCTCAGCCAAAAAAAAGAAAGCAATAAAATTTCTTAATTACGATAGTGATCAAACATTTTACTTGATGTTTAAGTATTAATTATCTTTAGTTTGCAAAGCAAGCATTTAAAATAATGATAGAAGTATTCGAAGGCACACATTATATTTTCCTCAAGTGTGTACAGGTTACATTTGACGAACTTATATATTTACATTAGAACATTTTACATTTTTCTGGGTACGTAAAATGTAAAATGTACATTTTACGTACCCAGAAAAATGTAAAATGAAATTTCTGGGTACGTCTCCAAAGTCAGGTCTACCAAAGATATCAGTTTCAAACAATTCCCCCAGTGAAACAATCATCAGATTTTACTTATACAAAGAAAATATTCTTTTGACTAATTTTATGTTTCTAGCAAGAGCATAAAATTGCTTCACACAAGGAGCATGCTTTCAATCGGAAGTGACAGGAAACAGATGCATTCTAAAATTTTCCAATAGAACCCACAATCGGCATTCCACTCCAGAAGCAATGTGCCAAACACTTCGTGATTGAAAATCCAATGAATGTGCATCTTGGAACATCGCTGCCAAACCGCGAGCACGAATGTTATTATTCACTAAGCTCAGAATATCTGTTTGTTAACCTCGAGAACTATCGTTTTGAGCGCAATTTAGTCTTCAAGGACAATAGCACCCCCTTAGTAACTCTTAATAAGGAACACAAAGGTCTAATTGCAAGGGGCAGAAACCTATTGTGAAGGATTCAGTCAAGTGTGGAAAAAAAGAGAGAGAGATCCTATCAGTTACCGCCATAATCAGATAGAACGATTGTTTCCCTTTAAAATTTATACTACGGAATATCATGTGATCCATCCACCAACCAATCAGGTGTTCAGCTACTAGTTTGCGTTTAGACCGAATTGGCCTAATAAGGCACGCTTTCATAAAATTAGTGGCTATGAGCTGTTTCTTGTAATTTATCTTGGCCCTTAGTGTAATGAAAGAAAAAATACTTAAGTACACTGTATAGTCACTTCAGAAATCTGAAGGAAGATAAAATATTACTTTACTAATAATTGTGCTTCGATATCGAGCACACAAAATTCTTCGACCTGCGATTGTTCTTTACAACCTCAAAAAGCCAAAGCGGAAATGTGTCTGAAATTACTTGTGTATAACTTAATTGAATTTAAATAAAAACGATACTACTGAAACCTTTGTTGGGTTAATTAAATAACTATATTATTTAACTTTAATCTGTTAATCTACGTTAGATTTATTGGAACCGTGCAATTAAGAACATACATTTATGCAAGATATCTATGCGAATTTATCGCGGAAAATTTAGTCTTACAGTTTTCAGTATACATGCTAATTTTGAATTCAATAGACTTGTGAGTAAAATTTCATGATAATAAGTAAAATTGAAATAACTGAATTTATTTCTTATCGAATTGTACCCATGATGAGTAAACAGTTCTTTTCCTTTTAATATTAGACTCCTTTAGGACGTGTTTAAAGAATAAAAATGTCAAGTTACATTTATTTAATTCTAAACACGGACATTTAAAAACTTCAAATAATAAAAAAATCACATTTCATAAGAAAGAAAATAAGGAATTGAAAACGTCGCCCTAATTTCATTGCAAGTAGAAACTTGAATATCCTGGTACGTCGTGTGAGTTTGTGTCCAAGAACTCGCCTCGAAGTAGGTGGATTTGGAAATGAATGTCGGTCGCCAAGATATGGACATCTAATGTTACCGATTTTTTCATCAATTGAATACTTCTGCATTTTATAAATGTATGTACTCAGCAAATGATTTAAAATAGATAACGAATAAAAAAATTTACTTAAACACAATAAAAAAATTTCCCCTCACAAGTAATAGTCAGAATTTTATTCTAAGATGCTAATGTTGAAAAAGTTATATTCTATGACATCCCATTTATCGCAAATGATCTTAATGTGAAACGTTGATCGGTTAACTTATTTGAAAATAACCCACCTATACAGCATCAACAGTAAAAGTTGTAATTTAAAATCAATTGAGAAATTCATTGCAAGAATATATCCTGTTCACAAAAAAACAAAGCTATTTTAAAATTTTGAATTGTTAAAAAAAATTCACGTGTAACCTCATCAAATGAAAACGCTGAAAATTTTTCATTTATCTAAACATTTCAGAATAAAAGTAACTGCAAACCGTAATAAATACCAGCAGACAAAGAAAATAACCGAAAACTAGGAAGTTGTTTGGAAGTAACAAGAAAATAACGCAGTGAAGCATTTCAAGTCACATCGAAATATGTTGATATTTAAGGCAAAAAAATTTACAAATTAATCTATCATGAGTGAAAAAAAAAAAAAAAAAAAAAGAAACTATTTTCCTAAACATAATTCAAATTACAGAAAACAATATTGATTGATTGATTGCATAGATAAAACAAGCATAATTTCAATTAATAGCAATTCGTATTATATATATATATATATATATATATAATCACCTTCAAAATACTTTTTTCTCCTTTTTTTCAGAATTTTTTTTATTTATGTCTTTCTTCTTCACTTCCAATTATTAAAATGTAATAAAATAACTAAATCTGACTCTAATGTGAATTATAAGCAGAGTATTTGAAACAATTCTAACAGACGAGGGTAATAATTTAGATAAAGCAATGAAAAAAGTGATAAATGCTATCTTAGACCTAATAGCAACAAAAAGTTGGAGTGTTTCTACCAAAGTTATGGGAATGCATTGCTTCCAAATGTCTAGTATTCTCGTTTTGATGGAATGGTAAGGATTTAATTTTTTTTTCTCTCTCACAACATAAAATGTTATCCCCCCCCCCCAAGGCCACCTGCCACTTGTCGGGGGAAACTTACGAACGCTTGCTTGTAAAAGTAATTTGTCCCAGCTGACGAAAAAACACCATCTTAAAAAAATGACAACCATATGCGCCAAATATTTTTCTCTCTTCTCCTCCTATATAAGAAATAATACTTTTGAATAATTCCTGTTTTTCCATGTATAAAATTGTAATTAAACCGCCGAGGAAAGAAACCCAGGTGACATTTGGACGTTAGACGAAATCACCATTTTTTCCCTTATTAAAATATGATGAGCTTAAAAACAATTTGAGGGATGCCTATGATCATTAAAATAATTTATAATTTCAAGGATTGTTATTCAAAGTTCTAGTTATTTAGTTATAAGTTGTTCTAGTTATTTAGTTGCATTTTTATCTTAATTTTAATCTTTTCCCTTTCTATAAAATTTCAAATTTCTCAGCATTTCGCATATAATAACAATTCAAATTAAAAAAGCGTCAAATTGACAGTTTAACATTATTTGTCTAGTTTTGAAAAATTTAACGATATTCGTAAAATTCAATACTACATTTTAAATTTACTTCCCTGAAAATACAAGAGTCAACAACAAAGAAGTAAGAAATCAAATTTTTTAAATTAACAAATGAATGCTTTACTAAAGCTAACTGCGAACCATAAGTTTACAATTAATTTCACTTGTGTTTAATTGTTGGTATACTAATCACTAAAAATATATTTTCCATAAAATAGAAAAAAATTATTTTAATTGTTTGCAAAATACTTTTTTTTCATTATACAAGTCATTGACTTACTTTTCAAAACATATTTTACTTTTCAAAACAATTTACAATAAGAGAACAAAATAACTAACAAAAATAAACTAATTTTCAACAAGTATGCGATAAGAAATAACGCATATTATTTTTCATTAGCTTATTAAATGTGTTCAACAAAATAAAACACCAACTTATATCCACAAAAATGTCAATTACATAAAATAATACTAAAATAATATTCATTACAAATTTGTAAAAAACTTTATCCATTGCAAAAGTTATTATATTCATTTTCTTTATTAAAGCTAATAATTAAACAATTAAGACAATAAGAAATCCGAAATAATTATGACGAATGGGATAGCATTTATTAATAGCTGAGCTATATTTCAAAACGGGATTATAAAAGCAGATGACCTACAAGTCCTCCGTTTTATGCGAGTTGACGAAATTAGGAAATTCCTTCACGTCCAAATAAGTCCTGAACATTTCGAGGTTTTTCACGCCATGACCGAAAGCTTAACCAGCGTTGACGTATGAAATTGAAAATCACAATTTCTGTCTTAAGAGAAAAGAAAAAAAAGCACGAGCAAACAGGAAAGAGGAAGATAATAAAAGTCAGTGTCAGGGCAAAATTAAAATAAATACGACAAACGGATGGCATCGCCTAGTGACTTCAGTTTCGTCGGACTTCCTTTAAGAAGCAATCTTCTTCTTTGTTTACAAGCTCTCTGATTTCGTGTTGATTTTTCAGTTGCAAAATCCGATGACAACAGAATGAAATATAACAATAAAAACATTTTAATATGTAAACTTATTGGATATAAACTGAATAATACATTATTAATTTAAATTTTTTATGCTTTTATTTTTCAAAATATCCCATTTTTATCTTTACAATAAGCAATTAATATATTATGAAAATATAAAAGGGATGTTAATGAAACACATAATTTCAATACTTGGTGGTAATGGTAAATTGATGAAACTTATCATTACCAAGATAACATTATTTTAATGAATAAGAGCAGACTCAATATTGATCTAGCCCCCCCCCCCCTTATTTCAATACAAAAAAATCCTAAAAACAAAAAAAATATTTTTTTCTTTTCAAGATTTAATTGCTTAGAGAAAATGCTAGACTCTTTATCGTGTGCCTAGGAAGCTAATGTGTTTTCATGTTCAAATCTGTGAATGGTATATAAATGTTAAAGAAATGGAGTAGTTTCCAGCCCGCAGAATTTTCCACATCAAAATGAACATCTCTGTCAATTTAAGTACTATTAGAATAAAGAAATATAAAAACAGTTGCTATAAAATATATTTTATAAATGTTTCGATTGTTATAAAAATTATTCGAATTTATGAGCTGGCATTATGATCCTGAAGAGTGATCATCATTCGAATAAATTATGCAAAAATTAGTAACAAACGTCATTAAAAATTTAAAGTTATGGGTAATTTTTCACGTATCTATAATGACATAACATTCAAGTACTTAGATCAAAATTAATTTCTCACTCGACGGTTAAGGTCGAATTTTTTAAGTTTAATCATTTCCTACACATATGTGATCACTGTGTCTTAGTAAAACTACATAAATAAAGTAAAGTATAAATACTAATAATAATATATTTTCTAGAGATTAAATCTGATGGTGTAAGCAGGTCACACTACTTATTATTGCAGTCTGTGACACCAATGCTTCTATCGGAAAGGTAAGCAGTTTCAAAAGCTAAATTAATATACTAGAATAAATGGTGTATTGTAATGGCCTAAAAATACAGTTAGTTAACTAAAAGAACTTGTTAATTTATTTAGTTCGAAATCAAGCTTGTTAGTAACATTACAATTAAATAGTTAATTTAACGATGCGATATTTAAATGACTACTTATTTGAATGAATAGCATGGCTTTTTCAACGTCCCTTTGTACCTTTTAATCAAGGTATCTTGTTCAGCTAAACATGCGTGAAACAAACGTTTGATCTGCTGTGACCCACATTTCAGACAGCAAACCTTGATCACAAGAACAATTGACGGGAAACTGATCTATTGGATAGCAACACAAGATTACAAACCATTCAAAATGAAATCAAATCGGGCCACACTTCCAACTCTGCTCTTTTTATCAGGCAAGGCAAATTCTGTTCTGAAAGTCAAATTTACCGTGAAACGAATCTTTCTAATGAAGCAAGCTACTGTTGTTTATCTTTCGCAATATCTCAGCATTTGGAACAATACCAAATCAAGGATTCAAAAGTTCCAATATCAATTTCGCGAGGAAAAAAAATTGTCAATAAATCGCATTTTACCTCCATTACCCCGTAAATGGAGTTGAAGAGATTTTCGGGAATGGGTGTGACCTAAAGCAGTAACCGTGATTGCAGGAGCCTAGCGAAAATAAATCTTCATTTATGTTTTTTTGCGCTTGTTCCATTATTCCAAACGCGTAATCCAATGTGAGTGACAGTAATCAAACAATAAAACTCTCTTGCTATATTTGCTAAGAACATATTCAGATGGCAGCAGTGCCGTAAAATTTAATCCCCCTAAAGCACTAGAGTACACTGGAAAAAGAAATCATACTTTCCATTTGGAATGAAATGCGTGTTCTGCAGGTTTTGATGCACCTGAAGCACAGAGGATGTTCAACTTTGCCACTCATGGATGACATAATATTTGCGCATTTTTTTCTATCGAGCAATAATTCAGAAAATGAAATATTTTAAAATTTGACAGTGATGGTAAATCAAATCTTTCAAGATATTTGATATACAAAACAGTTATTGTCTTTGACTTGATGAAATCATTCTTCTTTTTATCATTGCATCACTAAAATGAACCTTTATTTTTAATCGTGTCACGATATAAGTAAATATATAGTAGGTTCTTCGGAAAGTAATTTCGTTTTTCCCATCTGGATTAGCTTTTTGCTAGTAAAAACCAACCACTTTATGAGCGTGAATTCGTGTTACTACCAGAAAGATGGTAAAAACTATTGGACTAGAATGGACAATATGCAATGCAATACGATATTTATTCGTTATACGTTTTTCATTTTCATGAAAAACCAAATTACTTTCCGAACAATCCAATTGTTTGTAATCTGTCAGTATTAAAAATCGAATTAATTATAAATAACTTATAGTAATTTTTTTATTTAACATTCACCAATTATGTTTCACTTCAGTTTAAAAAAAAATTAAAAATTAAAAGTCATCCAAAAGAAATTTGAAGATCAAACGACACTTTGAATATAAGTTGAAGGTTGTTGAATATCGTGATTGAAGATGCTTAGAAAAGAGGTAACCTTTTGCGTTCTCGCCTAATCTTCAAATTTCAGGCAAATAATAGAATTTTATTCGACCTTGAAAATTTTCTTTCCACCCAAAGATAAAGATCAGATTTTTTTTCATATTATGATTGATATAAATAAAAAGAACTGAAGACACGAGATAAAGAAAAAATCACTTTTTACCAACCTGCAATTTAAAACCGTTGAAAATCATTTACTGGTCAAAATAATCGAATAATCAAAATCAACAATCGTCTACAGAGGAATATGAAGGGGAAAAAAATGCCAAATTTACAATCATCATAGGGAAAGTAAGAAAAAAAAATTTTTTTTATCACTTCTTCAGAACACTCCTGTTTACACGAGAAGTAATTTACACGAAATAGAAAAGAGAGAAGGAGGACCCTTAATATTTTCTCTCTCAAATTTTAGAGTCGAAACCATGATCAGATCATTTCAGTCACGATTTACTTCTTTTTTTTTTTTTTTTTTTTTTTTTTTTTCCGATTGCCAAGTTCATCGCTCGCCATTACCTCACCTTCGCCATTGGCGATTGTCGAACTTAAATGAATATATCCAGTCTGAATTTATTTTATATCTGTATGTTTCTTTTAAATAAAAGAGAAAAAATCGGGGACCGTATAGTTTGCAAAAAGTTGACGCAAAAGATATCTAATTCGATTAACTCCTTCACATATCTTTCATCCATTATCACATAAAAAATTCATCTTTAAGGAAATTTTTTTTCTCGTGAAAATTATTATTTATATAAAGTATTAAAAATTTGTCATATGTAACATAAATTTCTAATTTTAGATTATTTCATATTAGACTAAGCTATATCAAGATTTTGTAAACATTACTTATAAGCAAATTTTCAACGTTAAAATAATATTTATAATTCTACAATATATTTTTTAACTTAAAAGTAAAATATAAATATATTTCATGTAATAAAAGCAAAAGCATTCAATTGATCATCAAATGATGCTAATCTTCTTTATAATTTTACTATCATAAAAATCTCAATCTGTGAAACTAAGATATTTTATAATAAACTATACCACTTCTCTCTCAACAAATTAATTAAATCAATTTTTTCTAAAAAGCTTTTACTTTTCATACTTATATTGAACTACTCGCTAATATAATTCATTATCAACGAATTAATTTTAAAAAAATGGGTCTTCAATGGAATAATCCCAATTGAATCATTTTAACGATTTGAGAAATAAGTTCTGCAACTTTAGTATGTAAAATAATAAAAAAAATTAAATTAAAATTATTAGACCTAGAGAGGAAAAAAATTAAATTTAATATACATTATTCTTTTCTATTTCATACATCGTACAATTTTTAAATCAGATAAAATGAAATGCAGATATTGAAAGCAACATTGGATATGTAAAGGTACGAGTACTTCTAAAAGTTTATTAATTATCTGCATTGCAAAAAATATTTGTTTATATATCATTTAAAGCAGAATTTATTATTGCCTAATAATTGTACTAATTCTACTGCTAAAAATAATGTATTGGGTGTAAACAATACTATTTGATTCTAGTCACACATGTAATATGATCGCTTGAATTTTATTTACATCTCTTCTAAAGGGGGATTTTATTTGAATTATTTCATTAGAATTTAACCTGTAATAATGGAAATATTCATTTGGAGACCGACCCTCATTGTATGCGGAGATATTGCAATTAAGATGGGAGTGACCACGCCCGATCTACAGCAACAAGTTTTCTAAGCTCGTCAGACGGGTTTTTGGAATAGCCGGACTGGGCAAAATCATTAAGTTGGGGCCCTTTTACTTACATCGACCCAATGAAATGGCTTCTTTTCTTTTATAAAATTTCTCTCTTGACTTTTTTTCCTTTCTTCAATTATATTTATATGCTTTTCATCTTCACTCGCCATTTTATAAAACAAATTTTTTCTTTACCTCTAAATTTTGGATTTGATGTTTTTGAGTGCAGTTAGCGAGGATTTTAGTGGTTGCCAGTCATTATCGAGTTATTTTTCAAGTGGGCGTTTTTACGAAAACAATTTTTCGCCTCCAATTTTCTGCAAAGCCAAGGTCATCATTCAAATATTGAATGGAAAAATAAACTGAAAAGTTTAGATGTTACACATAAATAAATTACCCCCGGACAAAAAATATAATTTTTATTACATTTTATTTTAGAACTGTTGTGATTCACCTCCTTTTCCATTTAATTTTTTAATTCTCAAAACATATTTATGGCTTTAGCTTAAAACCACCTTTGCAATATTCTTTCTCTCATTAAAGTAAATAATTCTATTTACTTTATACTCAACTACAAGTTACATTAAATAAATATGTGCTTGAATATTTGCCAGCCGCTTATTTCAAAATGTCTATTTGAATGAGATTTCTAAATTAAAAAAAGTTGACCAATTATATTGGGAATGAAGAAATATAAGATTGCATTTCAATTGCTGTATTTTATGTATTGGAACAAATTCGAGAAATAGTAAAATATACATATATCTTACAGGCATCTAAAAAAATTAAATAAGTAAAGGAAAGAAAATTTTATTCAAATTAAAAATTAATAAATTTCATTAGTATCGAATAAAGACTAACAAAACAAAATAACACGGTTTAGTTCACAACAATTACAATTAATTTTAATTATTATACAAAGTATTAAACTTGTCAAATAATAACTCATTATATAACAAATTCTTATTAAACGAAATATTTTGAAACTAAGAGAAATAAAATATGCTATATTGAACATTGTGTGAGCTAGTATTCATATTAAATTATGGGGAAAAGTTCATGATTTTACAATGAAGTGCTAGTAATTAAAAAGCAGCACATTTTCATCGTAAATAAAACAAGGAAATTTTCTGAAAGAGTAAATCACACAAGCAATTTAATTGTCACACTCAAAATAAATTGTTCTTCATTAATTAAGACTTAATGTGAATCTTCCTATTTAAAACGAGATAACTATTCTTAGAAAAAAAAAACAGAAATTCTATTTTTTTATAAACAAATAAATTACTCTGGCGAGAATTTGAAACCTGTGCCCTGAGTGCAACGAAGCTTTATCACCAAATAACCGTGAAAGTGGACAAGGTGGGCGTGTTCAAGCAGCCAAAGAACAGATAAAGAAAGAAAATTGTCGAAAATGGGCTTAAAGTGTGCAATCAAAAAAAAAAAAAGGCGAACTTCTTAAAAATGTACAAGAGACGCTGAAGAAATCTAAGTCCAAAAAACAAACAAGGCAGGATGGAACAGTTACCGTTGGAGTGTAACGTCAATTTCAGCCACAACGGTTTTCTAGCGTGACGAGATGGTTACTGAAGAAGCAAAGAATGACAAAATGGCTCCACGATTGACGATATGAAGCAGAATCATCGTCCGGTTGTGAAATTTTAGAAAACAACAAGCTCCAGTGATTTTTGGTGGAATAGAGAGATTTTGAACGGAAGTCTTTCGTACTAGATACGCGCGAAACTTGTAGTGATTTAATGTTCTTAGAATTAAAAATACGAAGATATGATTTAAAAGCAAAAAGTAACTCACCATTTACTTGTAATTCACTAGGTGGCTGAATGAAATAAAAATAACTTTGTTTTGAGAGTTGATTCTTGTACATTATAGGAAATTCTACTTTCTTGTGGCGATTATTTTACTTAACTTTCAACTGCTCTCCTTGTTTATTTAGTCTTTATATGTGAAGCTTGTCAGAATGTATTATGACAATTACCAATGGATGAGGTTTGGTAAGCAAAAAACAACTTAAACGACTAAATATTATTGAGAATATTTACCTTATATACCGTTGTGAAATGAAGAATTCTTCCAACAGATAACTTTATTATCGTTTCCAAAATCTTATCAAACAGAATTCAAAGAACTCTACGAGGATATAAAATCTTAATAATCCTATCTAGCACATTTGTACCAAATAACTTCTTGATTTAAAAATAATTTTTTAAGAAATATTGCAAGCAATATCGATTAAATTTGTACAATTACCTTACCTAATTTCAACAAGTTTAAGTTTCATAAGTAGTATCACGTATAATAATAAAAAATGTGCGATTACTTTCATTAATTGCTTACATTATAAAAAAAACCATTTTGAAATAGCAATCATAAGTAATGATAATAACTGCCGAAAAAATAAGAACTTAAGTTTATTCATCAATAAAATCAAAAATCCTTTCAATCTGCAGTGATAATTTCTTGCCCTGAAAATTTTACCCATTAAATTATGATATTGCAGTTACTCACAGACATTTCGAATATGTTTCAGTGAATGCTATTTTTAAACCCTATTTGATATCAATAGCACTAGGGTAGAGTATCATTCTCTAAACTACATTTGTAAGGTGAACATACTAAAACTAAGCAGAGCTTATAATTATTTACAATATAAAAATTCAATTGATTCCAATTCCTTTTAGTCTTTATGAACATCGCAAAACTCAATCGAAGAGATATCATCGAATCGAGGATCATGAAAAACGAGCTTAACTCGTTCCACGAAATGAAATATTATGCCGCACCTTTGCTCAAGAAAGGATTAAAACAAACTCGTGGCTCCAAGCGAGTGCATGCAAAATGGGTGGGCATGTCAGCCACTAGACACTCAGCTAGGCGCGCCCTAAATATGTGGCCTTATGGCCTTTTCTTAGAACCTTGAAGTACGTATATTAAACGAAACTCCTTTGGGAGCAGCGTTTTGATTGTCATTTTCTAGAAAGGGATCCAATAAAGAATTCGCGGTTCAACATTTAATTTTCCAGACTGACTGAACAATTAATTTGTTCTTCCGACGTTACCAAAATGAGATCATCAAATGCCTTTTAAGCTAATCCATCAACCCCGCATTCGAAGCCTCTTTCCTAATCACTCCCCTCTTAATTGGAAGTTTCATAAAACTGTCAAACCGTTTGCCATGGAGGAGATTAAGTTTTGCAAGCAGCGATGTTATTATTTTTCATTTGATGCACCACCAATCTCTGATAAGCATAAAACTCAAAAGTATTTTGTTGATTAATTAGTTGTTTTCTACTAAATAAAAAGCCATAAGAAACATATTTAGTTTGCAGCATTTTTTTAAATACATTAGGACGGTGTAGTAATGTAAAGAAATGTTATTGAGTTCAATTAGATAAAATATATAAATGTTTTATTAGACGTAATAATTTCGGTCATCAAAATGTATCAGACGTAATAGTTTTTGAATGGATTTGAGAGAAACATAATATAAATCTTAATATTTTTATCACAGTCAAAATTAGTTCTTGATTATAAATTGTATATCAGTCGTATAAAAAAACATACAAAATATAAATGTTTGCATATTTTTCTTCAGAACAAAGTAAGAATGAAATGCGAAATCGTAATTTTTTGTTTATCGCAGATTATTTAACTGGTCACAATTATATATTTGAATGCAGCTGCCTACCGTAAACATGCCAAACAAGAAATTCACGAATGTCAACACCCTTTCCGTGGAACAAGAAAGGGACAGACTATACAAGTGCTGAAAATGGCCTCCGGAATCATTTGAGATTCAAGCCGAAGAATTATTATCAGCTAATTTAAGTTTTAGCGCGTCGAAAAACAAAAGGGATGGTATAAGAAGAAGACCCCATCGCTTCTGATCCATCCTCGCTGTTTCGTGAGGTGAAGAAATGAGCGGTTACAGTGAAGATCCTGGGGGCATTCGAACCTGTTTGAATCCACTGACAATGAACCGACTTTTCTACAACAGGCTCGGGTCGTTGACTTTAAATGGGTCTCTGTTCTTTTTTTATAATCATTAATTGGCAACTAACACCTTCTTTCTTAACGAAAACGATATGTATTTTTGGCTGAAATCCCAGTTTAATGATTACAAATCCCCTTGCTCAAAACTGTCGGCACATTGTTCCTAATCTGTGTGAGGTTTGTCTTTGTTTCTTTATATGCATTTCATGTTTATACAACTGGTTCCTTACACTATATCGTTAAAATTCATATTCATTTCAAAATGATACATTTTTTATTTTTATATTAGTAAGAATAAACGTTGTTCACGAAAGTTTCTTATTAACGTATTTTTTAATATTTTTTTATGTAATTAAGAACTTTTTTGTACCCTGTTCTACACCTTTATTAACTTAATTTAAGCAATTGAATTAAATTGTCGAAGCTGTGAAAAAAGAAAGAATATATAGATATTTGGTAATGCATTATAAATTCAACAAATGATACAAATCCAATGTTTTCTAATACAAAATATTCTATCTTGTTAACACAAAAATATTCTGGTTTAATAAATGTTTAGATCATTGTTATACTTATATACTAATTTAAAAGTTAAATTATTTTTAAAAAATACTTTTGTTTGTTTGTTTATAAAAAAAATTAATTATGATTTTACAGATATTTGAGGACACACACACACATTACGAAATATTATTTCAAGTATTAAATTTCGCCAATGTTTTCTTCGCACTCAAGCAAAAAACCTATTACGTTACCTCCATTGTTTTCACAGTTTAAAACACTGCAGATTTCAAAGATTGTAGTCTGATGATAATATACTCTCACAATTTATTTTAAAAGAAAAATTAAAAAATCATTGCTTCAAACAAGTAAGTTCTTATTCGGAATTTCGTGAGCCCCAAATCAAATAAACACTTTTTGAAAAAGGCATCATCCATGCCACTTTTTAAATTCTAAAGAATAAAATGCATAACAAAATTTTACTCACAATTCATTTAGCAAAATAAAACATTATATTTTTTTTTTTTTTTTTTTTTTTTTTTTTTTTATCATCACTTTCGTACTACAATGGTTAAAGCCATTTTCGAGTCACCAATAGAGTAAAAAAAATATTTTGGAGAATAATGTTTCGGCAAACACCCTGGATTATAAGAAGGTGACGGGCCGCGAAGGTTATCGCAGTTTCTTAAGTCACGATATATTGAGAAAGCAAGGTTCTACGGTCACCATCAGCATGAAATGCAAGTCACGGACCATTTGCGGAAGATATTATATCAACAGTTTTGCTCTTCTGTTTACCAAGACTTCAACCACTACTGCATCAATAAAACCTGGACACTGTGATTGTATATTTGGATTAGTAAAGTGGATTGCCCACGAATTTGTCTCCTTCCGCACACCATCAAACTCGAATGATGTATTTAAGTACGGTTTATTTTCGTTTTATTTGGTTACAGTTAACATTCAATTCAAAATCAATATTTTCGAACAGTTAACAGACAGAATGCCAACGTTCTTCAAGAAACAACAAACATTCTAAATCCTTCTACTTCAAAATATTTGGAAAAATAATAAAATTATATGTGTAGAAGGTATTAAAACAACAAAGTGATTAGAATATTTTTGGATAATTCTTTTGATAATATTATGTCAGCGCGGAAGACAGAATTATCTCGGATTCTGACTTAGCATGGATGTAATAGATTTATTTTCCTTTCTAAATATTTGTTCTACATTTCAAGAATAATATTACGCTTTTTTTAAAAAAAAATTACAGTAATTACTTTTATTAACTTTCTTTGAAAGTACTCGGATGAACATAATTTCTTTAATTCTATTAGCTAATTAAAACTAATTTAAAGTAATTTTTTTTAAATTCGAATTGAAAATGATTTAAACTTTCTATGCATACTCAAGAACAAACTACAGAAATAGCACAAAACTCAACTAAAATGTTAAGACAGTGTTTTATCTTACACTGAGAAAAACATGTTAACTAAATATCAGTTTGCAAATTTATCACGAGAAAAAAGTCTGTACTTCAAAATTGCCTTATGACCGTTTGATCCAGAGCTCACAATTATTTAATGAAATAACCTTTTATCTCATATTAAAGAATTATGTTTAAAGTTCGATATTAATTTTGATTAATAATAAACTTCAATATTTTATTTTAAAATGGAGATGCTTACCTGGTATCTCTCTATAAGAATGTTACTGCACAACTTCAATATGTGCTCTTGTTCCCAGGTATTACATAAGCGATATGAATTCTTAAAATATACATATTTTTTAGGACAAGCAAAACAGCACTAGATTTATGAACTCAATTTCATTTTTTAAAATTAATTTTCAAACATTAAATAAGAAAAAGTTTTAGAAAAAAATTTACTAAATAAGCAATATATTTGGTACTACATCATGGCATCAACTTGAAATATGACTTAAAATGGGATAGAATAAATTTCGGTGCATAAGCAGTTCAATTTATTTAAGTATTACACCAATAAAATAATGCAAGTGTATTTTCACAATAATAGTCAATGAATTTGCTTTGCTTGAAGTGAAATGAAATCACGAAATTGTAATAAATGCACTTAGAAAATTAAGAAAATCATAGCCAAATAACCTTGGTCTACGACTTCAAGTAGCATTACACACGAATGGAAACAATAGAATTAACGAAGAATTATTCTTTCTCTCCTCGCTCATTCTCTTAACGGTTAAAGTTACGTGTCTATTATTCAATCTTCTACACAACGTGACCCAGAAATTACTAAAGTAGTGTTTTAACCATTAGAGACCACTCCATAAAAATTATTACAATAACTTCTATTAACTTTAGAAAAGAATAACTTGTATAAGGTTATATATATATATATATATATATATATATATATATATATATATATATATATATATATATATATATATACCTTAAATGAGAAAAAATAAATAATCTGTAATTTGAGTTATTAATATAAATTTATTTCGAAGAAATCAGTAGAATTGCACTGCTAATAATCAATGCGGAAGAGGAGGAATCTGACCTATATTTTTTTGGTCAAAAAGTTGTCCCATTAAACCCCGAAGCAACGCAGATGTTAAGGCTTGACCTTCCCTTTGATGATGCCTTCAGTTTCCGAAAATTAATTCATTGATATCTTTTTTTTTTTTTTGCACTCATTTTCCTTCAAGCAATCTTTTTTATATTTTATATTTTGACATAGTGTAAAATGAAACCAATTGCCAATAATATATTTCCTATCTATCATTCAAGTATTTGTGAGTATTTTCCAATATGAAAATGAGCAGTATAATTCTCAAAAATTATAATTCTGATTATTTTTATATATGTTATATTTTTTATCACTACATAAAAAGATATAAATTAGGATATTTACCTAACTATACCAATAAGAAAAAATGTTAAGAAGAAAGGAAATTATGAACAGTATAGCAAATCATTTAAAAATCAAATGAAAATTATACAGAATAATTAAGAAATATTATGACTCTTAAAATAAATATAGATTCGAAAATATTTTGACATCATTACTCGAAATTTGATTTAAGATCTGCAGTATTTGATAAAAATTTAAAATACAGTTTAATGATTAAATATCTCTAGGTAACTTGGTGTTAAATAAATTCCTTTGAAGTCACATTATTTAAGTTACAGAAACAATTCTTTATTTAAATAATTCAAAAAACTATAAATAATTAACATCGAGAACTATTCAATCATTTTTTAATAATGTTTATTTTAAAACAATTAATTATTTTTATTAATGAGATTTTATAACTCAAACAAGTTTTAGTTGTTATTAAATGTGTGTGTTTGCTTCAATAACAGCTATGATATTGAAAATATTTTTCTTTTCTTTTCTTTTACTAAGCAAAATAATTTGCCACATAAATTTAATTAAATGTCATGACTAATAGCATAAAAATGTCTTTCTGCTCACTGATAACTAATTATACTGATATATATATATTATAAGTGATATTAATCTCCAAAAAAATTAATCTCTTTGAATTTTAATCGTAATAAATTATTTATAATTTTTAAAATGTTCAATAATTGTATTTTCTTTTTCTTTTTTTTATTTGTGTTTCCTGCTTTGATATCCCTTTCAATTACACACTTTATAATTTTAAATATTGATATGTATGCAAATTGAGAGCAAATTGATAATATTCAATATTATCCTGATAAAATATTTATACAAATTACTTTTCATGTATATGCCTAATTAGGATTTATGAAATAATTAATATATTAAAATCTTAAAAGTATTTAAAACTTTTAGATAAAATATGCAATTCACAAAATCTTAAAAATTATGAAAAAAATTTTCTTCTATAATTATAATACATATTCAATTTCTTACAATTATCATCTTATTGTAAGAAAACAGATAAAACCTTTTTACAGTTATCTTAAAGAGTATAAACGAGTGATCGTTTTCTCAGTCTAAGATTGTTTTATTTTATTTCTATAATAATCAGTACGTAATACTGACGAAAAAATTTTAACACTGGTTTTATAATTAAAAGTGATGTAAAAGGACAAGTATAGTGAAAATGAAAAAAATGTTCGTTTATGGAATGAAACTTAAACAATTTATAAGTCAAACATAAAAAACCATTTATAAATAAAAAGAATATAATCATAATCTATTATTTATTTATAAATTTTATTTATTTTACCTATTAAAATTTAATCGAAATAAATTTCATCGTCATCTTTTAATCAAAAATATAATAATTTTTTTAAGAATTAATTTTTCGAGGCAGCTTAAGTGTGTGTGTGAAAGATATTTGCTGCTTAAAGAGCCCTATGGTGTCAGTTGGCTAAAGTTCGCAGAATAAAATAAATGAAGAAAAGGATGAGAGATTACCCTTTACCAACCTACAAACCATCTTTACCACGAAGTTTGGGCAAATAAAATATCAAATAAATAAAATATTTGCACGAAGGTGAAGAGGCATCTCGACCTCTGGCCATCTCGTTGATGCGGAAGAAGACTTGAAAAAACGTTCTTTCCAGATTTGGCCCGACCTCAAGACCTCAACCATTTTGCTCAGGGTGTAAAAAAAGAATAAAAAGTATTCACAGCGAATTCTATGCCATCGTTCGCTGAGGGCTACAACAAAAGAAACGATCCTCTTTCTTCCTTGGATAACGAACTACCGGGACAGTCGATAATTACAACTTTTAATTTATGCTGTGATAAATATTTGATATCTTTTGCAATCGTATTATTGTGGACCTGATTGGAACACTATACAAACTGATCCATGGAGATTGGGAAACTCTTTGTTCAGCATGATTAATGAGGGATTGATCAAACACCAAAGGTGAACTTTGAAGGCGTTGGATTATTAATTTCACAAACTATTCTTTTATTAGAGATAATTTGATAATGTGCGTACACCTAACAGTTTCAAACCTCCATTTAAATTTAATTCTTGTAATTTATAATGCAAAAGGCTTAAAATTCATTATAGAAATTGTGTTATTCACTATCAGAAATGTAACTATTCTTAATTCATGATAAATAATGACTAATTTTCTGTAAACACATATATCAATGCTATTAAGATCTTCCATAAACGGTTTAAACATACTATGACATAGCATTTAGAATAGCATTTTATCAAAAGAAATCAAGGAGATAAAAAAAAAATTCTAACTGTCGATTCTTCATAAAATGTAATATTCTTCTCTCATTTTAAATCTTTTATAAATATAATTACAACAAACATTAATATTTCTACAACAAAAATTTAATAAAATAATTAAAAAACATAAGAGGGGAGTTCACAAACAAAAGCTAATTTGCTGTAGACATTTAAAAGAAATTAATGCCTGAAAAAATTATTTCATTAATTTATTTGTGAATTGTAGATACAGATGTATTTTTAAATGAAATATACTAACCTTTACAACATGGTATTCTAAATTATTATTTTTTACAAATTGTTAGATTTGAACTATCATTTGGGTTAGGTAATTTTTATAATACGATTTAGATTTACATGCAACTGCCAACAGCAATATAATATAAATAGTATTATCTGAATATTAATTCTGATCGGTTACAATTAGCATTTCATACAAAAAACAGAATGATTTTTTTTCCAAAATTTAGTTTACTGTAGATTTACTAGTTTACCTGTTTAAAATTATGTAATTAATTACTCACTAGGTACTAGCTCATTATTTTTTTTTAACGTGAAGTCCTCAATATCACTCATTTTTGAGTATCATGATTGCTGTTCATGTTATGATTTTTTTTTCATATAAAGTTCTGATTAATATTTGGATTTTTTGCTTAACTCTTTTTAATAGATATTTTATGAAACAGTTCAAATAAAAGTGACAAAACTCTTCCCGTAAAAGTTCACATGAAAAAAGTAATAAATTATTGTAAAGAATATATACAGAAAAACGTTAAAATTCTTCTACAGTGTGGTATTTACAAGCTAGAACACTTGAGGCTGACACAGTAGCAACAGTGTTTAATGAGGACAGATAGGGGAAGTAGATACATTATCCCAAACGCGTAGCACCTCAGCGAGAGGAAGTAGTCGAAACATGACACTAAATATTTTCAAAACACCCCCATCGTCACATGCATGAGGGAACTAGGAGTTTTTCCCAGAATAAGTGCAGCTGCCACGCAACTCAACCTCATGTCCAAACCTTTTGGAATTTTACGATCTCATTAAAAAAAAAAAAAGAAAAGAAAAGGGGTGGCAGTTTTTTTTTTCCGCCTTTACCCGGCGTGCTCTGCAGGATTCTGTTTCAGCCATCCCCCGAAGAAAGTTCGGCGCCACAAGCTACCCTCTTCCCATCCTTTATCACACCCCTCACATACATTCCCGGGAAAAAGAAATATAGCCGTACAATCCTCTATCGGAAGCCAGAAGTCCCCCAAGAGAGTTGTCAACGCCACAAGACCATCCATTGTAGGGAGACAGAGACAGCTAGAGTACATTTCGAACACACCTTCAACAGAGACAAAGAGAAAGGAGGGTGGAATCCAAAGGGAAAGATGTCCCTCGCAGGAGGAGGTTACTAAATAAAGACCTCGTTTCGGACATTTGTGAGAAAAATGAATGGCACGTGGACCCTCCTGCAGAGAAGAGTGCTCAATAGACAGCCACAGATGTTGGAAATTCACCAAGATCAACAAACAAAAAATACGGTTCAAAAATAATGCAAAACTAGGCAAAAAGAAAATTTCGTCAGAAAAGTTAGGAATTCTGATCAATGAAGCACCAGAACAAATATTTTGGTATTAACTCGTGTCGAAGTTCAAAGATCTCGAAATTGCCTTCGAGCAAAGCTTTTGCTTAAATGACAAATATGTGCAGATCTTTCAATATATTTAGATACAGAAAATAATGCACAACTAAGCAAAAAGAAAATTTCCTCAGAAAAATTAGGAATTCTCATCAATGCAGCATGAGAACAAAGATTTTAATATTAATTCATGTCAAAGTACAGAGGATTTAAAACTTTCTTCGTGCAAAGCTTTTGCTGTAATGACAAATATGTGCCGATCTTTCCACATATTTAATTATAGAAAACAATTGGAGTTTTAAAAAATCATTATTTCATAAATTAAAAATGAATAATTAGAATATACTAAATTTTTCTCGATTAGATCAGTTAAAAATCATATCAATTAAAACAGAATACAATACATTTGAATAAATGAAGTTATACACAGGTTAATTAATATGTTAAAATAGGTTTGCATACTACAAGAGATAAACGCTGCATCCATTCTTAGGTTTAAATATTGGTTTTCTCTTTTCAGCTACATTCTTAGTATTTAAGCAATCATCAAATCTATTCATCGGAAAAAATCTTAACTAATGATCTCCATCAAAAATAAAAGGAACGCATACTGAATCAAATTAAATATGAACTCTGTCTTGAGAATAAGCATGGTATATCAGTCTATTTAACTGATTTATTTCACCAGATGCATCTTTCCTTTCTCCAAGTCATTTATAAATGGTAACATCAGATATTGAGGGTCAAGTAAATGCCTTAAGAAAATAGTTGCCATCAAATTTTCTTAATTGGGATGTCCATCATTCTTGTTCCCAATTACATGTCCCGAGGTTATTATGTTTATATTTTGCAAATAATGAATTAATCTAATTTCCAACAGAACAAGAACGGAATGAATAGTTCTAAAATATGAAATAGAGAGGATGCTTTATAAAAATTAATTTTACAAGTAATATGAAAACCAGTGATACTCTGTTTTTGAAGAATTGTTTCACAAATTTAGCTGACAGTTATTTTGCTTAAATGAAACATCGCGTGGACAAGAAATCAGCTGTTGTTCCTATTAAATTCTTAAAAATTTAATGCTTAAATTCTTCATTTATTTTTGTAGTTTTATAATATTGTGAAATAAGAAACTTATAAAGTGAGACAACATTTCAACTAAATAATCAAACTTATTTATATGAGACAATAAGTTATTTATAAAATGTTAAGATGTCTATGCTTCGTATAAGTTGGAAATTTGTTTAAATATTTCCTCGTCGTATTTTTATTCTTGTTTTTCCAATCCAGTAATTTATTCTGTCAGTAATTTTTAGGACAGCTTACTCTTCCTCATTATTATCAAAATTTAATTAATTTAGCATTTATTTAAATTAGTTATATTAAATAATTGTTTCGGACGTCGTTAAGTATAATGCGTCACGTGATATAAATGATAGAAATTAAATTTCGAACAATTAGTCACACAAAAATAATTGAACTAATTATTGTATTATGATCATAAATCAATTTCAGTGAAAAAATTTTACGGAATTCTTTTAACAATAAACTTCTTAATTATTATCATGAGTGACAATCATCAGTTTAATAGAGCTTAGAATGTTAAATGCAGGAAAATCCGAACACATAATTAAGAATTAGATCAAGAATATTAAGTGCAAATTAACTCTCATTTCAAAATCGTAATACATTGAAAATGAATGAAAAAAAATGAAATAAAGAGATTCGAATATTCTAATTTATACAGAACAATTCAAGCGACAGGTGATATAGGTGCTATTACAAACAAAACCCAGTAACAATAACAATACGAGCAATTTTATAAAAACGAAATAAAGAATAAGTGAAGAAACACTCATTCTTCGAATAAATTAGAATATTTTTCATTCCCCCCTCCCCTGTCTTGGCAACGTCAAAGTCAATCAGATTGTTTATTCTCTGCACACTGTACGCTCTAGTAAAGGTGGGAAAAAATGCGCAAATTTCCACACGTTCGGAAACTAGGTGAACAATGTTCCAAAATCGTTCAAGCTTGAAAATCACATTACTTGGTTGATGAATTAAGCAGCAATAAAAATAAATTCATAACATTGAAACAGCATTATCTGAAAACGGGTGGTGCAGATGTAGCTTAGAGTTGCTATCTTTTTCAAGCTTAAAACCTTTTTAAGCAGGAACGATAAAAATAAAGAAAAAGTCGCTAAGAATTTTATTATAAGTTATGCTAAGCAAATAAACACTTTGTATTTTCAGAATTGCTGGTCATTTGCTTGGTGGCACAGAAAATTGCCATGACATCAAAAACTACTTTTTTTAAAAATAAATAAAAGCCTAAAATATGTTGTTATCAACACATTTGACATTTAAAAGAAAAAAAAATTTTTTCGAAACTAATAATTGCACATTCTAAGACGTCAGTATATGCAGATTTGCCTTTTTTATATTATCTATACTAACTTCTCATCATTTACAAATATACCAGATAAGAAAATAATTTATTAAAAGCAGTTACATGTATGAAAATAAAACATAAAACAAAAAATTAAACAACCCACTTTCTTATTTCAAGAAACAGTATTAGTTATTTATAATATTTTCAAAACCATGAATAATCCTAAATTTAGTAATACCATAAGTTATCAGATCATATATACATATATATATATATTGATTATAAATATATTTACATATTAAATATAAATATATTTGCATATTGAATATAGATATATTTACATACTAATTATAAATAAATACTATCACAATTACTGCTATTGATTATAATGTCACATATTGATGACATGATTTTGCTAAAGATGTCACAACTGATAAATAAACCACTTATTTTTCCTTTTCGGGAATTCAATCTTTATGGGAGAAAATAAAAGAAACGTTAAATTACAGTGTTACAAATAACTAAAAAACAGAATTTTTTTATTATATGATATGGATATGAAATATAAAAGCTTTAACCGTGAAATATACAAGAAATGAAAGAAATTTTTATAACAAAATATGTATATAATAAGTTTGATCTAAAAAAATTTCTTCACTGTATGACAACCAGGAACAAATATTCTATGAATAACACCAGTTTTTAATTTTGGCAAAA
Source organism: Latrodectus elegans (assembly GCA_030067965.1). Taxonomy (NCBI): domain Eukaryota; kingdom Metazoa; phylum Arthropoda; class Arachnida; order Araneae; family Theridiidae; genus Latrodectus; species Latrodectus elegans. The sequence goes on from CM057813.1 coordinate 36,798,933, forward strand.
TTAAACAGATATTTTTAATTGTGACCACATCCGGTGGCGAAACTGGAATAACAATGACGTAACCAAAATTGTATGCACGTTGCAGGGCTCATGGAGAAGGTGTTCTTGCCTTCAAAAATGAGATCATTCTGGTTTCATTTCGCCACAACAAAAGAAAAAGCTAATCAACACACACAACAAATAATAATACCCTACTATAGTCACGACCTGGCGATGCAGATAACTTTGCTACTCAAGCTCTGGCAGCAGTCGCGTGTCATAGGTCACTTCATTTGGAAAGAAATTATGAAAAAGAATAAGACACAAGCTGCTTGAGCAAAGCAACTTTAAATTTAACGCAAAATATCGCCAATTTATCGACGTTTAATTATTTTCTCTTGTAACAATGTTATTTACAATTAATAAAAATTACAAATAATAATTTACAGAAATTTTACATGAATTTTATTTTTAAAAAATATAGCTTTTACTAAAAAGTAGCATTTCTGATAATCCTATGAAAACATTTGCATCAGCGTATTTTAAAAGGTATAGATTAATTTCTATAAACAATTAACTAAGAATTCGTCCTTATTAAAATTGAGTAAAACTTTTCAAGAATAATTTACATTTAAAATTTTATGACTGAAAATTTCTCACACATTAGCTAAGTTTCCAAATATTTAAATTCCATGGTGATTACTATCATGAAAATATTCCTCTAAACTAATTAAAAATATAATAAACTATGTTCTTATAAAGAGCATGTTTAACTAAAATGATACTAACGAAATTTAATTATTTCTCTATCAAATAATAAGTATAAAATAAGAAACATAAGATCAGGAATTTAATTATTCTTGGGATTATCCATATCGTCCTCATTCTTCTATAAGTAAAAGTACTATGATCTTTGGGAAATGAGTATCAAATATCTTAATCTAAGGCTCCCTGATGGCTTAAATTCTTCAGAGCAGGATTAAATACCTGCTCAAAGGCGTTGACTCTGAGCGCATAAATTTGGGTGTTTCCAGTTTAGCAAAACAAGACAACCTCGCTGCAAATCTTTCCGTCTCAAATATATTTTTGACAACGCCCTATAGCTGAACAACAAGTAGGACCTCCCGTGTAGGAAAGAGAGTGAAAGGATAGAAAGGGAGAATTACCACATGAGCTTTTCAGATACTGTTATGGTGACAATAATAATTCTAATGTGCAAAATTAACATTTGCATTTTACTTATAAATTGCAAGCGTTATCTTGATTATGTACATCAGTGTCAAAGATAACCACAACGACGTCATTCATATAAATATATATATATATACTGCAAAATATAACTAGAAATGATATGATCTCAAACATGTGACATTAATTTAAGCAAAAAATATATAGTTATTTTTTGTCCTATTCCTAATTAAATAAATCAAAATATGGATATAGTGTTGTAGTCAGTATTTCGCTTTTACTTCCGTTCCAGAAACAATGATGCATTGTCCAGGAGAAAAGCATAGATATTAACTGATATCACTGTTCTTTCAATGTAATAAAATGTTACCACTTAACTGTAACCATAATAAAAAAAATATATAGCACAGTTGACTTGGGTCACTTCCAATATTTTATTGTAAAGTTTTAAAGACATATTTTCAGAAGCAATAAATCGCCAACTGTAGTAACACAACCCATGAAACCTCGTCAATACCATGATCAAGCGATAAGCATTCAAGACACGGCAAACTCCACCCGTTTAACTTTTTGCCGCTGAACCACACCTACGATCCAAACTATTCAGGTTGAAATCCTAAATTCTATTGTGAACCCGATTCAAACCGGCCAGATTATAATAAGCTTCTCGCTTTTTTTTGCTGGTTTCTTCATTCCAGACTAAGAAATAATAGCTTTTCGGATTTTGGTTAGGAAATGATTTTCTATCTAAGTCAAGAAAAATTAAATTGCTTGTGTAAATAAAATATAAACTATTGAGAGATCATTTATCTTCAATACAGAGAACTTTATCGTAGAAACAAAACTGCTCAAATTAGAATATCAATAAAGTTATACGATTATTTTGCGGTTGAATGAACCGAATGTGAAATTATAATCTCTAAAGTTTTCGCGTTTTCCATAATTCAGTTTATTAACAGCAAAAAAAGTGAACTGAAAAAAACAAAACATTTTTTCTTTTTGTTAATTTCTTAGTATATAAGAACTATAAAGCCAATATCTATTGCAAAGAAAATTTATCTAGAATTAAAAAAATTACTAGGAATTTATTTAGTGCAATTAAATTAAATAACTTCATTTAAAGAAAAAAACATTAGTAAATTCAAACTATCCAGAAAATGTAAATTAATTTATATTAAAATTAAATCATAAATAAGATAGTACTTATGCTTGCATCAATTTAAAGCCATAAAAGGAATCTAGAGATGTTGGAAAGTGCTTTACCAGTAACAACAATTTATAATGTATTTTGAATTAATTCAAAGCATACACGTTGAAGATAAAAATGTAACCCATAAATAAAATATAATCGAATGAAATTCGTGAAGTCGAAGAAAGTCTAACCATTCAATAAAAAGTTAATCTCTGTGATTACGTAATTTTTTTTAACCATTTGTAATTGCGAACTTATTTACTTAATGAAATTAAATAAGTAAGCTAACAAAGTATTTTCTTATATTTTACATAGACTATAAAATATGTATTACACCTCCAGTAGGGATAGTAAAAATATAGGGAAAATGAGGAATCTTTTATCACCAAGGTATAATTCACGTTAGAAAAAGATGTTACATTCAGGTTTTTTACTGATAAATGAACTTTTAACTAAAGGCACAAAAAGTAATAACAATTCTGCAAAAATGAATATATAACAGAAGCAATTTTTAGGTAAAAAGAAAAAATCTATGATTGAATTCAAGAATTCCAACATCTGATCACTTCAACCGCGACTGATTAATGATAATCTCAAAGCAGGTGGAAGAAAAATGAGTTTAACGTGAAATAATTTCTAACACATGGATTTTCAAGGGGGCCCTGTACGAAAGTAAAAAAAAAAAAAAAATAGAAGGAATTGGATCTCGATCCAATTTACAGCAGAAGGGCGGTTCGAGAGACATGTGGCTGAGGTCAGGAACACTTCACATTACTTACGGAACGGCAGGTGACAGGCAAAGAACCTCTTGTTTATCGTCTGCAGAGCTAGAAGAAAAGCCACCTGTATGGTTTTTTTCTTAATATCTTCTTTTCACTTCACCTCGAAATGACAGGTTGCCTTTACCAGCGTTTCTTGTGGTGCCTTAAACAATCGTAATTGCTGTTTTTAAAATTGTTTTGTACGTTGAGCTCAAGAGTAAAAATATACTTTTCATGGAAACCTTGATTGCCGAGATTTTTAATGATTTTGATTCAAAACGTACACATTCATTTGAAATATTTAGCTGTTCAAAGTTAAACACCATCTGAAGAGGAACTCTCTCTCTCTCTCTCTCTCTCTCTCTATATATATATATATATATATATATATATATATATATATATATATATAAAACATTTCCTCAAAGCAATGAATTTCATTAAAATTTAAGTTACACAAATTAAATTTAAATATATGAATTTTAATAACAAAAATTATAAGAGTAATAGCACGGTTTTTTAAATTGAAATTCATAAGATATTTTAGTTTTTATGTAGCCTCGAGCTATTTATTGACAATTTTATGTTGTGTATTCACTTTTTTACACATTAAACAAAATCGTTATTTACACTAAAATGTCATCACAATGGATGAGCATTTATTGACGATTTTTCAATATGAAATAATCCCTAACAGAAGAATCTTTGACAATGTGATCTACGGATTAGTAAAATAAGTGATGCACTAATTACAAAAGGTACTTATTTGACTAATTTTAATCAAATAAGCATTCCATGTTAAAAGTACTAATGATGAAGTTGTTGTAACGTTATTTTCTAGCTATAAAAACGACACTAGTTTATAAGAGTGATAAACGTTATTATGACAGATGAAAGAAATGTATAAGCTTGATCCGGTGATAGAAAACCAAAAACATGCTTTATTGAATATAAAATATGAGTTCTGCTTTTAAAAAAAAACCGTAGAAGCTCAGAGATCAAAAGTTTTTCGCTGGTTTCTATCCCTCCCTTAGTGATCCATAATAATCCGAGTTATTTTTTCAGTCGATACTTACGTGTGACCATGAAATAACGAAACGATAAATATTTATTCCTTCACACCAGGTGAAAACTTCGTATGTAGAAAATTCCGCTTATTTGCTCAGGATACAAAGAAACATTCTTTTGCAGAAATCCATCCACTTTCATCGCCAGCGCACACGCGCCAGCGGTCCCTCCCCTTTGTTTGTGCTTGCCGAAGAAAACGGGGAACAAAGGACCCCTCAGTGCGATAAACTTTGGTTTGTTATTTTTATAATATCTACTCCACCTGGTGTGGAAAAGCAGCTGCTTTGTTGTTTTTATTGTTATTAGTAGCTCATCAGCCATTGCCATCCAAAGAATTCAAATGAAAAAAATAAACAAACACAAAAACAACTGGCCCTGTGGTGCAAACGATAAATTCTAGCCTCACAGAGCTTGAACGTAACTTTAACAGCGAGCAATCTTAGTAATGGAAGCGAAATGTCTCTGTGCACACCACCTCCACATGGAAATAAAAAAAATGTATTAAAAAATGGAATACTTTTTAGCCCCCTACTCGTCTTCCAAATTGGAAAATTTTTCTTTAGTAGGGCCTCAAGGGGAGCTTCATTTATGACTTTGGAAAGAGCAGCGGCCCGTTTTCGACCACTTTTTTTTCTTATTTATTTTTTATTTCTTTTCTTTTTTTATCTTGGAGGAGTTTTAATGAATTTCAGCCGCAGCTCTTCAATTTGAGTGTCAGGCAGGAGGTTGAGAGGTTGATTTTTTTCAACTGCTATTACCTCCTCCTCCTTTTCTTCTCCCCACACGAGGTTTTTATCATTATTTTTGCCCTTCGGCAAACTAGTTTTCAGCATCAAACTTTTCGTGTATGCAGCAGGCTAATATTGGCAACAAAGATACTTTCACGTGGATTTGTACTGCTTCACTGATTAATATTTTAATTTTGAGTAATAAATCAATCAAAAGAAAAAAAGTTGCTTGTAATCACAATATTACTCCACGAAGCTTTATTTTAACTTTCTCAAAATTAATAACAGTATGAGCAAAATGAATAAGATTATACTAAAGTATTATCTTGAGAAAACTATTTAAAATAATTATTCTAACTACTTATTCAACTATTCTAAATGATTTTAAACTTAATCTTTTTTAAACCAATTTTAGTTATCTTAATCATTGATAATAATAATAGCACTGCTTCTATTATTTAAGTATTTTCAAATGTATAGTACTTTTTAATATAAAGTACTAATAATATAAAAATATATATAACAATAATATAATAAAGCACATATATTGTATGTACTATGCGTAATATATTAAGAGGCTGATAAAACAGACTTTCATGTAAACAAAACTAATACAATTTCTTTGATGTTAGATTTTCCAAAAAACTTTAATTAGTACATTTTCATTTCAAAAAAATCAAAGCTCCGATTTTTGCGTACACAATTTATGCTATGTTAGGTAATTGCGGAATAATTCCGTCTCGTAATTTTAAATCATTTCCAAGTGACGAGGTCGACACCTGAGATTTAAACCTCCTCGCTATGCAATTCTATACCAAAGAAAGAATTGGATATTAAGAAACTTTTAATATGTTTTCAACATGATTTCCTATTGGGTCATGTACTGAATAAACATAATTGAGGTGTTTCAGAGGTGCTGAAAACATCAAATTTCAAAGTTAATAAGTTTGTGGCTTAAATTTCTTAAATCAATGAATTTCTTTGAAGAATATAGACTTTAGTAATATAGAATATGGATTTCATTTACTTCATCGAATTCTACACCCTATACAGAACAAAATACACGTCGCAGCTTAGAAATGGTAAAACTCAAGTACTTCACATTTTATTCAAGTGTTAAGGCCATTTGCATTTTTTAGATTAATTGTTGGCGTAAAACCCGCTTACAAAATTCTCAATCTTTTGCAAGTGGTTTCTTGAAAGTACTTAATCCCGCTGTCAATACAGCACTTTTTTTTGTTCTCTAGAATTGTGGCAATTTTCATTCCTGAAGCTGTTATCGATGTTGTTTGTTTGAATTCCCATTCAAACACCTTTAATACGAAAGCAAAAAAGCATCAACGTCAACTTCAGAAGGTGAAGTGGTTTTTTAAAAAAAAAAAAAAAAAAACTCCAGAAATTGGCGAACATTTCGTCGCCATCCCACCTGGCTATCAAAGTTTCAAGAAGGCCGAATGTTTGGTGGGGGCAGCACAAACCCAACTGCTCTCTTCAAGTTTGCAGCGTAATGCGGTAAAGGGGAAGAGACGGATGTCGACCCTCCGCTCACAGAAAACGGGCGTCTGGCTCATTTCGTCGATCCCCTTTATCGGCCCCCGCCTGATGGGGCGCATTAACCACTTGTAAAGAACTGCGGCACCTGATGCAACCCAGTAATGAGTGGAGGTTCTGTAAAGGAATGGGGGCACAATTGATGCTTTTATTTTTTAGAGAGCACTTTTTTTTTTAATTTTTTAACTGAAAATATTATTGAACAAGTGTTAATATAACAAAAAAAGTAATATTTCTCTCCCTTAATTTTTTTAAGAATCAGCGATCAAAGGATAATATTTAGACAAGAACAGTTTCGGCAAAAACAAGATCTGTTGATATGCAAAGATAGAACATCTTTTTTAATCGCGATAAAAGAAAATAATATGCAATGAAAAATTTACGAGTTCTTTCTAAGCATTATTTAAAAAAGCGAGTATTTCCACAAGCGTTTCGGCGATTGATGTGAATTATGCACAAAATTGTAAGCTAATGTTTACGGATTGTAACGACACTCCATTGACCTTAAAAAGAATTATTTCCGCGTTCGTCAACTTGCATAAAATTATAGATAATATATGTTTTGGAATAAATCTGTAAAAAATGATCACAGAGAATATTGATAATGATAAGAAAAGAAAAATTTGTACTTTCAAAAACAAAAATTATCCTAAATTGTACTCCCTTCCAAAATTTGGAAAGGATAACCATATGTAAAATGGGTTAAATCTAAACCAAAGTTTTTTTGTTTAAGATTTCAGTAAGAAAAATAGATTGAACGTTAAAATAGTTTTCATCGCCACGTGGGGAAGCTCGTGCTTTTTTCTCACTCCACAAGAAGCTGTCATTTACACCCTTTCTTTTTCGAGTATCTTTTATTCTTTTGTCTTCAGGAGGAAGTATATAAAAAAAAATTGGAGAAATAGATATAAAAATAGCCAAAAAAAATATTTAGTTGACAACCAAGCGATGTAAAAAACAGATTTCCTTTTTACACCACTGACACTTTCTATTTGTTTTTATTTCACAGGAATCCCGCCAAGCCGAAGCTATAGCAAAAGAAGATGATAAAATTTCATTCTACGTTCCGCAAAAGCTGTGTGGTTTAGAAATATTTTTTTCTTCGTCTCACTTCAATTCCATTCGAGTTTGGGTGGGACGTTTCTTAAATTCTCAGTGGGCGGAATAAGATGGAACAGGCTGACTTTTTTTTTTTTTTTATTTATTTATTTTTTTTTTTTTTATGAATGTCGTTGCTCCACAGAGTTTTGTTTCTTATTTTCCGAGAACGTTTGTATTATTTGTTTATTTCTTTAGAAAAGACGGACAGCTATAGGATTTCAAGCATCCGTTTATAAATCTTTGAGATACAAGAATAACAGACGGGAAACCGTCGCAAATTGAGCCCATTACAGCTTTTAATAGAACTGGCTTTGCGAGACGTTACTAATTCAGATAACACATGAAAAGCTTGTAACTTGAGATTTATATTGGAGCATATTTTTATCTCCACAACGCGTCGCGTGGTATCGTTTGCTCATTTGTGCGGTTTAGAACAAGCTGTTTACCATCAAAAAATTTATCTCTGTCGCCAAACCAGAGTTAAGAAAAATGGTAGCCAAATTAAAAAGAGAAAGAAATAATGCAAGAACTTTTACAGATTTCCCATAAAAGTAAAAAAATAAAATTAACTATAAAAAAACGCATTCAATTGAAAATTTCAAATAACAAACGATACTGAAATGACATAAAATAAAAAAAACGAGGAAGTAAAAAAATAATTGCAACAATATATATGCTGCGCTCTTAATTGAATATTTCAAATTTTCCCTCGTGCGTCAGTCATAAAAATATCTAATTCGCGAAACCTAATTACCCCGGAAATTAATTAAGCGTAACATCGTAAAATTGAATCGCTTAAAAAACACAAAACGTTCGATTCGTTTTGTTATTGGTGATCCAAATTGGATCCAAAATCAAATGATTCGTCTGGCATAGTGTCCAAAAATAGTAAAACAAAACGTTTTTTTTCTTACTTCAATACGTGCACGCGATGAAGTTATTAGACACTTGTCTTTCATATACAACGAATGCATTCTACAAATAGATTTTTCTTGGTAAACGCCCGAACAAAACTGGACAGTCGTGATTTTGTAATCAGTGCGGTTAAATTGAAAGATTTGAACGGGAGAGAGTTTAGAGCATTCCTGGAATTTGACAATCACGACATGTGTGCATTTTTATCCGCCTGACTGATGGTGTATTTCGGGAGCTTCTTTAAACAGTGCACGCGGCTGCACGCTCGCTTTGCCTCGATGATGCCTCCTTGGAAAAAGGCAGCAGCGCGTGAAACAACTCAACCCCACAGTTATTAGTTTCAGTATCTTCAAAGTTTGCCGTCGTTAGCGTTTTCATTTTTCATTGCTTCACCGCCCTTAAACCGTTAGCAGAATCGTTAACCGTTCGTTGTAATTCAAAATATGGATTGTTTTCTCTTTTCAGAATTTTTAAAAATAACTTGAACTAATTTTTTTCTCCCGAATGAACATGGAATATCTTTCGCTTTCATAAAAAATACTGAAATGATCAAGCACATTAAGGAAATATAGAGAATAAAAAAATAATTCTAAATATCTTTTTCATTGGCGGTGAAAGGAACATATATTTAAAGAGTAATCTTTTCATTTGACCATTCACGGAATACTTAATCAGTGAAATGCTGGAAATAACTTCAAACAGATAGTGCTCGCTATTGAAAAAAGCAAATTTTGATAATCAAATGGCTATAATTTAAAAATATTTAATTAAAAGCAATAATTTTGATTAATGCATTTCGCTAATGCAATAAAGGTATCGATAAATCTTCTTAGAGACTATATTCTATATAATAAATTTTCGTATACGTTTGATTATTTGTACAAATAAAGAATCAAAATTAAGTGAATTACTTATTTTTGTTTTAAAGAATTTGTAAACATTAAAATTTCTATACTAAGAATTTAATCAGATAAAGAAAACTTTGGCTAAAAATAAAGATAAAATGTCTTGAATTCTTTTAAATTCATTTATCCTATTTGTTATTTTTATAATAGCAGTATAGAAGTCGAAACAAACAGTTCCTAAGATTTTTAGGTAGAAAATATTTTTTGAAAAAGAAAATAATAATGAAAGAAAGAAATATGTTTTTTGTTGTATCAACCACAAACATGGTGCATTGTACTTCAAACACTGGTACACACATATAGTATCATTGAAATGAATGCATGCAAAAATTGTGAACTTATATTCTATTGAAAAAAATGAACTTTAAAACAATTTTCAGTTTCTTCTTTAAAATTTCTTGAGGTATGTATTTATTTATCTGATTAAAATTCTTCCAAATTTGTAGCTAAAAATAAATCTCTGACAGCAAAAGGTTTATATCTTCACTAAGCTGTGATACCTTCAAAGAAAAAATTTGGATGTAAAATATTTTTTCTCAAAACCTTTTCTCAACGCAAAAAAATAGCAATTTATCATGAAGTGCAGAAATTCAATGACGATTCATCATAACGATTTGCACCTAGTAACTCAAAGATAAGTCAACGAATTCCCAAGCGTAGTACCCCAGGCGAAACAATTTATCTGCAAAAAAAATTTCCCCATCTGTAAATGAGTGGAGTGAAAAGAGAAAAAAAAAAACGAGTAAAGCAAGTGCGAAGACTTGTGTGATAAGAACATCAATTAAAAATCCCCTTCGCATTTTTTCTTCAATTTTTTTTTTCCTTAGCCCACTATAATTTAAACTGAAGGCGTTTTAGCGAAAACAGGGCGTTCTATCATGCCCCGAAACAGACGGTAGCGGAACGAAGCTACTATCAGCATTTTTTTCTTCTTCCTATCTGCCGCTACCTACCCAGGAGTTAGAAGTACAAGTGTGGGGGTCCCACCCAACTGAAACCGATATTTTAGGACCCAGTCAGGAACATACCTACCACTTTTTTTTTTAGTTTCTAATTTATATTTTCGTCCACAGCTCACACCCACGTTGGTTCGTAAATCACTTGGAAAAGTCCAGCTTGGAAACAAGGAGAGCAAACAATTTTGTAATACCAGTTATTTATTTATTTATTTTTTTTTTTCCTATCGTTTTCAAATGAGAAAAATAATAATTTTGAGGGTGTGGTAAACAGCAGAGTAGCAACAGTAACTACTCTGTCTAGACGTTCCTGTCAAATGGGATAAGCTTAAAGGACGGAGGACTACTTTTAATAATCTCAAGGTATATAAGCCCACGCAGGAAACGTTTTTGGGTTAGTAGAAATCGAATATTTTATCGCCAACATTGCCGAATATAAATAAAAGTAATTAATAAGCACACACTTTTCCTACAAAATTTTACTACATTATTGATGCCTAAACTGTAATAAATTACAAAAAATTATTTGCAATTTTTACACATTAGTTTCCTTAATCAATATTTGCAATTTTTACACATTAGTTTCCTTAATCAAACATCTGCCCAAATTTATAAAAGACACTACATGGACAATTTTGAAAGAAACTTCGAAAACAAGAAACAAAAGTTCGTATAGCTCGATCATCAAAATTTAAAGATTGACACTCTATATTAGACATTAAAAACAATCTATTAATAATTCCATAAAAAAATGTATACCATAAATTTATATACATTATAAAAATTTTAATATAATAGTACGTTTTCAAATACAAAAAAGAATGGTGTAAAAATTTTAAAATAATAATGTGTGTTCAATTAATTATATATTTTGTTGTAACAAATATAATAATGCAACAATATTAAGAAATTAAGGAAAGGATAAAAACGTATTTGTGTGTGTGTATTTAATATTACTTTATTATCCTAATAGCTGAATGCATTTAACAGAAGATTTTGAAGCAGTAAGAAACGCTCTAAAAAATTAATAGCAAAACATTTTTTAAAGACTATAACTAAATAAATAATATTGTCATTTCTCTACATCAATTTTTTTGTTATTTATTTAACATAATCATGTGCTGCCTTAGGGACTAGTGAAACTTCATCTAGTATAATGAATTAATATAGTAAAATATGTAATTTTATCCCTTCATTTGCCCTTTTATAATTTATACAAAGAATGATATCAAAATCAAATATATTATAATATTGATGGGAATATATTTTAATAATTGCAAAATGTAATTGCTATCATTAAAATTATGACAAATTATTAATTCATCGATTAATATTTTTTTTTAGTAAATAAGGAAAATGACAAACTATCTTTTATTTTAAAACAGGAAACTTTACATCCATCATCATTATAGAAATTAAACTAATGTTTGATGCATTATAATATCAATTTATTTTACTCAGTTTGATTAATAAAGAACAACAGATGTTAAATAATATCTAGTGGCAACAGCATTTTTGTCCTTGCACGAAACTGGATTCCAAATGAACAGATCAAAAACAACTCAAAGCGACCATGAAATTGCACCATTAGATGGAAAAGCTAGGGCAAAATCTTATTTTCTTCGTTGGCAAATGCTCTGAATTCAGAAGTTGCAAAACAGACCTCAAAATGGCGACTGAAAATGACCGTCACCGCAGTACTACCTTCGGCTGTAATTAATTGCAGACGATCATGCATTAGGAAGGGATAGAATAACTGGTTTTTATTTGCCCTCCAGTAATCTTTTGTGTTAAGTAATATTTCTGCTCGCAAATTACATTTGTACAAGAGAGAAGGAAAAAAAATTGTGGTTATCTTAGAATGCCCACTTTTTGTCTAAGGAAATATTAGGAATATCAGAATGGCAATAGTGGTTTCAAAGAATTGCACCTTGATTGGTTTTACCATTAAAAATAAGAGAAGTGGGTAGATGTGATTCACTTATTTCTGACGAGATTGAGAAAAGGTGTTTGGTACTTCCGGTAGAAATCATGATTTCCTAATAAACATAATGAAAAATTTTAACTACAACTCATTAAAATAAGTTTTAATGAGTTTTTGATGAGTAATTATACCACGCTGGTTAAACATTTTATTTAATCATACAAATAAATTTATTCCAATCGCATATAAAAAATTTAATTGGAAATGAACACTATACCGAGTGTGGAAACTGAGCAACATTTACGTGTATTAAAGAAATATAACATCTTAGCTCTAGAGAAATATTAAGATATATATATATATATATATGTTAATGATCAAATAAAAAAATAATATTCTTATAAAGTTTTTTGTAATGTTTGCTGGAATATTGAATTCAAACCCATTTTTTATCTTTATTTCTATTTGATTTATATATGAATAAAAAAATAGCAGGCATAATTCTATAAATGTATCTTTAATTAAATAAACTGGATGATAAATAGTTTAGATAAATATGATCATAATAAAATTAATTTGATGAAATTAAATTTATCTAAAATTAATTTACTATCCATATGTAGTGATAGAAAATAAAATATTCACTAAAACTTTTAATAACGACTTTATAATTAAAATCTAGAATATTACTTTATAAAATTATTGTTTTAAAAATAGCTGTCATAATTCTATAAATTAATTTTCATCTCATAAATCTACTTTTTTTTTTTTAACTTATGAATCTGAAATTACAAAAGTACGGAAATCACTCTTTTTTTTAATGAAAAATCCGGTAACGATTTACCAGATATTTTGACGATATATACGCTCGCAATATATAGGCTTTATCAAATAGTAAACAAATAATTGTAATTCACATAATGTCGAATTTAATTATTCTAAGTAAAATATTTCTTTCGAAATAATTTTATCAAAATAATAAATACATAAATAACACTTAGCAGAGCTAAACTTACAAAAAGTTTAATACAACAAAACTAAAAAAGAGTTTTTATCGTTTGCTTAATTGTTAAATAAATACTTTTTTTAATTAAAAATAAAAATGTTTTTTAAAAGTAAAAATGGAGAGAAAAAAACTTTATTATGAGCAATCTAAATTATAACATTTCTAAGAATAGCAGACACACTAATCATTTTTTATGAATAAAATTTAAGGAAAAAAAAGAGGTTATAAAATAAGAGAATTTTCCTAATTAACACTCCATCATTTAAATTTTTTACTTAAATATTCAGAAAATAAAAATAATAAACATCAAATTTATTGCATGAGAGTGAAGAGTGCAACAATCTAATAATATTTCGCTCTTGTCATCAGAAACGTTAATTTCATTTATGGATAATAAATTTTCGAGCTGTTTCCGTTTTCTAGCTCATGATCTCACAAGATTTGGCTTCGCATTACTGTTTAAAAATACAAATCTGGTTTCATGTTAGTAGGAATTTTGTTATTTTTAAATTTTTAACAGCTTAGTCACAAGCAGACATGATTTTCCACTATTCTGCTAGGATAAGAAAAATCAACAATTTAAAAAGAAAAAATATTAAATTTTTTTTTTTTTATGAAAAATAACATGGTGTAAAGGATTACCCTTTGGTTAATGTGATGCCAAAAACTACGCATTTTGTAAGATTAATTCGTATTTTGTAAATGGGTTCTCAAGGGCAAATTATCTCCGAACAAACCTTTTTCGTGGGTGCGCCATGGAATTAAAACGGTGCTCAAGTAGAGGTCTTGATCTTTTGTCCCAGGGTCAATAGAAATTTCTGCCGTACATTAAAGTTTATGCTTGTACATTAACATACATTTACAAAGTTCCCCTGTGGCGATTTGTTACATTGAGGATATAGGCATGTATTCATTACTTTTAAACGCGTTTTCAAAGAAAATAAATTCAGAGGTTTCAAAATAAACGAAACTTATTCAAAATATAGTAAAAAGTGTATCCTTTGAGAAATTCGTTGCCTTTAACATCTGGGTAAGAACTACCCGTTTTCAAACTCACAAAGTATTAAAGGTTTTATTTCTTTATGGTCAACCAAAGCAAAAAATTTTCTTCAGGTGATTAATTTTTCCGGGAGAAATTTGCTTTTAACAAAAACCTTGGTAAAAGCTACTTATAATTGTTCCATATACCCCAAATCTCTATACATGAATATTGGTCTTGGTAAGTTAAATTAGCAATACGTTCTGTAATAGCACATCCCAGATTCAGTCGTATTGCCAAAAGAATTTCAGCACTAGTGACATTGAGGCATAAGACAGTGTTTTTGATATGTATAACATTCTCTTCTGAGTAGATGGACAAAGGAAAATCGCAGCTGGTAAAATGACAATGCCCGAAGATTAGGATTCCTATGGATCAAAAACACGTGTTCGCGTACGGTATTTCAAATGGATTATCATGCAGTATAGTATTTGAATGGACCCTTTATGACACGTATTGGTTGTCTGAAGATGAATGGTTGGCAATTCGGTACGGGGTGGTCGAGAAATGAGGAACAGAGGTGTGTTTCCCAGAAACAATCACTATGGAATTCCGACATGTGTTCGTATTCCTTGTATTCTGAGGCGCTCCTTATATGCGTTGTAACGTAAATGTTTATTAAGGCCAAATCGAAACAAAGAAAATGTAAGATAAGTGGATGAAAAGTTGATTAAAACAGTTAATACAAATTATTTTAAAAACATTTATTCACTTATCGCGATATTTTACTAACCGTATAACGTATTTGATCAAATTATCTCATTTTCCCCCCTCTTATTAATGTAAATATTTTCCCGTCAATTATCAAACATCCTACATTTAACTAATTGATAAAAATTTTTATATAAAATTTTCCCTTTTAATTTCAAAACTGAATTATTTAAAAAATGTTCGAAAACGATTATGAACAAAATAATTTGTGTAGTGATGGATAATTATACGAGTACAAAAATCAAAGCTTTATCTTTAAACATTGAATTTTGTTAACAAAAAGACACTAAATAATATAATGGTTTTAATGTCAACATATTTTTAAGTCCATATTAATATTTAACTCAAGCACATTCAAAATATAATGAATTTTTTTGCTATAATCTCAATTCTAAATTAAAATCACATTTAATGTTAATTATAATACAGTAATCAAAATTAGTAATATTAATACTATGTGTAGGTAATAACAATATTAAAAAATATAAATTTCAATAATATATTATAATAGAAATACCCATGCTTAAGTGTGTACGAATAAATGCACATTTAATATCTGCAAAAAAATGAACTATCAACACAATATTTACCAATGAATATAGCAATTAACTAAATCAAAGTATTTTTTACTAATTATTTATTTTATTTCAGCTTTGGTGAAAAATTTTCACCAAAGCACCCAGAACAAAAAATTTTTCACAATATATAAATTATTTTGTAAACAACTCTGATCATGTTATATATAGAAAAGAAAATAATCACTGACAGTAATAGTGTTCGAACATATTGTCAATGAATGACAAATCATGAGGAATTCTCGTACATCTTGGTCTAAGATTGGTTATTCAAATCAATATTATCCTGCTCTTTTTAGAGCATATAACACAAAAATGTGAATTATTTTCGTTAAAAAACTTTACTTTTTTTAAACAGATTTTTAAAAAGTTGCTAAAAAGTGAAAATGATAATATTGTTAATTTATTTTAAAATTAATAATAACTGACGTAAATAAAAATTAAAATCTGTCATTAAAATGTTTTTTGATTTTCAAATTAATTACTTTATTTTTAAAGTACTGCAAAATTTAGTTTTCTTTATGGAAAACGAACAGTTGACTTACCTCCTAAAACAAACAACCCCGTTGTCCAAATCCTATTCGTCCAAATCATTATGGTAGGAGATTTTTAATCAGCAAAATAAGGAATTAGTCCAAGTAGAGGCACATGTGAAAATAAAAGTCCACAGTTTTAAAATTGAATCTCAAGTGCGGCAGTGAAAACAAATGGTTGTGAAGTAAAAAATCGATGCGCGCAACCACAACACAAAGATCTCAGAATGGTACGAAGAAAGAGCGAAGCAAGTTCTAGCGCACACCTCGTTGAAGAAGTTTCTCAATTCTACCTGGGGAAAATGTTGAGATGGCTGTCTGCCCCCTTCCAAGGCGGTCGTTGAAATTTCGGGCCCAGGGTTGGCGAACTGCTTGAATGAATTCTCTGAAAAGTCGCCAAATCCATGCTTGCTTTGGAGGCAATAAAAAAATGTATCTTTAATTAGCGCTTCTCTCTTTTAGATTGTTGTTTTTAGATTGAGCATGTGAGGGAAAAAATTAATTCTATGTCAGCAAAAATGCTAGTTGTTTAAAAATACATGAATAAGCAGATGCCATACTAAGAAAAATAATTTTTAGAATGGACAATTTTTTAATGAACCAAATGTGTATTTATTTCCAAATATGAAAAGCTTATTCCAAATATGAAAAGCTTATTTTAGAATTTGGTTTATGATAGTTATTTATCATGCACAAGATTATTTTGATTACCCTTCTGAAATAATGAATTTAAGAACAATTTTTTTTAAGTTTGCATTTGTTTTTACGGATCAATTCGGTAACTTTTTTTGAAGAACGATTTTTTAATCAAATTCATTTGAATGTTTTCTTTACTTATTTAAATCTTAAGCAACAAAATTTATACGGATAAAAATGCATATAAATATGTTATAAAATTCCACCGAAGTATTTTTACACAGACTTCTTTGATAAAAATTTTACCGAAAAAAAGGTTTTTTTTTTTTTTTTTAACGTTGAATTTTCAATTTTTCTTCCATTTTCCCCTTTTATTTAATTTTAAAAAATCTTGAAAAGAATATTGCTACTCTATAGACATAGTGTAAATAACGATTAAATTATGTTTTAATTTGTTTTTCAGATAATTCTTTAAATCTTGATGATTTTTTTTTCCAGTGGAGGATATTTTTATCTTCAGAATGCAACGATGTAAGTTTTAGTTTAGAAGTTATTAAATTTTCTCTTTTGAAACACTTGAATATAATATATTTCTAAAATATTTTGATTTAGTCGTAATGTATTCATTACATGAATAAGTTGCAGGTTTTGGCTGTTTTAGCTACACGCGTTGTCCATTCTTATTTTCCATAATTGAAAAAGGTCCGAGTGCTACAAAAACTGAAAATCGGAGGCATCTCCTCTCTAACTCTTAATTTTTTTTAAGATATTGTTTAATGTTGTCCAACCTTCCTCTGGCCTGAGATCCCATATGACTTTTAAAATGGCGATTTTAACTGCATTGTCATCTGGGTTTCTTCAACCAGTTTTAAGACATAACTGTTGGTGATTTGTATTTTCTGTAGCAGCTCACAGAGACCATGAATAAGTTAATGCCTCTCACAATGTTTCTCAATGAAATCAATGAGCATTATAAAATTTTAAGAGGTAAATGGTTGGTTAAATTTGTAAAAACTTTGGGACAAGAGGGTTTTTACCATTTTTATTACCTCACTTTTGCTGCTTTATTATGACTAAACAAGGAAAAAAAAGGCTAAAACAAGTCTTTCAAAAATCAAAATAGTTATTACAAATTTTTCATTAGAAACCAAAAATGAAATTTATTATCAAGCTTTATTGAATACATTGCAGAATGAATTTCATTTAATTAAAGAAGCGACATTTTATATTTCAGAACAAGAGATGTAATCGAAAATACAATGCTCAAAAAATCTTATAATTTAATTCTTTCACTGATTTTATTTCATTTGAAAATTAAAAATGTGCCATTGTACGTAAGTAATTGTATAATATGGCTAATAATTTCAAAATTTGTGTGTGACACAAACCATTGTAATAATTCCCTTTGAAAGAGGAATGTAGTTAGGCCCAAAGGTTACATAAATAATAAGCAAACTCAAAAGCTACCTGCAATTCGTTCTAAACGACATTAATAAAGACATACAAATTAATGAAAATTGAATATTATATAATTTCATTAATATTATTTATAATACATATTCTCTTTCCATACATTCAAACAACTTTAACACTCATAATATTAATTTTCTTTATAAAAAAGTAGCTTTTTTACTGATTTCTTCTTTTTTAAATTACATTCATACATTACCACATCAATAGTTAACTCATCACAACAAGGTGATTTTTTTTCTAATGCTCTTTGAAAATTTGTTCGCTAAAATTATTATGTTGATTTTAAATTAAGCGTTTTTAAATATCTAGTTTCAAAACTGTAAATAAAATTTTTTTAAAGAAGATTATCAGATTTATTTAAATGTGTTGTACATTTTCAATACATATTTTTTTATTAATATCTTCTTCTTTAATAGCGTAACAACCTATTACTGGTGTTAGCTGCCTCAACAATACGCTTTTTCCAGCCGAGTTTGTCCAGAGCGACACTTTGCCATTCCTAACTTTCAGTATTTTGAGGTCATTTTCAGGGTCAATGAGCCAGTTGGTGGTGTTCCTCGGGCACAGGATTCTTCGGGGTTCTTAAACGTTGATACTCTAATGGGGTTATTTTCCCGGCTTCTCCAGACATGGCCAAGCCATCTTAACCTGTTGCTTCTGATAACCTGGTAATATGGTTATACAGCCTATACAATTCAAAATTTTATCTGGTTCACTATTAACCCTTTTATTAATTTATCTCATTTATTTTATGTCCATCTATTCATTGTGTTGTGATAGTGATATTATATGTTTGTATTTCCATTATAGGTCTTCAAAGGCATTCTTAGAATTGATTTCCGTACCATCATCAATAAACCAACTTCCGGCCCTTGTGTGATCTGAACATACCGAATACTAGTGTAAATTCCTTGTGGTAGACAAATTATTATGGAGGGGTCATTTGGAATCTCTTCCTGTGGTGCAGGCCACCCAAGTCAAGGACGATTGTGGACTCTCAGACTGTAAATTCTCAAGTAACTCGTCATGCGATTAAAATTATTTTATTTCCGATGAACAGCATTATGCAGACAGAAAACATTAATTCCATAAGTATTAATTTTTTCTCAAGAAAACATTAATTAATAAATATTGCCAAACAAACTTCTGAATATGGTGCCTCTTCCTTTATATCATTTTTTATATATCCTAATCTTTATATCCTTTATAATCATTTTTTAAAAGATGAATTATTATGCAATTGTACACATTTAATTTCTCTGATAATCATTTACAAGAACTTAAAAATTAATTTATTTTATTTTTTGAACAATAGCGACCAAGAAAATTCACCGAAGCAAAATATTTTTGTAAAGTATACAAGATATGAATTATTGTACAAAATGCATTATAGAACATAAAATAGGTGTTGGTACAAAACGGATTTGTGTATAAGGAATAAACAAAAAAAAATAATAATACATGCTAGTTAAAAAGTATACTTGTCTAAAACTAATATTATTTCAAAAATTTCACTATCAAAATATTTGGAAATCATTTAAAATATGAAATTAAAAAAGATAGAGAAACGCTTACAATCACTGAGAGAATTTTAATTTTAAAATTTAATTTGAATATAAATTTCATCATGAAAAAAATTGCATACAATATATAATTTAAGCCAAAATTTAGATTTTAAATTTATGACAAACTTATACTCATAACTGTTTTTGAGGAAGAAATAATTTTCAAATGTTAATGCAGTCATAAAATTGCAAAAACTTTATTCCTTTCTGTATGGAATAACTGTCATGTTTAATTTTCATAAATATAACAAAAATTATATGATTTGTAGGAAAATTTATATTAGTCGCTATGCAATCATATTTATTTGTGTTTAAATTTTTAAAATGTATAATGTTTATATAAATTTAGCAGAATATTCAAATATTGTCTTGAAATTAATTAAAATTTCAAATGGGGAAATGAATAACATGAAATTTGATGAGAAACAAAAATTAAACTGAAATATACATCTAAATTTAATTAAAAATTGCTTGCATATTATTTAATTCTCTCTCTTATAACATGTAGTACAAAGTATGAATATCAAAACTGATTCATGATATCATAACTAATCATTCTTCTAGAAAAAGATTTTCTCACATAAAATCGAAATATATTTGTAGAGCAATTGCAATAAAACTAAACAAGAATTCATTTTTAAACTGAAAATATTTTCACAGTGATTTTATTGCTATGACAATTATACAATTTTCATCCTCTCTCTCTCTCAAAAAAAAAAAAAAATAAATAAAAATAAAAATAAAAAAAAACACCGGAGAACATTATTTTAAAAAATTCAACAATAGATTAAATAATCTATTGTTGAATATCGCATCAAAATTTAAGGCGAAATCTTTGATCTAAAGTAAGTGTATTGTAAAAAAATTCACATGGCTTTCTGACTCTATTTGTAAAAGTTAAAAATGTTTCTCAACAAAAAAAAAAAAAACATTTAAGTGTTTAAAAAAAAAATTTTTTTTAATTTTATATTTTTTTCAATTTATTTCTACTTATTTGGTACAACAGTCTCTAAACGTCTCATGTGAGAAAATGATGTATTATCATAATTTTCGAAATATTTTATGAAAAAAAAAAAATGTTAAGGAAGTAAGAAAATTGAATTATAATACAAATTAAGAGTTCACAATTCTCACACCAGGGCCCTCAATCGTATAAATAGATATGGGCACTGTAGACTTTCGACACCAATGTGACTGTCCTGCCATGGAGTTTAGTTCCAGTGTTTAGAATCTGCAATAATGGAAAACTGTATTTATTTATCATGGGAGGAAAAAGTGTTAAGAACTAGGAACTGGGAAAAATTCCAAGACACAAAAAATTAAACTTCAGTAAATAATTACTAAACATCGATATCTGTTGTAATACCAAGAACTGAAAATTTAACAAGTATTACAATGCATAACCCATAAAAGAAAACAAGTATAACCATGCCAAAAGGTATTAGACTTTTGAGTGAGATACTAGTGTGTATAAAAACTGTAAACTAAAAACTAATTAACCTAATTTCTGTGATGTTTTGAATTTGGAAACAAGTTTGTATTTTATATTAAAAAGTAGATTGCACTAAGTGGTATAAGTTTTGCTTTTGACAGACTCAGTTATTGAAGTCCATTTTCAGTTTTTTTACTAGTGCGGAAAAAACAATGTTTCTTTATTTTAATTGAAAATTAAATATTTTTTCGTTCAAATAAGTGTTTGTAAAATCGTTTCTGTATTACTTGTTGTTATGAACAGTTTATTTATATAAATGGTTATATATTAATTGGAAGAAATGAAAACCTCTAAAAGAGTAATCCCGTTTTATTCTTCTGACACAGGACAAACAATGAAAACAAATCTGGACGTTCCCATTATGAAAAATTTGTATTTCAATAATCATCAAAAAACTCATGATGAAATCAATGTCATTATTCAGAGTCAATAATCACACACTTCATAGAGCAAACGAATATAAAACTATCTCACAAAAGTTAATTTAATAAAATAATCTTTAGAATAGTAAAATTATTAAAGAATTGGTAAATCATCACTGTGAATAAAATTTGAGGTTGCATTCCAAATTTTTAATCTTTATAAGCCAAGAGAAGTAACGTTTCTGATATTGCAGTTAAAATTAGTCATCTAACATCCCTTTGATTTCATGTCTAGACTGAAAAACTAATTTGAAAAACATATAAATAATGACTAAAATATAATACAATGCAGAGCAAAAGTATCCTCTGTAATAGTGATTCCAAACTTTTAGTGAACCTAAAAAAATTTTCAGAACCGCATTTTTTTTTTTTTTTTTTTTTTTTTTTTTTGCATGAAAAATTATTTAGGCAGCCTTATGTAAAACTTTTTAATAAGAAGAACTACGTGTGTCAGCTTCGAAACCTTGACTAGTCTTTGAAATTAATAACGATAAAAATTTAAGGAAAGAAGAACATTTTCAATTTTTTCATTATTTCTCAAATAAGTAGATCAAATAAGTAAATTTCTCAAATAATCAAATATTCTAGTGTTGTTTGATTCATGACTAAAGAAACTAAATGATTTCCATTTAATCTCTGAAAAACTTCAGGAAGAAATCAAATTGAAGACCACGTCAACTAAGCAAATTTCAAGACGGAACACTCCATTGAAGTTCTTTATAGAATTATGACTCAAATTTCCATCTTATATCACAGCTGGATTCTTCTCTCTCTCTCTTTTTTTAATCTTCATTCCATTATATGCAGCATTAAAACTACAAAACAACCTTATTGCCAAATTTTACCTGAAAGATGAAACAGGTTTCCTTAAATCAAGAAAATTCGAATGACTTATTTCCATTTTCATTCTTTCTTATATCAATAAATATTAATAAAACCGGTAATATATTTATATTAAAAATTTTTTTTAATTTATTCATTGCTGGCATTTATATTTTTGATTCATGGGGTTAATTCGTGTAAATATGTAATAGCATTTGAAACAAAACTTGACAAAATAATATATTATATCTTACATTTCTTAGCATTCATCATATATATGGACGCTAAGTAAATATAAGCCTTCTTTCTGAATAAAACCATCAAAAACGGAGAAAAATTGAAAAAAAAATGGCATTTAAAAATCCTTCTTTTGAAATACATATTTAATGACATAAAATATTTTTTTCTTCCTTACACAAAACTTAATAAGAATTGCTCAAGTGTTAAGCTTAGAGCCGTGTCATAAGTAGGATAACGCCTTATCATTTTTCGTTCCGCTCTTTGGCTCCTAGTTATACCTATGTAAAATTAAGCCAACCACATCATGTGAATATCAGATAGAACAAGTGATCATTACCATCTCTAACAGCGAGCAAAAAAGCATGAAATTACACATGGTAATCGACTACTGGCCTTCGACCCATAAAAGTGTTATTTGTAGTAGAGTGAAATAAACAATGTTTTTCTGAATCAACAACAAGTTTATGTTAAAGAATGTTTTAAAAAATAGAATATAAAAATTCAATATAAAATTCCTCTTTTAATCAGTAAAATATAACATAATGAAATTTTTGAATGTTTCTATTTCTTGAATCAATATTGTAAGATGATGAGAATAATTTATGGGGTGGAATTATAGTTATAATAAAAATACAAAGGAAATAAAACACGGAAACATATTGCTTACAGTTTAATACATTTTTTCTGAGCATATAATAACAATAAATTCATTATAATATTTTGGAATAAATCAATCACACTTTTGAGTCTAGTTATCGGAATGTAAAAATGCTTACTTTAAACAAAATAACTTCGCACATCGAAGTAACATTTATGTAGTATAGACATGACATGAAAGAAAATGGACAAAACAATTTAATACCTTGTCTTTCAGAAATGAACTGCTCTACTCTTTGTATTTTTTTCACCGGAAGTCATGATTTTTGAAAATGAGATAAACAAAACAATTGTCGAACAAACCTTTTTCTTGTGGTATTTGTAAGAATATGTGTTTTTGGGTATGAAACAATCCGTTAACTATTTATAAGGTTTATTCGTATTAGTTATTAATAATTGCAATTTATTTCCTTCTATTGTTTCTGGGGAAAATGGCTTTGTACTTCCATTTGATTATTTGGTCATTGACATTCATATGAAGCAGAATATTTCTTTTTCCAGTATGATATCAGTCAGCGTAAAAATATTGTCAATGTAAAAAAATGTGCTCTTGATAGTTAAATAAAGAGTGTATAGTGTTACAGATTTTAAATGTTAGCCAAAAAATTGTTTGCTAATAAAAAAATATTTTTTAATAATAATAATAATAATAATAATATATATATATATATATTAAAAAGTACGAATTGTATTAAATAAGAAAATTATTAATAATGAAAATAATATTTATATAATTTTTTCGTTTATTAAAAATATATTATACATGAAATTATATGATTGGATATTTCATTTTTAAAGCAATTTTAAGTGTGTTCCAACTGCATTGAATTAAAAATTAGGATTAAAACAATGTTTTTTTTTCAATGAAAATTATGTTATATTTAGAGAGAGAATTCATTCCTTTGTACATTTATCCGTTCTTACTATTAATATAAAATGCAATTAAATTGTACCTTTTAATGGAGTTGAAAGTTAATAGAAATCTAAAGTATATATAAAATTTTTATTTTTTCTTTCATTAAAGTTAGTTTAAATATGGTAATATATTAACTAATTTTAATTAAATACAGATGGCCATTGTAATTGAATTGATCAACTAACTTGTATTTTAATAAGCGATTATTGTAAGATCATATTTAAGCAATTTTTAAGAAATTATGTATCAGAGTTTTTCCTGCCAAGTTTTAAATACTTTCGATATAACGATATCGAATGTTATTTCGATATGGTTGTATCGGAAGTATGCAGCTATATCGAAATAACATCGATATGGATATTTATATCGTATGTTCATTACGCTATAAATATCTGTATTGTTTACAAAACGAGAGTAGAAAAAACTCTTTCTTTCTTATCTCTTTTACTAAAGACTTGCTAAGATATTGTTGCTTATCAATTAAAATAAAAGCCTATCCTTAAATGTTCTTTAAAATAATTTTTTTTATTAGTTTCGCGCGCGCAAATTAGATTTCTTGATACTCATTTCAGCAAATAAGATTTTTTACAATTTTTCCAAAGGGAAAAAAAAAAAAAAAAAAAAAAAAAAAAAAAAAAAAAAAAAATTATCAGTTTACACGATAAAAATTGTATTTCACTTTCATTTCAACTGTTTTCTATTAAATAAAGAAGTTGATTTAAATCTAATGACTCTTAAAGTTTGCAGATTTAGTGAACTGCTCACGAATATAGATTAAAATTCAAAAGAAACTTTTTTTTTTTTTTTTTTGTAAAAACATCAAATCTACGTTAAGTTTATGAATTAAAATATTTTATTTACATTTAACTAATATTTTTTTATTTCTATATTCAAAATTTGTAAACCCAATTTTTAAAAAATAGAAGTGTATCGGTAAATAATATATTAAAACCGGATATATCAAAACAGAAATTTTGCGTGGAAAACAGAAATTAATTTCCTTAAAAGGAAAAATATAATCAGAAAACACTAATTTTTTTTTACATAATTATTTCCATTAGAAAATCCAATTTACTTTTGTTTTAACTTTAACATATTCGTAATTTTTAATTTAATTTTTTTTATACATATATTTTATATTAATAAATATTTGAGCTATAATATATTTTATTTAAGCAATTATATAACTTAAACATAATTTTTAATCTATATCTTTAAAAATTTAAATCTTAATAAATAATATTACTAAATATTGAGAAAATTTTTTCTTTCATAAAAGTTAGGTATTTGGTTAAAAGTTCTTACAGGCAGGAAGATAATTGGCTTGTTTGCTTCTTAATACCGTTCTACTGAAGAATTACAAAATCTGACATTAGGGCTTCAAGAATAATATTTAACAAAATATGTGAAACTTCGCATATTCGTAATTAAATTGTTATCTTTGTCCTGGCCCTAAAGTCAATTCGACAGAATATCCTTTCTTCGGAAGCTGATGCATATAGATATTAATTACAGTAAAATTAAATATATGGCTTATATTGGTTCTAATAATTCAATCTTAAAAACAGATTTGGAACCATCCATAACTTCAAGAATATAGATTTAAAATGAAGAAATTGAACGGCGTAATATCAAAAGTAAGTAACAGTAACATAGCTATAACTATTAATGGGTATTAGGTTGACCGGAAAGTTCTTCCCATTTGATCGATGGAGATGTTGTTAAAACCATAAAGATCTTTTTCTCACAACATCAGAAGAAAGAACCCTATTTGGAAGCTAGAATTGGCTTGGAAATATTCCAATCTTGAGTGCCACATGAATTAAGTCAGAAGAAATTTGATGATCGAGTCATTACGTGTCCATCTCTGATTGTTCGGATTAAAATCCAGCCCTGTTTGAATAGGACGATAACTGGGGATGAAAATGGATTACCTTTGAAAACATCGTAAGGAAAAGGGTATAGTATGCAGAAAACTGAGTCCTTCCAACTCTAGAACAAATTTCACTTTGAATAAGAGAATGTTGTGGTGGTATATTTGAGGACCAATACATTATGAGCATTAAAAATTGAACGGAAAACACAATTCGGAAAGGTATTGTCAGCAACTGGATAATTAATAGGGAGCAGTCCAAGTAAAGAGGCCGACAATATTCCAAGAAAGAGCAGTCCAAAAAAGTGGCAAAGAAAATAGTTCGTCAAAAAAACTGAGAACTAGGTTGGGAAATTCTATCCCATACACTATATTCCCCGGGCTTATGACCCCCCAACTATCACTTGTTCTTGACCTTACAAAATTTTTTGAAGGGTGAAAAATTCAAAAATTAAGATATATATCAAGTACTGCTTCAATTTTTCGCATGAAAAGACAAAACATTTTCCAAATAGGAGGTATACAAATTACACTTCCATTGACAAGAAGTGATTAATAATATTGGCAATTATATTATTTAATAAAATTTATTGACCTTACAAAAAACTTGTATTTTGTTTTATTCCAAAAATGGACAGAACTTTCCAGTGGACCTAATATTTTTAAGGATTTAAAATATAAATGTGTAATATTTACGCTGAGGAAATCTAATTTCACCAGGATAAATATTACACATTTATAAAACTTAAAAATATAGTTTAAAAAATAGAAAAAATCTCGTTGTTACAGTCTTTACGTTCAGTGAATTATTGTTTTTAAACTGAGGAAGTAAAATTTTTTATAAGAAACAAATAAATGAGATTCTTAAATAAAATACTTTGATGTGTTTTGGAAAAAAGGATAAAATAAATATCACATTTTACTCACTGATATTTTAATTAATACATAATTTAAATATATATAGTCTTGAGAAAAGGAAAATTAAGAAATTTACAAAATAATATAGCAGACTTCGGTTTGTGTGTAAATATTCTGAAAGTGAAGAATATCTATGTGTTTTCTTTTATCTGCGCAAAATAAAATACATCTATTATCAATAAATAATTTTCCATGAGTTTACAAGGTCGTAAGGTTCAAAAAGAATATTTTTAAAAATGATTTTACACAAGTTATAAATTTAATTATACTTTTTGTGAGATTATCTTTTTATTAAAATGCTCCCCTTATCTAGTTATTTGTTTTATATAATCAAGAATTTTTCTTTTAATCCTATTTTGAAGTTTACTATGATTTTTAAGTATTTAGTATATTTTTCTTTTCAATAAGTTGAACTTTTGTTCTTAAATTTCTGTAACTGATGAGTTATATAAGATATCATTTATAGACCAAACTGCGCAGAAAACTTAGAATTTAATGCTGCAAATACAATTTATAAATATGAGTTTAGTGATAAATAATAAATTATTCTCATTCAAACAATAGTTTTTGAAAACCATTACAATGTCAAGAGTTACATTCATACAGGGCTAAAAGATTGGGTAATAGTAGCCAACTTTTTGTTATAATTAACCTGATATATAAAGAATACTTTCTTTTTGGCAAATCAGACCACGAAATTGTCCCGGCTGCCATTATTAAAGTAATAATTCCTATGGTCTGAGAGTCTCATATGTCTGTATTTCTTTGACAATTACTGAGAATTTTCTGACAAAATCTATATTGAAATAAGCAAATTTAATTGAAGATTATATGTATTATAAAACATTAATAATTACAATCATAACTGGGATAGAAAGAATGTCATTTTCGTCAGGTGATCATTTAAAGAAATGAAATCTAAATGAACATCAACAAAGTTTAATGGTTTTTACATAATTTTATAAAAACAGTAGAAAAACATTGTGCTTTTTATCCATATATATTTACATATTAAATACTTGAAAAAAATTTTTTTTAATTATCCATATATGTTGATTGAACATTTATGTATTACAAAGTAAAAAAGCTTCTAATTATTTGCTTTGTTTAAGTCGGTATCGGTAGATCGCATGTTGAAAAAATATGCAAATGTTTATATTTTGACAGTTAAGAACTAGTAATGAAATTAGACAGCAAAAATGTTTCTTTTAAAGACTACTACCGATTCGATTTAAAATTTATGGTAAGAGCTAGAAACTCATAAATCCTTTTTAAGCAACCATCCCATTTTTAGTTTTAACCTGAAAGTAGGCCTGGTTTGAACCTTACCGACGCTTCTCTTTCTTTTTAAGGTTGGGAACTTACCCAATGGGGATTTTTCTGAAAATTCGGTCAAGCGAGAAAGTCCTCAATCACCTAATCCCGAAAGCCATATACCTGTCCAGGTGCCGACGATCATCCCCAGGATGAAAGCCAACGCGCGAACTGCGGGTGTTCCCTGTAACAATTTTGGCAACCACCTTCCTGGAATTCCTTTGTCAGCTTGTCTTTTTGTTTGCCGTCTCTATTCTGCTTGCTTTTTACGGATATTAAGATGTTATAGGACTGGAGCTTCATGAAAGTAACTCCAGTAGCTACTGGTGTTGCTTTCATGAAAATTCGTCTTCTCGAAAGACATCTTTATTTCGTGAATGATATTTGAAGTCACCAATGGTAGTGCATTTCACAATGATCTTCTTCAGGACTGGCAATCTATCTGATAAATATATCTTTCATTTCAGTGTTAATAATGTAAGAATTTTTGAAATAATGTGTATTGATCTCAATAAATACAAGTTCTTAATTCAAATAAAAGTTCTTGCCATAAATATGACAAGTATTAAAAATTATATTCCTGTCATAAATTGAATATCGATTGCTTACATATGTATATTTAAAGAGTAAGATAATGCATACAAATAAAGGATTAGCATGCAGTACTAAAAATAAGTCCTATATGCGATTATCATATTAAAGTAAAAAAAATCGGTCAGTAAAAGTGTCCTAAATAAATACGAATTAGTGAATACATATTTTTTGCTACTGGTAGAGGCTAACTCTAGGTAAAGCACAGGGTATGCTGGTGCAACAGCATATTTTTTGCAATTCTTCAAATAAATCTTAGCAACTGGTTAACGAAATTTCTTTAAGAATCTTTTGCGGAACACTTGCCATGCTTTATTAGATGCTTAAAAAAAAGAGTAAACCTTGCACAGCTCACAATCATTTTCCTGCGAAAATAAAAAGATGTCAATAAGTGTTGCCATCAAATCTTTGTAGATTGAAAATCATCTCTCAAATATTCGATTCTTTCATTGTTATCCATCCTTGATCCCATATGAAGGCTTACTGCATAATGAATAGATGCTTGAAAAATTTCCGAAGTTTTTTTCTCTTGTTCTTTTGTCTACATACAAACTTTCTAACAGTACATTTCAGATATCCAAGGAACTTCATCACGCTTTCGTTTAACTCAATTTTGGTAAAAATGTTTGAATTCAGGTTTCACAATTTTCTAAATATCTTCAGTTTTATTAAAATATTTTTTGTTCTGAAATTGTTTTTGCCGTTACAGTAACTGATTTTCAGATCGCATACGTTTCCAGAATAAATACTTGCCATGAATGATACTTTACGAATCTGTAGCATATATTGACCTAATAGAAATAAAGGATTATTTATTTTTTCAATTTCATTGGAAAAATAAAATACTTTTTCAATCAAATAGGAAAAGGTAATTTTATAATTTGATTTTAGCATTAACATAGTTTATAAGTCCATGCTTTATGAATGATGATAAGAAATTAACGCATAGTTGTTACAAAATAATAATTCATAAGTTTTAACGTTTCAGGGATTTCTATATTGGGTTGTCAAACTGAGAAAAGAATTAAATAATTAAAACAATAATTCATTTTTCTCAATATATTCTCTTAAATTCTCAATAAATCTTTTTTTTCATATATTTCTGCTAAAAGATACATATTATTGCATTTTTACTCTGATTAATAATAAATTATATTTCATAGTATTAAGTCCTTGATTCATAAGGGAAATAAAATATTTTCGCATTGTATTTTTGCTATATTTTTATACAAAAAGAATACTGTTGTTTTCCCTAAAAGTATTGAAATTATGAATTAACAATTGAGATACACGTAAGTTTTCGAGCAGGAGTAAGTCCAATCTATTGCTGAAAATCTCTCTTCAATAATATATTATAATCTCTTTAATAATACATATAATAATATATATTATAATAATTTAATAATATATATTACTTTAAAAAAAAGCATAGATAAGAAAAAGAAAATAAAACTGCTGAGATTTAAAGAATAAATAAAAAAAATTAAAACTGTATATTAAACCTGTTGTTTTTCTTCCCTCCTTTTCCTCTACCATTTTCATCATAAAATCATGTCACAAATCAAATTCTCTCTCTAAAAATTACAAATACATAGCAAATGTATACATTTATCTGTATCTATCTATCTATCTATCTATATATATATATATAAATATTATATATTAATTATATATATATATTATATATTAATTATATATATATATATATATAATTAATTTCATTATGTTATGAATGATTTCTATTTAAGTGTGATAAGACTCGGGGCTCTTAGAGCTTGCATTTTACCCTAATACCTTTCTCTTTCTACCAACAAGTAATGAACTAAATGTTATTTAATTATTATAATGCTAAATCAAAACAGCATTAAGTATCATAGCCAAATTGTAGTGCCATTAAATTATGTAAGCAATTAGAGTATGTACATAATGTAATTAAACAAACTATAGATTTAATATGAATATATGTCTCATACAAAATTTTTATATGGCTAATTATGCAACTATTATTTCTCTTCTTTCTACTGCCAGAAATTTTTGCCTTCTTTGCACATATTTTTCGGGAAAAGGGGACAGCCTGCCAATGATTGTGACTAATTTCAGTTAAAATTAAATTAAATGGTAAATAACTTTTTTTGCAGTCAAACTAATCTAAAAATTCCAATAACGGTAAATGGTATTGCAATTAGACACCGCATAAAATTCTTAGATTGAGACGGGCTTACAATTAAGTAAAAGATCTGATTTTAATTTATGGATTTAATTGTTCATCCCCACTGACTGACAAAGCATTTACATGAAAAACTTCGTTTCTTTTGAATTAAAATGTTTTATAAAATTAGAGTATTCCCCATGAATATATATATATATAATTGCTTTTCTGAATTTAAAATATTAAATATCCATTTTTTCGTCATTATTATGTTTTATTAAAGGACAACAATTTGAATTTAATACACACAGTTTGTATGAAACATTTATGAGAAATTTTGTTATTTTAAACAAGTTTTACAGAGACATTGTTATGCCTATTATTTCTATTAACGTTTTTTATTTATTATATATATATATATATATATATATATATATATATATATATATATATATATATATATATGTATATGTGTATATATGTATATATATATATATGTGTGTGTGTATGTATGTATTGAAGATAAAAACAGGAATTTCACATATGCTCAAATTTTCCTTGTTTTTTTTTTTTTTTTTTATTTTTTTTTTTTTCAATATTTTTAAAAAAATGTTCATTTTTCCGTCGTAGATAGAATGTAAAACAATGATTTCGATGTTTTAACGGAAAATTCTGTTTCTTTTTTCCATTTTCATTAATATCACGTTTAAGTAACTAAATTCTGTAATGATAATATTTTGATGAGAAAAATGTAAATGCTGGTAAAAATTTTCATTTTATTTATGTTTATTTTAATTTTATTATTTTTTTATATAAATTTTTATTGCGAAAGCATTGATTCCTATTTATAGAACATTTCACTTTTATTATGATTTTATTGTTAACTAGTTAAACAAAGAGTTAATTTGTTAAACATCGAAATTAATGATTGATTTAGAAAATGAATTCGGAAGGGAATATGTAGGAAATTGTTTTTAAATAAGAGGCAAGATTAGTTTGGAATTTATGAATACAATTGTTTGTTTCCATATTCAACATGTTTGTAAACAATTACATTTTTTATTTCTTGCGTACTTAGTTCCAATCCAGTTTAATTTGAAACATTAAAGGACATCAAATTTAAAATTCAATTTCAGATTATTCAAAAGTAGAAGATAATTCTTTTACTTCACTTCAATAAAGAAACTGCATCTTCTACTCTCAGTATCCAATTAAAAGGTAGTGATCCACTTCATAGATTTTCTAAACCGGTTCTTTTCACAAAACTCCTCTTCCAGAATTGAAATGTAAACTAGTTTTGTTAAATTAGGATTAGTGTAAATGAGAAAAGTTTGTAAATTTCATTTAAACTTAACTATACAAAATCCAGTATGACGCTAGTGAACAAGAACTACTAAATAATGCCTCTAAAACTCAAACACAGAACTCAAATTGGATGGAAACCTATTTTATCGACTTATCTTTTTCTTGAGATATTTTTTAGTTTCTCAATGGGTATTTTTTAGAGTTGTTATGGAGGTGCCCAAGATGAAGATTCGACCGGAACAGCGATTTCCATCAACAAGACATACATCCTTAAGTTTGAGGGTATTTTTTTTTTAAATCTTCTACTTGGACATTGTTTCAGAAGTGGTTAAAAAAAGTTTTATTCTTTTACTAATGCTACTACGTTTGCTCCTACTTTTCGGTCCATTTAGAAATCTCCGATGCGAGCAAATTTTTCGATCTTCCTACTTTAATCATTTTCTTTTCTTTTTTCTTTTTTTTCCATCTATCCATCCTATTCAACGTTGAAGGAGTATGCAATCGGGATACTACTATCCGGTTAGATGAGATTTTTTTTTATGAAGATGAGTTTTTAGTTTTATTTTAGTTGGCGTTGATGAATCGGCTGATGAATTATATGTGTTTACATCCCTTGATTAATCTTCTTATTGACTTCTCTTGTATTTTCTTTGAAAACAATCTGTCTTGTGAGCTTTGCTGAGACCACCCCTTGAAATTCTTATTTAGTTCTGAGGACATTGATCCTATAGATAGGTACACCACTCTTACTTATATTATTTAAAGATAAATCTTTAAATACTCTTAGTCTATCTGTGAGCAACTAATCAAGATTGGATATAAGACAGTCATAAATAATATTTTGAATTAGTTTTATTAATATTTATAGACATAAAAACTCAGTTTTAAAATATAAAAAAAAATATTTTTTTGTTGTATGAGAATTTAAATAAATGTATAATTTTGTAAGAAAAATTGTTTGTTAGGCAATGCGATTTATTATTCTTTTCTTGCTTGTAGAAAATTGATTATTATTAAGAAATACATAACAAATATTAAATTAAACATAATAGACTGATTTTTTTTTTTTTTGTAAGTTTCTTATCAACTTTATATTGGATTTTGAATTTTTTTTACGATCGAATTTAATAAAAGTCTAGATATCCTAGAAAATTATCCTCGGTAATATTAATTAATTTTATATAAATTCCGCAACATTTGTTAATTTTGGAGAAAATGGTTATGCAACAATAAAATATATCTATTTTTAATAAAAACAACTCGAATAATTTATACAAAATCCTTTTAATTTTAGTATATATACTTTCAGATAAATTATTACAAAAAAAATTACTAATTAAAGTTTATGCGAAGTATTTTAAATTTTCTTAGATGATTTGAGCTAAATGAATATATTTTGGTAAAATGTGGGACACGTTTTAGTGGATGAAGTTATGTGATCATATGATGATAATAAAAGAATATTAATTATGCTGAGGTAAATTCTTAAATTAAGAACAAGTAAATTCTTGCAAGAATTCTAGAAATAAATTTAAGCAATTTATAACTGAGCTATCAACAAATGAATAAAAGTTACCTAAAATTATTTGAAATATAAATAAATGTGAAATTAGTATGATAAAAACTAATAATAAAATATGAAGAAAAATCTAAAAATCATATAGCATCTATAGTTTTGTTATTAATTTTTTTTTTTTACAAATATTCAATTTATTAACATCTTGTTCTAATTTTTTTTTTTTAATTTTTTTACATTTTTATTAACAATATTCTACATGATTTTAATTTTTTTTTTATTAAAGGAATCTATGCAGTTCCAAACGAAATATTTTTCATTTGGAACTGCATTGATTCTTTAAAAAAAAAATTAATATTTTTCCTATAAATGTCTTAAAATTTCTTCTAAAAAGGATTATGGCAAAAAATTTACTAAGTAAATATGCTAATAAATTTTGTTGTATCTAATGTTAAAAAAATCAACATTTAATTTTAAACACTAAAAATTAAAGCCGCATTAGAAACTTTACAAAGAAAAAAAAGTAGTAGTTGTAAAATGATTATAAAAATTGGTTGGATCAGATTGATTTTAACTTTCATAAAACTATTATCTGAAAAGAATAGAAATATGAAAGTAATATCAAATGTGTTATGTGACTACGTTATTGAATAACACCATCAATATAACACAGATATTATTTAAAAATATTTGCGCAAAGATATTCTATTTTCTGATTTATAACAGAAATAAAATTCTTTATAAAAATGAACCTTCCGTCGAGCCGGAGTCGAACCAGCGACCTATGGATGTCTATGTTTAAACCTCTACAGTCCACCGCTCTGCCAACTGAGCTATCGACGGCTTGCCTAGTTTACGTTATTTAATATCTAATCCAGAACGAAGGTCAATGATAAGATTTAGGTTAAACTGAAACAAGTTTTGCATAATCTAATACTTCATTTAGACTTACATAGAGCCTCATTATTTTATAATAAATATGTTTGGTACATAAAATTTAATTTTTCTATTACTAATTGCAGTTTATAAAATACATTCGATAAATTAATACTATTATATTACTCACAATAAAATCGAAATAAGTTGAAATATATAAACATACACCAGTAACAAATACCGGAATGAAAAATTATCCTACACGTAATGTTACCATTTAATGATTCTTGGTTAAAGCATTATATTTTACATTTATGTTACAAAAAAAAAAAAAAAAACATTCTCATAAAAAAAAAATTTATTTCTCCTCATAAATTTAAAAAATATTATCTTAAATTTTTTATACAGATTTTATGTAGATCCGAATATTTCCTCGGTCAATTATTTTTACTATCTTCCCCTCTGAAGTTGAATTCGATATCCGCATTCTAAAATTAAGATCAACGTTTTTATCTAATCATTTTCAGTTCAGTAACCTGTATTGTGTGAAACTAAGTATAAATTTTAAATAATAATTATCGTAAATATGCCATTTTACGATAACGATAATTATGATTATTGCAATCGCGGAATTTTGTTGGTTGTAGAGGGAAAATATTGCTTGTTTTTATACAAATGCTTTAAGTAAATATTAATTAATTTTATGATTCATATTATAAATATAATATTAGGGAAAAGGTTTTAATTTAGAAAACAAGATATTTATAATAAAAATTTTACAGTGTGACCTAGTTAATGCCATCGGGAAACAAAATGCTTACTACTGAAAATACTGACCGTTTGATATTGAATGCATTGTTTGATATCGAATGTTGTTGCACCAGCATGCTTCCCGGTAACTAGCCCTAAATTGGGCTCTACCAGTTAGATAGAAGCAGTCTTTGAGATTTTGAAGCAGGGAACAAGCAGAAGACCCCCAAAACTTGGCCTGCCATCCCTAGAAGTATCATTTTACTTCGAGGACGTTCAGTTTTAACTTGCCTCACCTCCTATAGTGAACACAACAGATCTTAGGTCTTCCGGAATTCGAACTCACTACCTTCCGATATGACAACCTAACCAACCAAACTACCACGACCGTTTGGTATCGAGTGTTGTTGCCCCAGCATACTTGTCTTACCTATTCTAGAATGTGCATTACTAGTCAATAGAATGTATGAATTGAATGTAAATGTGCATTTATTAGTTAATTATTAATTTTTATCTTTCGCCCTAGATTTTCATATCAAAAGCATGCAGAGTACAGCAAAAAGGAATTCAAAAGTACCCAGAAATACCTTTTCTTTATAAAATTGTCTCACGTATATTGTTGTTCTTGTTCTTTATTTGGTTGAATCTTCCCGTTACTGATTTAAAAGAACACTTATCAAAATGTCTGTTTCAACCAAGTAGCTTACCACGTGATTGCCACAGTTATTCACTGAGGATTGCGGACAGATGTAATCACCTGTTCCTTATCCAAAGTCATATACAGCAAGTTATTTTCTCAACTATTTGAAAGAAATGCGCTAGTCTTGATTTTCAAAGTAGAAATATGTTTATTTTATATAATTCAGAAAGAAAACATGACAAGGCATCTGATTATCACATTTTTGGTTATGTCTTTCATCCAAAGTGAGATACACACAATATAAATTAAACGAAACAAAACTAGATTTGCTCTTCTGTCTCAGTTTCCTCGCATAGTAAGAAAACGTATAGGTTGAATGAAAACATAAGCTTGAGTGTGATAAATATTCATTCATTCAGTTCATTTGTTGCTAACGAAACAAGAAAAAAAAATCTGAATTTTGATTATACATTTACGAGAAGAACTGAATATATACACACCCAATGATTACAATTAAACTAACATAAAATTTATTAGTTAAATTTACATGATTAATTAATTAGCTATTCAAATCTATCTGGTGCTCATTTCAAAGCATAGGAACAGGAATGACGAGGAGGAATCAAATCCACATAAGGGTGATAAGTTCTAAAATTCTCAAAATGAGACGAATTGATGCTGGAACTATTCCTAGAGAGAACAAAAATACAATAAAACTGATTTGTAGTTATGATACACAATAATTACAAATTCAATTTTTACAAAATTCAAATAAAATTAACTATAAATTAGTGAAACAGATCATCAACGGTCGTAAGGGTTAAAGGCAAAATTTTGGATAGTATTTTAAAACAGTTTGACTTGTTATGAGCAAAAGTAAATTTCGCTTTTGCTATATACTTAAACAAAAATAAATTTAAACCTAAAAATATAAATATAAATTTATCTTTCCTTATGATATTTTATTCTTGCTGTTTTGTATTATATAATTTATTTAAAATTTTTTTTCGTAGTTTTGTTTGAAACATTTTACATACACTGTGTGTGTTTAAACATATCCTTATTTTAAGTTACTGCAAATTTTATAAATTTTATAATTAGTCATAAAATTAGGTATCTTGATGGTAGGAATATTTTATCAATCTTAATTACATAAAATTCAAAGTCTATTATTTTATGTATTAAAGTATGACGATGTTTTGAACAAAGAATGAGACAAGTGAGATGAATTTTCTTCTATTGACACGACAGCCCATGACGAGTCAATGCCTTCCCAAAAACTTTCTTACACTCTGATCTATTTTTTTGCAATTCATTTCCAATTAATTACTCTTCGTATCTTAGAACCCCCTCTACACAGTCCGCCCATCTCAACCTGAACTAACCCTTTTTTCTACTAATTCCCAAAGGTTTATGAATGAAAATTTAATTGTTAATGATAAAGGGTCTTATTCTGCATAAGTGGTTCGCGAATTTCTTAAGAAAAATCTATAACCATATAAGAATAAAAGACATATTTATCAAATATCAATGCTCAAAATCAAGATTTATAATTATTTGTCGACACTAAATAACAGAATTATATTCAATCACTTGAATATTCCCTCTTCTTAAAATTTTGATGAGAAATAACTCTAAAAACTTAAATAAATTTTAGTTTATGAAACTCCGTAGTAAATTAATTTAAAATATAACAAGTAAACAAATTCAAGATCTTTAGCTTCAAAGCCCCCCTGAAAATATTTACCAGAAATTAAAAGCAATTATAAAACAAATTTTCATTGAGCTTTTCAATCAGTAAACATGGCGATATTCATTATGGAATAATTGGCAAAACAGTAACATCAGAAACCAAACAGAATCAAAGATTCGATTACCCCTTCGAATATAGATGTTTACAAAATTAAATTTAAAACTGTAAGTTTTCGTTGAATAAGATTTTATGTGTAAGAAATAATCCTTGAGTTACAAAACAAATCAAATATTGCTTTGAGGATATTTGGAAAATGAAAATAGTTGAAGCTTAGTTCTGAAAATATTGCTGCAAATGTGCTATAGAAATTTGTGATAGAAATAGTACACTCGCAGCTTAAATATTGCCTGTAAAGTGACTTAGAGAAAAAATCTTTTTAAACCAAAAATGCTTATAATTACATATTGAGAATTATTGCTTACATTACTTGCCACGTTTAGAAATGAACAACACATCAAAAATGGTGCTTTATATTTTTGTTAACAGGCATGAAGAATATGAAGCTAGAAGTTTCAAAAGTGCTAAGAATAAATAATAAAATTATGATAAAGCTAATAAAATATTCGAGAAATTAAAAATTACTGAATACATTTTTTCTAATATTACGCAAAAATAACCACACATCACTTTCCATTTTTTACGTAAAACCTAACTGGAAATACACATAATAAAAAAATCATTAGAAATGAAGGAAAAAATTTAATTCTTAATTACTGTCAAAGAAAGCAAATAGATTTAATATGTAAATAGAAAATAAATTAATGAAATTTATAAAAAAAAATTATTACTTTTTCTATTTCTTGATATAAGAATATACAAATGGTTAAACTATAATACTCTTAAAAATATATGCTCACACATTAAATCAATAAGGTTAGACATAAATGTGAAGTAGAATTATTGCTGTTGAATTTAATTGATTATTTTTATGTGGTAAAAAAGTGTCGCCGTCTAACCACCGACCTATGGATATCAATGTCCAACCGTTACAGTTCATTGCTCTGCCAACTAAGCTATCCATGGATAAAAGGGCACTGATGTTTAGCGAGTAAAAGTTGTTTTTATAAAGCAGGTTATTTAGAAATAGTTCTTGTTTTACTATTCCAAATAAAACATGAAAATCTTCAATTCGTAAAATTAACAATTCAGAACTTATTTTATGCTGCATAACTGCATTTCTCTCCCCTTTAAAAACATAAAAAATGTTCACTTAAAAATAATATAACTTTGAAAAATCTGTGTAAAATTATTTTTAATGTACTATAAAAACTAGAATTTATTTTATGTTGCACCATAGGCTCATTAGTATATTTACGGGAAATTTAAATTTGGAAAAAATTCTTGTTTTCAAGTTAATTCTGTAAAAAATAAACAAAAGAATTGAAACTCATTTGTGACTAACGAATTTCGCATTTTTCTTCTCTATTAAACAATTTTCATTATCGACATAATTATTACTAACATCACCGAAATATGCATAATTTATAAAAAGGATCTCGCTGGCATTTATAAGTCAATTAAATAGTGTAAGTGTAAGCACAGATAAGTAATTAAAATAATTAAAGATTAAATTTTGAGTATTATGCGGTTAGTTGTGAACTATAGTGGTTATTTTATCTTGTAATATATGTAATATTTATTTTCCCCCTGTAGTACTCAAAATTTTGCACAAAGTTATGCCCAGCACATTCAAAATTAAACAACATGCTTTGAAATCTAATTTTATATTAAAAAAAAAATGAAAAAACACTTTCTGGAAAAAGAAATATATTAAAATTATCTTATAACACAATCAAATGTGAATGACCTGAATTAATAATCAAATGCAAAATATAATGAAGAAAAATGCATTAGAAACCTTTCACTTGAGTAAGCTATCAAAAAAGTAATATTAAGATTTATTGCAAAGTTATACATAGAATTAGAAGATGTGTGATGTTTGAAAATAACATGGCCAAATATTAGTGAATTAGTTACTATTGAAGTAAAAAATATTAATTATCAGTATGATTGGTCATTTTGAAGTTTTGATGACTTAAGTGGGTAATTTTGCGAATAAAGAAGCATTTTAATTAACTTTGTGGTTGTTAAAACTATTTCAAAGTATTATGTCGAAATAATTTTTTTTTTCATAAATTTGAAAAATTATTTTTTGACGGATATGCCATTCTAGTTATGAAGCTATTTATCGGAGTAATGAATATCATAATTGATTAAATACATCATAAAAAATTTTAAACTTCGACACATTGAATTCCATAAATATAACTTGATGGAAATTATTAGTGTTTGACACCACAACATGTTATTATTTTATAAAATATTAATATCAAAATTCTTGTAATACCAAACTGAGTAATAAAAAGTAATAATGCAGACCTTAAAATAATAACTGCATATTTAATTCAGTTATTTTATCAAATATACACAATTATTATCAAATGTTACAAGAATTGTGTAAATTACAAACATCAAAACAATTCATCGCTTTTTTTTATAATCTGGTAAGGTAGAAATAAAAACAGGAAAATGATTCCTTATAAGGGAGAATTGCGTAAATGCGTTTCTCAGATTACAAATTACCGTAAAACTACTGAGAATATATATATATATATATATATATATATATATATATATATATATATATATATATATATATATATATATATATATATATATATATATATATATGTAGAAGAGTGTTTGCACTTTCCTACGAAAATGAAAACACCTTTGCATATGAACATTTTTGCGTTTTGTATTAAAGATAACTAAAAACAAATATTTAAAGGTTAAAAAAAATAAATGCTTTTTTGGGCTGAAAAAGCAACTAATATCTAAACTTATCAG
This sequence comes from Latrodectus elegans, assembly GCA_030067965.1. NCBI lineage: Eukaryota > Metazoa > Arthropoda > Arachnida > Araneae > Theridiidae > Latrodectus > Latrodectus elegans. Next base: position 36,839,823 of record CM057813.1, read on the forward strand.
CCTAAAAACAAAACGGAGAATTTACAATACACTCATACCACTCGTGCTGCTATATAGAAGCAAAACGTGGACATTAAATGTTGATATACAGCGAACTCTGGAAACCGTTGAAATGAAGGTTTCCAAGTTTTTTTTTTTTTTTTTTTTTTTTTTTTTTTTTTTAAGGAAGAACTATCGGGACAGTGTACAGGAACAGGGTTGCTGGTGAACCAAATGTCATTGTGAATTGTATAGGCTGTAAACCAGCCCCAGATTACCCAGGTTATGATAAGCAACTGGCTAAGATGGATTGGCCGTGCCTGGAGAAGTCGGGTAAAAGACCCCACTAGAATATCAACGTTTAAGAACCCAGAAGGATCCCGTGCCCGAGGAAAACCACCAACAAGATGGCTCGTTAACACTGAACATGACTTCAAGATATTGAAAGTTAGGAACTGGCAAAGTATCGCCCTGGACAGACTCAGCTGGAAAAGTCGTTGTATTGATCAAACGTTATCGCAGCGCAACCTATATGAAAGTGATCATTTGTGTGAATAAAAAGCTACTATAACTTTCACTGTAACTTATACTTTAAAAAAGGAGAGTTTCCACTTCTGTTTTGTAGCTTTCGCTTCTCGTTATATTTCATGGAAATGTATGCATGTTATATTTTTATCATTAGTGTTTCGTCACAAAATGGATTAAAGTCATTCATCTACACCTTGACACACTTCATTGGTGGCAATTGGACAAGAATTATTCATCCATCTGAACTTTTGTGATATAATTTCGTTTTTTGTGATAAACTTTTGATTTCAATTTCAAGATGGATGGCACTATCTCTGCCGTAAAAATTCCTAACTTTATCGCCACGGATCCTCAACTATAGCTTACAACGGTGGAATCCATATTTGAACTAGCAGCGCCAAAATCAATAACGGAAAGCAAAACCAAATATAACTATTGTGTTGCTAATTTACCACCCGATACGGCGATGATGGTACGTGATGTGATTTTAAATCTGGACAAAACAGATCTATACAAGAATCTTAAAGAATAATTTATTTCTTGTTGTGGTGAATCAAGCTCTCAAGAAATTAGACGACTGCTTGCTAGTGAACAATTAGGAGATCGGAGACCATCGGAACTCTTGAGAATGATGCAACCACGTGCAGAATCGCATAATGTAAGTGAAAATTTACTTCTAGAACTATTCTTGCAACAACTATCTAATAACATTCAATTGATATTAGCATCTATTCAACCTCTAACTCCGCATAAGGCTGCTGAAGTTGCAGATAGAATTTTAGAAATTACGCCTGTTCAAGTCAGTAGCACATCGATTTCTTCTGATTCCGCTGAACCTTCCTCTAATTCTATTTTGTCGGCTGAGCTCAAGAGCCTTCGCAGAGAAATCGCAGCTCTTCGAAAGTCACGTAGTACCTCTCGCAACAGATATAATCCACGGAAATCCAGTCCTAATGCATCGCGTTCTACTATTTGTTGGTATCACCGTAAATATAAGGAAAAAGCCAATAAATGCCAGACACCATGTTCTTTCCCGGGAAACGAAAACCGGCTTGCTTAGAGGCGACATATGCCAAGCCTTCCTACTCTCGTCGCCTGTTTGTCCGCGATAAAAGAACTCTCTCATATTGACTTAGTTAGAGCATTCCATTAAATTCCGATTTCTCCTGAGTATGTTCATAATTCAGCCATTTGTACACCTTTCGGACTCTTCGAGAGCACTCGGATGCAGTTTGGCTTGTGCAATGTATCCAGCACATTTCAAAGATTTATGAAGTTACCAAAGTCTTAAATGGTGGTTATGCCTTCATTGATGACATATAAGTTGCTTCTAGAAACAAAGAAGAGGATTTGGAACATCTTCATGCTCTGTTCACTAGGTTAGGTCATTATGGACTAACCATAAAATTTTCAAAGTGTATATTTGGAGTTACTACCTTAGAGTTCTTGGGATTTAAAGTTTCCGAAAAAGGTTTATCTCCAATTCGTGATCGAGTCAGTGCTATGCAAAAATTCCGAAGGCCTGATACTCTTACTCAACTTTATAGACTTTTAGGTATATTCAATTTTTATCGCAGATTTATTCCAAAAGCTGCTCATATTTTATTTCCGTTAACTAAATTTCTTGAAGGAGATATTAATAAAAAGAATCTTTACAGCCAGCACAAAAAGGCCTGAAAATCCTCTCCAGTGGTCCGAGGAAGCTAAAAAGGCATTTTAGATGCTAAGAATGCTTTTGCTGAAGCTACCCTCCTAAAACACCCAATTCCTGGTGCTCCTTTAAACTTTTGGACAGACGCTTCTTTAATTACTATTGGTAGTTCCTTGAATCAATTTTCAAATGGGACTTGGGTGTGCCAAATCTGGAAACCCACTGCTGCACTAGAACCTCGGCCACTGTAGTCGCTTCTTGATCAGGGATTGAAAATGCTTCAGGCCACTTATTAAAGTAGTCCATGACAACTAGGATGTATTTGTTGCCATTTGAAGATCGTGGTAAAGGACCCAAAATGTCCAATGCTATCCGCTCAAAAGGTGCTCCTACATTATACCGCTGCAACCTTCCTCGGCTACGTTTCTTTGGTCCCTTACGTGCCGCACAGTCATCACAAGATTGGCACCATTTCTCTACATCTTGTCTAGTTTTGCTCCAATAGAAGCTTTCTCGAACTTTCTGTAGAGTCTTCATTACTCTGAAGTGGCTACCAGTTGAGCTACTGTGCAATTCTTTCAAAACATCTGAAATTCTTGATTTTGGAAGAACAAGCTGCCATTTGAAATTACGTCCATCATCGGACTCCCATTTCCTGTATAACACGCCATTTCTAATATGGAGTGAGTCCCAAAGAGCCCAATATTGTTTAGTAGCAGGACTATAGGTGGAGATGTCCTGCCAACTTGGTCTCATACTGGAAGATTCTTTTAACTCAAAAATTGGATTTATATCGGGGTCTTCTTTTTGGGCTTCTCTAAGTCCTTCATCACTCCATGGGTCTGGTTTCGATGGCGGAGAAACAGTAACTTGGCGTACCGAAGGATTTACTAATTGATAATTCTTCTCTGCTCTAGAACAATATCGGCAGCTTCCATTACACGGTCTCCTTGATAAAGCGTCAGCATTTCTATGAAGAGTACCTTTGCGATGACGTATTTCAAAGTCAAACTCCTGGATTCGTTGAATCCATCTGGCTACCTGTCCTTCTGGATTTTTAAAATTTAAAAGCCAGGTTAAGGATGCGTGATCTGTCCGAAGCAAGAACTTTCTTCCATAGAGATAATGGTGGAAATGTTCTATGGCTTTAACGATTGCTAGCAATTCCTTCCTGGTTGTACAATAATTTCGCTCCGATTTCGACAAACATTTTCTCCAATAAGCAATGGCATATTCTTTATCATCGATCTCCTGCGACAAAACAGCTCCTATATTTTCGTTGCTGGCATCTGTGTCTAAAATGAATAATTTTCCGCGCTGGGGATATGCAAGAACGGGCGAAGATGTCAACGCCTCCTTCAGTTGTTTAAAAGCTTTCTCACATTCATCTGTCCATAGAAATCTCTGTTTAACTTCTGTCAACTTGTGAAGGGGTCTGGCAATACTTGAAAAACCCTTAACAAATTTCCTGTAATACGTGCATAGTCCAAGAAAACTTCTTAATTGGTGGACATCTTCTGGACGACTCCAGTCCTTAACTGCAGAGATCTTTTCAGGATCTGTTCTTACACCTTCAACAGAGATAATGTGTCCCAGATAGCTTACTTCACGTCGAAATAAATTACATTTGCAAGGATTCAGCTTCAGGTTGACCATTTTTAATTTTTCCAGCACCTTTCGGATGTTTCTTAGATGGTCTTCGAATGTGCGCCCTACAATGATGATATCATTCAAATATACCAAGCAGGCTTCGTAGGAAAGTCCTCGTAATACTATCTCCATCAGGCGTTCAAACGTTGCAGGTGCATTGCAAATCCCAAATGGCATAACCTTGAACTGCCAAAGTCTTTGTCCTGTGGTGAACGCAGTCTTTTCCAGATCCTCAGGATATATCTCTACTTGCCAGTAACTACTCTTGAGATCCAAAGTCGAAAACCATTGATTTCCGGATAAAGCATCAAGTTTATTGTCAATCCTAGGAAGAGGGTAACTATCTTTTTTAGTGACGTTGTTTAATCGACGATAGTCAACGCAGAATCGGGTGGAACCATCTTTTTTCCGAACCAAAACAATAGGTGAAGCCCAAGGACTCTCTGATGGCTCAATAATGTCATTCTGTTGCATTTCCATCAGAAGATTATCCACCTCTTCCTGCTTAGCGAATGGTAGTCTTCTCGGATGTTGTTTAATGGGTGGATGATTTTCTGTATCTATTCGGTGCTGCGTTATTTTGGTTCGCCCAACATCATCTCATTTCTTGGAAAAGAGATCTCCGAATTCTAATAATAGATTTCTTGCAGCATTCCTCTGTTGATCATCTAACTCAGCATTCTGAAGGAGTTCATTAATTAGAGTGTCAGGAGGCTCAGATAGTGTGGCTTGACAATTTCTGTTAATACAGGTCACTGGAGTACAACTCGCCAGCACTTCTCCTTCTTTTATTATTTTTGCCTTATCGCTTAGATTAGCAACTCTTACCGCGATTGCATTCCGTGAAAGGTCGACGAGTGAAGAAGCCACTAGTACTCCTTTAACGCTATTGTCAGAATCTGGATATTCAATCAATCCATAGTGAAAATTATTATCTTCTGAAAGAGCTCCGGAAACTATCATCTCAGTTCTTGGTGGTAATGTTGTTTCACTCTTTGCAGTTATATGATGGAGTGTTTTAATATCTGAATATTTCGTCTTAAAAATCGCTATGCCTTCAGAACACGAGTGTAGTTCATTATTTTTAAAATCTAACTTGAAATGGTTTTCTTTGAGGAAATCCAATCCGAGAATAAATGCATCATTTATATCAGCGACATATGCCATATGATGATACACGGCATTACCAAATGCAATGTTTAGATTGACTTTTCCATGCACTTTAATCGTATCACCAGTCACAGTTTGGAGGGTAATGCAGGGCGGCGTCCAGATGAGTTTCTCACCAAGTTTACGAGCCAGATCTGTCCTAATAATGGTTACATTGGCTCCAGTATCGATTATCATTCTGCAGGGAACCTCGTTGACATGTCCCATTACGAAAAGTCCATTGTCTCCGTCACTTACAGAAGAAATGTGAAACAATTTAAAGTGGGGCTTCCGACTCTCTGGACATTTCCGCCCCGCGAGATTCTCACATATTAGTTTCCCTGCGGTGATATTTCCACCATCTTTTGGTTTCGGGCAGTCTCTATGGAAGTGTCCAACTGCACCGCAAGTCCCACACTGAATTTTCGTGTTTCTGCCACCTTTACTCTGTTCTAAGCTACGGAATTTTCGCCGCAGATCTTCAATTTCTTTTCTTAGATCATAGTCTGTATCAGTAGCAGAGAGGGCTCTGATTGAGTGCCGGTCTTTACGCGCGGCCTGCTGGGCAGCCTCTATCTTAAGTGCGTAGACTAGAGCAGATCCGATATCTTTGACATCGGCGAGTCTAAGTGCTTTCTGTATCTCCGGATCCCGCACACTATCAATGAAGTGATGGAGAGCCAGATCTTGCCGTATCTTAGCTGGGCAGTCCGAAAATGCTAAATGGGAAAGTCGCTGAATATCGGCAGCCAATTCTTGCAGACTTTCACCCACTTTCTGATAGCGGGATTTTAACTGTAATTTGCTATATTCCTTATTGCACTTTTCTCCAAACCGCAGCTAAAGCGCACTCGATAGGGGAAATCTACTCATTTCGCCAAGGTTCTGGAAGCTTCTAGGCTATCTCGCTAAATATTGGTCCTAGAGCTTAGGTGATGGATGTTTCGAGAAATATCCATTTCTCGCCAAGTCGCCAATCGCCAAGTCACCAAATCGTTAGAAAACCCGCTTTTAGCGTATAACACGTCTAAATACCGCAATTTTGGCCCAAAGTGTGAGTATTTCCGATCTGTCTGAGATATTTTAAGACATATACAATAATTATTTATAAATTTGTAACAATATATATTCTTTTCCCTTGTTATTCGAAAATACGGTTCCTTACTTATAAAAAGACCTTTTAAAGGTTGTGCATGATAATTATCAAATGCTTTATAACAATGTTTGTTTGTCTGCTTTGCGGTAAAATTTGTGAACTCTGAAAGCCATTTTAAAGCAGTAATCAACATCAATACCCATTTTAAAAGACAAATTTTAGCCTTATTAAGCTTGTTTTTATAATTCATGCGTATTATTAATACATGTGTTCAAGTTGATCTCGTACATACTTTACTGTTATAGGAAATTACTTACATTGAAATTTGAAACGAATGCATGGGTAATTTTTGAGAAATTAGTTTTTATAATAGAAATTCATCGGTAATACATGCAAGATTTTAACTTTAGGAATTTAGGAAACATTTGCTTCAAAACACATTTTATATTTACCTTATACAGTACGCACTGAAAATAATACAGTTATATATATATATATATATATATATATATATATATATATATAAATTATTAGAGCATTTATTAAATATTTCGAAAAGTTTTCAAATTTATTAAGCGATCAAAGAATTGCATTTTTAAAGCTAAATATTAAGACAACGATAAATACTTTAAAACGCTGATAATGACTTCTTGAAGTCTGATAATTTCATTTGATATGCGACAGGAAATTCAGAAATCAATCATTGCAACATTTAGTAAAAATTAGATATTGAGTCTTAGAAAAAAAAATTGAAATACGTTTTCTTCGTAAATAAAGATCTTACTAACTTTTTAATCTTACTTTTTATATAAAAAGTAAGATTACTTTAAGTAAATATTAAAATAATCTTACCTTTAGCAACAAAGGTGCTATATGTAATTCGTGAAATTTCAACACACTTCTATTTAATTGAGGCTTTAAAGATATTTTGGTTGATGTGTATCTTCCTTTTTTTAAAGACCTACTACATGCCTATGAAAAAGCAAAGTATGAAAGTATATAAAAGTGCTTAGAAAAATGTGAGACACGTATAATTTTAATTGCTTTTTATTCTATGAAAAAAAAATATTTATGAATATAATTAAATACATTACGTAAAGGAAAAAGAAATATATTCAAAGCAAAATATGCAAACATTTGTAAAAGAAAACAACTTCTAATTAATAAAAATCTAGTTTTGATAACTATGATTTTTAGATTGCTTTTTATTCATAATTGTTTGAAATCTTGAAATCTTAAGTTTATATAATAACGTGTTTTCTATAATTATACCTGTGAATAAAAAAGGGACCTCCAGAATAAAATAAAACTCAAAAAATGGACTTATATATATATATACATACACACACACACACACACACACACACACACACACACACACACACACACACACACATATATATATATATATATATATATATATATATATATATATATATATATATATATATATATATATATATAAAATAAATATCTTTTTAGTCACTTATACGTAAATATACATATATTTACGTTACACATACATATGACTAAAAAGATATTTATTGGCTATACATAACAAGAGAGAGAGAGAGCAATAGCTAACACATATCAATTAAATATAATAAAATGCGCATTGAATATTTTGCCAATTTCAGGCAGTAAAATATGGAAAAACTGAAATAGAGTATGGAAATTACAAAAATCAAAAAGAGAACTATGAAAATAAACAATAAGAATTTCGATTTTTAGAAAATATAAGAGTAATTAATCAATTGTAAAATGTGTAATTAAAGTTATGTTAAAATAAACTCGAGAGAACTCTGTTTATTTTTTTCGATTGAATCTCTTTTTTAGCAAGCAAAAATAACATTCCGTCGAGCCGGAGTCGAACCAGCGACCTATGGATATCAGTGTTTTACCTCTACAGTCCACCGCTCTGCCAACTGAGCTATCGACGGATACAAGTTTTTAGATCACTTTAGATTTAAGCTGCGATCAAGAAAAGAAATGGATTAGGGTTGCGAAAATTTCTCCGTAAGTTGAACAACTGCTTGAATCATTCAAATATGCATGAGCGTGTTTTGTTCGCAATATCAATAAATATCTTTTTGCTTGAATTTATATATGAATGAATTATTTAAAGCATTTCAAATTTAAAAACTTATATGAGAGAATAAAATAATTTTTTTATCTCAGCTATAATATTCGTTGACTAAACTCTGTTGCTAAAACAATAAAATTAAATATTCCGTTAATAATCACTGCGGATTTCAAAACACTACGATTCTTGGGCTGTATATATATATATATATATATATATATATATATATATATATATATATATATATATATATATATATATATACTTCTATAATCATTTTTTACTCATTCAGTAAAATTATGCATTCCAATAATATTTCTTCATTATTAAATGTTGAGTTTAATGCGAGTACAATCTCAGTACTACTGAATCGATCTTGACAATGAATTTAGCCTTTTAATATATCACTGTGATGGTTTTAAAAATTTTCCATTCTCTTAAAATCACAAAAAGGGGTGTACATACCACGTACTATTCCGAAGTTATATTCAACGTCTTAAAAAAACCCTTTACGAAATGTTTGTTTTAAGCTTTTCGCAAAGCTTTGGATACATCAAAAATATCCATTTTTTTCCCTTTAAACTTCCCTCACACAACAAATAAATTTTTTTCCATGGTTGTTATAAATGAAAATAATTTATTTACTGAAAAAAAATCTGTAAAAAAATGACTTTTTAAAATAAATTAACATTAATTTATTTATTTATAAAACAAAAGGAAGCATACTTAAAACAGTTTTGACAATTGCGAAAGGCTTGAGGTTTTCTTAAGTATAATTATACATATTTCTAATTATACTTAAGCATTAAAATGCAATATTAGAGTGTTTTTCATCTTAAGCTTACATTTTCTCTGTAAGCAAAATTTAAAATAATAATATATTATTATTATTATTATTATTTTAAGACACACACGAAAATGATATATTTTCAGGGGATAATTCAGAGGAAGAGAAGCTAATAAGTTAAGTACAACATTTTATTACGAAATGTATAAACAATGGGAAATTTTAATTTAAAATAGCACAATTTTAAGTAATAAAATAATTTATTTTTAAAATAAAAAAACAGGAATACATCAGTGCATAAGACTTGTTCTGACGAAAAATAAACATTGTTAAGAAAATTTAAAACATACATAAGTAAAAAAATAAATAAAACGTATTGAACTATTTCTGAGTGTCAAAATCAAAAGAGAATTATTTGATTAATAAGAAGTACTTGAGATGATGAAACCGTAGTGCTTTTCTACCCTTTACCAATCTCACAAATACTAAAACCATGAATACTACAGAAAGATGTTTTTCTGGAAATGGACGCAATTGTTTTTTGAATCTTCATCGTAATAATTTGCACATTGTTTCTTATCTGATTTACTGGAAAGGAAATAGATGAGTTATTATGAAAAACACTATATTGTCCTTTTAGTTAAGGTCTTTTTCTTTTAAAAACTATTCAGTAAACATATTTCATTTAAAAATTATTCAGTTCAGCACCAGATAGGGTCCATTTGGTGCTGAACTGAATAATTTTAAAATGAAAGAGGGAAGCTAATCAGGATCTTATTTCAGAAAGTACTAATTTGTCAGAAGACACTAGACTAATAAGAGTACACTAGACTAATAGTAGAGTATACTAGACTAATAATAGAGTACACTAGACTAATAATAGAATACACTAGACTAATAATCTCCAACAAAGCTCAAATAGTCTATGATAAAAGCGTAGACCTCTTTATTGTGGGTATCGAAGGAGGTATGGAAAATTATGCATCAGAGAATTGAACGATTATCAAGGGAAGTGAAGTTTAACTCTAGAGATTTTGTGTTGATTTCAGTTAGCATAGGTTCTGAGAATTTCAAATTGGACTGTCCAACTTTTTTGTTTAATTTGATAAACATTTTCTGAAAAATTAAAAGATCCAGGAGATGATTTTCTGAACTCCATTTCTATCAAAAGTGAAACAATTACATACGTACAGAACTAATTATTTCCTCTAAAAGATTTTTACGAAAATTTTATTCAAGATCAGTTATTATAAAAGTTTATTCAGACTGAACTATTTATAAAAGTAAAATATACATATATATAATATATCTGATATCTTATTGAGATGAACTTGTGTTAATTAATGGAACTAATAACTCTAGTGTTTTATAAGTAATTAGACCCTGAGAACTAATTAATTATTTAATTTATATAAAATCAGGTAGTGTCATTTGTGTGCGTCTAATTTTGTGAAGCTGGCAAATCCCAATCGAATAACAATGAAATTTACTGTAAGAGGATGAAGTAAAAAATTCTTTTATTTAGTTTTTACAATGTTTTTATTACGAATAAATTTAAATCTATTTGTGATTTAACAATAGTAGATGTAATTAAGAAAGTGATTTATATTTCCATTTCTCTGATCTTTAATGCATTACGTTCATTTATTTTATTCGCAATGAACCTTTTTTATAGTTATTTGATCCACAATGAATATTGATGGCATGCAGACACCGATTTCTTGTCCAGAGCACTTAAACTAAAATCTGTATTTATTTTTCATTTACATCTGTGTAAATTTTATTTATTTATTTTTTTTTTTTTTATAAAATTTTCTCTGCAAAAGCATTAATTTTTTAGAGAAATTTTATTTTTATTGTGTCTTATAGAAAGAAATAATTAAGTTATGCATATTTTTTATCTAAAGAAAAAATTTAACCCAGATCTGTTCTTATTAAGTAATGCAATTGTAATACCTTATATATAAAATCGTATCATACGAATATAAATACTTCAAGTATCAAAATCTCTACGAAAATGTTTTACGTTGTTAATTTATAAATAATTAATTATTCTAAAATATTTTTTAAGACTTCAAAATCAAAAAAATTTTATAATTTTTTTTTTATTTTGAATAGAAAAAATAGATTTTTACCCTACATCTACCGTTATTATTAATAATCGTGTGTTTTGACTTGGAAAACAGTGAAAAATTGATATTTATAAATTGTGCTATGAATAGAGCTTAATTAATGAGTAAGTCAAATAATTTGTTACTCAGGACTCATCTCTAAATAAATAAATCAAAAGTCACCTTATATGCAAATGATTTTAATAAAATAATTTGCATATAAGGTGACTTTTGATTTATTTATCATCCGTAAAAAATCATCCTGTAGACAAAGTTATTAAATATCTGAACAGTATTCAAATCCTTTCCAGAGAACTTAAGCAAATTACATCATTAACATTAACTGTTATAGAGCATTACAAAATCTCCATCGCAAAATCAGAAAACTAGAAAAAATTCTTAAAAATAATATTTGTTGAAATCTTTTTATCATGTTGTGAATATTTAAATAACGTGAATATACATTCGCTCTGCACACATATTGCTTAAAAATCCACGAATAATAAACAAATTTGGAGGCGAAAGCTAAAATAATTTAAATATTATCCGATTTCAAAATCATCATCAGCATTGGCACGACAGCCCTTTGTGGGCCTTGGCCTTCTTCAGAAGTCTCTGCCATTCCGCCCCTTTGCCAGAAATCGACCTCTAGTTCTTGACATTAAGTATGTTGAAGTCTTCTTCCAGGCAGAGTCCTTCCATCTCTTTTTGCGTCTTCCTCTTGGTCTACAACAGAAAGGGGTGGTGTTGAAGACTTTTATTGGTGTTCTCTCTGTACTCATTCTCATGAGGTGGCCTGCCCATCTCATTCTAGATAGATTTCAAAATACTATATCAAAATTAAGTTTAAAAATTAAAATCAATTCCAGTAAATAATAGATTTGTGTTTTCCATTTGTTAAACATATTAATTGATTGAGATATCATTTGTAGATGCAAACAGAACAGAAATCCTTACATTTAAAAATTTGTTATTAAATTACTGTTGTAATTACTTACACAAATTTTATAATTAACTATTTTTTGTTTTGTTATAAAAAGTTCTCACATTTCAAAGAAACTGATGCTTGCCACGAATCAAAATAGAAATCTATGCTAGTCACTCATTACGAACAGTCTTACCCAAAGTTGGCATTGTGGGCCAATGTAGAAATCCTTTCATGTCAATAACACAGAGATATGGAAGCAGTGATTAAAAAACAAAGGCAATAATATTTTGTGGACCTCATAAAATAAATCTACATAGTTATTTATTTTTCGTTAATTATTGAAATTACAGTTGAAACCAGTTTCATATCATCCACGATGTCAGTGGATAAATGAAAATAGTATTTTTGAATTTACTTTCTCTTTTAAATAATATTTCCAGATCTTTTAAATTCGGAAAATCATTAATTTCTTTCTTTCAATGCGAGAGACTTCAGTGTTAAAGACATTCTTTTAAGCGCCCAGTTATTCCCAATTAATTAAAAAAAGTTTTATCTCTGGAAATAATAACGATCTTAGAATCGTAAATATTCTACAATAAGCTAACTGTTAAATTAATACCAAGTATAGATTGAAACTATTCATTTCTATTTTTGGATTCTATTCATTTGTGCAGTGGAGTATCTGCTTTGGAGTTTTCCAGGATTCTTCCATTTCGACACTAGGACAGGGATCACCATCTTTGAAAAATACATGCGAAAGGACCAAAATCTTAGGCCATTAGGTTGCCTGCTACAAGATGTCAAAACAAAAACATACTCTTATGAATTCAGTTCATTATCTGAAAATAAAAATTATAAATTATAAATTAAAAATTGCAAAATAATAAATACATATTTTTTCCTATTAATTGTTCTGAAATATATTTCTACGAGTAATTATTTTACATAAATTAAAACCCGAGAAATAGTTTAATCTAGGCCAACTTTGGCTAACCTAATCTTAGTTAAGTAGATGATGTAATAAAATTTATCACACAGTTTGAGGGTTCAATTCTAATTGAGAACGTGAATAATTGCAATCATTTATGAGTCATTTTATGAGTTAAGTTCCAGTTATATCAGTCTATATATGCAAAATGTTATTGTAAAGTGACAAACTGAACTGAAATATAGAGAGGTTTTTTATTCTTAAAATGTATTTTAGTTTAGTTTATAATAGATATTAAAAAATAAATGCTACACAAGACACATTAAAAAAATTTATCTAGTTATAAATAATTTACAATTTCAATGTACCACATATTATTATTTATTATTAGCATTTTCTCTCATATTGTAGGCCAATATTGTTAAAAGACTCATTTCAAAATTTATAAAATTTATTCAAACTGGGTCAACATATATGTGCATCCATATATGTTGACCCAGTTTGTCTAATTAGTGATTACAAGTTTTTTCTTTTTTTTTGTGAAAAATGGAGTAAATTTAAATAAGAGAGAATATCTTTAAAAAAACATATCAATAGGAAAAGCTCTTTTAAAAAGGAATCATTACGAAAATAATTAGTTGTAATACAAAACAGCTCGCTCACTTCTTGCTACTATTTACCAAGAATGATTTTTAGAAAGAAAAATTATTTTTAAAATCTCATAATTACTTTAATTTCTTAAAATCATTTATGTAACGAAATGCAGGTTGAAAAGAATTTAAAAAACTGTGGAACTATATTTAATGATAATTAAAAAGTTTTAAATGTTTTTTTAACTAAAATGACGGATAAAATTTTTATTTTTTTATTATTGGCTCAGAAATAAAAGCATCAAATTATGTATTCTTTGAAATATGTGGAAGTAAAACTCTACTTATATACATAAAGAATCAATTAAATTCGAAAATACTAGGAATAAAGAATTTTGAACTAAGGTACAGAAAATTCATTGTTGACTTTAAAAACAAAAACAGACAAGATTAAAAAGATTTAAGACTTTTCACAAAACTCACAAAATTACATTTATCTTTATTTTTTAGATTTATATACTAGATGAATTTGCTTCTTTGAGATAAAATCAAAATAACCTCTAGTATTATCATTATTTCAAAAAAGCAATCGATTCAATGAGTTTAAAATTTCGCACTCATCTAAAATTAGTTATACACAACCCAACATAGTTTTAGTCTTTAAATCGAGAATAACTTTTTATTCTACTTGAAAAAGGCATGAAATCTTCCTCATCATAAGCAGTCATCATCTATAAAATCTTTTTGAAAGAAATTTATAAGAAAAGTATTTCCTGATATGGGCTGATAATTTTTTGTATGGTATTAGTTTGAACTTTAATGTTTGCATGCGTAGTCTTGGTGTTAGTTATATGTTACCTTTTTCAATACGATATCAGATGACTTTCTGCTTAGTCTCTCGACGATATTAATTATAAGATATTTTGGATGATTATTTTCAACAGCAAACAATTCAGTTTACGTGATTTATCTCGATTTCAAAATCTCAATCTCATCGACATGCTCGTGATGCATTTGTAAGAAGTATTGTTGCTTATTTTTTCTCATTCTTATATCTTGAATGGTCGAAATCACATTATTAAAAAATGTGGTTCAATCTCATTCACAGGCTTATTCTTATAGACATCCCACGACAAATCTTTTACGCAAATTTCAGAATTATGAATGGACATTACTATTTTCAAGATAATCTTCACCGTATAGGTATTCTTAACTCTCTTGTCTGCCCCCATGTTCCACAGGAGGAGGCTATGAATTCTAGACATTTGACCGTTTGCCCATCTCAGAACTACATCAATTCTCTTAGATTTGACAACTATCATATGAAAGCTATTTTGCACTGGGCTGCTGTAGGCCGTTGTGGTCAATTCCTTGAAATAAGGGGAAAAATCTTGAAAACGCTCGAATCTATGTCTCACGGGACAGAGCGATCGCAGAATTTATGATATCACACATTATTGTAACTTTTGTTTTAGTTCTTGAGTTAGTCATCCTTTATGTTAAATGTGCTTTTTCAATCAAATAGGTACATAATTCTTTCATCCCTTCAGTGGGTCGATAAACTGAGTACCAAGCATGCTTGGAAACTAAACACTGGTAGTTTCGCGTCAGGATGACGACCTAATCGGGACATGTGCTTCGGACCCCAGGGCCTCTCTGTCACGAAAACAGAGATGGGCACAGGCCTTGGTCCACATGGGCTGTCGTGTCATAGAGTTTAGAGTTTAGGTACATAGTTAATTTTTGCTACATATACTAATTTCTAAAACTAATTGTCTCTTAGTTTTCATTCGTTACATTTTACTTTATGCTACATATTGTGTCTTAGATAATGTTCATGCATCCTTTTTATAATCCGTGTTTTCCTAAACCCTAGAGAAATCAGCATGGTTGATCTTATGAAGTTGAAAAGACTCTAAGCTTATCAATTTTTAAAGTTGGTTTTTTAGTGGTACACACTCATATCAGTTTAAGTTTAATTAAAATTTATAAACGAGATGATTTTGTGTAAAATTACTTTAATGAATGCAAGTCTTTTCAGTTTGTTCTGAGAAAAGTTAATACTTTTCCTTAAGATTAAGTTTTATATTTCTGATCTATAATATCTTCAGGATTGCTTACATAAATATAGTTTTAATGTGTGTGTGATGTTTATAAAGATTACATTGAGTATGATAACAAAATATGTTTTGCATTTGTTAAAAGAGGAATTAATAGTAGGGGATATATATATATAAAGCTAATCCAGTAAAACCTTAGTATTTTCGAAAATATATATTGCTAGGGATTTTTAAAGTCTTATAATATATTACGATCTCTTCAATATATTTCAATCATTCTATGCTTTATTCTCTCATATAACATCTAAATTATTAGCTAAAACTGTATAACCATTATATTTTTTATATGTAGTAATTTTTTGTAATTATGTATTTCATTCCTGATGGTTTTCATTTTTTATATTTATAAAAAAGCTATATGATTATATTTTATTACAGATGTGTGTGTGTGTGTGGATTATTATAAAAAAAAGATTATATTTAAAATATTTTCATTAAAATTATACCATATCTATTAATATTTAAAGCTTTCTATTATTTCTTCAGCTTTGCATGATTTTTTTAAATGTCAACTTACTTTCCGATACATAACTATGCTCATATAATTTCTGAAAAAAGTTATGCACAATCGGAAGATGTATAATACCATTATAGGCTTTACGATATGTGATACAAATCTGAATCAACCAGATAAGAAAGCGACCTCTATTCCGCTACCAATTTTTTTAATTAGGCTTTCAAGGTCAAAGTTTTATCAGTTCATCTTTTTTTTTTCTATCAGATCTCATGTCTGTCCACAACTTAAGGTATTGATAAAATCATGATGCTATCATCACAACTATCACGCTAATCATATCATGCTTACATCATAAAAATGCATATCCCCCCATAATAAACCTGCTTTAAACAAACAAACATTGCCATTATGATTTATATTGTATTTCCTAGAACGATTTTAACCGGAAATTTACTTTTATAAATTTGCAAACAGTAGGTTCAAAAAGTTACAGAAACTCAGTTTCACATCTATCTGCTCGAATTCCAAGATTTTAATATTTCTTTGGATTAAGTTACGTCGCTGTCTTAATAAAAAAAAGCACATAGAAAATGATACCAAATGAAAACAATTTGTTGAAGTTTATTTGTTAAACCCGAAAAATAAATTACCTAAATTAATCAATATTTTCACTGTGAAACGTCAAATACAAATTGAGATCATTATGTTCTGGAATGCCGGAAGACCCCATCCAGATGTGAAACTGAGTCAGAAAAAACTCAAGTTATTACAGTAATTGATCACAGACGCTAATCACTTCGACACACTTAAATAACAGAAGAGCTCTTTTTTCCTCCCTCTGCCATTTCCCAAATAACTAGGTCCAGAAAAGTGTTTTTTTCACCACTCATATATTTTTTTTCAATCTAACTACCAGAATATCCAAATGATATCTCTGGTTTGCTATGATTCCAATTTATAACATCTAATTATGAAAGTATTTTGATGATTCTGAATATAATTAACAGAGAAACTATGGCATAGTACAATTTTTCATTCTGTTAACTGATCTTCAACAATGCTTTCTTTAATGCAAACATTTTAGGAGATTTCTCAGAATTTCTGAGCAAATGAAGTTCATATCTATATTAGTAAATTTTTCGGCAATAAAGTATTCGCTTATTCCTAATGAGTTTTAAATTCATTTTTTAAATAAAAAATAGGAAAAATATCATTAATCACCAAAATAAAATAAAGGCTTATTAATAAAGGCTTACAAGAGTGATTAAATGTACATTCAATACATAATCAATTATCATATATTTACAAACTCTAAAAGTAAGCTTAATCTTCGCATGATGACGTTTTACCAAAGAATTTTAACTTACATTTATATTTTTCCCAAGCAACTGTTGATAGTTCAATTAACAGGTCAGTAGACTCAGCAGTTATAGCAGAGACAATCATCAGTTGCTAGTTCAACGTTAATATTACTCTTAGCATATGAACATTAATATATTGAGAAGACATGAATAATTTTAGATTAATAAATTGGAAAATAGGACAATTTTATAAAAATGTAGTATATTTTTTTTACGTTGTGTATTTTCTAAGTTTACAACATTATCACCATTATTACATTAATAATTCATTTACATCTTTATGACAAAAAAAAAATTCCATCGATTGTATTTAATCATTAAACTGTTAGTGAACTTGGTAAAAATCTCATAGTTCTAAATCTTAGAATCAAATTTCATTCGATTATAATCTTAATTCTAATATATATCATCATAATTGACCAGAGAGCCCAGTGTGAGACAGGGATTTCCTCTGAAGATTTCTCCATGACGACCTCTGAAAAACCTCATACCTCCAATTCTTCTTATTAATGAAAATCTTAACCCTCTTAACCGCAGTCTTCTGGGCTTTCTAGTTCCAGTAGATCTAAATTGTTAAGCCTTTTTCATAGTGTTGCCATCATGCATTCGTAGCTCACGAGCCTTCCAGTTCATTCCATTTAATTTATGTATTAATAATATCAGGTTGTTCATATATCATGTATAATACTGAATAATATCTCCTTCTCCAATACTGATACATATACTAATCAGTATAATTCTCAGTTACAGACAATCAGTCTACTAATACAATTATCTGTTACATTTTTTAAAAAATTTACTCAGAAAAACTTTTCAAATATATACCTTTGAAAAGATAAAGTAAATCAATATCATAAAATATCAACCTAGCAATTACTCTTGCTCGTTATGTGCAATAATTTAAAATAGAAATATATTGTTGATGTACATAAAACAGGTAGCACTTATAATCAGAGAATATAGTTATCGCTGCAGACTATAGTGGTCAATTACATTATCTATTAATTAATGTTTAATTTGGAAGGAAGAAATAAGTTTTATAGGCTCGGTATTTTTTCTAAAATGATAATTTTCCATAATGGAATTGTAAATGAAATTGTAATATTTAAACGAAAATTCTTAAGAAAGATTTTTGGTGCTGTAAATGAGAATGGAGTTTGGAGGCACAGATACAATTTCGAGCTCTACAGACTTTTTAAGGAAGCTGACATCACTAATTATATTAAAATATGTCGCTTGAGATTTGCGGGCCATATCTGTCGAATAGACCCCTCGTCTTTGACTTCAAGAATTTTTAATTATAGGCTCATTACAAACAGATCAAGGAATTGACCCAAACTTAGATGGACTGATTGTGTAGAGGAGGACTTTAAAGTGCTGAAAGCGACGAATTGGAAAACTGTCGCCTCCCGGAGAACACAATGGAGGAGAGTTCTGAGAAAAATCTTAGCCCACCCCGTGCCGTCGTGCTGAAGAAGAAGAAAAAGGAATTGTAAACGTCACCTCAAATTTTATGTAGAACTAAATTAGACTGCATACTTAAAATTCAGTTGTGATTTGCATTTATTTTTGAATGAGTTTACAGGAATTGTTTTCCATGTTTAGAAACAGAATTTTCTATTTTCTCATGATATTTTCACGAATAATGTTCTGTAATTTAATCCTTTATTTATTATGTCCCTGTTAACATTATTTTTGAATGCAATTGCTGTAATTAAAATTCTAACTAACTCAAGAAAATAAAAAAGTCAGTTAAAATTTAAAAAAAAAAAGAAGAAGAAAGCAAAACTTTCCTGAGAACCATACAAGTTTAAATGGTTATATTATGCAATTTCAATATTATTAGGTGATTAATAAGTCACTGTCTTTTTTTCATGACGGGTAACAATATATTCAATGCATTGATGAAATAAATTTAAAATAAGCCTTATTAGCAACAAACGTCCTTTTGTAGGACTGTTAGAGTATCGAAATACACCCATTTCTGGATTAGGTTTGTCTCCTGGACAGTTATGTTTAGCAGAAGATTAAGGTTACAATTTGGCATACAGATTACAATATGACAGAAATTTTATTTTATTAAAATTTTAACAACTGCAGTTTTATCAAGTTTCAAATAATTTATATGTAATTATTTTACTTCCAAGAATTTCACGGGTGCTAAATGAGTTTTCTTTTTATTTAATGCTAAATGCTACTAATTAAAGGTACTAAAAACTGTGCATCTTGTGACTTGGCAGTCTTTGCTTTTAAAATGTTAAACCTTATTGGACAATTTTCTAAATTAAGTGTTGAAAATAATCAATGAAGGATGTCGATTCATCTCTAGATGTTGCAGCAAGGATATTATCACATGACACCGACAAAAGTCTAACTGAAGCATAACCAATATAGATAAACTTACTTGCCGTTGTGCAACATTCAATTTTGTAATCCTTTGAAATATAAAGTACTTTAAAATATTTAATTTATTTATCTTTTTCATTATTATTTTAAAGTTACACTTTTAATGCTTCCTACATTTAGTGGTTAGTTCAAAAATAAAATTAATATATTTTTTTGTTATATGCTATCAACATACTAATTAATTTTTTTTTTCATTCACGTTATTGTTAGAAATTAAAATTAACAATTTAGAGTTAATTTCTGAAAGAAAATGTATTTACTAAAAGTGAATAAAAAGACAAATAGCAAAGGATTAGTAGCATGTGACTGGTGATATAACGTAAAGTATTTATAATAAAAATGAACAAAACTTTCACGCTGGCGGCCAAAATTATCGTTCTTGTGTCTGGGAAAAAAACAACTTCAATACTAGAACCCACCAAAAAAAATTTAGTCGAGCGAATTTACGTAAATTTAGATTTTTTATCTCCAGTTGTCTTTATACGACTGAAATGCCAGCTCAGGTGTTGGCTTTCTCATTTGAAGACATTCTACATTAGAAAGCAGTTTAATTGGCTGAAAAAAAGCAGCTGAAGACGTGTCAAATAAACTGATTTGAGTAGAATTCGTTAATTAATAATAAGCTTATAATTTTAACGAGGTTCAACTTTATTTCCTTAACGAAACCAATATTAAAGATATGATTTTTAATAAGCGATAAATTATTTAACAGCATGTTTAATGTAAAGCATATACGTATAAAAAATGTTAAGTTTAATAGCGTTATTGCAATGAAATTATGAAATTTAAGATGTTTTTTTTTTTGTATTGTAAATTAGTGAATGTAAAGAACTAAAAATGCATCCGTCGAGCCGGAGTCGAACCAGCGACCTATGGATATCAGTGTTTTACCGCTACAGTCCACCGCTCTGCCAACTGAGCTATCGACGGCTGGCTGGAAAAAAGCTACTAAGGAATATAATCATTTTAAATCTTTAATTCGAGGGAAAATAATGTCGCTATAAGACAGTTTCTTCTTAGTTTTTTGCAAAAATGTAAATATATAGATTAATTCTATGACAATATTTACATTCTCACATACTTTATGATTCGATTTTTCTCATTGCATAAAGAATTTCGTATTTTTTATTATAATTTTTAAAGTGTTCAAGATACTCCTTGAACATTTATCAGTATTATATTTTATTCATACATAAAATTTATTAATATTGTTAATACTTGTTGCTAAGTTTGTTGCTTTACATTGACTAATTATAGTGTTCACCTGTTTTCCTTTTTAATAATGATTCAGTTTTATACTTTTTATTATCTTATCGAGACACTTGATCTCATATTACTAACCAATGATGTAACTAATTTAAAGATGCACATTTCTTGATTTCTATATTAAATTGGAAAAATTAACAAGATCGATTTTATAGGAGGTGCGCTTAAATTTTCTGTATTCATTTCATTTGAATCTTGTTCGGTATCGCAAGGAAAAAAAGCACGGAAAACTCTCAGGAACACATTCCAACAAATATATATCTAAAAAAGAAAAATTTAATATCAATCTTATACCATTTTCATTAATAGCAAGATTCAAATCTAGTTTTCAATTATGAATATTGTGGCCATTAAGCAACTGTAAGCCTAAAAGTGTCTAAAGAAACTAAAAGAAATATATACATATGTGTGTGTGTGTTCCTCCATATAAAAAGCCATGATTAATATTTTTCAACTAACATCATCTTTATAGAATGCATTCACTAAACAGAAGATCTCCTTTTGTCCATACTAAATGTCCATTCTTTATTAATTTATACGATAATTTATATATGAAGCTTAGGCTGATGTGTTAACATTGCCAACTGATAAATTTGTATTGATAAATATGTATAACATAAACTGTGATATAAAATTATGATATATTGTATCAATATAAATACAATATTAAATATAATTTTACAACTTTACAGAAAATGGAAAGTTCTGATCAATTAAATTTCCTATAGATTGATCCATATGAAATCCTTGAATCAAATAATTTTAAAAATCAACATGTAAAATTGACATATGACATGTTTGAATTTCCTACTTTTTGTGAATAAAATAAGTAAAACTTTTTTTTTTTTGGGGGGGGGGGTAGGAATAAGAGTTAAATATTCTTTCTAGTCTAAAAAAAATTTTTATTGTGTAAATAAAATAAATGCAAAATATTTTTAAAATTTACTTATAAATTATATCATATTGCATTCGAGATGATTTCTTTTTTAATTTAAATATGATAAATAAAAGTATATTATAATAAATAATGGCTAGGTTCGACATTTATTGCTAAAACAAATTAAATGTGAAATAGATAAATAAATCATCATATTTTTTTAATGTGAATAAGTCTCATAATTACAATTATCAGTATTAACATTGAATTTCACTTTCAAAAAACAGAAGACTTACTGTAAACAATACCCGTTTCTATTATAATAAAAATGTTGTTGTTTCATATCCCAAATGGTGAAAAGCTGAACCATCTCCATAAAACCAAAAATATGTAAAAAGTCTAAAACTAAATTAGAATTCTCCGAATTCTAATTCACAATAAAATTCAGGCAGTTAAGAAAATGTCTCGGGGAGGCCTGATCAGCCTTGCACCACTGACACTCCAGAAAGACTTTCTGGCCCTGTTGAAAAAAAGGGGCCTAATGTGACCACTCAAAAAACGTGAAGGAACAGCCTGTTGTATCCTAAGGATACTGAGTTGGTGCCACCAACAAGGTTTTTTCCCAAAGTACCAAGAGTGGCTAGGCGGATCTCTCTAAATTATGTCTAATTCGATCGTTTTAATAGTGGAGATTTCAGAAAACGTTAGAATAGTGTTGCCCTGCAAGGTGTCAGCAGTGGCAGACTTGGCCAAGCTATCTGTAATTTCGTTACCACTCAATACAAGATGGGAAGGAACCCATTGAAAGTTTATAGAGTGTTTAGTAGAAAGTCTTGTCACAAGGTCTAAAATATTCAAACTTGTCTTCTCCCCAATGGTTGTTTAATGAGACATGTGCTGTATAGAGGCACAGCTATCCGTTAGTATCCAGATGTCTCTGAAAAGAAGTTCAGCGGTCGTGTCTATATAATTCAATCCCTCATCGATAGCTGTAAGTTCCGGTCTAAAAACCGAACAACAGTTAGCATTTCTAACTCTTATGTCAATTGCACCATCAGATGACTCAATATATGCACACCGCTCCCAGAAATACCACGGTCGCCCTTGATGCCATCAGTATAAATTTCTAATGCTGAATGAGGAATGCTATTAATTGTCTCAAGAGCCATCTGCCTAATAAAATCTGGTATATTAGACAGACCCTTTACTCACTTTGGTCAAAAGCTCTGAATGAAAATGAATTCGATAAAAGGTATAAGATTTGTTGTACGCAAGTATTTCCTCCGCTTTCATGAGTCTTTCAGTCTAATAATATATTCACTCGATTTCTATTCAAGTCTAACATTCCGACTAACAGTGGTGAGACAGAATCCACTTTAAACAGCAATGTAATCTCGCGAACAGTAAAAAGTAAGTGTACAAAAACCAGCAAACCAATCCACTTCCATTAATTTATCCAATTTAGTAGTTAAAATGAAGATATGTAGCCTTACCATTCAATAATTACTCTTGAAAAAAAATGAAAACTTAATTGACTATGAAAAATAATAGTGGAATAAAAATACGTGATGAATTTTTAAAATATATTTACGAGAGTGACAGAAAGGGAGTCCTGACAGCCTCTTGAGGAAAACCGCCCGTCTTGTTATTTGGAAGATAGCTGGTTCGATACTTGACTCAATCAAAGACTCGCATCACCAGCTTTGTCCATTTCATTGCGTGTTACAAGTTCTTTCGGGATCACTGTCTTTTCGACGACACAAAGAAAAAGACTCCGGCATGCATACCCTCGCTACTTCATCATAGGTCCAAATGACGAGGCGACTGCTTGTGTTTAGTGCCTTTGTCAAGTAGGAATAAGCAACCCGGGAAATGTATCGATATTAACAAACTTGAAGAACCAGACCAATGATATTTATTCTATCTCTTTAAACGAAAAATATCTGATATTTCATAAGTAAACTACGCTTTTAATTTGTACATTGAAATTCAAATACAGGTTTTAATATGGTGAAATTAAAAACAAAATTGGAATAATTCCACTTGAATAAACTAAATATATAAATGATTGCATAAACATAATTCTAACCTTGATATGCTAAGAAACTTCCAGTGACCAAAATCAATCTAGACTAGAAATTAAAAAGTTTGAAGTGTCTGGATTCCAGATCCAGCTCCGTAATATTGGTGTAATTTGAAACATGTCCCCCTCTTTGTCGATGCTGTAATACAATAAAATGAAATAAATTTTCATTTCAATATCACATCGATGAAAATGTGCAATAAATACCCTCTTGAGGATATTGGTAGCGTGACTTTTTACGATATGGCTATTCAAAGGTTCTTCTGTATTGCTCAGTCCTTTCCCTGAATTTTATGATGCAGACGTTGAGTGGTTTCGGTTTACAACACGTACCTGCACTAAATGGCCACACCTATGGGAACACTTCAGATTTCTGTATATTGCGTGGTCAAAATGGCGAAAACTAATTCTTTGTAGTTCCCCGCTCCTCGAAGTACAAGAATTGCCTTCTTTCTTCACGTTGCTTGATTTACAAGCACTCGGCCTATCCACAAACAGGAATGAAAAGGCCGTGAAAGAACTTACTGAAAATCGTTTCTCCCCACTTCTACACAACAGCGGAAAATTTCTCTCCCTGTATAATTTTTTGTTATCTACATAACTTTTTTTTTATATTTTATTGGTGCGTTTCCACTCCCCATATGCTTAGTTAAGTTGAGAAGGAAATAAGCCCTCACCATGATTTTAAGTATATAGCTATGTATTTTTACTAGTACTTACTATTACAAGTAAATCAAGAAATTTTATTAAAAGACATTTATAGTAATCCGTGTCTTCCAATACAGTTAATTGTATCCTTAATATAAAAATTCTTGTGTCTTTTATCGGAAATAAAAACCTTGGAAACAACAATAAAGTTTTTGTTTTTTTTACATAAGCAACAACTACAATTATATATTGGTTGTGAATAAGGTGCTTAATTTTATTCAGGAAAGTAAAAATATATAAAATAAATGTTTGTAGACTTTTATATACAGTTTCCAGAAGCTATTTTATTAACTTCTGATAGTTAATATATATTTCGAATATGAAAATCAAACTATGAATGGCTAGTTCTCTGACCAATAGTTCAACAGTTCGTAAATTCAATTCCCACTTCGAACGTTGATGTTGTTACGATACAGAATAACTTTAAATTATAGATTCTAACCAACTTAGATCTGTGCAAAAAGTAAGCCCTTTAATGTGAAAAGCAATGGGAAATGAAAATTAGTCCCATCACTTACTTTTACATGCATATCCATCGTAATAGATGCTTAGGAATTTTCTGAGTTTCCTCTCACCTGATGCTGGGAAAAGTCTTTTAAGAAGATGCTTGAATGAAGCATTAATTTCCAACCATCAAGCAGTCAATTATGTGATGTCTTCAAACACCTATTCTTACAGGTTGCCTCTGGTTTATGATAGGAAATAGGATTAAATACCTATTTCCTATCATAAACCAGAGGAATCATTACTTGAAATAGATAAATAATGCTTGTAAGCACATTTAGGTTTGGGTCATTTTCATGTTACATAGCTTTAGTGAATAAAAATTAACTTTCCTCTCTGAACAATTATAACGTAAAAGATCTCAAGAATTGTAACTGTTTCAAAATTAATGCTGAAATAGAAAACTGTTGGTATTAGTAGTCTGTTTTATTTGAAATTTCGACGTATTGTGTGAAAATGTTTTTAAATTTGTTGTTATAATTACCCTCTTTTCTCTGAGTAAAAGGCCGTTAATTAGATATTTTCACTTCGAGAAGAAGAAGACAACTGAAAACGGAAAAGATGAAGGTTATTTATAAGTTTTCTAAGCATTCCTGCACACCTTTTGAGACAGACCCACAAAAATTGAATGCATAAATAGAAATGTTTTTTACCATAAGTCTAAGCTCATGTTCATTTATAATTCTTTTTCCTTTTCATTTCAGTAGGTAAACGATTAATAGTAATTCATCAAGAAAGAAAGTAGACAATTTAATCCATGAAGATCCGATGATGTCAAATGCAAGTATGTGTGTATACAATCCTTCTACACATTGAGTTTAAGATAATATCTATGTTGCATCAATATGTTGATAAATATTTGTCAGTTTAGCTTCCAATAACAATAGACGTTTTAAATTGCATAAAATGAACATGAATAATTCATTTTGGCATTTTTATCCAATTTCCCTGTTATCCAGAGATGAAACTTACTGAAATATGTTCAACTCATCTCATTTATGTATCAGGAATGTTTGTCGTTTTTCGCATTTTTCAGATAAATTAAAAGGCGAATCCTATACTATTCTTCTGACATTTAGGCTGAAATGAACCGTTATGAACCGTTAGTATTCAATTGATCAATTCCATCCTGATTGACAAGTAGGTTGGTTTTTTTTTTTTTTTTTTTTTTTTTTTTTTTGAATGATGATGTTTGTATTGATTTGGGATCCACTTTAAGCTGTGAATTTCTATCGGAATTATCCCTAGTGTGCATCTCGTACAAATGATATTGATTCATTCTACTAAAAATGGATTGTAACTTTTCTAATATCATACTTTTGATTTTATTTGAAATGATTTTGCTTGAATATCATACTAAATTTTACTCTTTTTGTAGCTGAATTATTCTCACTTTGTTGATATTTAACATTTTCTTCTTTGTTGATATTTAACATTTTCTTCATTGCATCGATAATAAATTTCTTTGATAAGAATGTTTCCCATTCGCACTGACAAGCAAAAGTCTAATATAATACATGTTTTGATTCTACTTTCAAAAGTAACATCGAATGATTAATTGAAGGGAACGCGTCTCGCAGCCCTTCCGAACGTCGCACGAACCTCTGAGTAAAGCACAAAAGATGAGAAAAAACTTTTTTTCACTAAATAGTCCTTCAATTCTTCCGTTTACGGGTTCGGATCCTTGTGGTTGCACGGTTCATCTGGCGACAAAGTACCGTGCAGAATTGGCTCTCAGAAATCGGGCCGAATAATTTCTCTGCGGGGAAGCACTTCTTATACAATTCATTCAAGGGTCCTTCATCACAAAGGACGGGAGGGGAGAGCAGTCCCTTCTCTACTTTTTACATAAATTTTTTTCATCTGATATTCGGAACCGTATTTCATATCGTACTTTTACCTGGGCATGCTATTATGGAAGAAATTTCACAAGGTTTGTACATAAAAGAACGATGTTTTATATTATTAAAATTTCGCCCTATACATTTCTGAATATTGCTGGTGCACATTCTAGAGTTTTTATTAACATAGATGCAGGAATTAATTTTTTTTTTGAAAACATTATTTTGGAAAATCAGTACAAGAAATTATCCATTTTCAAGAACTTTCGACGGATTTATAATACAGTGGAGTAGCTAAAAAAATGCATCTCTATTGTGCACATTCTAGAATTTTTATTAACATAGATGCAGGAATTAATTTTTTTTGAAAACATTATTTTGGAAAATCAGTACAAAAAATTATCCATTTTCAAAAACTTTCGACGGATACAGTGGAGTAGCTAAAAAATGCATCTTTATTGTGCACATTCTAGAATTTTTATTAACATAGATGCAGGAATTAATTTTTTTTGAAAACATTATTTTGGAAAATCAGTACAAAAAATTATCCATTTTCAAGAACTTTCGACGGATACAGTGGAGTAGCTAAAAAATGCATCTTTATTGTGCACATTCTAGAATTTTTATTAACATAGATGCAGGAATTAATTTTTTTTGAAAACATTATTTTGGAAAATCAGTACAAAAAATTATCCATTTTCAAGAACTTTCGACGGATACAGTGGAGTAGCTAAAAAATGCATCTTTATTGTGCACATTCTAGAATTTTTATTAACATAGATGCAGGAATTAATTTTTTTTGAAAACATTATTTTGGAAAATCAGTACAAAAAATTATCCATTTTCAAGAACTTTCGACGGATACAGTGGAGTAGCTAAAAAATGCATCTTTATTGTGCACATTCTAGAATTTTTATTAACATAGATGCAGGAATTAATTTTTTTTGAAAACATTATTTTGGAAAATCAGTACAAAAAATTATCCATTTTCAAGAACTTTCGACGGATACAGTGGAGTAGCTAAAAAATGCATCTTTATTGTGCACATTCTAGAATTTTTATTAACATAGATGCAGGAATTAATTTTTTTGAAAACATTATTTTGGAAAATCAGTACAAAAATTATCCATTTTCAAGAACTTTCGACGGATACAGTGGAGTAGCTAAAAAATGCATCTTTATTGTGCACATTCTAGAATTTTTATTAACATAGATGCAGGAATTAATTTTTTTGAAAACATTATTTTGGAAAATCAGTACAAAAAATTATCCATTTTCAAGAACTTTCGACGGAATTATAATACAGTGGAGTAGCTAAAAAAAATGCATCTTTATTGTTAATTAGAAATTTTTCTCGTTATTCAAATCAAGCTTGTTGAAAATTAATTTTTCCAAAAAAATGTGTCACCGAAAGAAACTTAATTGGTGTTGTCGGTTGTCGGTGTTGTCGATTGTGGATGTTGGACGACACCATAGAATCGTGTTATTACATTGCATTAATTCCCATTTATAATCTTTTAATTGTAAATATATCGCTTAAAGATTATATACCCAGAAGAATTTCGTTGATATTTGATTTATGTTATAGCTATACGATGAGGTTTCTCGACATATAAAAATAGTTAATGAAAAGGGAAGTTGAGTGAAAGAGGCCGATGGGTATGGAAGAAGATTTTAATGACCAACACAATAAAACAAGTGTAGATAAAATTACCTCAAGTTGGTAAAGGATTCTTCAGGGCCAATAATTAAAATTAGAAAGTAACTTCCTAAACAAAACATTCAAAGCAGAATGGCAATTCTCAAATCATTTACCGCAAATAATAATCGCAAACGTCTTCTACAAATGGTCACAATTATAAACAAAATGTAAATTGTTTAATGAAAAAGGATTATATACACTACTGGCCATTAAAATTGCTACGCCAGGAAGAAATGCAGATAACAAAATGATATTTATTAGACAAATATATTATACTAAAAATAGCAAGTGATTGAATTTTCAAAAAATTTGGCTGGATAGATCCTGAGAAATCAGTACCCAGAACAACCACCTCTATCAGTAATAACAGCAGTTATACGCCTGCGCATTGAGTCAAACAGAGATTGGATTGCATGCACAGGTACAGATGCCCATGCAGCTTCAAAACGATGCCACAGTTCATCAACCGTGGTGACTGGCGTTTGGTGATGAGCCAGTCGCTCGGCAACCATTGACTAGACGTTTTCTATTGGTGAAAAATCTGGAGAACATGCTGGCCAGTGCAAAAGCCGAACATGTTCCGTATCAAGGATGGTCCGTACAATACCGGCAACATGCGGTCGGGCATGCGGTCCTGATGAAACGTAGGGTTTCGCAGGGCTCGAATAAAGGGTAGAGCCACGGGTCGTAACACACCAGACATATAACGTGCACTGTTCAAAGCACCGTCAATGCGAACAAGAGGTGACCGTGACGTGTATCCAATGGCACCCCATACCATCACGCCAGGTGATGGGCCAGTATGACGATGACGAATGCAGGCTGCCAGTGTGCGTTCATCTCGATGCCGCCAAACACGGATGCGATCATCATGATGCTGTACACAGAACCTGGATTCATCTGAAAAGATGACGTCTCGCCATTCGTGTGCCCAGGTTCTTCGTTGATCACACCATTGAAGACGCTCTTGTCTATGACGCAACGTCAAGGGAATCCGCAGGCATGGTCTCCGAACTGAGAGTCCATGCTGCTGCAAACGTCGTCGAACTGTTCGTGCAGACACTTGTTGTCTTTCAAACGACCCCGTTTCTTGACTCACGGCTCGTGACGTGGTTGCACGATCCATTACGGCCATGTGGATAATATGCCTGTCTTCTCGGCTGCTAGTGATAGGTGGCCGTTGAGATCTCGCATGGCGTTCCGTATTACCGTCCTGAACCCATCGATTCCATATTCTGCTAACAGTCATTGGATCTCGACCGACGCGAGCAGCAATACTGCGATAAGATAAACCGCAATCCCGGTACGCTACAATTCGACCTTTATCAAAGTCAGAAACGTGCTGGTACGCATTTCTCCTTCTTACACGAGGCATCACAACAACTTTTCACCAGGCAACAACGTTCAAATGCAATTTGTGTATGAGGAACCGACTGAACAATTTCCTCATTTGAACACAATGTAGGTGTCGCTACTGGCGCCTGCTTTGTCTGAATGCGCTGAAAAGCTAATCATTTGCATATCACAGCACCTTCTTCCTTTCGTATAAATTTCATGTCTGTAGCATGTCGCCTTCTTGGTGTAGCAATTTTAATGGCCAGTAGTGTAGTAAGACGAAATATCTTTCAACCTTTCCCAAACAACAATAAGGATGGATGTTTGGAGGACACCTGCAAAAGAACATAATCATGATTGTGTCCTTCTGATTCTCAAGCAAGAAGTTGTATATGTCATGGTATGGCCAATCGTTTCATGATTTTCTGCTGCCCAGTCATAAGCTTGATAAAAAGAATAACTGGGAAGAAGTTTTAGATAACTAACAGAGTCTTATGATGCAAACTTTTTCTTTCCTTCATAGGATAAATATAAAACTTTCTAAAATGAGATAATGAACTTATTAATGCAGTGGAATTTGCCTAATAATAATTTGAGGAACACAAAAATTAAGTGAAATATTTATCTTGGCCTCTACACTGTTCTCGACCTCTATATAAATCGTTAGGTTTCATTTTAGAGCTTTTCGTTCGAAATTATTGTCCACCATTGCACCCTTTGGAAATTTCACAATGTTTCCTTGCAGAATGCACAATATTCCTCTAAATACTAATTATCAATTGTATAATTCAACTCCCAGATGAAATCAAACTATATTGTATGCCCCAGGGAGTCTAGTATCATAAAATATCCTTTATGTTATGATATCCCAAGGTGTTTTGATAGCCAACATGTACCCTTTCTTTGCCGACTTTTGGAGAATATATGACTTTTCTACTGTTAAACTATTTTGATTCTGTTTAATTATGAATACCAATCATGTTTTTAGAAGTTAAGGATAAGATGACAGCCATCTATTTTCAGGTATTTAAATATTTTTCTTCCACAGTCTTCATCAAGAAAATAAAAAGTTGACTACGTAATGAGAGCCATTTCGCGTCTAAAATACTTTTGAATATCATACTTAAATTGAACGTCAGCTAAAAGAAAAATGTGAATGCATCAATCAAAATTTCTTTATTTTGTTAGAAAAACTGAAATTTCCTAGAAGTATTTAGTAGCAGCATTTCGAATGAAAAGTGATTAATTAAATATTTCAGTCTCATATATTTGCCAATCTAAGGATCCTTCGGGATTTCTCATTTTGATGATGTAAACTTAAAGTAAGGTAATGTTCCAATTATTTCAGTAATGTGGAACTAGTATTTAGCTACATAATTTTTTTAAAATTCGTTTTGTAGCACAACACATGGCATATAGAAAAACAATTAAACGTTAAATCTGTAAACTTAATACTCTATCAATAACCACAATTCGTTCAACAACACAGCTCTTCCAGTAACGTTGCTCCTCTAGTAAAAACTAAGACCATTTTGATGACCCTCACTTTACTGTACTGTCTTTCCAAACCGACTTTGAACATCCTCTTCTTCCAAACCTCTTCTTCTTGGTTGCTTTTTTTAAAATCTATACTGAAAAAGATGTATACCTTCGGTGTTCACCACATTGGTGGAACACCATCAATATTTCGATCTTTACATCCATAAAATACTTAATTATCATGATATCTCATTTTGGGAAAAATTGCTCTCAGATTAAATTGAAAAGAATCGTATGCTTTGAAAACTTACATGAGTAATTTCCGTCGATGAATTAAAGGAAATTTTCATCCGTAAAAATAATGATTTATTAAATACATCATTTGTTTTAAATTAATTTGTTTAATATTTAAAAAAAAAGACTAAAAATAATTCTTGGCTATTAATTAATAATTTAAATTATTGATACGAATAAAACTAAACTATTGATTTATCCATTTAAACAAAAGTTTTTGTGATCTATATCATTAAATTAATGTGCTATGATATTTATTAACATTCTCACAACTTAGCAGTGTACAAATGCTAAAGCATAGAAGGAAATCACTCCTCCCAAAACAAGTTGTGAACGAAGTAATAAATAAAGACAGTGAGCAGCAAAAACGAGTATTTACTAATGACGTTATACACGATGTCTTATTCGTTTTACTGCACGTGGCTGTAAATGCATGGGTGGGATCCAAAATAATCTTTGTGAAAGAAAAACAAAGTTATTTCTTTAGTTATTTACTAATGGTGATTTATTAGTTTCCTCTTCTGATTATTTGATTCCAATGTTCTTTCAAACAAGCTAAAATTTTTCGAATCAAAATAAAACAACATATGAATCTATTTAAAATCTATGCAAATAAATCCAGAAAAAAAATGTTTCACTTTATTTTAATTTACTTCTGTAAGTAAAATGAAGCTTTGAATGTACGGAAATTGTACTTTCCGTACAATCTATGTGGTCTCGAGGATATATACTTTCAATCTGCAAGTTTTTACTTTATGAAGAACTTTTTAATCAATTTGTCGACAATATTATAACGTCTTTCTATTTTTTTAATATAAAAATGTGGTAAAAATTCAATCAAGTAATTGGAATTATCCAATCATAAATAGAATTTGTAGAGAATGAAATAAAAGAAACTCAATTATGCAATAGCCAATCAACACTTTTAGTATAGTCTTACGATTATTTTAAGTTTAGGTTATAACGAAGTTATAGTGACAAAAAAAAAATCACACTTGAATACATATTTTGTCAACCAAACCTGAAAACACATATTTTAATTTAATTGAAAATTTTTAACTCAATTATAATTTTTTATTTTTTGTTTTCTTTTTAATTATTTCATTATTATCATTTATTTTATTCTCCTATACTATTCCCTCATTATTATTACAAATTAAACTTATCCAATTTAGTTAATTTACTTTAACAAAATTGTGTGTTTCCATATGAAAATATTAATAATACAATTTTTATTAAAATCATGATATAAAAATGCTTCTTTGTTCCAATTTTGTTTGTGCAAATCATCCAGAATATGATCTTTCTGAGATTCATCCACAAGACATAATTTAAGTTCAAATGATTTGAATTCGCATATACTTAAGCTTCCACCCTTATTTTTATATAATATTATGCACTCAAATATTTAAATTTTGAACTAGTAATTCTTTTATTGATCGATACAATTTTTATTGAAATCGTGATATAAAAATTCTCCTCTTTGCTTATTAATTTCCCTTTGTAATTGATTGTTCCAACTAAAAAACAATCTTCAAGAATATAATATGACTAAAAAGAGTTCCTATTTAGAAGAAAAAAATATTATCCAGAGGGAAAAATTCCGAGATGTGTTATAGTTTCCCCTAAGACGTTTGAGGGGTGCATGTCAGCAGATGGTTTCTCTCCATCATTTCCGGAAGGATACCCCCTGAAGACGAAAAGGTTGTAGGGAAATATACAACATAAGGACCCCCAACCTGCAACAGCTTTGTCCTGCGCGCTCCTTAGCAAAGCACAACACCGCCATATTATACGCTTTTCAAGAGCCGTCTTGGGGGATGAAATCACTTCCCCTTGCTCATATTTTTTTATTCCATTCAGCTGATTTTACCCCACGTCTATGGTCACTGGTGCACCTGAACATTTTGCTAGTAGCTCCTCGGCAAAAGACAGCTGCAGCACGCCGTCTCCACCCCCTCCCCCAGGAATCGTCTTGCCTAGATGTTGATTTGAATCCCAGAAGGCATCGTAAACTCTGCACCGGCTGGTGCGCCATCTGTTTTTCTTGGACGCCAAGCAAGCTTCGACGCCAATAAAAATTGATCCATGAAACTTGCGTGAAATCAGATACTTGGCGATAGTATTTCGGATGGGACAACTTAAGTGGCTGGTAGAAATAATAAATCAATCTTTCTATTTCTTTTTTGTTGTACATATGAGGGCTTTTGAAAATAAGAATAACAAAACTTATCATTATAAAAAGTGCTTCTCAACTAATTATAAGATTTCTAAAAATATAATTTCTAAGAGGAAAATATTGTAAACCTGAGAAGAGTGAAGAAACAGATTTTATTTAAAATATAATGATAAAATAAAACGAAACGGATTACATGCATTATTAAATTATACACATTAAATTAAATCATGTATTTCATTAGACTAAAAAAACAAGTTTCGAATATTAATAATACATTTGAATTTAAATGATTGCTCCATATGATTTCTGTTTTACTTTTAAAGTAATATATTTAAGTGAATGAGCATAATATTGCTTATGTAATATATATTGTGGAAATATAAAAATTAATGACTTTTAGGATTAAAAAAAAAATATCAATTTAATAGCATGTTCTAATTAATTAATAAAATTATTTTTAAATTTTTATAAGAATATTTAATAATTTCTTTCAAAATTAAAGAATAAGAAATTAAATCATTAATCATTGTGAATGAATGAACTTGAAATTTAAAAAAAAATAAGGAGTAGCAAAGCATTTTTCACCGTTTTATGATTGTCAGTAAGATTAAATGCTACTCACTCTAATATATATAGGTGAGACAAAATTATTCACATTTTAATTTTAACTCTTCTAATATTGAGTTCATTGATTTTATTTTTACATACTTTAATGCTACACTGTAGTAAGCAAGCAGAGCTCCAGTGGCTCAGTAACTTCATACCGCTTCCTATTAAAATCAGCTTTATTAGCCGATTGCAGTGATTGGAAGGGTTACCACTGCGTGCCCACGTTCTTTCCCTCACTGGGTTGAAAGAACTCCGTGGGATGGGAACGTGTCCATGTTAATATGTGACGTCCAAAGTCCTTCTGCTGGTGTGGCGTGTTTGTGGAGAGGAGGGTGCCAGCTCAGGTGTAATCTTGTCACTTGACAGTGGCTCAAAATTACAAGGCACTTGGTTATGGGCGAATATTCCAAATCTGTTAACCTAAAAGTACAGTCCGGGACTCGCATGCACCATTATGTATATAAGCTGTAAGCAAGCTATAAATATTTGATTTCTTCATTTTTTTGTTCCTTAGTTCTATATATAAAAAAAAAAAAAAAAGATTATCTACTTTTCTTGAAATTTACTCCAAAGACGAAAAACGATTAATAACCCGATTTCTCTGGTCAGATGGGGTTAAAAATGCAGAAAAGAATCTGAAGTCATTGATTCATCACAGACACTGCAAGTTTATAATTAAAAGTTTTGCACAGCCCCTAAGAACCCATTACATTATTGAAACTGCAACATGTAGAAAGAAGTTAAATTGCAGAAACAACTTCCCAACAGGCCAGACATAGCTTCATCAATCTTTTCCATGCTTGAACCTCTCGAAGATAACAATGTATCGTTGAGTAACTCTTTGTTTAGATATTACTCTGAAGTACGTTATAATACTACTAATTTAGACCAGATTCGGAGACACAAAATGTTATCCACAAGTGGTCTCTCAACCAACTAGTAACTGTTTATTTGGAAGAAATTTGTAAGCTTGTTATAAGTTGGACAGAATACATCAATAAAATAAAACAATTATAAAAATAAAGAAATAGTATATTTTATGAACCCATAGCTTCGTGTAATTAAAGTGTAAATTGCACATAATTTTATACAAGTTTACTTTATCTCTTGATGTTTATTTTGTTCTTTGAAATCAAAAGCGAGAAGTTTAATTCTGTGTACTAAGAGAAAATTGGATATTGTGTTTTTACTCTGTATGCTAACGCACCTCTCTTGCGAGTGATATAGTTATGTTAGAGATATTTTCTCTTAACTGTTCCTCTTGAGGTAAATGAATATGTAAATCATCAAATAAACATTTTTCGAATACAATAAATATCATTCAAAGGATTACAAAGAAATTATAAATTTATTCGCTTACAATTCATTTCATAAATTTTTATGAGTTTTGAGAAGCGTATATTTAAATTAAATATTTCTGAAGCAACGCGTTTATCCAGGAGGTTACGTGGGCGAAGAGTACGCAGTAGAAGAGTACAGTAAAAAAGTATCGTGGTGGAATCTATGTTATTATGTTTCCATGTGTAATATTTCTCCGGCATAAACTTCAGTGCTAGGTCGCATTCACTTTGGTTTTCAACGAATATGATTTTATGACATATTCAATTTCTGTGCCTATATATACAGACTTATAATTATTTTGTACAGATTGTTCTTTCGAATTTATTTTTAGTTTTCAAAATGATGTTCAGGCTTTATATTCTGTAACGATATTTTCCCCTTTAATAATGATACTTCACATGCATTCTAAGAAACAGTAATAAAAACAAATATTTCTATCAAGGAAACGCTATTGTTATGAACAATTATTTAGAAAATTCAAAATATTTGAAATATTAGTTGATTAATTATCGTTAATGATTTATGTAAGAATGAATCTATTAATTAATTTCAATCAATTTTAAATATCGTTGATTCATATTGTTCCACTTTTAAGCGCTTCAAATCGACTTTATCTTTTTGTTTCATTAAATGTATTGTGTAAAAATTACTTTTTTTCTTAAAAAAATGCCTGCATTATTTATTAAGTTTATATTAATGCCTTTGTTGAAATAATTTGGATGGCATAAGTTTATAGTCTCCTGCATCCTAAATCAAATCAATTTAATATGCACGTTGCTAACATGTTTTTCAATTGCAATGAAATTTATTTGAGTACGAGAAATGAAGCCGTTTTATAATAAAATTAATATTCTTTAAATTGTTTAATTAATCATCAGGAATGACTAAAGTTTTTCTATTTATTATTAAGAACATTTGTATTAAAACGAATGGGGTTTAATAGTTGTTTTATATTAAGCCATATCACACACACACACACACACACACACATATATATATATATATATTATATATATATATATATATGCACACACACACACACACATATATATATATATATGTGTATATAATCAATAAATCTATTTCATCATTAGTTGTTTTCCTAATATCGGTCTTCTTACATTTTTTTAAAAATTTTTTTAAATAAGTTTATTACCCTTATTGATACTAGAAAAAAGCTGTATTATGATGACATAAATATGATTGAAACCATAGTTTGTGTGTTTTATGTTTATTATTTACTCTAAAATGTTTATCAATCTTTTACGGATATTCAAAAACTTTAAATCAAGGACCATGTGATGATATAACTATATATATATATATATATATATTTATAATGAAAGAAAATTAAATATCTACACAAAAGTTTATATTATAATGTCTTAACATTTTACACATTTTGTGATCATTATACAGCATTTGATGTTATTTTAACTTCATTTTTTACTATTAAATAATATATTATAGATATTAGATACAGCGATTCAATACATTTTTTTATAAAACATTCAATTGGGTTCATAGATAAAAGTTTTAAACCTCTAGTTTAAATTGTGCCATTAACTAATATGCTTTTTAATTTTTAATTTAAGAAAAGCAAATAAAATGAGGAAAGAAATTATTTATTATTTAAACTTTAAAAAATTATGATTAAATAGGAGAATAAATAAATAAATTTGAAAAGAGGGTTATTTTGTTTAAGATTGAAAGCTCTAGGAAATTTGTTTTCTAATAGGTTTTAAACATGGTACTTAAATGTAAAGAGGTAACCTTTTTAAAATTAGATTTATTCCAGAGAAGAAATATATATTATATATATATATATATATATATATATATATATATATATATATAGGAACATGACGTGCTAAAAATATTTGCATTAAACTTGAACTTTTTATAAAACAAATAAATAAAATTTCCCTCACTTCCAAGGAAAATCTCAACTTACTCGCATTTGTGATTAAAATTGATGTAAAATGTCAGAAATAGTCTGCAAAATGCTATTTTCAAAGAGAAACTCGTTTGGCAAAGTATTTTTGTACTTGTTTCTCTTACTGATTCAGTTTAATATTCAGATCATGTCAAATAACTTACATTAAACGTTATTTTCCAACAAAATTAGTATTTTATCAAACGGGTGGAGATGTGATCTTTTTTCTTAATTTTCTAACTTCACTGAAAATATTTCCGAAGAGTCACGCCTGTTTTCGTCAAAGATGATCTCTTTTTTTGTATGGCGGGGTGCTAAGTAAGAAAAACCTTCAGAGCAGGTTTTAGATGAAGATAACGACTCAAAGACATTTTTTTAAAAAAACTTACGGCTGGCGTCGTGCTGATTATTATGCGCGATCAGCTCTTCACATGCGGGCAGCTCTGAAAATTAATTCTTCTGGCAGAATATTATTTATGTGTTTTTTTACCCAAGGTTTGAGCACATGAATACACATGGCCGAAAATTAAGAGCTGGATGTGAAAGGAAAGAGATCACAAAATACTGCATTATTTTTTTATGTACATATTCTTCGGTTATTTATTTGAAGCAAGTTGTACATGTTTGAAGCAAGTTTTACATGTTTAAGAAATGGGATAACCCATCTTGCACCTTACTAAATAGATCTTGATAAGGGACTGATTAGGCTGGATCCAAGAAAGCAACTTGAGCCAACAGGTCTTGGAAAATTTGCTAAAACTTACTTATAATATAAGGAACTTAAAATGATTTCCAATTAAAATATATACGAATTTGTACTGTTTACTTTTCAAAGGAAGTGCTAGATTTAAAAATTTCAAATTGCATCTCCAGGAGAATAAGTGAAAGTTAAAAAAGTGTAGTAATAATGCCTTACGCTAACAAGTCATCATTTATGTGACCATAAAGATGAATATGTTAGTCAACTGCATTCGAATAACATTTAAAAGTTTCCTCTACCTATTTTATAGCTGCAATATTAAAAAAAAAATTAAAATATAAATTTGAAAACTCACACATAATGTAAACAGAAGAAAATTCTCTACCAAATAAGAACAGTAGAACTCCAACTTTGAGGTATTAATTGAACTGGACCCCATTTGGTTAATCAAAAATTCAGTTAAATCGGATTTTCTCAAAAAAAGGATCTTTAATAGGCTCGAATAAAGGGTAGAGCCATGGGTCGTAACACACCAGAAATGTAACGTGCACTGTTCAAACCACCGTCTATAATATATTTTATGTATAATATATTTTTGTAGTTGGTATTGGAATTTGATCATAATGGAGAATAAAAAAGAATAAAAATAATTTGTATTTTAACTTCTTTTCAACTTAATGTCACACAATTTTAATTCTTATTTGCAAATATGATTTTATATTTGTAAATGTGAATTAAACTTAAAATGTGCTTTTTCATCAGTAAACAGAAATCATTTTTCGCATCCCCGTAGCATCAAAAATAAAAAAAAGGAAATTATATATATATTAAAAGAATCCAACAACGAGAAAAATTACTGTAATTGTATCAATTTTCTGTAATTGTATCATATACATATCTTTTTCAGTTGAAGATCTCATTCAAGAAATAAATGCAGATTAAAAGCTATGAAAGAGTAATAGAATTACAGAAAAATTAATTTTCGTGAGAAGAATGCAAACAAAGATGATTTAATTCCTTTTTTTTTTTACTAATTGCTACTTCAGAATAACTGAAGAGATACACCGCTTTTTCATCTCATAGAAAAATAGCAGCTGATTAAAATAATAATGGAAACTGGCAAATGTGCATTTTTAGAAACAACGCAGATAAAATATCTCATAACGGTTTTTAAATGAATGACTTTTTAGCGACATAATTGTTGAAATCCCTTCATAAAAAGTAAACAAATTATTTTTTTATTAGTTCATTTTTTTAATATTTTATGTTATAAAATTAGATTAATTAAAAAAAGGTATATCATTCACAAAAATCTTTTCTATTTTAAAATATGTAGAAATACAAGTTGTTATCAAAATAATGGAAACATTTGTGAATAAAAAGGACATTTTTAAATGCCTTCTATAAACATTATAAAAATATAATTATAGCTACCAGTTTTTTTTATAAATAGAGATGTATATTTACAGTAAAAGTGCCTGCTACGTTGGCCAAAACTTCGTTAAACATATTAGATCCAAGCGCATTTTCATTTATATTATTTATTTTCATAAGAAAATCTTAAAATAATGGTTTGCTCAAGTTCTTAATACCAAATTGTAGGGACCGGTCTGGCTTCAGTAAGTGTGTCCGAAACATCACAACTTAAAGGCTTTTTTGAGGGATGGTGTCCAAACGCGTGACAAATGATGCACACTTCATGGTAAAGCAAGCTCGATAAAGCAAAATAGTGGCTTGGAAGAGAAGCTCACTGAAAGAAATCGACTGGTATTGAAGCAGATTGTAACTTCTAAAATGAAAACAACTGCGGTAAAAGTGATCGCAGAGTTCAGTCGGCATCTTTGTTGTGCAATTACAGTCAAAAAGACACATAGCATTTACGGCACATTACTACCTGCTTCAATTTTAATAAATAGAACATTTACGGAGCAGCAGCTATTTCTAAGACATTTGTCACATATGTTAGTACCAAACGTCTTCTACAGCTGTATCACATTCACAAAACTTGGCCATTTGATAGGTGGAAGAAACTAGCACGGTCTGATGAACAGTCTTTCACAATTTTGCCTAAAACAGGAAAGATGGATGTTTGTAGAACACTCCTCCTTTTTTATCGGCCATGTCTTAGTGAATCAGTCGTAACCCTGAAATAGGATTTCTGGGGAGAAATTTTAGTTGACCAGGTCTATGATACAAAATTTGTTTCCAGAATTGTTTCCAAAAGATGGAATTTTACAAGATGATAACGCTCCTATTAATACCTTGACCATTCATGATGCGATGTTTACGAGGATGAAGTTTAATGTCTACTTTGGCCTGCAACGTCAGATGACTTCATAATAATTTAACCAATCTGTTCAATTGTGGAGCAGTCTAAACGGAATCGATGTTCTCCACCGGTATCTCACCTAGAATGGTTTCTATACTTCAAAAATGGCACATTATTTCTCTGAACACTATTTAGCATCGAATCTTGGGAAAATCCAAGTTGTATTTCATGCCAAAGACAGTCCCACACCATACCAATAAAAATTCTTAATAAATCTAAGGTGTTTCTATTATTTGATAATCATCTGTAGCTTTTTGATTTTAGAACTTAGTATAAGAAAATGTAATATAAATTAATGAGATTTTATGAAATTTTTTATAAGAATTATCTGTGTGCTAACAATTTTCATATTTCATTGCGAAAGACAATATTGCTGCAAGACTACTTTTGTGTTTCGGATTTTTTTTTTTTTTTTTCAATTGCTGATATACAAAAAATTTATTTTAAAATTCTAAATATTTTTTATCGAAAAACAATTTTAAATACTTTGAAAGTTTAGGGCTATGCAACTGATGTATGCTTCTGTGTTATGAATTCAAAATTTTTCATCGGAATTGAGAAAATACTGCTTGAATTATAAGTACTTTCGATAATTATTTAAAATAACTTACATTAATTTAAAAGAGAATGGTATATGGAGAATACGGTACAACCATGAGCTCCAATTGAAATACAGAGAACCCAACATAGTTCAAATAATCAAGATTTCACAGATAAGGTGGTTGGGACACGTATTCCGATATGACAATGAAAATCCTGTTAGGCAAATAACTTTTAAAACTCCAGTGGGAAAGAGGAAGACCAAGAACTAGATGGATAGATAGAGTGGAAGAATGGCTAAGGGACATAGGAGTCAATAATTGGAAAGTCATTGCCACTAATAGATCAAGATGGCATAAGCTGACTGAGACAGACTTGGCCGGCAATCGGCTGTAGCGCTTGGGAAGAAGAAGCTTACATTAATTAAAAATTGCTTTTAAATTTTAAGCCAGTCATAGTTACTTTATAAGATTATTCCTTGTCCT
Organism: Latrodectus elegans; assembly: GCA_030067965.1. Taxonomy (NCBI): domain Eukaryota; kingdom Metazoa; phylum Arthropoda; class Arachnida; order Araneae; family Theridiidae; genus Latrodectus; species Latrodectus elegans. The sequence continues at coordinate 36,881,855 of CM057813.1, forward strand.
TTCCTCTGGCTTTAATATCATAAGCAATTCTGTCAAGCGACCCAAAATTTTGACTCTTTCAATAACTTTCATGATAGCATATTTTTATTTCATTTTTCAAATAAATTCTACGTTTTTTTGTGCAATTATTCATATATTTACAATACATCATTTATATATTTAATTGATTTTTCAATAAAAGAATATTTTGCAAAACATTCTGGGCTTCAGCGATAAAACTTCTTACTTCGGAATGAAATTTTCAGCCTTTGTTAAATAATTGCTTTTTGCATGCGTATTTATCAGATAAATGCTTGGGAATTTCACGGTTCCTCATATTGTAATATTCAGAGTTTTAATAAATTTAGCTCACAATTTATAAAAAGACTTCTCGGAAAGCAATAATGTATGGTGTATGTAAAAGCTACACAACATTCTTCGATTGTTTGATTGTCCACCAAGTGGTGTCAAAAAAATATTTTGCAAAATTATCTTTTCTAAAATGAATATATTCTTTTCAGTTGTATGATTCGAACTAAGCGAAATAGATATGTGAAAACTGTGTGTTGCTCTAAAAAATATATTGCAAGCGATAGCAATATAAGATAGCTCTCTAAACTGTATATATATTATATTGATATTTTTAATTTCATATCAATTTTCTAATAAAGCATTTTCACTTATCGTAGCCAATTTGCTATCTTGGTGGTAACAATTTTTATTATTTGTATATTATTATTTGAAATTTGATATAATGATTAATTGTTTATAATAATCACTTAAAGCAATTGTTTATAATAATAATAATCACTGAATTTTTTACAGCCTTTGTCAAATGAAACAATAGTCCATTTAGTAGTGACTGACGCTCAGATAACGTGTCTTTTTTCTTCCATTTGGTGTTCGAAACAGAAGATCGACCATCAAAATGCATTAAAAGGACGCGAAAGCTTGCCAGATCCTAGCTCAAACCTGATCCTCACCATCTGCTCCTGCGTTCAACCTGTCACACATAGAAAGGTGGTTTCAGGGGTGGGGAAGGAAGAATAAGAGGTAGACAGAAACTCGAGAAGATACCCCCAAGTAAAAAGGAGAGGCCCTTCAACCAACTGCTCTCCCCTGATTTTCAGAGTGGAATGGGAGAGAGTGGGGGAGAAAAGGGGGTTGAAAAAAAGAGAAAATTCCTGCAGTGTGCCCTTCTCTTGGTTGCGGAGCGCGCATGGCATTTTATTACTGAAATTAAGTATATTTCCAGACAGGGTAGTTGATCAAACCAGTGTAGAGTGAAATGACTGCCCAGTCCCTAGACCCACACCCTTTTTTTTCGTTTTCTAGATAAGCTGGTGTAATTGATATTTTTATAGTCATCGAAACCGGATTTCGATGCTAGTCGTTAGAATACCCCTTTTTCGGTTTCTAAAGGAGATCATGTTTGTTAGTAATTATGCAAATCTCTATTCGTCCTCCTGATTAATGTGCGTTTTTGCTCCATCAAAATTGATGCATCATTAATAAAAGCTCGAAAGCACGAAGAACTAAAAGTTAGGAATTTCATTTTATCTGAAATTCACGCTGTTCAAATGCAATAAGCTTATGTTTACTAAATTTGGATTTTATTAGAAACGATCATAACCTTTTCCGGATTTATTTTGACTTCTACAATATTCCTTATTCCTGTGAATCTCAAATGTTTCAAATATATTTTTTTAATCTTTTGTTAGAATCTGTGAGATACGAAATTAGCTACACCGAAACACACACACATTAAAAAATAATAAATATTTCCAATTATGGAACGTTAAAAAATTGATTCCTAAAATACATATTTCAAATTTTGAACTTTCTTCAAGATTTTAGATTAGATTTGAGAAATTTTCCAACTGTAATTTTTATATGATGTAGAATTCAATAAATAAATAATTATTTTTCAGAAAGGTTTCACAGGAAATAATAATTTAACTAAAGGAATGTATCTTGATAATGTCAAATGTTATGTGTGTTTACTGGAGAAGTCGGACTCCATACCAAATACAGTTCAGTTGAAAAAGTGGAGCAGCGCACACCCCAATTTGCCAGCCTAGCAGGCACACGAGAACAACATTAAAATTTATAAAATATATAAAGCTGTTTGATTATATAAATATATTTAAAAGTATATAAATAATTAATTACTTTAAAAATAATTAATTAATTTTATTTTCATATTTCTAATTGCTTGAAAGTTATTCCGTCTCAAAAGTACTCTTTTAAACAATTTTTTTAATAGAAATCCAAGTACCAATTTCCGTTGATAAATCACTAATTTAATGAAGTATTGACAAATATTTAACAACTTATGCACTAAACTTTATATATTTAACCAAATATTTCCAATTTTACATTAATTTTTATTCATTGAGATTTTAAAAAAGTTGTTCACTTTTCTTGATTTTAATCATACTTTTTGATGCATGGATATTTTGTACTGAATGAAAATCAAAATGTTTTTAGTAATGCTATAGTGTAAGCTAGTCAGCCTAAAGATAAGTAGTGTATCTACTTAGTTTGTTTTTAAATATATTATTTCAGCTATATCAAAAAGTACATATGTACAAAAAAATTTAACGCGCGTTCTACAGATACATCACAATATTTTCAAAATCATGTACACTTGCTTACAAAAGTAAGTATGCAACTCATAGCTTAAGTGAAAAAAAATCTAGTTCCCAAATAAATATAAGAAAAATATTATTTTGGAGGGTGTTGTTTATAGTTTCTGAATCATGTCATAATGTAATGAAAAATAAACCAAATCATAATATTTTAAAAAACTTAAAAAAGTAATTTTGTTAACAACCAGTGGAAATTTAAATTATAAAAGTATGTATGGACTCTGAATTTTTTTTTTACATTTGAATAGGCTAAAGGAAACTTCTCAAGTGGTTTTTCGTATTTCAATGATAAGTTTAGAAGTTCTGTTACAAAGCTTGCAAGTTTGAGCTTTAAGTACATCAACAATCCATCAATGCCTCCACGTGGAAAAGAATTATCAAAATATCTAAAGGATGCAATAATAAAGCTCTATAAGGAAAGTAAGTATCATAGACACAAATATGTAAAATCATATGCAAAAGTGCAAAAAATCATTGAAATGTTTCAGGCTGAGGGAAATACTCTCAATTTGCCAAGAACAGGACGACCACCCATTTTCACGGATCGAGAAAGGATTATTGTAGGAAATGTGCAAAGAAAAAATCCGAAGATTAGCTCACCAAACTTAACAATTTTGCAAAGTCATGCAATCTCGAAACATTTCGCCGTATTATGGAAGGCAGGATACCATGGTCGAAATATGCGAAGAAAATCGTTTGCTAGCAAAGTAAATCGCAAAAAAAGAATAAATGTTGCAAAAAAAAGAAAAAAAAAAAAAGTAAAGCAGCAATGAATTTTCTGAAATTTCATGATTTTTTCGGATGAAAGTAAATTTATCATACATGGGTCAGATGGACACTAAAAAATTTGGAGGAAAGCAAATGCAGTTCTAGAACCAAAGTACATGAGAGGAACTATAAAACACGGTGGTGATTCGATTATGGTTTGGGGTTGCATGGCAGCAACTGGAGTAGGAAATTTAGTTATAATCGATGGAATAATGAATCAATATAGCTACTTGAATGCTTTAAAGAATAAAATTTTTAATTTTTAAGCCAAAGTGCTTCTAAATTGGGACTTGATGAATCCTTCACATCCCAACAAGATTATGATCTCAAACATATTGCTCGGATTATTTGGGAATGGCTGCTATATAACATGCGAAAACAATTAAAAACCTCACCGCAGTCACCTAATCTTAATCCCATTGAACACTTGTGAGATTATCTCGATCGTCAAATTAAAAAACAAGAGATCAAAACTAAGAATGATCTAAAAAAAAGTCCTTTTGTAGGAGTGGCAGAATATACCATCTTCTGTCACTCAAAATTTAGTAAAATCAGTGCCATATAGATTGAGAGCTATTATAAAGACCAAAGGCTATACAACAAATTACTAATTTTTTTTTTCCAAAATGGTAAGATTTGCAATATTAATGTCTTTGTTTGCATACTTACTTTTATGATGTAAATTACATCCTAATTTAAGTTAAGATGATCTTGCTAATTAAATATTTGCATTTTTTAAATATTTTTCATTTTGTGATTAAGTTTCATTTTGCTGTAATCGAAATAAATTGTTAATTTGAGCACTCAAATATTGTAGATCTGATTTTTTTCATAGGACATTATCACGTACACTCTGCATACTTACTTTTGTGACTAAGTGTACATAACAAAAAAGAAAAGTAAGCAGAAAAAGTGAGAAACAGCAGATGAAAAATAAAATTTGATAGATGTTCCTTCTGAGCATACTAACTATTTATATATCGTCATAAATACTTAAAATAAAATTTCAATCAGTACTCATTAAGATTCGGATTTGGCTCTGCGATACACACGAAAAACCAGAACTCTGATTTGATTGGCATCAGACTCGTACATTCATCGCATATATAATAATTGCTATTCATTATGCTAATTAAAGTGATGTTTCGAAAACTAAAGTGAAATTTTGCATCGTCAATAACAATAATTATTTTTATGACTTGTGGTTTTTTGTAATAAAATTATTGTAACACTGGAATATTACATGCTTAAAGAAAAACCTTCGTTCCTTCGTATGTATTTTTATAATGTTAATATAAAATGTTATTATATTTGTTGTTCTATATTTGACACATCTTTTGAATTTTCGTTTCATATATCCAAATTTTCTTGAAGAACCATGGGCACAGGTGCCGTATAATCCATGTATTACAAATTCTGATTTTTTTGGCGATGAAGAAATGTTGCTAAGATGACGTATCGTGACGTGCGCGATGACGTAAATACTAGAGTTACCAAAATAGAATTTTCTGCATAATTCTTATAGGTCTCCATATGTATGACATAATAAAAACGAGGTTGCCAGATACATAAGAAAATCCGTCAAAAAATCGCCAATCTCAGAATTTGGAATCGTGGATTATACGACAGCTAAGCAGAACCATGGGGTTTAAAATAGTTTCATGAAACTTTTAATTCATTTATTTTATGAAAAGCCTTATTGGATTGTATAAAGCATTAATAAATCACATTCATTGCTAACATTCATAGCCAATAACTAAGAATATTCAACCCTTAAAATATTAAAGAGGGTTATAATGGAATTATTATATCATATTTAGAGTGGCAACAAGTACTCAATTATCACTAAATGGCTATAAGAACACTAAACAATCAGTCGAACTCCAGATACCATAAAATGAGGCAGTGAAATGGTGTCTCCGACTTAAATGTAAATTATTGCTTTTGTCCTTTTGAATAATTTTGTAGCTATTCTGGTATTACGCTCTGTTACAGAGGGAATCATAACAAGTAATTTGCAGAGCTAACCGACGTTCATTTTATTCCAAGAGTAATTACAGAATGAAATAACATAAAAAAGTTGTACACAAATGAAAATATTTTATATATGAATGAAAAATACTCGTAATATTTTATCGCGTAAACATTTACAAGTTTATAAAATTTTATTCATTTTTTTTTTCCATTAAAAATTGGCATCAACCATTCCAAATCTCATATGACTCAAGGTTCGATGAATTCGCCACTGAAATGTATAACAGTTTAGAGAAATTTCTAGGGAATAAAATTCCTTTGATATTTTTATATACAATTTTCTCTTCATTTTATTTTCTGTATACTTGTCTTCCCTTTCATTTATTTTTTATTTATATTTTTTTTTTATATAACCATGAAAAATTTGAGATAAACTGGAGCAGTAAAAATTTAATTTTGCTCTCTCTCTCTCTCTGTTTGCAATTCCTTTAAAATTTCCTTATCATGATTATTTAACAACGTTCTTACATACAAGCATGGGTTAAGCGAGCTGTTTAGAATTATATAAACAGAGGCTTTACTCTGTTTTCTATTATTATAATTGCATTTATTATTAAATAATTAAATCTTAAGAAACCGGTTTTAAGTTATATGTATTAGCTTTTCATGTCTGAACATCTGTTATAGTTTGTGGAATCTATTTGATGATACGCATTACTATTTGATTTCTATTCTTTTTTACTGTACATTTACAAATGTATGTAATTCTCAATAACGGAATATGGTTTTCGTTTAACTTTTTAGTATTTTTAATTCAATTATAATTGTCTTGCAGTGAGTCTTTTTGAATAAAATAGCTCGAGACACCAAAAATCAGTCAGCTAATCTCTCGTAACTGGTAGAAACAGCTTTAAAACTAACCAAACAGCAGCGCTTTCGACTAATTATCATATTTTTAATTAATTTTTATAAATTTACACTTACTTTTACACTCTACAATGTTTTCACTTTTCTTTTCCTGAATTATTTTTCCTATATAAATAAATAACGCTTAAGATTTTATAGAACATAATATAGCATTTTAATGATATATAATGAAATAATTTGAATACCAAAAAATTATTGTGGTGCTTTTCATAATTTAGAAAAATTGATATCCTTTGTTTGTTGTCCTTTGTTGTATCACAATATTTTCAAAATCATGTACACTTGCTTACAAAAGTAAGTATGCAACTCATAGCTTAAGTGAAAAAAAATCTAGTTCCCAAATAAATATAAGAAAAATATTATTTTGGAGGGTGTTGTTTATAGTTTCTGAATCATGTCATAATGTAATGAAAAATAAACCAAATCATAATATTTTAAAAAACTTAAAAAAGTAATTTTGTTAACAACCAATGGAAATTTAAATTATAAAAGTATGTATGGACTCTGAATTTTTTTTTACATTTGAATAGGCTAAAGGAAACTTCTCAAGTGGTTTTTCGTATTTCAATGATAAGTTTAGAAGTTCTGTTACAAAGCTTGCAAGTTTGAGCTTTAAGTACATCAACAATCCATCAATGCCTCCACGTGGAAAAGAATTATCAAAATATCTAAAGGATGCAATAATAAAGCTCTATAAGGAAAGTAAGTATCAAAGACACAAATATGTAAAATCATATGCAAAAGTGCAAAAAATCATTGAAAAGTTTCAGGCTGAGGGAAATACTCTCAATTTGCCAAGAACAGGACGACCACCCATTTTCACGGATCGAGAAAGGATTATTGTAGGAAATGTGCAAAGAAAAAATCCGAAGATTAGCTCACCAAACTTAACAATTTTGCAAAGTCATGCAATCTCGAAACAATTCGCCGTATTATGGAAGGCAGGATACCATGGTCGAAATATGCGAAGAAAATCGTTTGCTAGCAAAGTAAATCGCAGAAAAAGAATAAATGTTGCAAAAAAAAAGAAAAAAAAAAAAAAAAAAGTAAAGCAGCAATGAATTTTCTGAAATTTCATGATTTTTTCGGATGAAAGTAAATTTATCATACATGGGTCAGATGGACACTAAAAAATTTGGAGGAAAGCAAATGCAGTTCTAGAACCAAAGTACATGAGAGGAACTATAAAACACGGTGGTGATTCGATTATGGTTTGGGGTTGCATGGCAGCAACTGGAGTAGGAAATTTAGTTATAATCGATGGAATAATGAATCAATATAGCTACTTGAATGCTTTAAAGAATAAAATTTTTAATTTTTAAGCCAAAGTGCTTCTAAATTGGGACTTGATGAATCCTTCACATCCCAACAAGATTATGATCTCAAACATATTGCTCGGATTATTTGGGAATGGCTGCTATATAACATGCGAAAACAATTAAAAACCTCACCGCAGTCACCTAATCTTAATCCCATTGAACACTTGTGAGATTATCTCGATCGTCAAATTAAAAAACAAGAGATCAAAACTAAGAATGATCTAAAAAAAAGTCCTTTTGTAGGAGTGGCAGAATATACCATCTTCTGTCACTCAAAATTTAGTAAAATCAGTGCCATATAGATTGAGAGCTATTATAAAGACCAAAGGCTATACAACAAATTACTAATTTTTTTTTTCCAAAATGGTAAGATTTGCAATATTAATGTCTTTGTTTGCATACTTACTTTTATGATGTAAATTACATCCTAATTTAAGTTAAGATGATCTTGCTAATTAAATATTTGCATTTTTAAATATTTTTCATTTTGTGATTAAGCTTCATTTTGCTGTAATCGAAATAAATTGTTAATTTGAGCACTCAAATATTGTAGATCTGATTTTTTTCATAGGACATTATCACGTACACTCTGCATACTTACTTTTGTGACTAAGTGTACATAACAAAAAAGAAAAGTAAGCAGAAAAAGTGAGAAACAGCAGATGAAAAATAAAATTTGATAGATGTTCCTTCTGAGCATACTAACTATTTATATATCGTCATAAATACTTAAAATAAAATTTCAATCAGTACTCATTAAGATTCGGATTTGGCTCTGCGATACACACGAAAAACCAGAACTCTGATTTGATTGGCATCAGACTCGTACATTCATCGCATATATAATAATTGCTATTCATTATGCTAATTAAAGTGATGTTTCGAAAACTAAAGTGAAATTTTGCATCGTCAATAACAATAATTATTTTTATGACTTGTGGTTTTTTGTAATAAAATTATTGTAACACTGGAATATTACATGCTTAAAGAAAAACCTTCGTTCCTTCGTATGTATTTTTATAATGTTAATATAAAATGTTATTATATTTGTTGTTCTATATTTGACACATCTTTTGAATTTTCGTTTCATATATCCAAATTTTCTTGAAGAACCATGGGCACAGGTGCCGTATAATCCATGTATTACAAATTCTGATTTTTTTGGCGATGAAGAAATGTTGCTAAGATGACGTATCGTGACGTGCGCGATGACGTAAATACTAGAGTTACCAAAATAGAATTTTCTGCATAATTCTTATAGGTCTCCATATGTATGACATAATAAAAACGAGGTTGCCAGATACATAAGAAAATCCGTCAAAAAATCGCCAATCTCAGAATTTGGAATCGTGGATTATACGACAGCTAAGCAGAACCATGGGGTTTAAAATAGTTTCATGAAACTTTTAATTCATTTATTTTATGAAAAGCCTTATTGGATTGTATAAAGCATTAATAAATCACATTCATTGCTAACATTCATAGCCAATAACTAAGAATATTCAACCCTTAAAATATTAAAGAGGGTTATAATGGAATTATTATATCATATTTAGAGTGGCAACAAGTACTCAATTATCACTAAATGGCTATAAGAACACTAAACAATCAGTCGAACTCCAGATACCATAAAATGAGGCAGTGAAATGGTGTCTCCGACTTAAATGTAAATTATTGCTTTTGTCCTTTTGAATAATTTTGTAGCTATTCTGGTATTACGCTCTGTTACAGAGGGAATCATAACAAGTAATTTGCAGAGCTAACCGACGTTCATTTTATTCCAAGAGTAATTACAGAATGAAATAACATAAAAAGTTGTACACAAATGAAAATATTTTATATATGAATGAAAAATACTCGTAATATTTTATCGCGTAAACATTTACAAGTTTATAAAATTTTATTCATTTTTTTTTTCCATTAAAAATTGGCATCAACCATTCCAAATCTCATATGACTCAAGGTTCGATGAATTCGCCAATGAAATGTATAACAGTTTAGAGAAATTTCTAGGGAATAAAATTCCTTTGATATTTTTATATACAATTTTCTCTTCATTTTATTTTCTGTATACTTGTCTTCCCTTTCATTTATTTTTTATTTATATTTTTTTTTTATATAACCATGAAAAATTTGCGATAAACTGGAGCAGTAAAAATTTAATTTTGCTCTCTCTCTCTCTCTCTGTTTGCAATTCCTTTAAAATTTCCTTATCATGATTATTTAACAACGTTCTTACATACAAGCATGGGTTAAGCGAGCTGTTTAGAATTATATAAACAGAGGCTTTACTCTGTTTTCTATTATTATAATTGCATTTATTATTAAATAATTAAATCTTAAGAAACCGGTTTTAAGTTATATGTATTAGCTTTTCATGTCTGAACATCTGTTATAGTTTGTGGAATCTATTTGATGATACGCATTACTATTTGATTTCTATTCTTTTTTACTGTACATTTACAAATGTATGTAATTCTCAATAACGGAATATGGTTTTCGTTTAACTTTTTAGTATTTTTAATTCAATTATAATTGTCTTGCAGTGAGTCTTTTTGAATAAAATAGCTCGAGACACCAAAAATCAGTCAGCTAATCTCTCGTAACTGGTAGAAACAGCTTTAAAACTAACCAAACAGCAGCGCTTTCGACTAATTATCATATTTTTAATTAATTTTTTTATAAATTTACACTTACTTTTACACTCTACAATGTTTTCACTTTTCTTTTCCTGAATTATTTTTCCTATATAAATAAATAACGCTTAAGATTTTATAGAACATAATATAGCATTTTAATGATATATAATGAAATAATTTGAATACCAAAAAATTATTGTGGTGCTTTTCATAATTTAGAAAAATTGATATCCTTTGTTTGTTGTCCTTTGTTGTATCACAATATTTTCAAAATCATGTACACTTGCTTACAAAAGTAAGTATGCAACTCATAGCTTAAGTGAAAAAAAATCTAGTTCCCAAATAAATATAAGAAAAATATTATTTTGGAGGGTGTTGTTTATAGTTTCTGAATCATGTCATAATGTAATGAAAAATAAACCAAATCATAATATTTTAAAAAAATTAAAAAATTAATTTTGTTAACAAAAAATGGAAATTTAAATTATAAAAGTATGTATGGACTCTGAATTTTTACATTTGAATAGGCTAAAGGAAACTTCTCAAGTGGTTTTTCGTATTTCAATGATAAGTTTAGAAGTTCTGTTACAAAGCTTGCAAGTTTGAGCTTTAAGTACATCAACAATCCATCAATGCCTCCACGTGGAAAAGAATTATCAAAATATCTAAAGGATGCAATAATAAAGCTCTATAAGGAAAGTAAGTATCAAAGACACAAATATGTAAAATCATATGCAAAGTGCAAAAATCATTGAAAAGTTTCAGGCTGAGGGAAATACTCTCAATTTGCCAAGAACAGGACGACCACCCATTTTCACGGATCGAGAAAGGATTATTGTAGGAAATGTGCAAAGAAAAATCCGAAGATTAGCTCACCAAACTTAACAATTTTGCAAAGTCATGCAATCTCGAAACAATTCGCCGTATTATGGAAGGCAGGATACCATGGTCGAAATATGCGAAGAAAATCGTTTGCTAGCAAAGTAAATCGCAAAAAAAGAATAAATGTTGCAAAAAAAAGAAAAAAAAAAAAAAGTAAAGCAGCAATGAATTTTCTGAAATTTCATGATTTTTTCGGATGAAAGTAAATTTATCATACATGGGTCAGATGGACACTAAAAAATTTGGAGGAAAGCAAATGCAGTTCTAGAACCAAAGTACATGAGAGGAACTATAAAACACGGTGGTGATTCGATTATGGTTTGGGGTTGCATGGCAGCAACTGGAGTAGGAAATTTAGTTATAATCGATGGAATAATGAATCAATATAGCTACTTGAATGCTTTAAAGAATAAAATTTTTAATTTTTAAGCCAAAGTGCTTCTAAATTGGGACTTGATGAATCCTTCACATCCCAACAAGATTATGATCTCAAACATATTGCTCGGATTATTTGGGAATGGCTGCTATATAACATGCGAAAACAATTAAAAACCTCACCGCAGTCACCTAATCTTAATCCCATTGAACACTTGTGAGATTATCTCGATCGTCAAATTAAAAAACAAGAGATCAAAACTAAGAATGATCTAAAAAAAAGTCCTTTTGTAGGAGTGGCAGAATATACCATCTTCTGTCACTCAAAATTTAGTAAAATCAGTGCCATATAGATTGAGAGCTATTATAAAGACCAAAGGCTATACAACAAATTACTAATTTTTTTTTTCCAAAATGGTAAGATTTGCAATATTAATGTCTTTGTTTGCATACTTACTTTTATGATGTAAATTACATCCTAATTTAAGTTAAGATGATCTTGCTAATTAAATATTTGCATTTTTTAAATATTTTTCATTTTGTGATTAAGCTTCATTTTGCTGTAATCGAAATAAATTGTTAATTTGAGCACTCAAATATTGTAGATCTGATTTTTTTCATAGGACATTATCACGTACACTCTGCATACTTACTTTTGTGACTAAGTGTACATAACAAAAAAGAAAAGTAAGCAGAAAAAGTGAGAAACAGCAGATGAAAAATAAAATTTGATAGATGTTCCTTCTGAGCATACTAACTATTTATATATCGTCATAAATACTTAAAATAAAATTTCAATCAGTACTCATTAAGATTCGGATTTGGCTCTGCGATACACACGAAAAACCAGAACTCTGATTTGATTGGCATCAGACTCGTACATTCATCGCATATATAATAATTGCTATTCATTATGCTAATTAAAGTGATGTTTCGAAAACTAAAGTGAAATTTTGCATCGTCAATAACAATAATTATTTTTATGACTTGTGGTTTTTGTAATAAAAATTATTGTAACACTGGAATATTACATGCTTAAAGAAAAACCTTCGTTCCTTCGTATGTATTTTTATAATGTTAATATAAAATGTTATTATATTTGTTGTTCTATATTTGACACATCTTTTGAATTTTCGTTTCATATATCCAAATTTTCTTGAAGAACCATGGGCACAGGTGCCGTATAATCCATGTATTACAAATTCTGATTTTTTTGGCGATGAAGAAATGTTGCTAAGATGACGTATCGTGACGTGCGCGATGACGTAAATACTAGAGTTACCAAAATAGAATTTTCTGCATAATTCTTATAGGTCTCCATATGTATGACATAATAATATCGAGGTTGCCAGATACATAAGAAAATCCGTCAAAAAATCGCCAATCTCAGAATTTGGAATCGTGGATTATACGACAGCTAAGCAGAACCATGGGGTTTAAAATAGTTTCATGAAACTTTTAATTCATTTATTTTATGAAAAGCCTTATTGGATTGTATAAAGCATTAATAAATCACATTCATTGCTAACATTCATAGCCAATAACTAAGAATATTCAACCCTTAAAATATTAAAGAGGGTTATAATGGAATTATTATATCATATTTAGAGTGGCAACAAGTACTCAATTATCACTAAATGGCTATAAGAACACTAAACAATCAGTCGAACTCCAGATACCATAAAATGAGGCAGTGAAATGGTGTCTCCGACTTAAATGTAAATTATTGCTTTTGTCCTTTTGAATAATTTTGTAGCTATTCTGGTATTACGCTCTGTTACAGAGGGAATCATAACAAGTAATTTGCAGAGCTAACCGACGTTCATTTTATTCCAAGAGTAATTACAGAATGAAATAACATAAAAAAGTTGTACACAAATGAAAATATTTTATATATGAATGAAAAATACTCGTAATATTTTATCGCGTAAACATTTACAAGTTTATAAAATTTTATTCATTTTTTTTTCCATTAAAAATTGGCATCAACCATTCCAAATATCATATGACTCAAGGTTCGATGAATTCGCCACTGAAATGTATAACAGTTTAGAGAAATTTCTAGGGAATAAAATTCCTTTGATATTTTTATATACAATTTTCTCTTCATTTTATTTTCTGTATACTTGTCTTCCCTTTCATTTATTTTTTATTTATATTTTTTTTTTATATAACCATGAAAAATTTGAGATAAACTGGAGCAGTAAAAATTTAATTTTGCTCTCTCTCTCTCTCTGTTTGCAATTCCTTTAAAATTTCCTTATCATGATTATTTAACAACGTTCTTACATACAAGCATGGGTTAAGCGAGCTGTTTAGAATTATATAAACAGAGGCTTTACTCTGTTTTCTATTATTATAATTGCATTTATTATTAAATAATTAAATCTTAAGAAACCGGTTTTAAGTTATATGTATTAGCTTTTCATGTCTGAACATCTGTTATAGTTTGTGGAATCTATTTGATGATACGCAATACTATTTGATTTCTATTCTTTTTTACTGTACATTTACAAATGTATGTAATTCTCAATAACGGAATATGGTTTTCGTTTAACTTTTTAGTATTTTTAATTCAATTATAATTGTCTTGCAGTGAGTCTTTTTGAATAAAATAGCTCGAGACACCAAAAATCAGTCAGCTAATCTCTCGTAACTGGTAGAAACAGCTTTAAAACTAACCAAACAGCAGCGCTTTCGACTAATTATCATATTTTTAATTAATTTTTTTATAAATTTACACTTACTTTTACACTCTACAATGTTTTCACTTTTCTTTTCCTGAATTATTTTTCCTGTATAAATAAATAACGCTTAAGATTTTATAGAACATAATATAGCATTTTAATGATATATAATGAAATAATTTGAATACCAAAAAATTATTGTGGTGCTTTTCATAATTTAGAAAAATTGATATCCTTTGTTGTATACACAAATAAAACCATATTAAATTTAAGCTAAAATTTTGAGTCTATGCTTCCATTTGATGCAACAATATTGTCCAATAGTATAAGGAAGCATTCAGAAATTCAACTTTGGCATTTTTTACCGGCTCCGCTAAATATTTGAATTGTATAAATCTAAGAGGATTTGTAACAACATCGTAAGCATTCAGCAGTATGTAGTTACACTTTATAATTTTTCTTTATAGATGTATGTGTATTTTTAGAATCATTAAATCATCAGGTAATTTTGATCCAAGATAAAGGTTGGAAGTTAGCATAGAAGAGCTGTTAGTCTCATATGCAAATGTGAACGAATAAGTTTGTGCTTTACCAAAGATTAACGTGTTGAAATTCACGCAGAACGATTGTCTTGTACCAGTTATTGAACCTGACGCCTTCGTAACACAAGATGGACGCCTTTCCCATTAGGGTATCATGATCCTATATCAAGTTAAAGTAATTATATATATATATATATATATATATATATATATATATATATATATATATATATATATATATATATATAATTTCATCTATAACATTTATAAAGTATAATTTAATAGAAAATCAAAATTTAATAGAAATTAGAATGCTTCACATAACGAATAATATTTTACCGGCATGGTACAGATAATGACTACAATTTCTTACTACTTATTTTTATATAATTTATTTTTCAATTTTCTTTTTTGACATGTTGTTGTTTCTTTGTGTATATGTGTGTCTGTTATGCCTTGTAAAATTTACCACTAGAAGTTTACTATAAGGAATTTTGCGCCTTCATCAGACGAGATCAGAAAAAGATGATTACTAATTTGGCATCAAAATATTTTATCAGTAAATGAGGAAATTTCTATTTGCATATGTTCTTTATTAATTTTAAATATTAAAAAATATTTATTTTGGTGTAAACTTCATTCCCTTACGAGCAAAAATGTTAAAATAATCATTATCCATTCTAAGCCAAGTCATAACTGTGAAAAATATTTTTTGAGCAATTTAAAATTCTAAATCATCATATAGACTAAAATATAATTTTCATACAACCAAGGCTTGTAAAGTAATTTTTTTTCCCTCAAAAATATCAGAATTCATGGAAACGAAAACTATCAAAAATATTTGAAAAAACACAAAACTCTTATTGATTATCCATTTCACATTTCTCTATGAATAAAGATAATACTAATCTAAATAAATCAATTAAAATCCACATTCCGGTTTTGTTATTAAATTCAGCTTTACCTTTAACGCTTCTTGTTTTAACTAAAACAAAAATCATAAAACAATGCTTTAATGGTATTTATATGAGTACAAATACTTAATAATTGTTTCATATAGGGATTAAATTATACTGATAATCTATATTTATCTAAATGTATCAGATTGTTCTTTGCAATATATTTTAAGATATGCTTATTAAAAGGGCAATTACTTTTTTTTTCTCTCAGTTTGAATGTTGTTTTAACCTAACTATAGCAAAAAGTTATTAAACGATTTCTTCAAGTCATTGAACACACAAGAAACATAACGTGCATTCAAAGATGAAATTAAGGTTTTTACGAGGCGAATTGCGTGAGAGCCTTAATGGGAGGTGACTGACTGATTATGAGTTAAATTTCGTGCAATAAGTGGCAAATTGTTACTTTGCTTTTAGAGTCATTTCCATTATTAATCTATAAGCTATAACTGAAGTCATAATTATTAAAAGCAACTATCGTAGCTTTATATGCATAAACTCCATCTACTTATCGTTATAAAAATTAATTCAAAGAGAAACTACCAGAATTAAACTTTATTTTATTTGTATTTACAGTGTTCATACTACCAAATGACGTCAAAATAAGAAAGCTGATGGGTTATTTTGGCGGCTGAAATGAAATGAAATGAAATGAAATGAAATGAAATGTGAATAGTTGCTTAAATGTTTTATTGGACCTCCTGCATTTTGATTGAGAAACTGTTTTGTCTATGATGTTTTATGGCTATAATTATCAGCCGATTGTAGGACCAACATATTAAGTGAATATTTGATAGTATAAAATCGATTATAGTTGCATGCATATTTAACGTGTTTTTTTTATTATATTTTATAAAACATCGCATTCTTTGAGCATTTATTTTTTTGACAGTGAACTTTTTAGAAAAATATTGATTCAAAAATTCATTATAGAAATTTTTTATTGTATATATTCTCTTTATATCGTTATTTTATAATTCGTTTTTTCGAAAAATTTTGTGAACTTCTTTATCCAAAACAAATTTTAACTTTATTCATTTCGAAGAAAATAAAAATTCCAAACTTCTTTAACATTATTGACTATTGACACATAAAATAATTTTGTTATAATCATATGCAACTGTGCAGTAATTCATTTTTATAAATTTGGAATTAGCATTTTACATGATAGCAGGATATGTACCACATAGAATGAAATGAATAACACGTTTTATAACATAATTAGTTTTCTATATTCTGTAAAATGTTTTATTGAATTTTACAATAATTGGAGGGAATCCAATCTATCGTATAGGACAACGAACAGGGCGCACTATAAAAATTGTGCTGCCATCTTGTGGCCAATAAATAGAAATCTTTGCACCTTTAAAAAATTACTGTTCATGCAAATGTGCAAGCTTGATTGATTTAATATTAGAAATAAATAGTAAATATGAAATATTATTGTGAATGGTAAATCTACTTCTTCATGATCATGTAATTTTAAAGCAACAATTCGTAATTTTTCCTTTTTTATAAATTTTGTTAAGTGGTTCGAGCAGAAAAAATACAATTTTTAATATTATAGTTTCTTTGTATTTTTTTAAACTGATTAATTATAAAAATGCGATAAGGACATTCTTCTATAAAAGAAAAAAGTTTAAATTTTTGAAATAAATATGTTTTCATTTGTCTTTTAAATAAATAATACATTAATAAATTTGAAATTAAGAAAAGATATAAAAAAATGAATTAAACACCGTCAATTTTTTTTTTACTTCGATTCAAGTCATTACAAAAATGTGACGAAATTCAGATAAATTTATTTGATTGATGAATATATTAAATCGAAGTTGGTAGAACTGGGGTTCTCCATTACGATTTCAAAATGAAACTTACGAATTATATCCTGATTTGTTTCAACTTCTACTTCAATTTCGAGTTCTGTTTTAAAATATAGATTTTTTTTCTTTAAAAAAAAAACTTATTACTATTACAAAATAAATTTTTTCTAAAAAAAAAGAGTAATGTTATTAGATTGACAATTAAATCACTTGTAATAATTATTTCTTCGTATTGAGAATTATAGTCTGTGTAGTTTTAACTATAATATTAATATTTATTTCCTTCTCTGTTTTGCAGTAACTTCATCACGAACAATCTTATTTCAGTGAAGATTGACTGAATCTACCCTTTAGTATACACTACTTTACTTTTTTTCCCCTCTTCTCCATCATTGTGGTTGCTTCACTTGATTGAGGGCTCCTCTTGTGTCGATATTGCCACTATTAGCTTCTCTTGAGAGCTAAATTATCCATGTATTTGCTGTGCGTGGAGACTGATTTCTTGGAAAAGAGGGTTCTAATTATTGAGGGCTCCAAAGACCAACATAATTTTTTCCCTTGCTCCAGGTAATGTGTAGTGATTCTCAGCGAGTTAATTAGCTTACATGGATCGAGTAATCGGTTTATATTCTGCATGACTCGATAAAAGTGGAGGCCACTTCAGGAATGTATCGAAAGCGTATAGAGCCTGGCTAGCAATGGTAACCTGTATCCTCTTCTAGGGCATTGAGTTCCCGAAATTTTATACTTACTTATGGAGAATAATATAGTTTTTATTCTCTCCCAAGTAAACATATTTTAAATAAATCTGCAAAATTTTTCATATTCATCATTCTTTTAAAACGAAGAAAGGGTACTTTTGCTGCAGTATACCCTTAAGGGAAATTTCCTTATTGAGAAAGTATGTAGAAATTAATAGGACAAGTAAAAAGTATTAGAAAACGTCTCTCGGATGACTTGTTGATGGAAGTTGCTACACAAAAACAATCAACTTTTGTGAGGACCGTGGGCATGCCGGCTAACTTCGTCAGTTACCCATGATTATCTTAACGTTTATCACGGTGTGATCTCGGCTAGGACTTGTATAATATATTATACAAGTGTGGGGCATAATATATTATACAATTTTGGGGACCAATGTATACACTAGTCCCCAAAAATTAAGGAACATTTGTTTATCGAAGTTCACCACAAAAAATAAAACTAACAATATAACTCAAGTTTATGTAGATGATGTAATTAAGTAATTTTATACAAAAACGTTAGCTATAATTTTTTATAAAAAGAACCGGTTTATATGAGTGGGAGAAAAATTTACAAACATCAGGGTTTTGTAATTAGATGCTTAACTTTTGTTGATAGATTCGTTGATGATAGCCAGCGAGGTCTCGCAATTTCTAAGAGAAGCAATTTGTCCGATTCGTTAAAGTGGTCGATCGGATGGATGGTAACGAGGACGTCACAAGCTGATGCTACTGCGACCCTTCATGTGTCTTACAGTGTCGTCATCATCTCTGGAATCAATATCAAATACAAGTTTCTGTGTCCAGAAGACATGTTCTGGGCCGACCACGAGCTACACCTGTAAAAGATCGTTTTATACCCTTTTCAGAGCTCGAAAGAGAAGTATTTCTGTGCCGCAACTTGTTGCAGACCATTCTTGTAGCACTAGCGAGAATATCCGTTAGTACGGTACGAAATCGCCATCACCATGAAAGCCTCTATGTAAGGAGATCATTTGTATGTGTCCTCCTCACCGGATGACAAAATAAGTCCACTTATCTAATCCAAGAAAAGTTTCCCAAACCATTCAGCAATGAGCTTCTGCACTTTTTACAGGCGAGTCCAAATTCACAAGGGAAAGCAATTCAGAAGTGCTCATCTTAAGGGAACAAAATAATAGACACCATCAATGTGAAAAGACTCTTATGCGATGGTGGATTGTTTTGGCAAGGACCTCACTTCTTGGTTACACTAACTTGCATGTGTTCTAGAGAGGAACTGTAGAGTGAGATATCAGAATGAGATCCTTGAATCAATGTTCTCTCATATATCGGTGCAGTTGGCAACGATTTCAACCATGATGGATGATAACGCACGGCCTCACCAAGCTGTATTTCTTGAGGGTTTTGGTTTGAAGTGAATGTGTGGAATGATCAGCTCGATCTCCAGGCATGAATCCTAAAAAGCCCCTGAGAGACTATCTTGGTAGAAAGGTTGATGCTTTAAGTCCTCTTTCATGTCGGTAGGAGAGTTGGAAAACAGCTTGTTTTGTTTTCGTTTCCCATTTCGGCCACCGACTACTTAATTGACTTTACAATGTTTTTTTTTTTTTTTTTTTTTTTTTAAATTACTGAATTTATTACAACTTAAGAATATAATTGTGAAGTTTTTAGTGGCACAAAGCATTGTAATGGATACTTTTCTATTCTTATCATTTATATTTTAATTATTAACAATTATAAAATGTTTACTCTTCTGTTTGCTGCAAAAAATTTATATCTGCTAGATACAGTTAATATTTAAATTCCTTTTCATTTTTTTTCCCGGGAAGTTCAAAAAATAAAATTAAATATTCTCAAAGTTGATTTTTTAAACAGGAAGTAAGTTTACAAAAGAAATTAAAAGTTTCTAGGAATTATTCACTTTTTGTGGAAGTTGCCCACTGTTCAGAAATTATAATCATAATAAATGAGTGGGTTGTGATATATATATATATATATATATATATATATATATATAGTCATTTATCAATGACATTTGTTTTGGAAGTATGTTCAAAATAAATAAAATAAATATTTTTTCAAGATAAAATTTGTCAATTGAAACCTTCATCTCATTTCATTAAAAAATAAGATATTTTTCCAATTAATTTCTTTAATTTCAAGTATTCTTAATTTGCTTTATATTTAAAAATATTATTCAAATATATCCTTGATTAATAAATTGTTAAATGAAACATATGTAATATGATATGAACTTTATGAAAATCTTAAGTACTAAAGTTCAAATGTAAACTGACGAAAACCATAAGTAAAAAATGAATTATACAGTATAATAAAAAGTAACTCATAAAACACAATATTTATTAATGGAAATATAGCAACAGTTGCCAATGCATGTGAATACAAAAATACAGGCTATGAATAATATCTAAAGGAAAGCAAGAATTCTTACATGTGAAATCAGCCTTATGCTATTCTACTGTACAAATTAGTATATTTGCATTGGTAACAATCTTTCTAAATTCATCTAAAAGGCACAACAGCATCCGAAAGTTCATTTTGTGACAGCATAAATGTGAAAAAACATTACTATTACAAGATGAATTTTTTATTTTATTTAATGCAAGTTATGTGTGAAGTTTAAATTTACACATAACTTTGCATAATATTTCATCTTGCATACAAGACAGTTAACATTCATTATCAAAGAAATGAAATCAAAACACATTTATATTAGTAGATCTAATTTACACTTTGAGCGCTGGTAGGACAATGAATGATATAAATTCAACTCATTGAAGATAACATAAGCATACAAATCAGCAAAATGAGCTAAATATTTTATAATAAAAAATATGATCACATTTCAGACAAAAACAGAATAATTTATCTTGTGCATTACATGTAACTTTATTACATTTTAAAATATCTCAACAAAAATATATATTCATTGTTTTTTTAACTACATTTTCAATTATATGTACAAAAAATATATAAATAACTTTTCTACAAAGTAAAAACATTTATATAGACAAATAAAATAGAAAATAAATTATAAAAAGTAGTATATTATTGCATAAAATATTTCTTTTTAACTTATTCAACAAAATAAAGCATAACCAATTTTTCTGTTTACCATTATTTCAAAAATAAATAAACATAGTAAAAAAATTAAGGAAGAATGTGTCACTATTTAAAATAAATAGGCTGATCGCAATAATTTAATCAAGATGTAATTCTGCATGAATTTTTTTAAATAAGCATTTCAATTCCAAATATATAATGTAAATTCTTAAAATAATAAAATTGAAAAATTCTTAATGTAAATAACAGCAGAAAATGCAAAATAAGCAATAGAGGTTCTTTAACACCTTTAAAAATGAATTCAGCAAAAGTATAAAAAAAATTCACAAATATATCCCATTGTAAATCTATAACAATACTATAGTAAAATTTAATGAGTGAAAATCTATTAAACAGACTATTATTAATGGTCAATAATTGAAACAGATTTCCATTTAAATAAATAGCATAATAAATATAAATGATAATGATTCTGAAATATAAGTTTTAACTTGGATTTGAACTTAAAATTAGCTGCATACATAAATGTCAATTTTCACAAAATAGGCTTGATTATTTTTGTTTAAAGAAAATAATTTCAAGTTCTTTAAATTTATTTATCAATGGTTTTAAATAAATAATATTATAATGAACTTAAAACATAAATAATAATAAATTTAAGTTTGGTATGAGTATCGATTTTTGAACACAAAAGCTGATTTGATCAAGAACCTTCATTTAAAATCCCAGATATTAATAAACATCCCCATCTGAGTGGAGAACTGAGCTCATAAACAGTACTGTTTCAAAATTTAGTCTAATGCATTAATTAAAATTGCCTTTGTTTTTCAAATAAAACATAGGGATGTTATCATAAAGAGGTTTCATTCAATTTCATAATAGATAAAAAGGAGTACAAACATTTAATATTTACAAAGCAAGAATAATGACATTTAGAAAGAAAAAATTACAAAATGAAAAATTGGAAATCATGAAGTTAAAAAGAAAATGAATTTAACATATATGTAACAAAATGTATGCTTTTAAACAATAATTAACTTTCACTATTATTTTTATATAAATCAGTGTTCCCAATTATTTTCTTATGTTTGACTCATATGTAATAAATTAGTAAAACATAAAATTATTAAAAATAATGAACGACAGTAGAAGCAATAATCAAATATTAAGAAAGACTAAGGAAGCAATTCTGCATTTCTACAAATTTAATAATTTAAATTATCTTATAATTTCAGTTATAATTCATAAATTGAAATATATATATATACATACAGATTCAAATCAAAAGACCACATTTTAAACATTAATAAGTCACAATCACGTGGTTTTCGGTTTTATTAATATTTTTCAATATTAATGAATAAAAGATTACTTGATAAAGGCAAAAAGTGAAAGTACTTGATAAGGCTATGAAAACTTTTGATGAATACTTATTCATAATATAGGAAATTAATAATGTTTGAAAGAATATAAAATTTAAATAAAATATTATGGCAGTTAAAAAAAATAGCATAAGCTATAGAAAATTTTAATTAGGGAAAACTCTTGCAAATAATTATGCATTTTTTCTTTTAGTATAAAATTAAGTAAAAAAAATGTAACTAGGGATTAACTGCAAATTGTCATTAAACAAATATCAGCCTAAATATTTCCAATATGAAAGCAATTAACTGATTGCATTTTACATGATATAAAAATTTTTTAAGTTTGATTGTAAATAATTTCAATTAATCTTATTCAAATAAACCATTTTCATTATGAATGAAAAATTTGTTAATTCATAAATATGTAATAAAACTGGGAACCATGTCTTGTCACTTGCAAAATTACAATTGTAATTCCTTTAATCATTAGTTAAACAATCATCAATTATTGAAATAACCACAGTACGAGATCAAATATATCCTTAAATAAAGAAAAAGATCCCCTTAAATAGAAAAATTTTAGAGTTTTCAAACATGAATAAAATATTGTATGGTAAACAATCATTAAATGATGTAGGAACAATATCACATAAGCAATTGAAAAATTACAATAAAACAAAATTTTTTTAGTCAATTTTCTTATTCAGTTTCTTGAGAGTTCACAGAATCAGTTAGGATCTGCTGCAGTAAATCATACAAAATCTCAAAAGATTTACTATATGCAGATCTGGTCAGGTGTAAATAATCATATAAATCATGATGAGATATAGTACCATCAGGTTGAATGAAACCCGGATCAATGTCAATGACTTGAGTATTAGGAAGTCCACGTGTCGCTGATTTTAATTTATTATTAACTTCAAAAACTTTGGAGCGCAAAGAGTTTGGTGTTCGACCACATGGCAATAATTTCTGTAAAATAAATATACAAAATAAATGAATATTTGAAGGCATGTACATTATATACATATATATAGCAAAAAACATTCATGTTCTATGTTAGAAGAAATGATTACTTGAATGTGTATCTAGCTCAGCTTAAGAGATGAATAGAACACAAAAACAATAAAATTAACAAGCAATCATACAACCATCAAAACATTAAAATTCAAGTAATAAATCAAATATATGTAATTAAACATAAAAGCAAGGTTTTATACCATGTTAATTAAAATAATTGTTTTACACAATTAAATTAATCATTATTCATTATTTTTTAGAAAAGTAATTCAATAAACTTAATTTAAAAAGATTTTTACTAACATAATGCTTCAATATTTTTAGTTTTTTCTAATTTGAGATAGTTAATATGGTTAAATCAGAAAATGTATAAAAGCAATGAATACAGATTAATTTTCTTAATATTTAGGGTTTAAATATTAATTTATAATTTTTTCTTTATAAATTTTTTACCTTAAAAATATAAACTTAAAAGGTATATAATAAGAAATGCATCTAAAACATTTTTATTGATGAATATAGTATTTAACTCTTTGCAGTTCAGTGTTCCAGATGATGGAACACCACATTTTAAATTGTAACCAAATTGTTGTATTTAGATATAAATGGATGAAATTTGGCTTAAAATGTTCCTTAAACTTTCTTTTTTAATAGATGGCAGCATTACATAAGATGATTAATAATTTTCAGTTATAGCAAATTATTTAAATTCCTTTATTTTGAAGGAATATTTCCCAATTTTTGTCATACAAGAATAATTGTTTGAAAAGAAATCTTTGTTATTTCATTGCCTGTAACTTGAACAATTTCTATATTTCTTTAACATTTTTACACATATAATATATATAAGATTGTTTGATAAAATAACGTGTTCCATCCCCAGGTACACTGTGCTGCAATAGCACTTTTCCTTTATGTGATTAGATTTGAACACAATGATGAGGGAAACAGCTATGTTTATTTTTTACTGTTATCTCTCTTTGGGGGTAGAATGAACTAATGCTGAGAAATTTACAGGGAAGTATTACTTGTATGGGTAATATTGCTACACCCATTTTGGCCTCTTGAGTTGGGAAGCTTCAGTGATATATAGGAGATTATATCAGCCAGTTTGAATCATCACTAGCAAGAGGAGCATTATTTATATGCTTGTGATTTTCCTTTTTGCAGTTATTTATTTTATAATATTGTATATATATATTCTGAATTTATATATTTTTAGTTTACTTTTTTACAAATATAATTTTGTTTTCTAATTAATTTTTTTAAAATTTGTTAATTGCAAATAAATGGCACAGTCTTTTGATGAATATATGAATGACACAATAAATGAATAGTCTTTCTGAAGCAATAAAAATGCTTAAAAAATTGCCCTCTGTTAGAGAATCAGAATGTGGATAGTGATACTGAGAAATATGTTCCTAAACCACTTCATCAATCTCAATCTGATATTGATGATGTATCGAATGCAAGTGAAGATAATGGCAATGATTTATCTCAACCAGTCTCTTCTATGCGACCCCAAAACCTATTACTTGGATAACTAAACAGATTGTACAGAAAACTTGCTTCACTGCAATGCTTGCTTAGTCACACTTTTTACACCCTTGCAGTGCAGTGTTCTATGTGACTGAACATCCATCCAGAAAATCGAAATGGTAAGTGAGTGCTATCTTTACAAAATTTTCCTTATATGCTCTTTAAAGCCTAAATAGACAGCCTACAATTTTTTTGTTAAAATTTCAACTTTAAAGGGTAATGCACCTGAAATGGTTAATTAATTTTAGTTATAAATAGTGTAACAAAAAAGTTAAATTTAAGATTAATATTTACACACAAAATGTACTTAAAATTTAAATATTTCAAAAATGCAATTATAAACACACTTTTTTTCATTTTGAAATTATAGAAATATTCTAAATTTTTTTTAAACAAAATAAACTTTTGAATACAATTAATTTTACATCAGTCAGATAGAAAAGGTATTAAAATTACATTACTTTGCAGAGTAATGAATTGAAAAACAAAAATGAATTTTTTAATTCACCAATCGACAATATTCTGAGATTTCAAAATTTTGTACTAAACTTAGAACAGATGTGAATGAAAGACATGTTTATTGCAAGTGCATCCGTATAAAAACCATTTATATTTTTTAATAGGCCTGTACACAAATGAAATCAAAATTTATTAACACATTTGAATAAAATTCAATGATTTAATTTACACAAATTAAATATGCACTATTATGAGCATATTATTAACTATACAAAAAAGTTGTATTCATTTTTGTAAGAATAATTTCAACAAGTATATACCATTCTTTTAATCAATAAGACCATTTGACTCTCTTTTAACACCAAATGTATATATTACTGATCAAGGAACTAAAAAATGATGATTCCTTACAGTTTTAAATAAGGCCTGATCATTTATACAAGGCAACTAATAAAAGTTTTATACGACTTAAAGTAAGGAAGGAATACATACGAAGCATGTAGAAATTTATTGAAAGGGTTTGATAAAGACAAAATTTCTGATAAACATGAGCAAAAAGTGCCTTGAAAAATTTTCAAAAGGATGATTTTGATCTCTCTAATAATCGATGTTCTGGGCTACCATCATTGACAATGATATTATCAAAATTTTGAATGAGTAATCATATGCATATATATCTGTTTGCATGTTACAAATCCTTAAATCAGTTGATTAATAGATATGAAAAAGTATTATGAATGAAAATATAAAACGGAAAAGGGCTTATAGTGAACCTGGGACATTTGTACCCTCTACGAAAAAGTTGAGTTTTAATAAAAAATATGTCATATATATATAAATATGGTGGAACATTCAAAAACCCTTAATTTAAAGATGTTGAAACCAAGTGAAAAGTTAAATTTGTAATTACATAGTCAGCAATTGACAAATTTAAAAATAACATTTCACAAAAAGAGGCCACTAATATTTAACAAGAAGGAAATCATACTGTTTCATGACATTAGTAGATTACATGCTTGTTAGGGGGCTTGTCAGATTGATAGAGCTACATTTGGAAATTTAGTCACATCAATTAGTCTCCAAACTTTGCTATTAACTGCTTATCACTTGTTTTTGTCCTTACAAAATTTCTTGCAGAACAAAAAACTCAAATATAAAGATATAAAACTAATATTGATCAACTTTTTGTCTTCAGAGATAAGAAATTTTTTAAAAAGATATAACAGACCAGAAGTAAAAAAAAATAATGATGACAATCACATTATACAATAAAGTTTATTCAAGGAATGAAAAATTTATTATTTTATTCTAAAAATGGACAAAACTTTCTGACAGAACAAACAATAGACCATAATATATTTAAATGAGTGAATATATTTTAAAATGACATACTTTTAAAAGCAATAAAACAAAAAAAAATTACTTTCATTGAATTATTTTTCAACAGTTAAAACACAATTGGAAATCATCAAAGCCAGTTTTCTAATGAAAATTTAAATCTGTAGTTTACTAACTACTACTGTTACTAATTCATGACAAATTTTATCTAAGGTTTTCTATTTTTATCAGCAAGTAACTAGTATGCAGAAAAAATTATAATGATTATTCAGTTGAAATTATTCTAAATTTTATTAAAATTATTTCAAATAAAAGTGTAAAATCTTTATCCAAGAAGTTAACTACCTTCTGATTTTAATTTTCAAGAGCCTGATTTAGATTATATATATATATACTTTATATATATATAATCTAAATCTGAAACATCCAATTTCGTAATCAATATACAAGACACTTTCCAGTATTTCTCATTATGGAAAATCTAAGTATTTTAAAAATAACTCGTTTGTTACTCCTTTAGAGTAAACTGCAAAATTATAATCAAAATTTTAGTTTTGTACCAAGGTAACTTGAGTTTATGAGAAGTTATTTAGTTTTTATCACTAACATGGTGTCAACCAAAAATGAGTGAAAATGTAGAAATTCAGAAAACTATTTTTGTCAATGTGAAAAAGATTGAACTATTTAAATATTCAATTATTATGATTTGAAAAAAAATTACAATTGCAAACTCTTTCAGAATAAATTAAGCTTTTTACAGATTAAATTGGAGATAAGGTACCAGAAATATTTTTTTTACTTAAATTTAACATAAATATGCAGCATATAAATTTTAAGATATAGTGGTTTTCTTAGATATAAATAAACAAAAGCAGATATTTTTTCATTTATTCACGTACAATTCCACAACAAAATGCATTAATATTGTAATTTATACAGTTTTTAACTTCATTATGATATTTTCTTCATTAGTAAGTAATGATAAATGTAATTGTAGTTAACAAAAATATATATATAAATGTATTTCTATATAAATAAACAAAATGTTTTGACTTAAATACATGAACAAAACAGAGCTACAAACAAAAATTTCTTAATTAACAATTAAGAATTTACTGATGCTCAATGAAATTTCAATTTTAAAATGCAAAAAAGAATTGTTTTAGAATAACTGAAACAGCATTAAAATAGGAGAATAAGGAAAATATTTAATATCTGTGTAACAATAAAAATTGAATTTTATCAATAGCTTACCAAAATTATAAGAGTAGCATTTGGTTTCCTTTCTATGATTGCCTTAGCACAACTCAAAATACCTGACACAATTTCATCAGCAGAATGATTGATATTGTTAGCGCCAACACATAATACTATAACCTAGACAAAATAATTAAATTTTATACTGTTAATACACTTTAAGGTTTATATTTTCAAAAAGAGTTAAATATGTGATCAATAACAAACATTTTTTTAAAATTAAAATAAACACAAAAGCAATTAGAAATTTTTAAAATTTAATTGGCTAGTTTCATTTAAAAATATTAAATTCAAAAACAATAAATAAAAATTATATAAAATTATTATATATTTACTTTATTTCTCCTATTCTATACAAAAGCATTTTTATGGAGATTTTTGTATTTGAATGTTCATTTTTCCTAAAGCATTTAAAATTATAATAGTAATTATAACGAAATAATTAATAATTCCATATTTTATTTCGAGCATTATTTCATTGTATTGCAATATATATATATATATATATATATATATATATATTTGTTATAACATATTAAAGTAAATTTTAAGTTATAAAATTATTTTATCCTCAAACCTTATTCTCATTCACAAGTATTTTATAGCTATATTTGATTATAAGGATGTAACCTTATGTATTTACTCTCATTCCAATAAAATTCTTTTTCTCTTTTAAAAAGAATAATGAAAAAATCTAACTTTAAGCTTATAATTTACAAAGAAAATAGTTGTAAAGTTATTTGCAACTTTTATTTCTAATAGCACTTAAAAAGTTATCATACATAAAAATATTATTTGTAAGAAAATACAGTATAAGTAAATTTTTATATAAGTAAATTTTTAATAAATAAGTATAATAATTAAATATACAATAACTGTCAGCATAAGGAAAGGAAAAATAAAATTTGTTTGGAAGTGCATGCAGAAAATGTTGAGTAACAACAAACTTTAGGATCAGTAGAATCAATTTCTCCATTTTCAATTCTCCAAAGTACATTTTGCGTTTCATCTTCTGCAATACCAAGATTTAGACAATGAAGAGGAGCAAAAAGCTTTTCCCACATCTAAAAATATAAAAAAAGTGTAATAGAGTTAGTGTCACATATTCTATGCTATTTTAATTCATTATAAGTTTTACAAAATGCAATCAAGTTTAATTACTAAACTCAATATTTAATTAATTACTTTTATTTTATTTATTTTTATTTATTTATTGTTTAAATCTCAAAAGTATGTTATTAAGTGTTTGCCACATTTAATTTCCGAGCTTTTAAGCTAAACATTAAGTTTATTTACAAGTTTCATTTTTATAAAAGATCTTTTAAAAACATAAGAAGTTTTTAAAAAAAATATTTTATTGGTTTTTGGCTCTGTTCTTTTCTGGAACAAATAAGTTAATTAAACAGGGACCAATAGTTTAAAATAATCTCTAAAACACTACAAATATCCACAACCAAGGCTCAATTCATTTGGTGCGAATAAAGCTCATGAATTGTAGAATGAAGGGCAAAGCATAAATAACTGATAGTTCAGCAATTTTAAATTTTATTGAAGATATTCATTTAAAATATGTTGGATAAGTTATGAATTCCATATCTGATAACGTTATAATAGTTTTAAGTTAAATTATATTCAATTATGTACGATTAAAAATAAAAATTTAAAAGTTTTTGCTTCTTCTAATACTAAAAATGAATTTAGATGTGACTTCAATTTTTAATTGACAAACATGCACACTTATTTACCAGTTTGCATTTTTACCAAAACTGTTATACAGCCTAAGAAGCCTCTAGGGATTTTAAATCAAGGTTTTTGTCCTAATTTAATAAAATACAAGCTTCAGCTCCCATGTTTATCGCTTACATTTTCCTCAAAAATTATAGGAGTATGTAGGTGAAAAATTGTCATACAAATTAAGATTTATCATTTTGGAAAGAGTTAAATAGCTAAGTAAAATCAAACACAAAAAAGGAAGTAATTCGAAATTAAAGAATGCATTGATGAATAAAATTTTCCACAGAAATAAAATTTACAGTAGATAGAACATTAGGCTCAGTGCATCAAAAATAGCAATTTGGATTTTTGCCATAAAAATTAAAACCATGTAATAAGCAAAATGTCTAAAAATATGGAGAAGAAAAAGTACTTAGCAATGACTTACATTTAAAACCTTTTTAGTAATTGAAGTGTTTCCCCAACAATTAAAAGAAATCTTGTTTTTCCATACAAAAAAAAAAAAAAAAAAAAAAAAAAAAAAGAAAAAAGAAAACCAAATAAACTTTTAGTGTTAAATAATGACTTATTTAATACAAATTACAATGGCGTCTTTACATTTACTTTGCATAAAATTTATTTCTTCAAACCAATGTCAATTCTTTCTTTCTTTTCTTTTCTTTCTTTTTTTTTTTTTTTTTGTTCTGATTTTAAATATTTCAATTGTAAATTTACTTGGCTGACACACACACACACACACATATATATATATACAGTAAACTCTCGCTACAACGATACCCGCGATACAACAATAACTCCCTCTACTACAATAATGTTTTGTGGTCCCGGTGATTTTGCATATAAACTTGTGTTAATGTTAATCTCCCCTCAATATTGCAATATTCTCTAGAACAATAAACCTCTGTAAAACGATTTTTTCAATCTAAATTTCAGTTAATCATGTCCAACGTCGGGCATCTTACAAATAGTCGCAATCGGAATCTTCTTCATCAGATGTAATGTCATATTCCAATGTTTTTGATCCTGAAGAAGAACGAAAATAGTCGTCTAGCTCATTGTCATCACTATCAGACATATTGGACAAAAAATAAAAAGCTTTTATAACACACTTTAACAATAATGAAAGAATAAAAAGTTATGAACTACTCGAAAAGAAGCATAAATAATAACTGCAATGTATGGAACAAAAACAGCTTTCTCCGTTCTAAGAAATATATTCCCCTCTCCAAATCACCCCTTTGAAATAGGCAAGTCCATCGTAAACAATGTCAAGGACATTCTGTTATCAGTAAAACTCTTATCAGTAAAGCTAGACACATGCCAAAGCCATATGTCTACCTTTACTGATAAGAGAACATTGCAGAGAACTTGACTTCGGAAAGCAGTATAATACGCATTGGCTTAGCGAGGCGTATATACGCCCGCGGCAGGTAAGGGGTTAAGGCTCATTGTGGATATTCAACTTATCCCTGAATAAATAGCTATTGTTCAGATATCAAAACAGATGAAGACCACCTTTTTGGGAATTGGAGTAGGAGAGGGGGGTGAAGTGTAAATGTACGTCTAGACTTATTTCTCTGTAAGCTTTAGAATTCTGATAAGGTTTAAGGACATCTAGACCTGTCTGGTCATCTTGTCACAGAACAAGTGCCCTTTGTTAGAGGAACAGGGGGAGATGGAGGCGGGATGTTGTTAAGTGACATACTGAAAAGTGAGTTCAAAGGTTGTTTTAAAGTCTTGAACGATTTTAAGTTCTACGCAAAACATTTGGTTTAAACTTTTCTTTCTTTCACGTGATATTGTTCCCTAAGATGGCAGGGCGAAAGCAACTATCTTTTCGAGATAAACTGAACCTTATCAATAATATTGATGAGGGAATGAAGCAGATTGATGCGGCTAAGAAACATGGATTATCGCAATCTACAGTTGCAACGTTCCTAAAGAAGAGAAAGCAAATCGAAGATGCTGTAACTTCAAATGAAACTAACCCAGAGCGAAAACGACTGAAAGTTGCAACAAATGAAAACATTGATGCTGCTGTTTTAAAATGGTTTCAAGAGATGAGAGCAACAAATGTCCCAATAAATGGACCTTTATTAAGTGCAAAAGCACGGAAATTTGCGGCAATGCTAGGGAACAAAACTTTCAAAGCTAGCAATGGTTGGTTAATGCTTTTTCAAAATCGTCATGGAATAACTTTCTAAGAAGTTCACAGAGAGAAAAAGTAAGCCCCGATAAATGACGCAAATGAATGGCGGTAAAACAAGACGAAAGAAATCTTAGAAAAGTATACTCCAGAAGACATTTATAATGCAGATGAAGCTGGGCTGTTTTTCCAACTCCTACCTGATCGAACATTGGCATTCAAGGGTGAAAAGTGTTATGGAGGGAAGAAATCAAAGCAGAGACTAACTGTTCTTCTGTGTACAAATAGCACAGGAATGCATAGAATACAACCTCTCGTCATTGATAAATGATTGAAGCCAAGGTGCTTTAAGAACGTGAAAAGTCTTCCTGAGGAGTATAAAGCAAATAAAAAGGCTTGGATGACGTCTAAATTTTTTTTCCGAATGGTTACAGAAGTTAGGGAATGAAATGAAGAAGAGAAAGAAAAAATCATTTTGTTGATAGATAACTGTGGTGCTCACATGTCATTTCCAAAGCTACAAAATATCGAAATCGCTTTTTTCCCTGCCAATCGCACTTCAATTTTACAGCCTCTTGATATGGCTATAATTAAGTGCTTCAAAGGATATTACAGAAAATGGTTGGTGCACTCCATACTTGTAAACTTTGAAAATAAAGTAGAAGACCCTTTCAAAGCTGTAAATGTCAAGGAAGCGTGTGACATTATTGCTGGAAGTTGGTGTGAAGTAACAGAAAAAAACCATTTGGAATTTCTGGAAAAAGGCCAATCTTTATGTTATGGAAGATAAGAAATCTGATAATGATAAAAATTCCATAGACAATGATCTCTCAGATGATCAAGAATGTATTTTGCTCATAAAAAAATCCGTATCCCAACTTGAGGAAGCAAGCAGTAAAAAGTTTGGAATTAGTATAGAAGACTATTTAACAGCAGATGATGATCTTATAATTTTCGTAGAAGTTACTAATGAAGATATTCTCTCTGAAACTACTGATGAAATAGGAAACAATGATGAAGAAGGTGATGATGATAATACAGGTCTATCGCAGTCCTTATTGTCATCTCAGGAAGCTCTTCAATCTGTGAATTTTCTACGGACATTTTTTCAAGCCTTCTGTTGACAAATGAAGCACATTTTCGTGCACTAGACTCAATGCAGACAGTATTGGTGAACTTAACAGTTAAAAAAATGAATAAACAAACAAAAATATTGGATTATTTTCAATAAAAAGTGTTTTCAGGTATGTGAATATTTCTGTGCTTATTTTCTGAATTTATCTTATTTATTTTTTTAGTATTTAAATCACTATTAGTAGTATTTTACAAATTAATTTCTTCTAAATATAGACGTAAAAGTAGTATGTTATGCACCTTAAACTAATAATAATAAAAAAAGAACTCTTATTAAATGCTTAAAATATGTGGGCCCTTGATATAACAATATGCCTCTCTACAACAATATATTTACTTGGTCCCTAAAATATTGTTGTAATGAGGTTTCACTATATATATATATATATATATATATATATATATATATATATATATATATAAACACATAGTAATAAAAAAACAGATTTTTTAAATTTAAAAACAGTAATAGATAAATTTTTACATTGTAAAAACATTGCTTTAAATTGCATCTTTTCCACAGTAAAATATTTATATTATATTAATATTAAGCAATTTTCATGACATACTTATAATACAAAATTACGTAAAAAAAGAAAAGATGATATTTAAAAATGATATATAGACTCACTTCAGTATGAGCAGCCATGCTCACAACATAATCCCCTAAAAACAGAACATCTGGTTCTTGTTCTCTGGCAGCTATCAAAAAATGTTTATGCTGAAAAAAAGTAAAGTATCTAATTAATTTAAATTTAAGTAAAATATATATAAAAAAATTCAGTAACTTGAGTTCACAGTTTGGCATTAGAAGATACAAATATGTAAAAACTGTTACTTAAAAATTTTCATTCAAACTATTTGTGAAAATAATGTATCCTTTTGCAGATTACACATGTATGTATGAATGCTCCTCTTCTTTAATTACCAAGACAGAAATAAAAAGCTAGTAAAAATTGTAATTACATGTGAGTAAAATTACTTTGAGTTCCATAATTTAACAATTAGCAAAATATTCTCAAACAAGTTCATCACAAAATAATTTTCTGTCATATTTATTGGTTCTTTTAGCAAAAACAAATTCATTTTTATAATAGGTCTAAAATCTTCATTCACTTAAATATGAAAATTTTCTCTAGCAGTTGTATAAGTTTATATTATTGCAAATATTACACAATGTTTCAATGAATTTTTTATACTGTGTGCTATTGTATTTTTGATATAATCCATATACAGTGATCCCACATTTTTCATGGTTAATGGGGACTAAAACCTTACGTGAAAGCTGAAGTAGGATTTGCCCCTAGGAATTTTCGTGTATGCCGATACACGAAATATTTTAAGTATATAAACAGTATCTATATTTTACACATTTAAGGCAAAAATTAAAGAAGTATATGTATTTGTTTTAATGTGTCAGTGCTAATTACAAGGTTAATTACAAAATCTTATTAAGTAATAAATATTAATCAATATTGCTTTTTGAGAGAGGCAAGGATTCTTGAGTTGATGGAGGAAGAAAGGCACTCACTTGACTCGTAGGAGCTTTAGACTCACTTGGAGACTCTTCTGCTAGAGGCGTTGATGGTAGAGCTGGGGGCTTTACATTGAAGAGAAACATGAAAATGGGTAGTTGTTGTCTTAATTTTTTCCTTTCCTTCAAAATTCCTCTGGACAAGGACATAACCCTGTCAACGTGATTTCTGAACTCAACAGGTTGAACCATATTATTGTCAATGTCTCCTGCAAATTGTTGCATTGCTCTTGCCATGTTGCACAATTGTTGCAGATTCTTTAGGGTATGCCATGCTTTACAGTTTCTTCTTCATTTTCTTCACCACTTACTCTTGGTTATCTCAAGCAAGTCTTCATTGTTCTGTGAGTCCAAGTAGGAATCGATAAGGTGCTGATGTCTTTGTTTGTCATGTTGACAAATCCTTCATACTTTATGATATGAGCCAGCCTTACTTTACTCTCATTGGTCGATGTCACACAGGAAACCAATCACACACTTTTATGAGAGCTTGTGGTATGTACTTTGAGTCAACTTCTCTCTTTGTTTGACTTGCAGGGATTTTTCTCTCCCATACTTAAACATGAAACAACACACCTTACCTCAAAGTGGCTGCCTACATGGCTGTATTTTTTCAATGAATATGTTGGAAAAACTCAAGAAGCACTGAAGTTGCAAATCATGAATCACAAAGTGGTGAGGGAACATTATATGTAGCCCATTTACATTTTTAACTGGTAGATATTTACAATATTTATTTTCTATAGCAGTGATATAAATTGGATTAATGTTTTAACTCTAAATATTGATGATGCATTTCTTATCAAGTTGATGCCAGAATAGAATTATTGTACTGCTTATGAAGAAATATCAGATTTTTAAAACTTAGTTTTGCAACATAATTGCAGAAATTTTACACATTTTCATTATGGCTATCAACAAACTTTTTGTAATGCAAAATTTTAGTTAAAAATTTTTTCATAAGATTAAAAGCACTCAAGCTTATGCTAGACTTCTTAAGCTCCAACTAACTGGCCCAACCTAAAGATTGAACAATGGACCTGTGCCTTGGGAGCGTAAAGTACTACCATCATGTCATCAAGCTTTGGACAAGAAATTCATTGATACTTTATTTTCACAATACATTTTGAAGGAATTAAATACGACCAAATGAAAGACAATTAACAACACAAACAAATTAACATAATGCATCCAATCAATGTCAAACACTACATACAGGTCTATGGTAAAAATGACAAGTTTCAGACTTAAATTGGCATCTTCCTCAACACACTCATTTTTCTATACAGAAACATCCTGTCTTTTAAGCATAACATTTAATGAGGTAGATCCCCATGACTGATTAAATAAGTACAAGAATAATTTTTCATAATGCCACACTTCTATATTTTCAAGTTACAGATAAAACAATGCAAGAATTATTCATCACTGTTTTAAATAAAATCAGCAAATACTGGAGCTTGACATTTTTGTTGTATAAATGTTAATAAAAATGAAAACAAAAATACACAATTACTTTAGACAATAGAGATTCAAAGTAATTCTATAGACAAAAATATAAAAAATAATAACCAATCATAGCCTTGAGAAAAGCAAAGAGAAAAAATATACATTACAAAAGAATAAGAAAATATTTTCTTATTTTTCAAGCAAATGCATTAGTAATATAAGCATTTTAACAAGGAACATTTAAGAATATGTAAACTAAGATTAACTTTTTTTAGTAAAATAATAAATTTAATTTCCAATTCATTTAAATTATTACAAAATACCTTTCAAATTTTTTTTAAAAAATAATTTTATTAATTTGCAGTTATACACTATTTAAAATGTATTTTAAATGTATAAAATAAAAATAGATACATATACATATATGATAATTTATATAGTCTAGAAAAGTTCTCCTAATCTATAAATAATAAATTTGAACGTATAGATGGTTTCAATTATCTCGGCTTGAATGTAAACTGTCAAAACAATCTTGATACAGAGATATGGCTACGCACTGCTAATTGCTATGTTAATAGGTTGAAAAATTTCCTGTGTTCCAAATTGGTTAAAAGAAAAACAAAGGTAGTGTTTTATAAAGGGCAGTGCTTACTTATGCTCAGAAACCTAGGGCCTGACAAAATTGTAAGAAAATCGACTGGCTATCTTAGAAAGAAAGGGGAATTGAGGGAAATTATGGGTGCGGTAAACAGCAATGGCACATGGAGACAGATTCAGCAGCAAACTGTACAAGATGTATAGAGTCAGATATCATCAATTACATAAAAAACAATCAAATGAAATTTGCAAGGGCACCTCTGCAGAATGAATCCTGACTCATTAAAATCAAGAGTTTTTCACTCTAAAGCAATCAACACCAGAGCAAGAGGAAGGCCCGAACTAGAAGGATTGGCTATGTGGACGAAGATTTTGATTTTATAAAGATCAAAAACTGGAGGTCTATTTCCAAAGCAAGATCAGAATGGAAGAAGATTGAGAAGGCCTTGGCCCAGAAGGGGCTGTTGAGTAAATAAAGAAAAAGAAGAAGAAAAGTTATCAACACATTATTTTACCATCCTTTAAATAGAATGTCTTTTTAATATTATGTTTTAATTTCAAGACTGAGGCCCAGTGACGTAATGGAAGTATTTCCTTCTGCCAATGCACAACAGCTCCAAGATTCTATCCTCAGACTAGGAAAGGTCTTTCATCTCTTGAGTGGATTGACAAAATTGAGCGCTAAGCATGCTTGGGAACTAAACACTGAAGTTTCATGTTAGGCTGACCATCTAACGTTTATTCATACTTTTATATACTGTTAATTTATTTAACAGCTTAAACAATGTAAAATTTCTGAAAATGATCTAAAAATATCATTTAATACTGCAGAAAAAGCTAAAAAAAATTTTTTCATAGTTTTAATAAGCTTTTAGCAGACATTTTTAAAAGAAAATCTACAATATTAAGAAACTTCATTAATCAAAAATTAACAAATCCTCACTAGTTCTAAGAAATTTATATAATGTAAATTTTCCTGTTATATAAATTATTCAAAGACATAAAATTTTTTAAAATTCTTATATAAACTCTTAACATAAGAAATAAAGGAGATTTTTTTTCACTGTTGTCATCTATTCTTTTTTAAATAAAAGATATTTGCATTCATAATTAAATTACAACTAATAATCAGGCTGTTCAATACCTGTTGTTACTTAGCTAGCAGATACTTATACTGATATAATTTAAATTATTCACAAGTATAATGAAATTATAAAGAGTACACATCATAATTTTTAAACAGTTTATGAAATATCCCTATTAAATATCTGATAAACTATTTTACAATCAAATACATATAATAAACATAAATTATAAAAGTTTCGAAAACAAACAATTTAATAACAATATAGTTAACAATGAAAAAAAAATACCATTGAAAGCCATCTGTTATCCCCTCGTATATCTTCTGGAGTAGCTGCTTTATCAGCAGGATTCATCTTCAAACCTAATCAAATTAAAAAGTTTAAATAATTATAATTTCTTATAATTTAATTATACAACACATTAAATAATTCAATAAACATTTAGTAAAACTGTAATAATGATTTAATTAAAAAAATATTTGGTAAATAATAATTACATTCATTTGGCAATAACATATTTACTTAATCTAAAATAACAACATCTAGGATGAGATATTTTTAAAATATACATATTTTAAACTTATAAAATTACAAAACATACTAATTATAGTTATGTTATTTATGAATATCCATTTACAAACAACTAAACCCAAA
The DNA here is from genome assembly GCA_030067965.1 of Latrodectus elegans. NCBI lineage: Eukaryota > Metazoa > Arthropoda > Arachnida > Araneae > Theridiidae > Latrodectus > Latrodectus elegans. Next base: position 36,920,499 of record CM057813.1, read on the forward strand.
CAACATATACTAAAATTAATTATATATATAAGAAGTTCAGAAGATATAAGCAAATAGAAAACCAAAGAAATCATAGGCAGGTCAAACTAATGGAAAAAACCAAAATAATGTATCAAGAAAGCTTTGTTATAGTTTAGTAGAACTCTATATATAACCCTTATATATAATAAATTTTTGCTTCACTTATTCTATTATCACTCATTCCTGGTCCACAGATAATGGAAAATTATTCGTATAAAAAAATCAGATATTCTCATTTATTTGATGAATTATTTTGAGATAGCAGAAACCTACTTACTTAGAGTACAAAAAACAGAAATAAAGCAATGAAACATTACTCTATCAAATTTAGTGACAATTCCATCATGTTACACAAATCTTGATATTAGAGTATAAATAGCATGAATAATGAAAAAATTCATCATTTCGAATAACCTGGCTTGATCTACATGATGACTGAGAATGAAAATGGTGACCATTAATTTTACAAGTCTATCCTAAGCTAAATTGCAAAATCTTTATTTAATAATATTCAGTATAAAAATAAATACATTTCAGACAAAATTTTTTATCCAGAAAATTAATTAATTACTCTAATTTTATATTTAATTGTGAATATCAAATACTGAAGTGAGAGATAATGCTCATTCTTTCCATTTTGCCACTACCTACTAACATTTGAAAGAAAAATGAAAACTAATGTGGCCAATTTAAAAAAAAAAAAAACAATATGAAAAAATCTTATTTTGATACATTTTGGCACTACTTATAAATCATTAATTTAGCCTTTCTATAAAAAACAAAGCTTTTAACTATTTTTATTATATGCACATGCAGCAAAATGTATCACAAAAACAGATCAAAATTATACATCAATATTAATCATCTAGGTTCACTGTAGAATCGGGTGCACCCTGATATTTTCAGTGATATAATTAGCATGGTTTTAGGGTTGCCTTTTTGTAATTCACATTTTGGCACCTCTTTTGACATGAAAAAACATCAGTTGTTGCCAATATGTAAACTTTTATCAATCATCTTTATACTCCTAAGCATTTTTAATAGAAAGGTATTAACAACTCTTTCTAAAATTATTTCCACTAATTCCTCAAAGTGTATTTTACTTTAATTAAATAAATATCATTTTTGTCATATTGAATATTGTTTTAATACAGACAATCAAACTTTACTCACTACAATAACTTTAAGCTTGGGATAAAAATGATTTTATAGGCAAATTATTTAACATTAAGTAAATTTTGTTTCTTAAGAACTATGCAGAAAAAAATTAGACTTAAGAATAAATTTTTAATTTCAACAAAATTTTAAACATAAAATTAATACATATTTATATTTTTAATTTCATTTAATATGACAAGCGAATTTTAAAATACTTTTAAATTTAATGAACACATTTTGCACAAATCATAAGACTAGTCAAACAAAATTTATAGGCAAAAAATAAGCAATCATTTTTAAATTTGGTCTAAAATTAACACATCATAGTTCTTAAGTTAAAAGCTGGTTTTGACTTGTTTTGGAGATAAAATATTATGGTAAATATTAAACAATTTGACAAGCCTTTCTTGATATGATATATAGATTTTTTAAACACCATAAAAATATAATTATTAGATTTGATTGTGTGCATCTCTTCATAACTAGAAAAGAAATAAAATACAAAAGCTTTTACAAGTTTTTTTTTTTTCCACACAAAGACACTTTGTATTTATAAGTAAAGATATATATTTTCTAGAGAGAAGAATGTACAATAACAGAAAAACATTAATAAATTTGTGGCAATAAGATTTTATTAATTTTCTTTTTCATTTTAATTCTATTCAAGAACTGTACAGCCCGATTAACAACATGCACGAATATTCATTAAAATAAAACCTAAAATACTTAAATTTTATACTGTGTGATTTTAATATTTTATATATGGATAAAATTTCTTCCTGTAACTTTTGTTGTTTAATTACATCTGGGTTTTCCTTTATTAAAAACCCAAATGTAATTAAAAAAAACGTAAACAATTTTCATGTTTAATTCTCCTACACAAACATAAATAAATAAATAAATAAAATTACTAAGCATGCTCTCAATTACTGGATTAATTTTATTACATATGGTGCTGAACAGTATAGTTTCAATTAATTAAAAAATAGTGAGACTGAATAATTAATCTTGTATTCTAATGCATAAGATTCCTTATTTTTCAATGAACAAACTAGGTTTTTTACAAATAATGTTCCATAATATCATAAAAAGAATTGTTCAAATATTCAAAGCTAATGACTTACTTTTATTAAAAAATTATTGAATTTAATGCAAGTAAAAATAGTTTCTCAAAACGTTGATTAGTCCGATTTATTAATCATACAAGAGAAAATTTTCTCTTAAAATCAAAATGAAATTTCATCAAAGTCAAAATATATTTTAATATTAACAAATAAGAATTCAGTGAATAAAAACTTATAAACTAGACATCAGTCATCAACAAAGTTGTATCAATTGATTCTGAGATTACGATGATATTGATTATCAATAATAACATCAGAATAATTAAAAATTTTAATTAAATGCTTTTTGCTCTGGGAAATTTAAATAACCGTTTATATTAATGTAATCATATGGCTTCAGAGGATTGCCTATGACTGAGCATTACAGTAATCGATTAATTTTTATGAATATAAATCTCAAAATAAAGGCATATAGGTTGATCGATACTGCATTGATTTTGATTAAATTCAAGCACAATATTTTGTAAATACAGGAGCACTGTTCTCCCCAAATCTAAAGCCTCAGAGGACTTATTAATGTTACATAACGTAAATAAATCTTACTACATACAAATTAAAAAAAAAATTTTTTTTCGTTTATTTTTGGATCGTTTTTGTAAATGAAGTTGAAATAAAATTAATAGTTCAATATGCAAAAGATTGATTAAATTAATAGAATAAGTTTTGTATGCCTTAGTAAAATTTTCAAGAGAATAACATGAATGAAAAATAATTTTCAGTTGTCTATTAAGTTCAAATGTCTTTCCAAGAAGCTAAAAAACTTGGCTCAATATTAACTGTCTTAACGTTGTAAACTTTAATCGAAACTAATTACCAATATGACGGCCAACTTGTCTAGTGGTTAGCGTGCCTAACTACGTGTAGGAAGATCCTGGGTTCGAATCTCGGTTCAGGCATGGATGTACTTTCTATCCTGTCTTTGTCATTTCCTTGTGTGTGAATGGTTGCCTACCCTATAAACGTGTCCCTATGGCGTGAGTGTGTACTGAAGAAGTTGGACTCCACACTAAATACAGTTCAGTTGGATTAGTGGAGCAGCGTACCCCGATTTGTCAGCCTAGTTGGCACACGAGAACAACAATTACCAATATATTTAAGGATTCTACGTATAGAGATTTCTATGACAAATGTACTTAAAAAGCCGCCTTTAACATAAATTTCTGAACTCTTTTACATTTTAAATGCTATATTTAAATTCAAACAAATGTTATTCATAAACAATGCTTTAAAAAATACACTATTGTTTAGTCAAACCTCAGCTACATTTTGAAGAAAGTACATCCTAGTAAACACTATTTTTATAACTTGTAATTTTACATGTTTTCCATATTCTTATTTTCAAACTGAACCGAATAAGTTCTAAAAAATTAAGCTTTCGCTTAAATTTTAAAACTAATGAAATTTTGTATCTTTTCTAAATTAGCAATTAAAAAAACTTATGAAAGAAACTTCCCTTTTAACCTTCTATCGCAAAAAAAAGAAGTGTTTTCCTAACTTTTAGGTTTAATATTTGCTTCCTCTGGAATTAATCCTTTTAATTTTTGCTCTTCTTGCATTTTTTTCATATTCTCTTCTTGCATTTTTTTTATAGATGAAGAAATTGCATATGTTTATTATTAAGATCCCATCTTAATGACTGAACAGTGACTGGTGAATTGTACTGGATAATTGGGGTTATGAGTCCATGACCTTTTTTGCAGCAAATTTCTCGATGAAACAAAGAAGCTATAATTTTTCCTTTCCTTTGGTGCATCCATTTAGAATTTTTTTCTCCACCTTGTATTTGTTCTTCTAATTTCTCAATGTCAAACAATGATCCATCTAAATTTTTTTTTTTTTTTTTTTTTTTTTTTTTTTTTAAATAATATTAAGTCTTTTTTTTATTGAAGAGGTGTCTTTCCCTTGTCTGAATGATTAATTTTGATATTTACCGCTTTTTAGATTCTTCATCTAGATTGTTATAACATGTACTAGAGATCTGAAAAATGTAAATGTAAGGTTCAAAATAAAATGCAAACATGTTATTCTGTTTAAAAAAAAATAATAAATAGGGTTCTATAAAATTCTCGTAAGTTATTTTTGTCACATGCTTAACAATTAATGTTATAATTTAAGCACGAATTTTTAAAATTCTAAATTCAATTAGCAATATATAAAATCAACTCTTAAAAATAAGACTTCAATTTTAATTGCAATAAAAACCAAGGCGTGTTTAAAATATTAATAAACAACAAGTAAATAAACACATCATAACAATTTTACCCTACTCATTATTGACATCAATTCATATATTCCAGCATAATATAGAACATTTTAATAAAACTTATAATCCTATAAATGAAAGCATAAATAGTACCTCGCTTAATATTTGCGATGATTTATAGTTCAATTGCGTGCCAAAATATATTTACAGAAATTTTGGAATAAATGCATAAAATTAAAAATTAATTAAGGGAGAAAATTATTAACAATTGAGATAAATAATATCATGAGATAGAAAGTGTGTTACAATATATCATTCATCAATAATTCATCCTAATATCTCCATTAAGAGCGATTCCCCGAAACATATGGTTATCCATTAGGCTTATTTAAATTAAATTTTTTTTTTTAAATTGAGGAATCACCACTGATTACAGTCTTAATAAAAAATATGATTTTAACGGATAAAACTAAAAAATTTGAAAAAGCAGAAATAAATACTTAAAAACATTTAAGCGACTATTTTTCCGATTGCATTGATTTTCAATGGGAAGAGAGAAAACAGAGAGTACTTGAAATAGCTTCCTGTCAACTGAGGTTTGTTTTTGTTTACATGGAAAACTCCATCTATAAGTTTTTTGTATCCAAATTGATAAAATTCTAGTATCAAATTATAGAAGCTGCTTTATCACAACAATACATATTAATCGAAAAATTATATATAATTTAATAAATCAACATTATTATTAAAATTTAATAAAAAATAAACTTATAATAATAAATTATATAGATAAGTTAATCCTTATATGGATTAACTTGGAACCACCGACTCCAAACTGAGATTTAATTTGCTTAATTTTTTATAGATGTGCATGGTAACAGTTTAGAAAATAGATTATATAATTCTAACAAAAAAATAATTTACATACGAAATGAGAAGTCTTAGAAGTTTATATAACAACTAATTACCTGCATTCATTTTTAGAACTCGTAAAATTGATAGGACATATTTTACTCTCGTAATCTTTTAGAAATAAAGAAATTAATTGCTATAAAAATTATTCCAAATTACTTATTTGCATCTGTATTATATTCCTTCTTTGGTTGTTTTTAGATTCGAATAGGAAAATATGTTTTCTTGGATTATAAGAATAAAATATCTTTACGTAATCAAAATAAAATAAATGATTATAAAATTATTCTTTTCCTAAATTGATTTAAGTTTTTATTAGGTGTCTGCAATTTTTGTTCAAATTTTATACAATTAAGTTTTTAAAATTATATAAAGTTCATTGCTTCTAATTTATCTGACATGTGTTCGATTTGCAACGAAGTTATTGCCCTTATGATTAGGGAGGACGATTTTTTCATATATTGCTTAAAATCCCACACACACACACACATATATATTTGTTTTTTCTTCCATTTGAGTACATTATATACAATATTTTATAATTATTGGCAATGCGTATCACACAATCTTTTTCTATCTAGTATGAATGTATTTGGGCGCGAATATATATATATATTTTATTGAAAAATATAATTTCTTTTTTGTTGAGTTGTGGGATTTTTGAAGCCTAATCAATAATAAATTTCATGGGAACTAAGAGTTAGAAAGAACGAAGATAGAAATGAGAGCTTTCAAAATTGCTTTCCATTTTGAATGATTGTTATAGGATTGAAATGTCATGGAAATCTTAAATTTTTCTGTGGACTGTTATTTATAAAATCGATTCTTACAAGATTATATCTTCTACTATCAAAATAAATTAGCAAATATTTTTAGATTTTTCTTTAAAATCTTGATTTGACAACCTAAAAAGCTGAATTGGAATTAATGAATTAAATTAAAAGTGAATTCATCAATCTTGCTTCACTTCTAAATGACGCTTGTTTGATATAAGTTTCAGGATGCCTGTTTTACCGCTGAAAAGCAGTTGAACACAGCCCAATCTTCTCATAAATTTGAAAAGCTATTAAGTCTTGACCGTTGAGTTTCCAAGCTTGGTCCAATATGGCTGATAAACTTAGCACCAAGATGTGTCCAGTCTGACGAAATGTAGACCATACAAGATTAAATCAATTTTTATAGCCAATATAGGCCCACTGAGGTCCATATAAATAGCAGTGAGTTCTCAACTAGTCACTTCTGTAGGTCAAAACACACCCGAATTAAAATTAGGTAAAATAGATGAAACCACTAAGCTTTTTGCGTGATGAGCAAATCAAATAGCGAATAATGATTTAAAATCCAAATCTAAGGATGAATTGAAATAAGTTTATTTCTTTTGAAAGACTCATGATGGCTTGCAATACATAGTTAAAATCGGGTTTAAAAATCAAATTAATACATACTTTAAAAGACGCTAATGCAGTCGCTATATACAAACTGAAAGAGAAACATCAAAATGGAACATCAATTATGTGTTATTAATGCAGACAGAATTATTACCAGGACTTTCAGGCTTAGAACCCAACACTTTTGAAGAATGACAATAAATTTTACAAATCATATAGTAACTCTCCTGAGGAGGAGTTCACCGAAGAACATATTTTTAACTGTTCGGCTATCAAGAAGTTTACAGGCTATTGACGAATTTCCCTTTAGGGAAATTTCCAGAATGATAAAACTGTACACATTGTCACTGCCGTGATTTCGGGACTTGGAATAATTTGATTTTACTTCAAATGAACACGACACCAAACAACCATACTATTCACTCCCCAAGCTCTTAATTTCGGAACGGCTGCTACTGTATTTATAAATGTGGTACCCAGACATAGAAAAGAAACCATGCACAAATAAAAATTAATGTATGGCAAATGATCAAATTTATGGTAAAATTCATAGTTAATATACAAATAATTTTAGCCCCTCCACTTCTTTAATACAAATATATATATATATTATATTGTTGGCCCTTAAAAATGCACCAGGAATAAGGAAAACTAAAAAAAGGTATTTATTCCATGAAAACAGTATGGTAGGAAAACAAAATGATTACATTGAAAGTACACAAGAGATAGAATTAGTTGTCAACCCAGGCAACTAAAATGGCTTTCACCAGGTTAAGGATGGAAGATAACTGGGCATGAATGATAGAAATAGGGAACTCATTCCGTGCTGTTTCAAATCTGCCACACTTTATCAATTGTAGTAGCTGGAAAAGGGTGATGGGCAGCTTAACAATCCATGACAGATGTTTTCGATTGGTGAAGTCTCGAAACCATAGAAGCTAGGCCAACAGACAAATATCCTCTGTATCAAAAACTATCACCTGGTCCTAAAAGGTCAAAAATACACATCTACTGCTATTTAAATTACCCTCAGTCTCGTCATTTTTGTGTCACGAAATTTCAGAAATGTTTAGAGCAAAAATTATTGTCTTTTTTATTACAAGTAAAGTAATAAATATACTGTTATTTTTGTAGTACATATTATATACCTTAATTTTACATTCAAATTTATTATCATAAACTGTTTTACACAGTGTGTTACAAACAAATAAACAACTTTTACTTAATCTTTTTTGTCAAATTTTGAAATCATTAAAAGTATGCCGCGACTGAAAAGGTTGAGAATCACCATTAACTAATAGTTCGTTGTTGTTCTCGTGTGCTAGCTAGGCTGACAAATTGGGGTGCGCTGCTCCACTTTTTCAACTAAACCGTATTTGGCGTGGAGTCCGACTTCTTCAGTACACACAGATGCCATAGGGACCCGTTTATAGGGTAGGCAACCATTCACACAAGGAAAAGACAAAGACAGGATAGAAAGTACATCCATACTTGAACCGGGATTCGAACCCAGGACCTCCCTATCGTAGTCAGGCACGCTGACAACTAGACAAGTTGACCGGCAACTAATAGTTCGTGATGTGCTAATAGTTTTGCAATGTCGAGCTTACAATGCACATGTTATCTCAAAAGTTTCATCACAGAATAATGTTGAGATTTTATATGCTGTTTAGCATGATCTTCAACAGCCCATTCGATTTCATATTCGTATGACACTATTTGGATTTCGACTAGTGCAAGCGGCAATATTACGGAACGATAATCCAAAGGCGATAAGCAATGATTAAATTTTTATCGAAAGGATTTTTGGGAGAAGCGTTTCTTCTTATTCAAGGTATACGATGATATTTAGAAAGCTTTGACCTTAGAAAGCGATTTCCAAACGAAAAATTTATTACAGTTCTATCATGCAGTGCTTCAGATATCGCTTGTTCTTCCTGCGTCGTCTAAACGAGACGACATGCTAATCATTTGCATATTCCAATCATCTCTCTCTCTCTCACACACAGAAAAAGAATTTAACATTTATGTACTTTTGAAAGGAGTGATCATGTTATGGAATCGACTAATAATACTGACAACTCTTACTGAAGAAAGGGAAAAAAATTTGTCTGACGACTTAAGTGAAAATAAGTACTTATCTATGAAATTAGACAAAAACGAAAAAATAACTTTCAGATATTATAAATAGGCAAAATAATAACGCAGTGGTTCTACCCTCTGCAAAACGAGTAAATGAATAATAACAATATTGATGCTTTTTGAGAAAAACAAGCATGAATTGCTTTCTAACATACAAATAATGTATTCTTAAAAATGCAGTTTTGAAATAGAAAAATAGTGATTACTTTGCCTGATTTTTCCACAATAAAATGATAAGAGAGTAAAGATGATTATGCATGAATTTTACATAATGCATAGTAAATAATTTTTCTGATTGCACTTCATAAACAAAGAGAGAAAAGTATGGTAAAAAAAAATTGCTCGAAGATATAACAGTTATTTTTCCTACTTTATGAACTTTCAATTTTAAAATCTATTTTATCAGTCCCTACGTGTTCTTAAAAACGAGCGTTTACTCTACAATATATTTTTTTTAATATCATACATAGGTCAACATAATTTTTTCTTAATCTCAAAAATAGGTTTTCAATTCATAAGTCCTATACATAGGTTATTGAAAATTGCAATGTAAACGTAAGAATATGAGTCAATAATTTTTATTAAAATATGCTAGTAATTTGTATTAAATATACAAAAAGTCTTAAATTTAAAGTATTTTTTAAACACATTAAAAGTATACTTTGGAGTTAATATTTACATAATCTCAAAAATGTGTTTTATGTTACAAGAAAAATAATGTAAGACAACAGCAGACAGTAAAAATTTTAATACAAAATCTTCACTTTATACAAAGTACAATATTTGCATATTAATCAAACTTTAAAGTAAACCCCAATGATTAACAGTAACAGGTTTTTCATTTAACACTTTGAATGATAAATTTACAGGAAATTCAAAATTCATGAAAATATCAACACAGTTCCACATTAAAAAATATTTGACATTAAACACTGAAAATTAACTTTTTAAGAATCAAGGGATTATAATTAGATTACAAAAGCGCGATTAACTTATATTTCCAACATGTTTAACAAATTTCCTATATATAATTGAATGAAATTCTATTAAATAAAAAAATTCGATAAAGTTACTTAAATATTTAATGCTATTGCTTTTTAATTATAAAAATGTTATACTTACAAGAATAAATAACCATTCTAGACTAATTGTGAATACAAATCTTGATTAAATATAAGTGAACTATCAGTCTCTTAGAACTACATATAACATATTAAATTCCAATAATGTCCAATGCAAATTTCGTTTTCACAATAGTAATATAACTCAAATTGCAAATATGTGTTTATCTTAAAATTAAAAAAAAATTTAGTTTAGAGAATTTACGAGACATTAAATTTTCTGATTTAAAACACTTTTTAAAGACTTAGAAATGCAATATTATCAAACCAATCATCAATTGCCAAATTTAAATTAGGGGAAAACAACATAATGATTTATTTTTATTATTTTACATTTGTTTCCCATAATTACAAATTCATATTTTCTATGTAACGCTAATCATTCTATAAATTTAATGAAATTAATATAGAATTTTTATGATGGATACAGAACATTTACAAATTTTCCGTCTACAGCATTCATTTTCCAACCAAGAAAGCTTTTGATATTTTGATAGTTTAATGAATTGTAACAGAGTAACAATGATTTGTTTATTTTTTATTGTAATGTATTCAGGGGTTTTCATTATATATATTTTATAGGGCAATGAAATGAATACAAACTTCCTATTCTTCCAATTTCTACAGGAACAATTTTTTTATACTTTAAAGACTTTTAAAATAAAATGCTATTTTACTTGGAATAATTTTGCAAATAATAGATTGCACATTTAAGATTAATGGCTGAGTAAATAATCATTTGACACTACTAGCATAAGACATCCTACACATTTCACAAAAAGAGTAGAAGTATGAGTAGCATATCTTGTGATATATGTAATTAAAGGAAATATAAACAATAGTTTATAAAAAATTTCTGACAATAAAAGTGAAAAAAAATATGTATGTATAAAAATAAAAACAACTCAACATAAAAGTAAACAAGGAAAACAAATGATGCGATGAAATGTTAATTACTTGCATAAGATCAAAGATGCACAATAAAGAAATGGTTGCTAGATTTTATTTTATTTCTATGATAATGCCAAAAATAAAATTAGTCGACTGAACATTTAATATAAAACTTTGTGATGAACAATTTAAAATAGAAATAGCAGCTACTAAAATTTATTTTCCAAAACAATTCTAGCTGGAACCTAATTTTCCAAAAATTTTGGAGTAACTTTTCACCTAATAAAATTGATCAAGTATTTAGTTTATCCCATTCATTCTGGCATCAATTTAGCGGTACAACGTTAAACGAATTTTATTAAAAAATTTATATGTATGTCTAAAACATAGCAGAAAAAATATTTTCTGCTATGTTTTAGAATTCTGCTAGTGTTTACGTGAGCAGTTTTATTTTTAAATATATTTATTAGTTAAAGGGACATATCAATTTTGTGAAATGTTTTTCATCATATAAAAAATATTTTTGCATACAATTATTTTTTGGCTGGCAGCAAGCTGTTTGGTTTATTATAATGATATAGACATTCTTGAACATAGATATGAAAATATTTTTTCAAATGTGATAATATAAGCATAAAAATACTGATCCCATTTCACCAATGACTAGAGCATCCAGTAACTTTTGTGAAGATGTAGGTCAGGTGTATGTGAGACACTAAAGGATATCATGCATAGCTAACATCAGATAGTATTCAATTTTGTTACGATTATAATGTAAAGTGATTGATCGAAAGAGCTACACACTGCCAGTCCTAGCTTGTCTGCATTCCAGTCAAAACCAGATATAGGTTGATTCGTTATGATATTGTTTTGAAGTAAATGAGCATCTCCCATAACACCAATCTTTGATGAACCTTCTTCACTATACCTCTTAGAAGGATATTCACTACATGAAAAGAAGAATGTATTTCAATAAACTATTCTCATAATGTTTATAAAATTCATATTTTTATTTTATCAACTTTCAATACAAAATAAATTGCATAAAATGTTTATAAGCAAAATTTACTTAAAAATATTTCAATCGATAGATATTACCATAAATTTGTAGCATAACAGAAATCTATAAATACACATTATATACGATATTTTTATTTGTTATTTTTAATTCCTTAAACAATAAAAAATTGGAAAACAATATTTTGAATTCATGAATTTTAGTGGAAAAATTGGGAGTGCATTCAAAATTTTAAAATTTATTTTTAAGTTGTACCAGGTTATTGAGTGGTTATAATTAAAGTTTACTAAAATTATAAAATAATTTGGTTATATTAACCTAATATTTAATCTGATTTGAGGGAGCAAAGAAAAAAAAATAGAGTGTGCATACTGGCAGGCAAGCAACTACTCACACAAATAAACGTAAAATTCCTATAATCTAATACAAAATAAAAAAAAGAGAAACAAAAGCACAAAGAAGGACAAATTTGAATCCAGAGTGAGTTCTGCCAAATTGTAAAATAGGTATGCCAAATGCAATATTTTTATAAACGTAAAAACTTGAAAAAATACTGTATGTATAAAATAAAAAATGTTAACAATTAGTTAAAAATTTTCAATTTATTAAAAAACATTATACTTTTAAATAATTATATATATATAAAATTTGGATTACTATTATATTCATACTTCACATAATACATTACTGAATTTTTTTAAATGTTATCAGCATATTTTGAAAATGGCTTTTGTGATTAAAAAGTGGAATGTAAGCAGTAATTGTCAAAATGGGTCTCAATCTGGCAGATTCATGACACAGAGAGATAGACCAATAAGTGCTACCCAAAGAAATTTGGGGGGAGGGGAACACATCATACTAATGGCCTATTTACTCTAAGAGTTCCAACAAACATTTGGAGCAATTATTTTGACAAATACCACTCACAAGGAAGCACATTTGCTTGGTTTCCATGGTCATGTTGCTGTTCATAAGACTTTGATCACAAAATTCAACTGTGAGTTGAGGTGATATAAGGCAAATTGAAATTGAACCATAAATGAGTAGAAACAGGTTCTCTGAAGTGATGGATCCATGTTCACGGTCTAACAGTCAGATGGTAGAGTCTAGCTTTGGCATATACCTGAAGAATGCCTTTTGCTAGAATGCATTGCTCTTACAGTAAAGTTTGGTGGAGGTGGAATTATGGCCCGAGGATGTTCCTCATACGGTATGAGCTGGAATCACAGATCTAAATTCATGTTGGCGAAACACAGACTCCTATTTTACTATTCTAAACAATAATGTACTTTCTATGCTATGACAATTTTACAGGTTGAATCATAGTTACTTCCAGGATTATCATGTTGCGATGTCCACCCTTTGGAATGAGTAAATTACTAGATTAAGGGCTGCACCCACAGTCCAAAATAAATGAAAGAACTTAAAAATCTTCTCCAAATGGAGTAAAGGAAACACCAGTAACCAACATCAAAACAATTATGGAAAGCTTGTCCCAGGAGATCTCATATGGAAGTTTTTAATTTACTGAATAATTTGTGTTTATTCTTTTATGGCAAAAGTTCAAATACTTATTGATAGATATTATATTTATTTGCTATACCATGCTTAATGAAAGAGAAAATAATTTGAATTAAAATACAGTAAAACTATTTATTATTTACGAAATGAAATTCTTAAAATATGATACAAAATTTTCTTAATTTCGATACTTTTTAAGGTAGTATTTCAATGCGAATGAATTAATCATTTCCTTTCATCAAATTGAACGGAATTATTAAAACATAAAAATTAGAAATTTGTAAAATATATATACAAAAATTTATAATCATCTCACTGTATATCTCATCTTATTAAGAATTCTAGAACTGAATAACATAATGGTTTGAAGAACATCTAAAATAAATATACAATTATAAAATGAAATAACTCTTTTCACAATCATAAAATATTCAATTTTTAATGGATTTTTAAAAACTAAAAATATTATAATGATTATCTACATGCATTATTATAAATAATAACATATTGAAATCATTGATCACATATCTCTAAAACTGATATATAATCAGCAGGACAAAAAGGATGCAATCAAACTAACTGTAGGGATTTGTATATGTTGGAATTTTTTACAGAAAATTAAAGCTCCCAGAATTTTTTTATACATTATTCTATACAATTGGAATGATTTTTCAACTAAGTTAAGAAATTTAACAAATCACACAAAAATCAATTATAAGTAATAAAATTCAAATTTTAAATGAAATGAAATTTTCCAAGATATTTAAATAAAGAACTAAAGTAAGAATATGTCAAGTAATTTCACAAATTTAGGAAAAATAATATCTCAAACAATCTTTCTCCTTATTTTCACATAAGTCTTTAAGACTAACACAGACATCCAACACCATGATTATTGGAGTTTGATCCTTAGTTTAATAGTCAAGGATCATCTTTTAACTTGTTCGGGTATGAAGCAAATAATGCTTCCTTAAAGTACAGAACAATCATACATAATTATAAAAGAATTTAATATGTTTTAGAACAGAATTTTTACTAAAAAACAAAAAAAAAAGGAAAGTTAAAAAGTTTATTATGAGTTTCTCTTCTGGGAACAAAGATGTGATGATGAAGAAATAAAATAAGTTTCCTCTAAATATAAACTATATATCTGCAGCTCAATGACACATAATGACAGTTTACTTTAGCTGGAAGTAATTACACAGGTTTGATAAACCTATACAGTTTCTAAAATGCAGAAATTAAAAATAGAAACTTTCAGAATGCTTTCAGACTCGGTTATCCAACTAATAAACTTATTTTCATCTCACTCTCAGCTTGGCTGAGGTTGACATTTATACCTGTTCAGAAGATCCTAGAATCTTCGTGATTGGAGGTTTCTAGAATCTTTCCAGAGTGTAACACAGATGGTATATCAGCTCCTATTAGTCCAATCAACTTGAGATAAAGAAAATTTTAATTTATATTTTGGCACCAAAAATATCGTCAAGCTGCCTTAGATTTTACAAATTTTATTCTCAGCTCTGGAAACTACAATTTACACAAAATAACATTTAGGCGATAATCTTACAAATTTAATAGTAATAGCATATTAAAATAAATTTTTGGAAATATGATACATTCATACTAATATTTATATTTTTACAATTTCCATATAAGCACACAACACATAATAAATACATACATATTATTCATCTACAAAGTTCATCATCTTAAGGGGAATTTTATAAAAATCACTCATAAAAGTTAACAATTTTAGATTGAGAAAAACTTAAACACCTACTTTCTATACATAGCTTCATAACATTTAACTGTTGAAAAAAATATTGTATTTTGTCCACTGAAATTAATGCATTTTAATATAATATATATATATATATATATATATATATATATATATATATATATATATATATATAGCATTAAACAGTTATTTAATACATACTTCCTAAGGTAAAGAAATTGAATTTTAGCTCACATATTCATTTAAATATACTTTTAATGTTATAATACTCACTAATTCCAAAGACATAACGAGCCAGATCCACCAGTGGTCATAAATATATCTCTATTCTGCGGAAGATGTCGAGCAAGCCATACTGTTGATTTATGAGCCTAAAAATTAACAATAAGAACTCAACAAAATTAATAATTGATAACAGGAGATAAAACATATTAAATATATTATGATAATTTTGAGCAATCAAATAATATTTTTTTGATTTGTCATCACAGATAACTATGTCAATGTAATGTCATAAACATGAATAGTTGTTTGACATTCTTGGTTCTTGAAAGTGTAGATAGAAATTGGTTCTCATTGTAATAAAAACTAAAATTTATTAAAATCTACTTAAAAAGAAAAAAAGATATTTTCAAACGTAATTGAAATAATTATAAGCATTTAACTGGCTACTATTTATTATGCATTATTCTATTAGTAAAAAATGTACACATAGTAAATAATATTCAATAAAATAATAAAAAATAACATTTCTTTACAAATAAAATTATACAATAAGATACAATGTAAAATTTTTAAATAACAAGTGATTAAAGAAATAAATCATTACTTACTTTTTTAAGTAAAGATGCAAATCCTTTTTTTGGATGGTATGTTCTCATATCAAATAAATGGAACTTCGATTCTAATGTTGTTGCAACTAACTTATTCATATTTATATCTTTACGATCGAATTCAACACAACAAACCTGTAATAAAATCATAAAAATCAATAACAATTTATGAAGAATGCTTTGTATTTTTTCAAATGAAACGTAAAAAAAGCATAATTTAAACTTACATTAGAAATGACATAGTAAAATATTTGGCAACATTTCTAGATTGTAAAAAACTTAAAGCATCAGTTATTTCATACATAAAGAAATAAAGTTAAAGATAAGATATTTGTTAAAAATATATAAAACTTAAAATCAATAAAAATCTACTTTTAATTTATGATCACCAATTGTTAAAATTAAAATCGAGTAAAACTCTGAATATAAAAACACAGGATTTTTTATTGACTAATTCAATATTTTAAAATGAATTTGCATACATTCTATGCTCAATTTGATCATAAAAGTATTTCTATTATTCAGAGAATCTATTTTATTATAAAGTTTTGATAAAATACAAGAGAAATGATTTGACAAATATATTATCTTAAACGAAACAAATTACTAACTTGTTTTTAGTTTACTAACATGTACAATCAAAAATGATATTTTGTAATGGATTAATGTGTGTGTGTGTGTAGAATGTCATGAGAAAAAATTTGGTATTTTACTTTAAAAATCCCCACATAGAAAACGATTAATCAAATATACACTACAAGGAATTATATTCAATCAGCTTGTGAACCTCTCTTTCTCTCTCTATTACTCACTCAAGTACCCCCCCCACACACACACAAAACAACAACAACTATGAATTTAAAATAGATTATCCACTTTTATCAACACATTAACCATAATAGTGTCTGAAGCTAAAGTATCAAATAATTTTAATATATTCTTTTATGGATTTTGCCAACATCAAAAGTTAACAAGTGATTTTTGATACCCAGTTAAATTACACAAATTTTCAAATAGACAAACTAATTTATTTTTTATCAGCAGCTTCCTATAACTAATTTTATATTTAGCTGTCGCTAGAATATTGTGTAATGTGTAGCAAAACTTTTAACTAGATCCAATTACAGATTGTTAAGCTCAATTGATCTATGTACTTTAAATGTTCATAGAACTTAATGCAGTTCTGCTGGTATTGTATGAAAAAATATGTGGCAAACTACAACCTTTATTGGAGAGCAGTTTAAAATTTTAACAAATTTTGGGGGTTCACAGAAGCCTAGTGACAGGATATAACTCTTTGGAGAGTAAAGTCCTAGTTATTAATGAACAGTGGAAGATAGATGTGTTTCTTATCTTCTGCATGACTACCTGTCAAGTTGGGTGATAAGAGATTTTTGGATATCTTTTCATGGAATATGTGATTACAGTCTATTGTCTATGAAAAATCCTCTAGGATGATAATTTATGCAGTGGATATTTTAAAATGTTTTACAACAGCTTTTGGTTACTAGGCTATGCACTACAAGATGTCAAAGGTGTTTAGCTGGTGCTCTCACCATGGCCTATGGTATAATATTGCTCTTTGGAGTGAAAAGCCCCAGATTTGATTCCAAACACTTTTGAACAGGAGATAAATATTTATTTGACACAGCATAGCGGACACACTAATAAACTAGGGCTGTTGTAAGGTATTCTCTATGTTAAGTCATCTAAACTACCTTATGGGGAGAGCCTTTCATAGACATAATGAGCCATATTTATGCAGTACAAAAAAATAATTAAATAAAAAATAATAAATAAATAAATAAAATAAAAAGTCTTGAAAACTCAAAATGTATAGATAAGACATTGATAGATGTACACATAGAAAGCAGATGGATAACACTCGTCTTTTAACAGTGGCTAAGAATGAATATAGAATCCTTTGCTCAGAAGAATGCAGTGGTACCTATAGGTCACAATGATCCTAGGAGTTAGATGTTGCCTTTGTATACATGCCTGTTGGGGATGCTAGGGTATTCTCCAGATCTTCTTTCATGACACATGAATATGATCTAACTCAATAAAAAGAACTCTAGGAAGACAATTTAAACAGAAGATATTAAAATTTTTACCACAATCTAAATTGCAGGGATATTCACTAAGAGTCAAATGTGGTTTGGTTCAACTTAATATGTTAATCACATTTATAGCTTATGATCTTAACAGAAACATTTTTTTATTTAATATAGTATCACTCAATAGATACCACAAATGCAGACCTTTTTTATATTAAAGATAAATTTTTCACAGGCATTGCAGCTGTGAAATAGATTTTGTGTGTTTAATTAACTGAAGTTTCAGTACAAAATAAACCTGTACTTCATTAAATTAGATATTTTATTTGAAATAGTCTTCTTAAAAAGTAAGAAAAATTACAGTTTTATACTGTATTTGTATAATCCCTACTTTTCACTCTTATTTTTCAAATTTGTGTAATGCCTTGGTGAATATTCAAGAATTTTACTTGCAGAATTAGCAAAATAAATAATTAAAAAATCAACTTTTTTCCAAATTCAAGATTTAAAAGTAGCTGGCTTTGTACACATATTGTATGCGGGCCATGGTGACCTGGTTTGTTAGGGCATCATTTTCATTATCAGAAGGTAATGAGTTTGAATTCTGGTTTAACCGGTGATCGATCATGTTATGCTCACTTAAGGTGGTTGCATGTAAATAGGTTCTGATTGTAATGCCTTTCAAATGAAATGATACTTCTGGGATAAAAGGTAGAGTTTTTTTTCTTTTTCTTTTTTTTTTTTGATAGTCCTTGCTTCAAAATTATGAAGACTTTCATCTAGCTACTTCAACAAACTGATAGAGCCCATTCAGATCAGCTACTTCATCTAGCCACTTCCACAACTGATAGAGCACTAGATACAGAGGAATATGCTTGTGCAACAACACATATTGAATATAAGGAGCTCTAGCAGTTCACTTAGCTGAGATATTGAAAATATGATGGATTTGAAATTCATAATGCATTTGAATTCCTTTGGAATAAACTCAATTAACAAAAACATTTTTAAAGACCAAATAAATAAATAAAAATATTGTCATGGGTAAATAATGTTACTAATTTAATCCTTTCAGGCCTACTACCTTCTAAAATTAAAATATTAATAAAAAAATTAGGCTGTCTATTTAAACTTTAAAGAGTATACAGTGAAAATTTTGTAAAGATTGCACATACCATTTCAATTTTGTGAGTGTTCCATCGCATGGAATACTGCGCTGGAAGGATTGGGAAAAGTGTGACAAAGCAACCATTGAAGTGAAGTACATAAACGCATAAGTGCTTTTGCATTTGAATGAAAAAGCAATGCATTACACCTATGTAACATATTTAGCGTGATCTAGAGTGCACCACAAGGAGGCCTGCTACTCTACACCAAGAAAAAAATTTCTGTACAATCTGTTTATTTACCCAAGTAAGATTATGGGGTTGTATAGAGGAGCCTGGGTGAGATAAATAATCACCATCATCTTCACTTGCATTCGACACATCATCGTTATCAGACTGAGATAGATGAAGTGGTTTAAGAACATATTTCTCAATATCACTATCCACATGCTCTGATTCTCTAATAGAGGGCAATTTTTTAAGCCTTTTTATAGCTTCAGAAAGACTGAGATCACTCCATGCCATTTGTTTGCAATTAACAAATTAAAAAATTAACTAGAAATTAAAATTTTATTTGCAAAAAAAGTAAACTAAAACATATAAATTCAAAAAACATATATGCAATATTATAAAATGAATAACTATGAAAAGGAAAATCAAGAACACAAAAATAATGCTCCTCCAGCTAGAGATAATTCGAAATAACTGATATAATCCTATACTGCACTGAAACTTCCCAATAAAGCCAAAATGGGTATAGCAATATTACCCATACAAGTAATACTTCTCTGTAAATTCCTCAACATTAGTTCATTCCACCTCAATAGAGAGAAAAACAGTAAAAAATAAACACAGCTGTTTTCCTCTTCATTGAGCTCAAGGCTAGTCGCGCTCTAAATTGCGTAAACGTAAAAGTGTAATTGCAGCGCAGTGTTCCAGGGGATGGAACAGCTTGTTTTATCAAACAATTTTACATATACTATATGCGTAAAATTTTTAAAGAAATATAGAATAAATAGTTCAAGGTACAGACAACAAAATATTATAGAAATTTCTTTTCAAACAATTATTTTTTATGACTAAAATAATTAAGGAATATTTCTTCAAAATAAAGAGATTTAAATAATCTGCTATAATTGAAAATTTTTGATTGTCTTATGTAGTGCTGCCATCTATTATTAGAAAAGAAAGTTTAAGGAACACTTTAAGCCAAAGTTCATCCATATATAGCTAAATGCAACTATTTGATAACAAATTAAAATTTGGTGTTCCATCAACTAGAACACTGAACCACAAAAAGTTAAAGTGAATTCTAACTTATTTTTTGTCACACAAATTATTGCAAAAGACTTCAGCTCATTGTAAGATTGATATATGTGTTTGCAGTGATTTTCTTCTCTACAAGATATAATATTGCATACAATAATTTCTTTTATTATGATGATTTTTATTGTTTTAAGTACTTGAATTTTTATTTATTTTTAAATGGTTTATGAAAGAATCTTATTTTATGTATGTAGATTTGTTATAAGGTTTTTAAATTTTTTGTGAGCTATCTCCTTCATTTGGTAAAAGATTATTCTATATGAATACAGACAAAAGTCACAAGATTTTGGATTTTCTTCTAACTTATTATAATATAATAGAAAATTTTGCATTTAAAAGAAATTCTCCCATTACGATCACACAAAAATTCTAATTCCTTTTAACAATACTCAACTTGAATATCCAAATACTTTGACACATGGCTTTTTTCATTGGGAATCAAAAATGATATCACTGTGTCACATTCTAATATTGTGTTTGGACAATAGATTACAATTTCTCCTTCATTTCAAATTTTGTGATACCACAGTGTAATAAATCAAAAGAAAAACAAATACACGCATTAACCTATCTTTTAGATTTAATTTAATGATGCCTTATGACATTGTCAATCTTTTTTCATTGTCTTGTTCCTTTTTTGAGTTAGGAATGTTAACTCCACAGTTTTCCACAAAATGGTGCTCTAGGGGTAGTTTTGCACAGTAGCACATGGCTATTTTATCATACCTAGACAAATTTCTTACGAATATTGTACCAGCAAGAGACCTTAGTGGGCATATTGCATATATAAACAGTTTTAAGTCTGATGATCAGTAACCAATCATGCTTAAGAAGCAGGGTAACTTTTATATTTTCAGATCATCTTAATGATACTATATTCAAATATAATTTTACAACAATCTCTAACCAGATTAAGTATTTACTATTTCTTAATCAGCATGCCAATACTATGTCATTACAGTCTCATTTTTATCTAGAGAAGACACCGAGAACGAATATTTTCATTATGTGATTTTATTGTGTATTTGACACACAAATTAATAATATTTTCTGATAAAAATTTATATGTCTAATGAATAAATTAAATTTCCTCCTGGAGTTATTCACAGTTTTACAAAGATTTAAAAAAGCCAAAACAAGATAATGAACTTCCAAGTACTGTATAAACTTTGTTAAAAGGCTGTGATAAAAATGTATATTTGATTTTTTACTAATATGTCCCAGATAATCTAGCAAAGAGCATATTTGGCAGTAGATAAAATGCTGAATAACTGAATTAGAAATCATATCACTTAAAAAATTCAAATTTGTCAATTATAGAACTTTTTCAGCATGAGTTTATTTATTACATTTTATGAATATAATCATTCTATTAAAATTGAAAATATATTATGTCTATGTTGAATAGACGTTCATTAAATATTGTTAAATTACTGGTAGTTTTAAACAGAAAACGAATTTATGAAAGCAGTTTATATAATACATGACAATTTTTGCTTTAGCCTTTAAAAGACCTAATATTTCAATTCTAATTATCAAAGCGGTGTTGAGTAATAAAATATCATTGTTAAATGTAAATTAGGAAAAAAAAAGCACATAAAGTTATAAGCCAAGATAAATTTATAGATTTTTTAAATTAATTATTTTATAGCATTCTTATATACATCTGTCATTTATTAAAAATTTAAGCAGTAAAATTTTTTTTAAGAGATAAGCTAAAATTAAAGAAATTTTCTTCATATGATGTAATTTATCAGCTTTCTTCTAACATGGAAATAACACTTTAATATTAAAATAAAAGCTCAATTTGCAATATTTCAATACAATTTTAACATAAAATATTTATATTTCATATAATAATGCAAAATAAGATTTCAAAATTCTAAATAAACAAAATAAATATTAAAAATGTATCAGTTTATGATTAAAATTATGAACAAACACAGCAAAAGTGGAATCGTTAAAAGACTACTGAAAATAATATAAAATATATAAGATTAATATCCTATTCATATATTTACAATAAATACAAACATGAAAGTTAGTGATAATATTATAAATCCTACTTACGCCATTTTTTAAATTATATTCCCAACGTAAACACATATTCTTTAAATCAAATAACTTAATATCACCATTATCATAACCAGCACAAATTACTCTTTCCTCATTATTATAGGAGTTTCCTAAATGAATAACATACAATTTCTAGTATTTAAAAACATAGTAAAAAAGTTAGAGACATTTGATAATTTAATTGAATGCACAAAGAATATCACACGCAACTTCAAATAATTTTATACATTATATCCCTAAAAATTTGCTACATAGTTACTGAATTCATATACAAAAATAGCATCAACAAAATGGAAATAGTTTATATTTTTATAAATTTGTCAAAGGCATATTTTTTTAATATAAATAATTCGAAAAACTTTAATATTGGGAAATAGTAAAAAATTAACTAATGATATTTGCATTTAGAACAGTAAATATTTTAAATAAATAAATAAATAAATAAATAAAAGACATAAAAATTAGCATACAAAATAAAATCAAATAAAACACTTATTCCAATAATTTTACTATACATTTTTCAAAGAGGTACTTTATTTGAAACAACAAGTTAAATATAATTTATGAAAATAGATTATTATACTGTTGTTTACATATTATTGTGATCAAAGTTCTCAGAATATTACAAGTAGATAGTCAAACAAAGTCAATTCTAACAATTATAGCAAATTATTACTTTCCAGGAAAAGTTTTCAGAAATGAATACTGGTTTTTATAAATTGCAAGAAAGAGAAAGAAAAAAAAAAAAAAAAGACCCTTATAAATATTTACCACCAGCAGTAGCAGGGATCAAACATTCATTCTGAGTAGATTAGTCTTATCATTAAATCATAATGAGTCTAAGCACTAAGAATATTTAACGCTCTGTAGGAGATGTTAAAATAATAAAAAAATTTTCAGAATATTGCTATACTACAAAATTTCCTTATTAATTTGCTTTTTTCAAAGCAATAGTTATTCTAACTAAAATGCACTTCCAGCAAAGATTTCTTCCTCTCCCAAATATCTTTTAAAATTGTTTCATGGAACCATAATAAATTTCATATTTTATAAAACTAATAAATTGGAAACAGTGATCATGAGAAAAAGAATTTTAACCAGAGAGGTAAGAAAAAGTATATAAGCTATACGTAGGAAATAGGAAGATTGTAGAGCTTTTTTTGTTGCCTGATTCGTAAAATTGCCTTAAATGTTATTGAGAGGAAATATTTAATGATGCAAAACCTATGAATAATCCAATCATGATACAGACTCTGTTTGAATAAATTACTTAACATAAATATTGCACAGAACTCAAATGATAATCATTTTAAACTATTTCAAAATAATCAATATTAATTCATAACGCTCAACACTATAGTAATTAAAGATAACTATTAATATTACTTTGATATTTGAGCAAATTTGACATTTATTTGAAAGCTTTTCATATCTTTCAAATAATATTTTTAAAATATTGTTATGATTTTGTTTTAAAAGCCCAAAATCTATTATTAGTAATATCTTGGTTTAAAGGTATTCCCTAAAATAAGGCATCAGGGTTCATACAGATTTCCAAAAATCAAATTCAAGGAGCTTAATGAAAAATTGCCAAAGGTAACGCCATTCATGTTAAATAACTTTTTCATTTTATTTTAAAAACTGCTCTTAACTAATCATGCATTTAATTATGTATATGCAATATTTAAAAATTATATTTGTAAATAATAGAAATAATTTGTTGCAAAAGTTAATATACATATATATACATATATATATATATATTTTTTTATCTAAGTTTGAATTATATTTAATGATTACTTCAAAAGATTTTAATGAATTTACAGGCATAACAAAATTTTTTTTATTTAAATAATAAATAGTCTTTACATTACTGAATTATACATTGTATGAAATAATGGGCAATTTTAGAAATTTTAAGCATCTTCATTAGATTTCTATTTATTAATTTATTGAATAATCTCTTAAAAAATAAATATACTTACACTAAAAAAAAATAAATACAACTAGTAGATAAAGTTTCTACAATGTGTGTCTTTTTACCCAATTATTATTTAATAAAAAAAATTCTAAATTTTTCTTCTGCTGACTTTCAAACTGTTTTAAAACTATACACTTCTATATCCCTACTCTAGACTTTCTATTCCTTTAATCAATTAATAAATTTTTACATTTCTTGATTATTTAAACATACACAATATTGGTATTAGAAAATGTTAACTTTTTATATCTAAGGCTTTTGCTTTTAATTCTTTATTAATACTCAGTAAATAACTATTGCTTCTCAGAAGCATCACAGTGACATGTACTTGATTTTACAGTAAATGTTAATTTAACAGTTCTTTCAGCTTCCTCAGCAATTGCCATTGTAAATTTTTCAAGTTCATATATATCATCTAATACATGCCTCACTTTAATTTTCAATTCATCAATTTTTTTCATGAAGTACTTATTGCTTTTCTTCTGTTGTTGACTGCATTTTTTGCCATTTTAATATATCTCAATATAATATATACT
The DNA here is from genome assembly GCA_030067965.1 of Latrodectus elegans. Classification (NCBI taxonomy): domain Eukaryota; kingdom Metazoa; phylum Arthropoda; class Arachnida; order Araneae; family Theridiidae; genus Latrodectus; species Latrodectus elegans. The sequence goes on from CM057813.1 coordinate 36,945,657, forward strand.
TTTAACCTGGTATCAGCAGCAAAACTAAGTAGATCTTTACTAATCATCATATTGTTGACAACTTCTATATTTTTAACATGATCATCAATGATGCACTTACCCACCATTGATAATTTAAATTTTCTACCATCAAATTTTCGTTCACAGAAAACCCACATTCAACAGATGCTTGACTATGAGAGAAAAGTTAAAGCAAACTAACTGCTTTTCCTAAGTGACAATAATTTTGTCTATTAGAGAGTAAGTTAAGATAAAAGTTATTTATTTTATATTTTATAGGATCAAATATCACATCAATACAATTTTGAAATGTTATAGTCAGTTGTAATAATTTAAACTCTTCAACAAAATTGCAAAATTCTTTCTTTTTTTTCTGAAACACACAAAATCTATGTTTGTATGGCTTTTCCAAAGTCTTCTAGTCATTGAAAAAACTTTCCACCAGGCTCATTAAATTAATTTCAGGCACATATAATTTATTTCAGTGAGAAACAAACAAATTTGTCTGTTTAAACTGAAATCAAAACACAATTTTAACCAATGAAAATATTAAAAGTATATTTTAGCTCAAAAATTTTATATTTAAATATTAATATACATAGAATTTTAAACAATATGGAAGATAGAAACAAAAAAAAAAAAAAAAAAAAAAAAAAAAACTTAATTAAAATTGAATTTTCTAATAGCACCATAGACAATCAAATTGGTGATTACTCTTCAGTTAAAACAAATAAATCTAAATACTACATCCAATCCTTACTAAACCAGATCACCATGAAATTATTGTGGTTGAATTGGATCTTTATTTTAGTCAATAGCAATGAACACAATCTAATGCCAATCATGCTGCCATCTAGATGTAACATTAAGAGTGATCATATTTTCCTGTATATAATCTGCAATCGTGTATCATCCATAAGAGTTTTTTCAGGTAAAAGATAAAAAGAAAGAGCCACATAATCTGCAGTGGTACATAATCCCCGACCATTTTTTTCACTAAATATTTCAAAATATATACTGTTGATAAAGTAATGACGAATAAAATAAAAAGTACATAATATAATTAAAAATATAATAAATAGTACAAAAAAAACATTTATTATGAAAATGATCTTTTTAGATCGAATCTCAACACAAAGTACAATGAATTGAGTTAGAAGTGCAACATCGATCACAATCTGAGGAGATTCTAGTAACACTTACCTATATTTAGTTTTTAACAGCTTTAAAAATAAGCTTAGAAATATTTTAAAAATGGAATATATTTGTTTTGTTAATAATAATGAATGAAAGAAATGGATTATTTTTGAACTGCATATTGGATACATTTTTCTTTTGTATCATGGTTGCTTTGTTTATCACCTTATATTAACATGTTTGACACCATTTTTTTTATTTGCCTTCTCGACAGTTTTTAATCTAAAATTTTATAATTTAAAATTTTTCTAACTTTAATGTTTTCACTTCCATATGAAGATATAAGAATATGAATGTTTCAGAGCAAAACATCTCAGATTAAGATAGAGTGCGAAATGACAATGTCTTGTTGTTCCGAGGAATTGAATTCATTTTTGAATGCAATTAGACAATGCAGATAATAGTTTAAATCAGTCAGTCGAATCCTGGCGCCATCTATTATTTATTTTATGAAACATAAATGACATTTCTTTAAAAATTTTATTGTAAGCTTTTCTGATGAGAATGTTTTTTTTTTATCAGATTATATGTGATGGCAAATAACACTCACAATGAAAATCAAAAGTTTTTTAATCATTCACGGATTATATAAAGGAAAATGTAGTAATACTCAATTTGGTTTCTAAGCAATTTCATTGAAAAATTTAAAATATAAAACTCAAAAACTTATAATAATTTCTAACAAAAAATATAAGGATCAAGGTAAAAAAAAAATTCCACGAGTAATTTACGATTTTCAAGGAATTAATCAAAATTTCAGGAGTTTCAATTGTCCTTAAAAACTTTTTTCAAATTCCAGGAATTTCTAGCAGGATTAAAAGGGTTCACTATTTTCAGAACACATTAAAAGTTTTTGCAAAATTCAAAAGTTAAGAATGATAAACTAGAAAAGGTAAGCAATATTTTAAAACTACTTTAAATCAACAAAATAATTTTTTTTTCATATGGAAAAATTAAAGCTATTCACAAATGCAACCTAATAGCCATATAGATCATAAAAAAATTTCATAAAAGTTTGCAGATAATAGTATTTTATGCATACTTTAATCATATTAATCATGATACTTTTTAACCACTGTAATAAATTATTAGTAAGATACAAAGATACAATATAATTTGTTTGTTATGGTCTTCAGAGTACAGTGTTATAGTAAGAAACTTTTATAAATATTAACGTCCAAAATTATTAAGCTTATTAGAACAATAGAATTGTAATGTTATCAAAAATGTTTAGAAACTACAATAAAAAAGGCTTTTAAAATCTAACAATAATATAAGAGTATTACATAATAAAATATAATATAAACATAATATTTTATCATGTAATACTCTTATATTATTGTATAAAGTTAATTATAATAACATAAATTAAATAAAAATTATAAAACAGTGCAAATAAAAGTTAATTTTAATTACCAAAGGCAACAGTCCAACAATCTCTTTTGTCCTGACCCGCCTCAGCCTCCATTGTTGCAACTGGTGTATCTTTCTGACGTGGATCCCAAACTTTAACTCCGCCTTAAAAGATAATTTTTATAATAAAATTGTAAATGCATTCTAAAAACAAATATTTTAAATTTTATTTACCATCAGAAAAATAAGAACACTGGATTTTTTCAAATGCAGTAAAATAATTTTGCTTGCTATTCAAGGAAAAATGTGTGTAAGGAATACATAATAGAGATGCAGGCGAGCCCTGGACTGTATCTAAAGGTTAACAAGTTTAGAATACTTGCACATTACTAAACTCCTTGTAAATCTGAACCATCTTTAGGTAATGAGGTCATATCTGAGCTGGCTCCTCTCCACATTACCATTACACCGGTGGAAAGTGTTTAGATGTCACAGATTAACATGGACACATCCCCAAATCATGGAGCTACAGCAAATTAGTGAAGGAAAATATAATCACTTCTCAATCATTTACCATGGCAAGTGATGCTTGAAATGAGTAATTAAATTCAAAAAGTTAAAGTAGTTTAGAAATCAATAGATAAAAGGAATTTTGAATTCCAACACAAACAAATGCTTAAATTCCACAGCTAATATCATTAATAAAAAAAAATCTGGGTTTTTATAAAGTTTTAAATATAAACAATTTTAAAATAGAATTTCCTTATTTGACAGTTATTCCAAAATTTCATAAATCCCCTATAAAATGAAGATATATATTACTCGTAGAACATTCTATGTGAATAAACTTGGTAATATATTTGCAAAAATATCTAAATATTATATTAGAAAATATTGTTAAATCTGGATCTTAGATCATTGGATCTTGGATCGAGATTGGTTAATTTTGGATTATTAACAGTAACAGACCTGCTTTGGATTTTTTTTTTTTTTTTTAAATCAAAACTAGTATATATTGCATAAGTTTCTTTGATTTTAAAGACCATTTCATTAGCATACCAATTGATAAATAAAATAATTGTATTTTATTATAAATTAAACAAATGTATTTTATCTTTACTTTCAAGATTATAGGAATTTATTAAATGTTGATTTAGAATATTGGAATTAAATTGAGCATTTATAATTTTATATATAATGATGAAAACAATTTTTTTTAAATTGTGGTATTTCACAAGTATCCAACTTTTCTAGCATACTTGCAAATCTGTTTTTACATCATTTTGAAAAGAGTTTTATTCATATACCCTTTTACTTTTAGATATATTGCTGGTTTTATTATTTTCAATAATTCAAATTTTGAAGATATTTCTAAATCCTATGTACCCCAATGAATTTTCTCTAATTAAAACTACTGTATTTTCCTGCATATAATCTACAGTGGCGTATTATCTGCAAGCTCCGTTTTTCGAACAAAGGAAAAAAAGTGACGCATTATCAGCAGCTGCCAATAGTCAAAGGCAATTTTTCCAATGAATAGTTGAAAACTTATACTGCAAATAATTTGGTGTTAAATAAAATAAAAAATACACATTATAATTAAAAATATAGTAAATTCTACAGAAAAAATATTTATAGTGATAAAGATCTGTTTGAATCCACTTCAATGAAAAGTGCGATTAACTGAGATGAAAGCATGAGATTGATCAAGATCCGAAAAGATTCTAGTAAATCTTATGTATTTTTAGATTTTAATAACTTTTAAAATGAGGTTAGATATATTACAAAAATAAACTATATTTGTTTGGTTATTAGTTAAATGAAAGAAATGGATTATTTTCTAATTGCGCATGGAATACATTTTTGTACATCGCATGATTTGTTTTTCATCTTACATTAAACATTTGTCGACATTTTTTTCATTTGCCTTCCCAATAACTTTCAGTTTAAAATTTGCTCAGTAACTTAATTTTCACTTCACTATGATGATAAACAAATTTGAATGTTTTCAGAGCAAAAAAGTTCAGGTCAAGATAAAATGCGAAATGAAGCTAATGAATTGGAATTTTAATAATCGTTCAGAGGAACTGAATTCATTTTTAAACGTAATTGGACAATGTTGATAATAATTAAAATAAGTCAACCAAGTCGTAGCACCATCTGTTATTTATTTTAGTAAGTTGTACTGGTGAAAAATCTTTTTTTATCAGATTATTCGTGGCAGCGTATAATACACATAATGAAATTCGGAACTTCTTTCACACATAATTCACTGATTATATACAGGAAAATATGGTAATTTATTTGATATTAATGTAGAATTTTTAGATTTAATTATAAGTATTAATGATTTGATTACTTATGTTGATATTTCTGAAAAAACAAATCAACATAATTTTAAGGTCAATAAACTAATAAACTGGAACTCTAATAATTCTTTAAAAATATATAGGAATATTATATCTAAGGAACTAAATCACATTTATAATATCTCCAATAATCATACATTTACAAAAGATAAAATAAAACACCTAATTGATCCTCTCAAAAACAATAACATTCCCACCAATTTTACTTCAAAATACGTAGGAAGTAGGGAATCGCTTGTAAGATTGAAGTAATGGGTAGTTTTTACAACCACTGAAGGACCACAGAAACATTGAAGTTCTTACAAGAATCCCGAACACACCAGCATTCATTAAATCTCTTTGAACATAATTTAACCTTAAATCTAAACACATGCTAATTTTAAATTTCCTGCAAGTTTCTAAATTACATCAACTTTTTGAATTTAAATTACTCTTCACAACTATATTTTTATCAAAACTTTAAATTTACTTTAGGTAGCTTTATCTCTATTCTAATATTTAAATGGATTCTTATGATACTGGTATTTTGAAATCATATCTTCTGTTGTTCTTTGTACTGTGTGTTTCTTTACTTTTCTTTGATATATATATATATATTTGAAATAAATATCTTTATGCCTCCTTCTTTTTATACAATTTTCTTAATACTCTTTGGCAGAACAGCTTGAAGATCTTTAGACATTTGTCCTTTGTGCATATCAGAAAATAGTGTTTATTGTTTATTTTGCATAGCTGAACATATACCTCCTGATGAAGATCTGGTCCCTATGCTTTCCTCCTATTCTTTGTATTGTATATTTTTAGTGATTTTCAAATTTTATCTTAAAAAAGTTTCAGTATTTTTCATGTTTAATCTAATATATATCCTTGAAAACTTTGTCTAAACAGCATTTTCTGTGTAATGCTCTTATTTACTGAACAAATCAATTTTACGTAACTATTTCTGCAAAATATTCATAAGATTTCTAACAGGATTACCAGTAGTAATATTTCATGTAATAAAACACTTTTATTTATTAGCATAAATGACATAATTTAATTGACATAAAAAAGTAATCTCAAAATCATTCACCAACTGTCTAAAAGTCGTAAGTAGAAAAAAATTATATTCAGGACTGAAAATCACTTAAATATTTCCTTGTGTTAATATTTGACAGTAGCAAATACATATTTTAATTAAGAGTTTAAAATTCATTAAGCATTTAAAGATTATTTTTTAATAAAACCAACTTAAAAAATTCATTCAAATAATGCATTTAAAATGTTACATTGAATTGTGTTCCCTTTTAGATTTTTGCTGCTTCTTTTAAGCTTTATTGTTTCCCATTAATTATCATTAAAACTCTTCTTGATATAACAAATACTACTTTTGTTGTTTCTATAACAGTTTATTATAAGTTTTAAGTGATTACTTTTGATAATTATTTTAAAATGATACTTAAAATTTATATTTTTTAAATTCATATGAATATTATTTATATTAAAATATAACATATTTAAAATTATTACATTGTTTAAATATTTTCACTGATAGCAACATTAGCAGTAAATTAACTACATATTTATATAATAAAAATGAATAGATGAGGACATAATCAGATGAAATCATAACATATAAAATATAACAATAAAATGAATCTTTTTATATTACTTTTTATTAATATGCTAAGTTTTTATTTCAAAAAGAATATATTATACGCTCAATTCAATAACAATTGCAAGATATACATACAAAGGTATGTGCATTTACCTATATACATACATCAAATTTTTTTTAGAAATAAGAGTTATGTAGAAATAGAATGCTACAATGATATTTAGTTTTAAATGGAAATAAGGCAGTTTTTGTAAAAAATTCTGTAAGTATTTAATTAGAAACATATTAAAGATGAATAAAAATTAAAAAAATAATGTATTTCAAATACAGAATTTATATATATATATAAACACACACAGGGTGCACCATAAATTTGTGCAAACTTTAAAACTTAATTAAAAAAGAACAAATGATGTTAAAAAGTGTGGTTTGCAGGAATGACATCACAAAAAAGGTGGAATTTTTTTAAGAACAAAAAATATTAGTTAAAAAAATTACCACTAGGTGGTGCTGATGATGAATGTTTTAAGCAAATTAACACAATACTAATACAATTCTGGATTTTCAAAGATTTATTTAGGCTGAAGTTGTTCAATATGACCTCCAGCAGATTGTATGAGGTAAGTAAAAGAGAGTCTCAACAACTGTGACAGTTGAGTACAGGATGTCTGAAGGAATCCCATGCACGATCTGTTGAATGGCTTTTTTAAGTTCCGCCAATGTGAAATGGGCGGACCGGTACACCAGGGATTTTAAATAACCTCAAAGCCAAAAATCTACAGGAGTCAAATCTGGTGATCGTGGGGACATTTGATCTAACAGCCTAGACTTATCACTTGGTCTTCACCAAACGTTCGCAAAAAAAAAGTTTTTACTAAGGGGGCGGCAATAAATGAAGAGTCCATGTCCATTCAGGTGTATTACTGTCAACCTGATTTGCATAAATTATCTTCATGTAGGCACCACAGTGCCACTTATCGCCCATGTTTTGAACTAATTTTTTTGTTGATTAAAAAAAATCCACCCTCTTTTTGATGCCATTGATGTAAATCATATTTTTTTTAATATCATTTGTGCTTTTTTAATTAATTTTTAAACTTTGCACGAATTTAAGATGCACTCTGTATGTATGTATGTATGTATATATATATAGTAATGTTTACAATTTTCATCAATTAATTTAATTTTTCTGAATTAATTTTTGATGGTAAAAATAAATAAATTATTTAATAAAAGCCACAAAAGTATGAGATTACCTACCATCTCTACTGCATGTAACAATTTCAGGTGCTCCACAACCAATACCCAAACCTCCAACACCATCTATAGCATTAATAATTTGAGAATGAGCTTTAACTGAATAAACAGGTACTTCAGTCTTGTCTAAATCCCTTGAAAAGTTAAAATACCTTTACTTTTTATACAAACATAATAAATTATCCTAAGAGCACAGAATGACTAAATTAAGAAAAAGAAATGTGATTTCCTTTAAATTAACTATTCATTAATTTGAATATCAAGAAAGCTTTCCTTATTCTATAACTGCCTACATATTTATAACAGAACCTGATAAAAATACAAATTATTCAGCATTCACTAGTGCTGCAGTAATATATAAACTATATTAAATTTATATTTAAAGAAAATATTATTCTTATTTTAATTATTATTTCTATTTCCCTTTTGTCATTTTTGGAATTAAAAGATTAAACTAAATCAAATTAGATTATATAATTCAAGATAGTCATTGTCAATATTTTTTTACTGAAGAAATGATCTTTAAATTTGATATAATGATATTTTTTAAGAATTAAATAAAGACAAAATTAATTTTTTATTTAACTTGAGATCCATAAAAATATTTAATGCTTTTCCTATAAAAGTTAACTTTTTTGATGATTAAAATGGAAATGATTATATAAGTTAAATACAAGTTCATATGGTTACTCAGTGACAATTTTTGTTAGGTGTTGTTACAAATATATAACACTATTAGAATAAGAAAAAACATTATTTAGAAACCAATAGATTAAAATATATTAAAAGATTAACCCAATGAGACATTTTGCTTTTTCTTTTGCATAACAACCTGATTACTTATCAGAATTTCTTTTTAAATCTAAAATAACAATGGGAATCTGAAAAATAATAAAGTTTCATATTTAAATTAGCCAAATTAAAACAAAATTTTTAAAACTCAATATTTATTGAATACTAGCAATAAGCTATTATTATGTGATGTATGTCCAATAAATCAAAAAATGCCGATATTTTCCAATCATTGATAAGAGAGCAATTTCAGAATTAAAAAACATTAAAATTTAAATGCATTTATTTAAGTTCTAAAATATATTTTTACAAAATTAATAAGCTAAGTGTTAATGTGAGTCACATAGTTCCAATGACATAATCATATCAATCAGTTTATATTTTCTTATATTTTTGAAAATTTAGTATAAAAAAATTGAATTTTTGTTCAGATGACAGTGAAAATAGAACTTTTCAAAATATGCATATAAACTAAAATATTAATTTTAATGCACATGTAGAAATAAATCTTTCATACTGAATGTTTTCTATATATTAAGATTTTTATTTATTTATTTTATCAAATGCCTGACCTGGTTTTTCAACCATCAGTCTCTGTAGGGCAGTTGAATACAATCTTGTAGCAAATGAAAAGTTATTTTCCACAGAATTCTTAACTATGATATCAAAAAGTCCAGGGCAAGTGTGGAGGTGGTGGTTAAGATTTTTATGATTAAACATTATTTTTAACAAAAACATTAAATGAAAGTAGAGGAGATACCATTTAACAAAACTCAGTTTAAAGATTTCATTACAATGAAAATTAATAAAAAATCCTAATTATCAAAGATTTAGTTGCAGATTAGTAACTTTATATTCTTAACTCTGAATTCATCTTCGTATAATTATATATTATATAAATTTCTACAAAAAATGTTTGAAAGATAACATTCATGCATTTAATTTTATTACAATCATTAAAATTAATGTATATTCTATTAATGAATTCAAAACCTTCTCTAGGGAAACGATTATAGGAATAAAATAGTGAATTATATGAATATTGTCAAAAGAAATGTTACATCATAGCCAAATAAGTTTTTAACTTAAAAGTTTGTATGAATATTAATTAAATGAACTTAATACTAACCATATTTGCATATTTCCTTCAAAATCTCCTGTTGCTAAGAAACGTTGATGAAGACCTGAAGCTCCAAACGTACCACATTTAAATCCTTTTGGTTTAGTAATCTATACAGAAGATTATTAGACACATGCAATGACACATATGAAAAAAAAAAAAAAAAAATCAGAAATCTAATGATAAAATACAAAAATATTTATAAATGTTTTTTTTTTTCATATTAATAATTTTGATTTATTAACACAGAAGTAATAAAATAATTATTTACAAATATCTTTGATTTTTTTTAAAAATTATGTTTATTGTCAATGCTTATTTTTGACATCAAATCATGTTTCATTGATAGAAAAAAACAGCATTTGAGAATAAGATTGATAATTTATTAATATTACATTCGAACACATGTAAAAACATTAATATGAAATTAAAATATTTTAGACTGTTTAGTTTGCTTCAAGTGCAAAAAAATATGAAGCAATTTAAAAACATGCAAATATGAGATAAAAATATAAATATTTAATTTCCTTATGCTTTTAATAAATTTGGGATTATTTTACATTTAAAAGTAATACCAAAAAATTATTGAAACCTAATTTTTTTTACACAATCTGAACATAGCAACAAATTTCATTATTAATTCTAGCATGCTTAAAAAACATTGATTTACAGCTACTTTTTCTTTGATTTAGCTTAAGTTTAATTTAGAATGAATTTTTAAGTGAATTAAATGCATTCAAAAGTAAAGATTTCTGGTTTCATAAATTTTAAATATGGCTAAGTACAATGTTACTTATAATTATGGTTTATTTCTAAATGAAATAATAATTTGATGTGTGAGAAATTAAAGTTTGATTTTAAGAAGATACAGTAAATAAATCTGCTTGAAATTTAAAATTAGAATAATCATTGTAAAAGATGGTAAATAATTAGTTTTAAAAATGAAATTTCAAACAGTAAATTTTAAAACTAGGAATACAATTCTGATAAAATAAATTTTTTCAGCAAACAAAATAATTAAGAATATCAACAATTAATATTATAAATAACAGATTTGGTACAATGAAAAGATCTGAAAAAACTTTATTTAATGATTTAGAAACTAGAAGCTCTGTTTTAAAGTTAAAATTAAAATATTTGAAACTGCTGACACCCTAGAGTGTCAGCATGGAGCTACTTCAAATACCAGCAACACTTTGGAACAACAATTGACAATAACTTATATGCTTTAATTTTTTTGTGCAGCTAGAAAGATAGAAGAAAGATGTTTCTGAAGAATATTTAAGCATTATTTTTACATTTTAATGTATAGTTCTTAAATTGTATGCTTCAATTTTTTATGTACATTTTTAAAAAGGGCAGACAATACATTCAGCTTCTGAGGATGGATAGATAAATTTTAGTGGCAGAAAATGAGTAAAGCAAAACGCATTTTCAAGTGCAGAAATTTACTAATTTAAAACAATATTTTTATTTTATTCAAAATAAAAACTTTACTAAAAATAAGGAATTATCAAGTTATTAATATAAATAAGCATTTTTTATAAGGGAATAAAATTCAAAAAGTATTATTTTTTAAAGTACATACTTATTAGAATAGTTTAAATAAAAAAAATAAATAAATAAAAAAATAAAAATAATAATAAAAAAAAACTTCCAACTCATTTTCATAGAAATTTCAATTATGTTGATCTAAAGATTTATGCATTAATTTATAGAAATAAGAGATTACAAAGAAACTAATTTATGTTATATTGATTCATATTTTTTTCTAATCCAAATTTTCTCTTTATGGGATAGAAATGATCCCTAATTAAAAATAAAAATGCTCAGCAAAACTTGATCCCATTTTTAAAATTGAAGCCATAATTCTAACTCGTTAATCTTACAGGTTACAATCTTACTTATTAGTAAATAACAACCTTCTGGTTTGTTTACACAAGCTAAGCAACCATTTATATTTTATACTTTCCTATTTTTGTCAGCCAATATTTTTAGTTTAGTTAAAACTATCTGGTGATCATCTTGCACTAGTAGTAAGTTCAGGCCACCTGAATCAATAGGTTTAAAGTCAAAGTCAATGTTGAATAGTTTTTTTTTTTAAAAATAATGGTGAGTGACAAACTCATCACAATAAGGTCAGATACTGCTACTCATTTATTGTTACCCAGTGCCCACTTGTGAATCAAGTCATGAAGGCAAGTAGCAGTACCCATGCATACCGCCACAAACTCATTTATAAGATGAAAAACATTCATACATTGTCTCAGAAGAAAGGATAGAGAAACACACAAAGAAAGAAACATCCATGCCCAAACCGGGATTCAAACCCAGGATCAACAGGAATCAAGAACGCCAAGAAAACCTAGGAGTCAGGAACCCTTACAACTCAGCCATCAGTTGGCATGCTAAACATTAGAAATTAGATACTTCTGTACATGTAAAAAAGGGGGAGGGGCTGTACCATTGCATGTATTTTTATCTATAGGGATGGGTATTTGAAAGTTTCTCAGGGTTATTTCCACTGAAACTTATGAATGGGGACCTTTATCTCTTTCATTATCTGTGGAAATTCTTCTTGGAAAGCAACATATAGTGGCAAAAGACATTATTTGGCATTTTAAAATGAACAGTCCACGACATTATTAATTTACTTTTGAAATTGAAAATACTAGGAATTCCTGTTATTGATGTTTTTAACACTCTATTGATGTCTAATTACAATCTATAATTCATAAATTAAAAAGAAATTTCAATTCTCTTTCAGAAAAAATATATTATTGATTATCAAAACATTATGCATGGAATACAATTTTTAGTTATTAAAAAATAGCAAAAAGCATTACAGAAAAATTTTCACGTTTTTGACATTACTGTATATGAAACTCATTTATTATAAAAGAAAATTCTCAGTTCAAACTTAATATTGTTTAATAATATTATTTACGAATATCATTTTAGAATAATGACCTGGTTGAGAACTTTATTTTTTGTGATTGATAAAAAGACTCTGCTTCAACAGATAAAAAACGGAGATTAGAGAAACACTGTACTCTTTGCAGTCCCAAAAGAAGTAAAAACAAAGTAAATTTAAAGGGAAGTACAGTATTTCTGCTTTGATTGTGATGGATTTCATTGCTTAATACTATATTTTAAATGATACTATACAAAGACATAAAAAATTCAGTAATGAAAATTTTTATGTAGAAAATATATATCACATAATTTTTTGTGAGCTCAGCAGGTTTCCACTGTAATTAATTTGTAATAATAAAAAACAAATATTTAGAGGCATTTAAATTTAGTACAATAAAATTCAAATCTCAGTTAAAATAATTTTTTTTAATTAAAAGAAAATTCTTACATACCTTTATTATATTAAATTTACTGTTGAATTACGAAAAAAATATGCACTTTTATTTATGAATATTTCTAGATAAAGAATTAACCAGTTAAAAAATTTAATGCTATAAACTAAGCAGTATATAATGATATTTTAAAAAAAAATTTAAAAAAGAGTGGATGAAATTGAGTCATGATGTGTAAGAGATGGTGTATAGAGACACTGAAAGAAAGGGACTTTAATGAAGTAAGGGTAAATGAAGGACTTCATATTTCACTAAACAAGAAAGTAAGGTACAATGATTATAGGGCCAATCTCTCACAAGAGAAAGACTTAAAATTTTATAAAGAATTTAAAAAAGACAGTGATCTTAAATTCATAAAAATATTGGCTGACTTGATCACTATAAGAAAATCTACAGTATTTGTAAGGAAAAATTGTCTTTGGATATGGAGGATTTATCTCAGTTTAAGGAAAACTTTTAGAAATTGGTCAAAGTTAAAAATTTGACTGGAAAGCAATCGTACAATTGTGATGAGTTAGAATTAAGACTACAAACTGTTACCAGTGAAAGATCTTACATTCAAGGAAGAACAATCAGCTCTATGTTTTAAAAGTTAGAAGTAGAGTAGCAATCCTATTATGCAGGTGAGAACAAATTAAAATTGGTATCATAAGAAAATCGAAAAAATTATTTAACAGAAACATAAATTTAAATTTACTCAGTTCCGTGAAAAATTCCTAAGTGGGCTGATGAAAATGGTGTTGAAAATTGTTTCCAGAATGATAATGAACAAGACATTATGCTCGATATTGAAATTATTGCTTCTTTTATAATGAATGATAAGGTGGCAGAAAATTATGAAGATGTCGACAATTCTATCATACAAGCTCCTAAAATACAACATAGTGAGGGATTATAAGCTACCAAAACTGCCCTTCAGTATTCAAGCATATTGAAGTGAATAGACTTTCAGTTTGGAACCAAAACCAGGCGCATGCTTGAAAGAGTTATGCCTTTTCAAAGACGGGTTCCATGGAGTATTTGTTTTATTGTTTTGAGTAGTTTCTAAAAGTTTCCAAGAAAAAGTATTCTGGTTTTGGACAACCTGTCTTGGAACAAAGGCTGAAAAATAAAAAAAATGGGGACATTAGAGCGATATTTTTATCTCACAATATCACAAATCTATGCCAGCCAATGGACCAAGCACTTTTCATTAATCTTAAAAATGATATAAGTGAAACTATTATCCTTCCTTCTTTCTACAGAAGATGATGGTCAAGATCTTATCCAAAATTTAAAGAAAATTCCCTTATTAAATGAGTGATAGATACCTGGAATTAGTTAGAAACATTAATATTAGTTCATTTTTAGTGAAAATTCTGCGATCATAATCGAAATTAATATGTTGAACATGATCATGTAGAAAACATAAATTCACTCAATTTCCAGAAAAAATTCTAGGTGGGCTGATGAAAATAGTGTTGAAAATTGCTTCCAGAATGATAATGAACAAGACATTATGTTTGATATTGAAATTATAGCTGCTTTTAAAATGAATGATAAGGTGGCAGAAAATTATGAAGATGTTGACAATTCTATCATAAGCTCCTAAAATACAACATAGTGAGGGACTATAGGCTGTCAAAACTGCCCTTTTCAGTATTTTGAACACAAGACATTGGCTTACTGTTCCTTTGTTGTCTTTGAGATGAATCAGCAAAACAGAGAGCACGGTAGAACACAACCAAACGTTATGTATTTCTTTTTTAAAAAAAAAGTTGCGTTTTTTTATGTCAGCTTGTTGATTTTATTAATAGATCAATGCCACCATAAAATATTTTTTATAAGGTAAACTATTATATACTGTATTTCATTAGTTTTAATTTTCATAAAGTAAAAGCTATGTATCTTCATAAGCTTTGCTTTTAACCCCATTCCCAATAAGCTGACATTATAACATATTTAGCCAAGTTTTTAAGATGTATTAGAATAAATAAAAATTATTAATAACAATCTTAAAATTAATTAGATACCCTAATGTATGGAAAACCACATTAAAATTGATGAAAATACCTTGAAAATTTTTTAAATTACACAGTAATAGAATACTCAGTTTAATTGCAAGTGTTATCATTGTGCATACTGCAATTACAAAATCATAATTTATGTGACATTATAGTAAAAAGAAAATACTGATAAAATCAAAATATAACTAAAAAATATATAAGAAATATTGAAAATATACTAAAGCTTATGAATGAACTTCTTATATTTACTCAAGTTATTTAAAAATTGGTGTGTATTTTAATTATACTAAGTCATAAAGTATATCCCTATAAAAATATCAAATTGAAAAAGAAAAGTTAGAATTTAACTCTTACTAGCAAAATAATTATTGATAATTGCATCATGTCAAGCCTTTAAAAGGATTCTTAGCTGTTCAAATTAAAATGACTTAACAAATTTTAATCTAAAGTAGAATCTCTCTAATTCAAATCAGTCTTATCATTATATTCTCTGAATAATAATCTCTCCAGTATAATTTTTTTTATTTGGGGATACACAATATTAGTATCGTAAGATCCTGATATCATTAATACTGTCACTAATTTTTATGCATTTCCTATTATTTTGAAAACCAAAGGGAAATATAAATGCTACGCTGCTAAAAGATAATTATTTAAAACACCAGGAAATTACAGAATCAAAATCTGAAATGTATGAATAAATATATCAATTTCTTTTAAAAAATATAATATAGCAAATAATAAGATTTATATGCTCATAAAATTTATTGTTAATATTTTTTTTTAAAAAAATGTGTGATTATTGATAAGAGATTGATAACATTTTCCTATACTAAATATTAAGAACAGAAAAAAATATTATAGGAATCTTTACCAACTCATCTCACTTTATGTGGGGTTAATTTTAATATTTTTCTCTAACTGTTCATATATAAAATAAATTTGGCTATTGATAGAAATTTTAGAAATGTATTATAGCTTAGAAAGAGTATACACATTTTTAATAACTTTAAGCAGGAAATAAAAAATATTATTAAATAATTTTAAGAATGAAATAAAGAAATACATAAAAAATAGCAAAGGAAAGAAAGTTTTTATGAAAAAAGTAATTTTAAGAGTAGTTTCAGAACATAATGTTAAATGCAAAATAGTTCAATAATTATTTTGTGTGCTGGCTATTACCTAAAAACAAATTACCATGTAATTTTCAACAATTTTTATAAGTAAACATAAAAGTAATTTAAAAAAAAGAATTCTAATAAAAAAAAAAAATAAATAAATAAAAAAATAAAAATTTTGTTTGATAATTATATTTAAATTTTCTATAACAAATATATTTATTCTTTTGATTAATTTTAATCTTTAAGTCAAATGCCAATTTAATTAAGGAAATCAAATTTAACCAACTGGAAGGTTAAAAGGGTCTAATGTTCTTAAATGGTATTATAAGCTTACCATTGATGATTTGGCAATCAATAACTAGAAACAAAGATGTCTTGTTCTTTCAAAATAATTTTAGAAGGTGAAAGTAAAAATTAATTTGTAAGAATGGAAGATAAAAAAATTGAAAGTATTTTGAAGTGAAATGAAATTATGTTTAATTACATGAATTATAAAAACTAATCCACTTTTAATACAAAAAACTTACTTTAAATATTTTAAAAATGAAATTTGATAAAAATGATAAAGATATTAAAAAAATACATTTTTAAAAAAAAATGTGATGAAACTTAATATAAATTAAGTATTTAAGTGAAAAAAGAAAGGAAAAATACTATTCAAAAGTGCTTTCTAAATAACTTATTCTTAAAAATGTATTTTAATAAATTCAAAATGAATTCAAGTTTATCAGAGTGAAATGTTATTTAACTATACTTTTTAAATGAAGCTCGGTAGCATAATGGTTATGTTTTCAAGGCACTTCTGTGAATTTATAAAATTCAGTAATGCTTAAGACTAAACATTGGAGGTTTTGAAGTGTTTAATTATTAATCATTAGGTTGGTTATCTAACTGGGACATATTTTACACCCCATGCTTCATGGTCAAGAAAACAAATGTGTGCATAGTAAGTCTTGGTCCAATGGTTTGTTGTGCTGCTGAGTCTAGTTTAGTGCAGTTACATGAAACTGTTGCTTGATAAAAATTTTAATTATACATAATTTTAAAAATATATGGAAATATATAAGTACTTGATGTGTTATAATAGTACTTAAATTTTATTAAAAACTATGCAAATAGAAGAGAGTTTTTAGTAGAGTAGTCATTATATTCCTCATTGACAAGCAATTAATGTATTTACGGAAGGTGACTGAGTTTCATTGTCAAGCAAGTGTTTAGGAAGTTGATGGGGAATTCAAAACTTAAAGCTTGCACTTAGGCTAGCTCGAATGACAACAGTGTTGTTCCAATTATATGAAAGACAGTTAACACTCAGATATTTTTATTTACCTACCTATATTCAGTAGAACATTTTATAATCAAATTTCTTTTTAATTTTTTGATATTCTACACACATATTGAAAGTGAAAATAATAATATTAACTATACTGATAAAGATTTCATTTCAAAATTTGGAGATTTTATAATTGATCTTAATTTAATTACTGTGCACTTGATTTACACTTAAAAAAATGTACTAATTACATATATAAGAAAAATTTTAATATTAGCTATATGTATAAATAATTGCTGATTTTAACTGTAGGTAAGATTTTAATTTAGTAAAATTTTGGAAGGGGAAACATATGTAAGCAGAAAATAGAACACTAGCATTTTGATAAATACGAAAACATGGAAACAGCTTGCCTCATATATCAAAGCTTAGTTGGATACAAAAATAAATAGCAGTAAGTTGTATTTCTTTCATAAATAACAACTACATAATCTTATATCTTAACTGCAATTTTTAAACAATATTTATGTAATTTGTAAAATTATCAAGAATTTTTTTTATATATTGCTTTTTTAATTACTGATCATTTCGCGCTCCGCAAGGTGACACCGTAATACTAAATTTAACCTGTATTTCTTTGATATCATGAAAATTATGCATATAAGGAAACATACTTTTTTTAATAAGTGATCTTTTTTTATTTAAAGCCAGTAAGACTGGCAATTATAAATCTGGTACTAAAATAATAATAACAGAATTGTAAGCAATTCTACTGCTGTTTAAAAATAAAAAAATGCATGAACAAATTGTTTATGTTTAACTGTTATTCCAATATTAGAAATTACTAATCTCTACCACTCGAAGTTTGAAGAAGGCTGCAAAATCTATTAAAGAGAATAAAATTAATTAATGTTTTGATGACGATCATTTTATGCAGCAAATAAAAGTGCTACACCTACATCATTAACTAACTGAACTTTTCCACTAGTAATTTCATATATTTGAAAGGCCCCTGTTCCTTTGGTATGAGTTCCTAATGCAACAAATTTAGTGCTCACAGGAATCCATTTTGTATCGAAAATTGTATAATTTACGGATTCATTTGCATGTAAAATTATTTGAGGTTTATCCATTATTTTGATTTAAAATGAACAAAATCTAAAATTCCTTCTTTCCACTAAAAAGGTTTTCAATTTTCGCAGTGTTTACTAAGAATTACAAAGTATGTATGTGTATTACAGTTAAATTTTATTATTAACTGTGTTTATAAAGCATCACTAGAAATCAAGATGTATATTGTCACAGTTATGAATATTTTTAGAAATAAATAATACTACAGTAACATTTAAGATTTACCAATATAATATGAAAATAAAAAAAAACTTATTTGGTTTGAAGCTTGAATAAATTTAAAACCTTATGTAACAAAATCAAGTACTACTCTACTCTATCTTCATCACCATCGTTACGTAAGTGTTTATATTTACTTCAAATTTTAAAAATGCTTCAACATGAAAGTTACAAATTTCAGTTAAAAAAATAATAACTCGATTTATATTAGTTACAATTTTTCCATATATATGCTAAAAATTAGCTTTAAATTTAAATATAATTCTTTAAATTAAATATTAAGGATTTGACTGAAATTTAACCATTCATACGTGACAAAAATTAATTTTCATCACTGATAATTTATTAATCACTACTGTAATTATTAACTGTTTTTTTATTATTTCAAAATTATGGCTCTTTTAGATTATGAAAATCAAATGTATCTTGAATTGTTTCATGATGATGCTCTAGTTGTCCTTGCAAAAGGAATTGGAGCCGAGAGACTTGCTGTTAACTTAATAAAAACTTATAATGATCCTGGAAATTTAGTATTAATTATAGGCTCTACTCCTGCTGAAGAGGAGTACATCATCAAAACAATGAGTGAATCAGACTCTAATTTGCTTCCGAAGATCATAACTTCCGATGTAAGCACTAAAGACCGTCGTGATGTTTATATGGAGGGTGGTGTATTGTTTGTTTCTTCTAGAATATTAGTTGTAGATATGCTCGTTGATCGAGTTCCTATTGATTTAATTACGGGTTTAGTTGTTCTTCGAGCGCATAAAATATTGGAATCTTGTCAAGAAGGTTTTATTATTAGACTATATCGAATGAAAAACACAAAAGGATTTGTAAAGGCTATTTCCTCTAGTCCAACTGCTTTCACACGTGGTTTTTCTCAAGTTCAAAGGATCATGCGGAACCTTTTTGTGAAACATATTTTTTTGTGGCCTCGTTTTCATGCAATTGTAGCTAGTAGCCTTGAAAAAGCCAAACCCAATGTCACAGAAATGCATGTTCCAATGACTCAAGCAATGACTTCAATCCAAATAGCTATATTAGATTTGATGAATGTTTGTGTCAAGGAATTAAAGCATATCAATCCATCTTTAGATACTGATGAGTTAACAGTTGAAAATGCAATTGCAAAATCATTTGATAAAATTATAAAATATCAGTTGGATCCCATTTGGCATCAACTTAGTTCAAAAACAAAAAGACTTATTTCTGATTTGAAATTTTTACGTTCTATTTTGTTATCTTTAACTCAACTGGATTGTGTAACTTTTTATAACATGCTTAAAATGATTAAAGAAAACATCACTGTCGGAACTCAAATGTCTGATTGGCTATTTCTTGATGCCTCTGATAGTTTATTTCTTTATGCAAAAGAAAGAGTATTTGGACCTGTTAAGAAAACAGAAGTTTCCAAAACTAAAAAAATGGTTTTTGAAGAAAATGCAAAGTGGAAACCTTTATGTGATATATTGAATGAAATATCTGAAGAATGTACAGAAAAAGAAATGGTAATTATTATTGTTAATGATGATAATATTTCTAAACAATTGACTGATGTTATTACTTATGGTGGACAGGATTATTTGTACAATACTTTCAAAAAACTTTTTCCAGATTTATGTTCTGATTCAAAAAATCAACGTAAATCTTTAAAACGAAAGTTGAAGGAAGATGAACAAACTTTGACTCAAATGGCTTGCAGTGAAGATGCTGAAGATAAAGAGTCTTCTGTTTTACCTGAAAGTGAGTTATCAAAAAAATTTCCAAAACTTAATATTGAATTTTATCCAATCAAGCATTCTTCTGGTAATCATTTTCGTTTCCAAAATTTGTGTGAATTGCATTATCCTAAGTATATAATATTTCATGATGGAGATATGGAACTTATTCGTAGAATTGAATTACATCAAGCTTTAAATCCAAAGGAAAAGATTAAAGTTTATTTTCTTATTTATTCTGGATCTTCTGAAGAGCAAAGTTTTTTGACCACTCTCAGACGAGAAAAAGAAGCCTTTGAATATCTTATTAAGGAAAAGGCACAAATGGTTTTACCTGATGGTATTGATGGCAAATCTGGAGATCATCCAGATTTAGTTAGGGGCTCTTCCCTAGCCAGTGAGACTGTTAATTCAAGAAAAGCTGGGGGACAGCTAAGAAAATTAGAAGACCAAAAAGTTATTGTAGATATGCGAGAGTTTCGTAGTGAATTACCATCTCTCATTCATAGGAGAGGTATTGATGTTGTACCAGTGACTTTAGAAATTGGTGATTATGTATTAACTCCAGATATGGTTGTAGAAAGAAAAAGTGTAAGTGATCTAATTGGATCCTTAAATAGTGGTCGTTTATATTCTCAAGCTCAGTCTATGTGTCGATTATATAAAAAACCAATTTTGCTTATAGAGTTTGATCAAAATAAGGCATTTTCTTTACAAGGAAAATATTATTTTAATAATAGCGCTTCTTCCCAAAACATTGTGTCAAAACTTATCCTGCTTACTTGCCATTTTCCTCAGTTGCGTATTTTGTGGTGCCCTTCTCCTTATGCTACCGCAGAAATGTTTGAGCTTTTGAAAATTAAAAAAGAGCAACCTGATGAAGAAAAGGCTGCTTTAATGAAAGCAGAAGATATTGAAGGAGAAATATCAGTTTCTAAATTTAATATTGTAGGTTATGACTTCATTTCAAAATTGCCTGGTGTAAACTCAAAAAATATGTGGCCACTTTTAAGGAATACTATTAGCATTGCTGATTTAATTAATCAAACTGAAGAAGATTTTAACAAGATGCTAGGAAACTCTATTTCTGCTAAAACTCTGTGGAGGAGCATAAATGAAGAAATGATTGCAGATGTTAATGTAACTACCAATTACAGAAAATCTAAGAAGCCATGGAAAACTTCTAAAAGAACCTAATTTTTTGCCCATTATATTGTTTTAAAACATTTTTGCACAATGTATCATTTTTATTATTTCAAATATTCTGCTATAAATAGAAATTGTAAATAATCTTTTTAATGTATACAACCATGCAAGGTATAAATATCAAAAACTTGATAAAATAGGTATTTTTGTTAGCTTTAATAGTTTAATGAACATGTTAAGAAAACATTTAATAAAATTTTGTTGTTATGATATTTGTAAAATAATTTTTTCCTAGTAGAAATATATTTCTCAAGTAATTTTTAAAATAGGAATATTTTAGCTATAGTTTATGATTAATAAGTTGAAAAGTTTCAAATTAATGTAAATTATTCTGCTTATTTGATCTAATAGAAATTTTAATTCAAACATATGCTACATACAGTTCTAATAGAACAAATCATTTATATTCTGATATTATTTTTATTAAATTGTGGAAGAATTATTTTTGATGTTAATTATAACAGTTTTAATATGTTCCACTAAGAGTTTTAATAAATTTGCTCTTTTTATTTACTTAAAGTTGGCTGTAAATATGTAAAAAATATTAATTCAAACACAATTTTTTATACTTGATGAAATATACTTGTGTTCCTTTTGTGATATTATGAGTGATCTCTAAGTGACACTGAAATTTTGTGTTTTACACAATTGTAAAAGTTCATGTAGATTTATAAGTTGTTAATAATTTTACATTTCATTGTTAATTATTTAAAAAAAAATTTTAAATCCTACATTGTTGACTAATAATTAATGAACATTATTGAAAATAAATTTTTTGTGTAATTGTTTCAAAAACAAAATTTTTTATTATCTTTTTTTTATCTTAAATTAAAATATTAACTATATTATTATTATTTTAATCTTATTTATATACATAAGCTAGCATTTGAAAAATTTATAGTTTCTAGCTATACTTGAAGGCAATTTATTTGATTTTCATAAAAGTTTTATAAAAGTTATATTTTAGGAAACTTATATTATTATTTATTATCTTTTATTTAATATTTATAATAATTTCAAAAATTTATTACTATTGAGGCAGATTTAGGTTTGATGAAATAAATGATTGTTTTAATGTGGTGATTATAAATAATTATTTTTCCTTAATGTTAAAGTTATAAATTAATTTATTTCATTTATATGCTAGTTTTTTTTCACTTATATTACCTTTACATAACAAATTATTTAACACAATTCTTGCATTTGAAATTTAACTTCTATTGAATAATAATTTGCTTTTATTAAAGTTACTTTTCTTTCTGTGTTTCAAAGACCTTTTCATTCTTAAAGATTAATCTTTATCAATAATGTAAAGAAATGTATGTTATTTTATTTTTGTATTTATTGTCACAAATATGACTAAAAATAAACATGAGTCATATTTAACAAACTTTATGTAAATTTCCCAAAAGCATTAGTCTAGTACCCTGACTGAGTTTATATTTGTCGATAAATCTAATAAAGTCAGATTATTTTGTGACTGAGTGGTATTCTTTCTCTTTCTTTCTTATTTTTTCCTTAGGTGACATTCTTCCTTTCTTGTTCTGTTGCTATTTGATCCACAACAGATAATAAGTAATGTGAATATTTAGCTAATGTATATCCTATTAGGTATCCATTAGCTAGATTTATTTATACAGGAGACAAGGTAGTATATATATCTTAAAATCAGTTACATACTATAAATTTTTAAAAAAATATTTAAATTCATTAAAAGAAAGTTTTAAGAAATATGAATGGTTTAGTACTTATGAAAAAGAAAATTATATTGATACTTAAAAATATTAAATTTTTCTGGAAAAAGTGGTTTCTGAGAAATAATAAAGAAATATAAATTTGTGTATTTTTTCCTGCAATAATTTGCTTTTCAATTCATTTACATAAACATATGTTTAATAGTGACAGCAATAATGCATATGAAAGGAAATTTTATAACAAATTTCCCATACAGATATTATGTTTGAATATTGTTTTTATGCAAAAAATTATAAATATCATTCAGAAAAAGAATAAATATCCTATGTAAATTAAAGTTTATTCCATATATTTTGCTTTTATTGGTTTAGACCCTATGACTATTAACAGAAGATTGAATCAATAAGTCCCTATCAATAGTCCTTGATATCCCATGCATAACTCTGGAAGTTCTTTATTCCTAACTGCCAAGAAGACATATATGTCTTTATAGACTATTCTACGATATCATGAACTGACTTTCGGAATGGAATCATACAAGACAATAGCCATCTGCATTTACATTTCAACAAAGTTTTAGTAACAGGTCTTGTGTAAACATGGTGACATTGATTGCTTTGACTTAACACTGCTCACTACATCATATGAGAGAATCATATGGTGTAACCAATGGACAGAAGAATACCATCATGTCTTTTCATAGAAATTTTGCTTTATATAGCATCATAATGATTGCATCCATGTTTGACATTATTTTGGAAAACACACTTTATGGTATGCATTCAGTATTGACAATTTATCCCATCACAAAGAGGAAATATATGGATACTATTTTATTGCTCATATCGATTGTGTCTCGTTTATATTAGAGGTTCTGTCACCATGTAAGAATCAATAATTCTATTTTAATTTCAAGGTTTCTGAAATACAGTATTTGAGTATGACAATACTGCCATATGTTGTCCATATGATCTTGATCTTTCTTGATACAAAACATGTGTAACCATACTGTAACTACCACATTTCAGTCACTATATTTGATGAACTTTAGTTTTAAAATTCCATGAACTGTGACTATACATATCATCTAGTTTCTGTTCATATGTACCAGGAATGAGTTCTTCAGATACTGAATTCTTTGGATTTATATCTTCAAATTTCTTGAAAATTTAATGATCCAGTCTTGTTATTATAATATACGTCCCTAATATTGTGCTGTTGGCATTCTCAATTTGAGATACCTATTTTAATGATTGCTTGTATACAGGCTAAAGAAAATTCTGCATTTGAAAATTATTTATTTTGTTGAACAAATTTTAACTATATGTATAGAAGAAGAAGGTATGGAAAATCTTTTACACTATTTGCAAAAAGGAAATTTAGTTTTGTATTTGCAAAATATTCAAACTAATAAGTAATTTTGTTTCTAATTGTGATCAGAACTTTATTATTTTAAAATTGAGGCATCAAAAAGTGATTTCTTTTTTCTCCTCCTTTTTTATATTAAATTTAATCAAATTTTTAGTAAACTGACTTTTTATCATTTATGTGTAATCACTGTCACTATCACTGTTTTGTGTAATCACAATAACCTTTTGCCATCTATTGAACAAATTTTCAAAGCCATATCGGTCAAGATACATTAATATTTTAGTAAAATATCCAGAATTGCCATTTTTGAGAAAATCTTAATTTTCAATTCATTTTTCTGTGAAGAAAGTAATTTTGTGAACAGAATAAATGAGAATAAGATGTTACAATGTTGGGTCAGTATAGTGATTGAGAAAGTAACTCATACCTCGATTTATTTATTTTTCCTTAAAGAATTGGTTTGCTTTATTTGTTCAGACGAATTTTGCTAGATACTGCATATTTTGCTGATCTATTGTTAATATTCTTTAAATCATTGACTAAGGTTAATCAAGTGCAACTTCCTAGCTCTTAAATTGTTTGAGACAAGTTTGCTCTATTTCTGATATCAGCACATCATTTTTTAGAGTTATTGATCATTTTGATTGTTGTGCTTCAGAAAATCCAAAATTTCTCAATCTGAAATTTTAAATCACTTTTAGACAGTAAATAATTCAACTGTTTTGAATTAAACAAGTTACTTTGGCTTTAAAATGCCTTTTCATATTTGTAAAAAATACAGTGACAAATGATAAACAAATATTGACTCTGGAAAAAGTAACATTACTTTCTTGCTGCCTATATATCATATGAATATATGTAAATGATTATTTTGAGTTAAAAATTAAAACTCCTGAAGAGGATATAATTTTTGTTAATAAAGATATATAAGAAAATCCTGACATATTATAGCTTTTAATTCAATTAAACTTTTCATTTTTTAAAAAAAAAATTCTTGGGAAAAAAGGTGTTGTATTAATGAGCATGTCACTAATTAAAGAAGTTGTGAAGAGTTTATTAGTGCATAATTTGTATAAATTTTATCAACAGAATTATATAGTATTCTTATCAAGAAAAATATTTATGAAATTTAATATTATGTTACTCTTAAAATAAAATTTTTCCAAATTTTTCTCTGTAATTTTAATTATTTTGAAACAAAAGTTCATACTCATTTTGTATTTGAGTTCTAAAATGCAGAATTATCTTATGTGAAAAATGCTAGATAAATAAGTTTTGTCTTTTAAGCAATATATGACAAATATTTGTGTACACAATTTTTTTTTTTAAGATTGGAAAAATGTTAATATCAATAAATAATTGCAAAGCTTGGCTTAATTTCATTTATTTATTTATTTTTTTTTTGCACATTGAAATTTAAAAAAAATATATGCTAAAGTGTACTTGACTAATTGAATGGTTAAATTAAAAATGCCACTTCTTCTTCCGCTTCTTGTAAAAGATAACTTTTGTTATTGAATTTAATTCACAGCATGAATTTCAAATTCCTAATAAATTTAATAAAATAAACTTAATGTCATATGTTGGTTCTTGTATGGTAATCATTGGATATATAAGAAGTTATGTATAATATAAACACACAATATCAAATATTTTTCATCTTAAAGAAAAAGATTTCTCTTCTCATTTTCCCATTACATATATACTACAATTCCTATATACATTTACCTCATGCAACAGTTTATGCAAACAATCACTCATTTTTTTAAAAAATATATCTGTGTTCAGTACATTTTAATTAAAAAAAATAATTACATAATCAGAAGTTTAATTAAATATATGAATTACACTACTGAAAATTTATTACTTATATTTTTAATAAAAATGAACAACATTCTGTTCAGCCTCCTCATTTAGAGTAATTGATATAATGATCAAAATAAAGGATAGGAAAGTACCATTACTAATGTAAGTAAAAAAAGATGAAAAATAGTTTAAAATTTCTGAAAGATGATCCTTGCAAAATTCAGTTAAAAAGAAATTAAAGCACAAAATTGATTCAAAATATGTAGAAGTTAATATGGTGAATTTGGTTTGCTTTTTCAGGATATAAGTTAATTTTTGAGAGCACACATATTAAATATAAAAGATGGTCAAGGCTATATTCCCCTTGAACTCATTAATCATTATCACCTTTACTCATTATTGAAAAAAATAATGAGTAATGGTGATAAAGATTAATGAGTTTGAAAAAAAAAAACTTGATTTATCATTTACAAAAAATTAAATACCCACTTACTGTATGAAAGTGTAGAAACACTCTTAATTATAGTTAATAACAATTGTCTAATTTTTAATTAAAATAACACTTTTCATATAAAACAAACAACCTTGATTTTTGAGAGGATAAATGATTAGGGTGTAAACTAAAATCAAGGGTTTGAATTATTTATCAAGAATTTGAAAAATAATTTATTCAAACTTGTGTGTTTATTACTTAACTTTGTAAGGTATATATGATTTTGGAGGTAGTTCCCTTTAACCCCCTTGTGTGCTGGGCTAACTTTTCTTTGATTAAAAAGGTGTTATTTAATTTTTTATACATAAAGGTTTTGAAATTATTAAATTGTTTTCTAAATGCAGTTTAATGATATTTGTATCACATTTAGTTTAATAGTTTTCGCGCGCTCGCGATAAAATTTTTAATAATTATTTTACTTAACATATAAGCTAACCTGAGTTATTTTAATAAATAATATTTTCTTTGTTAAATTGTATATTTATGCTATATTTTTAATATTCTTAAGAAATAATTAAAAATTTTTTATTAAGATCTAATTATAATATTTTAACTGTGATATATTGTTAATATTCAAAGGAAAATAAGATATGATTTATTTTTCAGTTATAAACATTGATATTCTGACGTTTTTGAATCATGCAGTCCCACAGTAATGCTATTCATTGGTTTCGTAAAGGCTTGAGATTGCATGACAATCCAGCTCTTCTTGAAGCAGTTCGGAAAGGCGAGAATTTTAGGCCTATTTTTATATTAGATCCTTGGTTTGTAAAAAACATGAAAGTTGGACCAAACAGATGGAGATTTTTGGTTCAATCATTACAAGATTTGGATAATTCACTACGCAAACTTAATTCTCGGTAATTAATAATTTTTAAAAAGTTCCTGCTCTCTCTATCGATGTCTTTTTTTTTTAGATTTTTTTAATACATTTACTTAACTATTATCTTTACAAATATTATTTTTTACTTACTTCATTTTTAAATTACTAATAGTTCATGACAAATAAATATATTCTTATCGAACATTTTAAAATATGCCTTTTTTAAAATTCTTACAATTTTTAAAATCATATTGATCTAATTTGATCCTCATTAAATTTGTTGGTGATTTATTACTTGTATTTTATCCAGCATTATTTATTATTATTTTTTTGAAATTTACTCATTTTTAATTTAGTATTTGAGATATATGATGCTGATTATTTGTAAAAAAGAAATTGAAGTGTATTAAAGCCAAAATATTGTTATACACTAAATTTGTTTTCCAAATTTTTCAATTTTATTTTAAAAGCACAAATTGCTGTGATAATATCATTTACTTTATTAAAGTCAACAGAGTCATATCAGGCAGGAGATTAGAAGCAACAACTATCTTAAAGCAGCAATTTGATGTTATTAATTTTTTTAAAAACCAAGTTTAAAAGTGGATAATGTTAAAAAAATTTTGATTTGCTTTTCAGTAAATATAAAAAATTATGATAAGTTTTGGTTCTTATCACTTTTATTTTTATTTTTTGCAGTTATAAACTGTCCTAAGATATCATTGAAGAGTTTAAGTTATTCAACCAATAACTTTTCAAACATTTTTTAATCAGGAATGAAAACTTAATATCAAAGTGAAATTAAGCTAATAACAGTAGTTTGACATGTTCATTCTTGTTAATTTTTGAAAAAAAAAAATCCCATATAAAATTTTTACAGATTGCTTCACCTTATATGAACTTTTCATGATGATGGTTGAAATAAAAATAATAAATACGTTTGATTGTTCTGAAATTTACATTTCTTATAAAATATTATAGAAAATAAATTTAACTACAGTAAATATGTTTATATTTATAAATGATAGTAAATTTTCAAAATTAAATTTACAAATATAAATATACACATATATCTATAAAATTAATATTTGTGTGTGGGCAGTTTAATATTGCATGTTTGAACTGTGTATGATTTTAAAGTAAAAAAAAAATAATAATAATTTTGCCTTTTTAAAAATGAAAAATAGTTTTATTGAAATTAGTATTTCATAAAAATCAATTTCTTATTGACTCAGTTCCAGCTAAAACTATGCCTCTGGCTGTTGCAAATAATTTCAAAATATTTATTCATAAGATAACACACATTATTCTTAAAGTATAAATAAATTTTTTTAAAAAAAATTATTAAAAGTGTGAATTTTTTTTTAAAATTTAAACATTTTGATTGCATAAATGGATCAATATATTTTAATATTAGTTTTATATATTAGGAGTTAAATTTTAATATTATGGTTTATATTTTATTTTTTACTGTAATTAATTTATATTTATTAATTTTTCTTATTCACACACATATACATGCATACATTCATTCATTTATTCATTAATGGATTTTCCAGAATTAGTAATCATTGATTAAATTTTCTGTTTTGAATATTATTTATTAGTCAAGAAAATATACAATGGATATATAAATATTTCCTAATTTTAAAAATCATTTGATGTATACACATATTTATACCTTATATTTCAAATTTCATCTTTTAACTCGTATTTAAAATTTTTCTTAAGGATTCTTACATGAGTTTATGAAAACATTATTTGGAGAAATAGATTTTTCTATTGTAATAAATGAAATTAGTGGTTAAAAGGGAGGCTTGTATATTTATTTAACTTAAAACTTCTGATGAATGAGCAAAAGTAAAATTCACTAATTATTAGTGTGGAAAAATAAATGGTTTTTGATAAATGCGGATTTTTACTATAAATATTTAATGTTCCATTATCCATTATATTTAATTTTGTATATAATTTTATTTTTTTTATTTAAATTCAAGTTTGAATATTATGTTTATTTATGTAGCTATTTTATTTGAATTTTCATTCTTAATACATTTTATAGATCAAAACATACTCTAATTTTGCTTATAAGTATTCTGATTGAAATATCTTTTTCCTAGATTATTTGTTCTTCGGGGGAAACCGAATGAAATTTTTCCTGAAGTTGTCAAAAAATGGAAAATAAGTGTTCTTACCTTTGAAACAGACACTGAACCATATGCAAAGCAAAGGGATGAAGAAATCATAACGTTAATGAAATCATTAAATGTTAAAATATATAAATTCACTTCAAATACATTATATGACTCTCAACGGTAAAGAACATGCATTTTATTTTTTATTTTTAATTAAAAATAAATATTACATAATTGTATATGTTAATTTTAAATTTGAATGATTTAAAGAAATATAGATTGTTACAACAGATTTGTGTTTCTTAGAACATAAAAGACATTTATATTCAATATTTCTTTGATGGTAGGGAAATTATCAGATTTATTATTAAATGTTTTTGTTTTAATGCCAAGTGTTCTTTACTATATATTACAGATCATTAAATTTAATTTCTTTTCTGTATATGATATATTTCATAGAAAATAGTTGAGAATAGAATTTATGGAATTCAGTATATAAAATGAAAAATTGTTAACATTTAAAATATAAAAGGCATTAAGTAGAGCATTTCCAGATTCTCTCTGGTTTAGTACCTCTTTGGAGTGAGTTACCCAAGATTAATTTTCCTAGAAACCAAGATTTTCTGTAGGATTTTCTTTAATATTGGAATGGGTTTTTGGAATATTTTTGAACTTTTTTTCTGTACGTAAATTCAATTAGTTCTCTATAAGTCCTTTTAAAGGATAATAAATTATGTATTTAAACAAAACTTCAGCAGAGCTTAACAATTTATTTATTTATTGTTAATACTATATTTTCTTTATATAGTATTTTCATTATTTTCTGTTAAGTATTTCCAATATCATATGCCAACAACAGTTAAATGTGGCTTTTCTTTGAGTTATACGTAATTCCTTCTCGAGACAAAAAGTTGGTTATTTTTTGTAATTTAAATTTTTTCTGCTCATTTTAAAATTAACTAAGTAATTATGAAATTTTCTTGTATGAATTTCATAATTACTTATTATAAAGAATATTATAATATATCTAGATAACTAAAGGCGAAGTAATCAAATTAGAGAAACAAGTTCACCAATAGTCAATTTTCAACTACTAGTCCTTTTTTTTTAATTGAGAATTTTTGGAGGAAAAAAAGCTTATGTTTTTTTGGTAAAGAAACACCATAAATCAAAAATTAATTTATAAATTTAGGATTAATTTACATAAATTATTAGTATATTTCTCACTTATAGATTACAGATTAATCTGTGAGTCCAGTTACAAATTAAATCTCCCCTGATTTTTAATTTGCTATACACTTAATTAAACTTATACACACTAATACACTATACACTTAATTAACTCAAGCTATTATATAGTTAGAATTTTCATAAATAACAATCAATTCTTGGTGTGTTCTTTTAGTTTGTTTTCATGTTTTTTTGAAATATTGTTTGAATTAAATTACAAGCAAAGTTATATGGCGTCAAAGAGGTCACTATTTCTGGCCGGTTCCTTGGGTATAAGGGAACAATACATCCTGATATACTCCGACCATTGAAAAAAATTATTTAAAAGTTATAATATTTAATGAATACTTTGTTGAAAATGTGTCTTCTTTAAAACTACTTTGGAGTATCTTTGTAGTCATTAATGTTTTAAAGGAATAAAATTTTAGATCATTTTCAACTTGAGATGATTCTCTCAATTTTACATTTTTAAAGCCTATACATATTTATATTAGTTAAAAAACGTAATTAATTTTTATTTGCAAACAAATAAATTTAAAGTATTTAATTCCATTTATTAAAAAAAAAAATCAGTTTTTAAATATAAAATTTATTGCTCTACTAAATGGCTCTGCAGACTGTTTTGAGAAAATTATACATGTGTTCTTCAATATTTCTGGATAGTTATAATTTGACATTTGTGCAAAAGTTGCTTAATACCTGAATTTATACTTGAATAAAAATTTTGGTGCCAAAAAATGATATATTTTAAGTAATTTTTTCAGATGAACTTATTTTAAATAATTTTTTTTGTAGAAAAAATTACAACTTTGTATGTAATTTGTTTCTGAAGATACATTTATTTAACAATTATACAATGCAAAAATTATTTAATAGTTAATATAGTGAAAAAATTAATTTGTTCCTTCATCAGTTGATTTAAGAAAAATGAATTTTTATGTAACAAATGGTTATGTCTGTATCATTTAATATTATTTTTATTTATAAAAAATATACATTTATAAATAAAAATAATATTAAATGTTATAACTTGCATTTTTACTTATATATATATATATATATATTTATGTATAGATACTTATTTTAATATTCTTTCTAGAATTATTGAATATAATGGTAAAGTTCCATTGACTATGCAGAGTTTCCTTAATGTGGTTGATAAAATTGGATTACCTGAAAAACCAGTTTTATCTGCTGATATATTATCTGATTTAATCTCTGAGAAAGGTAACTTAATATTTAAAATATTACATGTGATGAAAAACTATTTAAGATTGTTAAATATACAAAGTAAAAATTGCCTTTAATGAATGATCTTCCGTAATAATTTATTTACCTATGATATGGGAAAATAATTTACTTCAAGTTTTATATTATTCTTTATTTATTTCATCATTTTACAAATACAGCTTCTTTTAAGAAAACATTTTAAAAATCTAAAAATTCTTGGGTTATTCTTAAACAGCTATGCATTCTGTTCTGAGAGAACTATTTGATGCTTTTGAATGTACATTTACTGCTGTAATATTCATTCTTTTATTATTGTGTTCTTAGTTTGTTCACACTTATAATTGTTGTAGTTTGACTTTTGCAAACTGAATATTTATAAAAAAATCTTTCATTATAATGCAAATGTGTCAACATGGGCCTAGTAATTTAAGAGATAGTTTAAGAATGAATAAAAAGTATGCATACTTTTGTTATGCACACTCATAAGATAAGTTATTATTTTCATTTCTTTATTTTTGAAAATGAATCCTTACATTAAAAAAATGTGTTCATCTTACCATTTATAATATTTATTTTGATAAATCTTTTTTAAAATATATAGCTGTTATATAGCCATAACACTTATTGCTTAGCATTCCTTTCTGGCTATTCTAAGTTAAAGACAATTATAAATGTTAATTGGAGATGTATTTCTTCTAAACACATTGAAATATTTCTCAGGTTATTTTTTAGGATTGTATTTCTGACTTCTGTTTATAGTTTATTGTGTAGCTTTAATGCTATGTTTAAAGTAATCAAATAAAATTGAGAATATTTTTGTGATTATCATTTTAAAATGTATTTATAATAAAAATATCTATCAAACATATTATGTGTGTATTTCACTGATTTCTTTCATAAGAATTAGCTAATTTTCTATTGTGGCATGTAATTTTAAACTTAGAAAATATTTAATATTGTTAACTTTAAATAAAACGATTTATTAGAAACAAAAAATCTCCCTTTTTCCAGTAAGAATATTCCTTTATAGCTCTTTAAATATTTTAATATTTATATCACACATATTCTGCTTTTAAAATAATTTTATTATAATAAAATAAACATGTGATGTCTGTTAGTCTCTCTGAGTCAAAACTGTATATCTCTTAAGTTCAAAGTAGTCCTGTTAATAATCACAAACACAGTATTTCAAAATAAAAAATAAAAAAATAAATCTGTATTTTTTGTTTTATAAATTTTATTAATGATTAGTGTTTAAAAATATTTATGCTGAATTTATTAACTTAGTATTACTTGACTTTTATATTACAATAATATTATATGATATTACTATGGTATAATTTGTAGTAAAAATGCCATAAAAGATTTTTTATTTGAGAATTATTTTTACTATTTTTAAATGATTTTTGTTTACAAATGAATTAAGAATGAATGCAAGGAACATCATACTAATATTGTACATACATTTTTATTTTACTTTATGAATGTTATTATTTTTCTCTTGTAAAATATAAAAAATTATTGATGTCCATAAATTTTATTTTAAAAGCTATAGTTTATTACAGTAAATAAATTATAAAAGTATTTGTAATCTTATCAAAGAAAGGTTAATATTTGTAACAATATAACTGAGTATTTTGTATTACAGATTGGTAATTAAAATTACCCATTAGGTATTTCATTATCTTCATGGGAAGAACTAAATGTATATTTGCAAATATGTATTTCATATAATTTTTATACATCAAATTACTGAATTACTTTTATATCTATTAATTATATATTTTTTGGTAAAATTTGCACTTTATTTTTTAAACTGTTTCTAGCCTGATATCTCACTTTAATAGGAAAGTCGTGTTATTCTTTGATTATGTCAGACTCGCATATTTATAGAATTGATGCTATATTTCTAAGGGGGTCATGATATTTCAGAATGGGCTTCTTTAAAAAATCCGATCTTGGAGAACTGAGTGCTTTAAGTTTATTAGAAGTGAAGTGAATGAGTGCATGTTGTGACATATATGCAGGTGCAAAACTGGTAATTAATCATTTTGTTATTTAAAACTGCGTACGTTGTGTCCTAAAAACTATTTTTAAGTTATATTAATGAAGTTACAAAACATAATTCCATTTTTCCTTTCATTAAATAAATTTTTTACATGTTTTTATGTTAAAATATTTGTTTCAATTTAGTTGGGTTATAAAATTGTGACTATTATTTGTTTTATTCTGTTGAAATATTAATTATGACTTAAAAAAATTAGTCTATCAATCATTTATTTACTTATCTTTTCATCGAATAATATTTCTTTTTAACAGAATTTAAGGTGATTTCATTTCATATGTAATATAGGTAGTTGTGAAACCTTAAAATAGTTACACTATTCTTCTATATTTCTATGGCCTTGTATTTTAGGTAAAAGCACACCTGTTGATGATACATATGATGTCATGTATAGTGTACCCACATTAAAAGAACTGGGTGTTGACACTACTAATTTGAATATTTGTTTGTATCCTGGAGGGGAGTCTGAAGCCTTGGAACGCTTGACTAGGGTTCTTTTAAAAGAGGTTTAAAAATGATTTTTTTTTTTTTTTTGCTTAGTAAAATCATTTATTTTCAACTATTAATTTTTTTAAATATTGGTGTGCAAAATTTTCTCTATTTTCTTTAGGCATATATTTGTAAGTTTGCTAAACCAGATACGTCTCCAAATTCTTTAGAGCCAAGTACTACAGTGTTGAGTCCTTATCTAAAGTTTGGTTGTCTGTCTGTTCGAACATTTTATTATAAAGTCAGAGATGTCTATTTAAAGAGCAAAGTATGTATTTTTAGTTTCAAAATTGAAATTTGATACATAGATAATGTATAAAAATATGTTGGATTGAATGGAAACCAAACAAAGTGTAGGAATAAATTTATTATATTTGATTTAATATTTCTCTTACTATTTATTTTTGAATGATGTTCGTTAAGTTTTTAGTTATATTAATACATAGAACTTGTAGTCAAAAATAGCTTTATCATTAAAATATGTAGACTTTACCCGAATTTAAAATATACATGTATTTTAGTTTTAGTGAAGATTGGTTAAAAAATTTTATTAAAATTGCATAACATATACAAATTAGTATAAGGAAAAAGTTATTTAAGAGGAATTTACATGCAGTATTCTTATTACATACAAATAACATACATAAATATCATAGAAAATACACTAATCATCATCCATGGTAGCAGGAAACCGCCTATCCTAAAAAAGCTATATTCTACATATGCCACATATTTTTTCTCTCTATACATGTTAAAGAATAGTTGGTTGCTTTAAAGCTGAATAATATCAAAACAGTTATATTGGGAATATTAAAGAAGTATTGAGATGTAAATTTACCCTTGAGTTGCATTATGGTTTTATCAGCAATTCATGATGTGCAATAATAAGAGATAACTGCTCTTTGACTTCACTAATAAAGTAGCATTTGGTTTTTTACCACCAAGTAGTTTCCTTCAATAATCTTTGCAGCTTTTACTGAAAATATATCATTGCAAACAATTTATCAAAAACCTTAATTGTGTGATGAATTATAATGACCTATGGTTTTTTTTATAACTCTAGTTTTTGCTCACTAAAAATAGCTTCTTTAAATTTTTGCAGATGAATTAATGGAAATAAGAGGGTTATTATATTTTTATAGAAATTAAGATTCACATTGCTGAATGATTGTTATTACTTCATCTGGAAAATTGATATCACTAAGATATTTTGATAGTAATAAAGTTTTGTAATGATATAATAATTAAAAAAAGGTTGTTCACACACACATGTATGTAATCTCTAGAGTTATATTAATATTATTTGCATGAAGGATGAGATTTTTTTATACATCTATTATCTCCAGGGGCCTGTTTGCTATAGTTTTATGTTAATAGTTAATAAGTCCATCCGCTCATGATAACTTTATTCATAGTGAAATATATTTGTCTGCATTCTTAATTTTCTGCCTTGATTTGGACAGAGAATGTATAAGACTGCCTTGATATTAGCAGGTAGCCATCACGTATGGAATTTCTTTAAGAACATGACAACCTAAATCAAAATACACTGTATGGGTTGATCATAAGTGGTCATTTTTGTGTATTTCTGTATTGTCTGTTGCGTCAGGAGCAAACTTCAATACAGGTAAGTTTCTCTGTTCGGGAGTGGCAAGAGATGAAAAAGATAGAATGATGGTAACAGTTGTGTTTTTGAAAATATCTATTGCAAAAGAGATAAGTGTTTTAATGTTTGTGATGTGCTGTGCTGTTTGATTTAAATAAATATTAATCTTTTTTTCAATGTTGTCTTCTATAAACAAAACTTGCTTGCAGTCAGTTTTACGGTAAATCCTAATAGAAATTATAACACTGCCACTTTAATATCATTAATAGGTATTCTTATGCGTTTATTAGTTTTTTTACTGTTTAACAATATATGGAGAATTATATACTTTCAATAAAATAGTATTCATAATAATTAAATATGCTCTTTATTTCTATTATTATGTATTTATAAATCTGTATTTCAAATTAGAAAGATTTTCCTTTTATTAAAGCTTTTTGCTGTGTTTCAATTTTAGATTTTTGTATAGATTCTTATTAATGTAAGTTTTATATTTTAAAAATATTTGAATTTTTTTATGTATTCCATCATATTAGCTATTAAGATATTGTAAGAAGTTTAGATTTTTTGTTTCAGACAAAAATGAGGTTAGATTATAGTGTTAAACATAATAGCAATAAATTGAGTTTTATTCGCTATGTTTGCAAGCATTTTTATCAAAATGATTGTATGAAATTTTCATAGTTTAATGGTAAATGAGATCCAAATATGGTCCATTACTCTTAAAAAAGTCTGTTCAAATGGATGTTAAGAGAGAGAGAAAGGATGCACTTTTTTTTTCTTGCTTACTAAATATAAATAAAGTGATAAACACAAGACATTAATAAAATGTATTGCATAATATTTATATGAATATGTTCTATATATAACATCAGTATTAAATATTAACTTTAAAAGTCATTCAAATTGATTTATTGAATTATGTATTACGCCATGGTGTAGTATAATGATGCAAAATACAATCTAATAATTTTAGCCGTTTCTATAAAGGTTTTTTAATTTTTTTGTTAAATTTCTTATGAAAGTATCTAATTTAGTATGCTTCAATTTTTAACTATAGAATGGTTACACAAAGCCTCCAGTGTCTCTTCATGGCCAATTATTGTGGCGAGAGTTTTTTTATACTGTAGGATCTGCCACACCTAATTACGATCGAATGATTGGAAATCCAATTTGTACACAAATACCATGGATTGAGAATAAAGCATATCTTGATGCATGGGCTCATGTAAGTTTATTTTACTTAGAAATATGCTTTTAAACTCCTAAAATGCATTTTGTAATGTTTTCTGTATTTAACAATACAAAACATTTTTGATACATGTTTACATGTTTTATTTATTTAATAGTTAATCAAAATAAATAAAAAATTTATTTTGATATAAATATTGGGGAATTTATTATTTAAATACGTCATTTTTTAAAGCTTTTTATTTTTGACATCTTTTAATGCAATGGAATTAATTAGTCATAGAAACAATAAATCAGTTAATGATCAATTATTTACTAAGTTAAAGAAACTAAATATTTTGCTTATAAAATGCTTATTGAAACAAACATTGAAAGTCAAATGAAATGACAATTACCATTGTTGTGGGAATTTAATTTTTAACATCTATAATTTTTATCTTTAATTTTTATTTTTAATTTTTATCATCTTTCATCTTTAATTTTTATCAAGTATCAAAGGAATAGTTCGATATTTATATTTTGTTTTAGTTGTTTTAAGATCATTTAAAAATGATACATTGATTTTTCTTTTACCTATATATTTTTTATAGAACCAAAAGTTATTTTATCCCTTAGAAAATTTCTCTCCTTTAAGTATTACATTATATGCAAAATCATATTTTATGCATTTAAGAAGTAATTTGTTTATTAGTACATATATGCAAAATTAATAATTATTTCATTGATCTTTAAAATATTTAGTTCTTATTTATTAAAAAGACTCAAAGCATTACAAAAACAGCAGAAATTAAATATTACCATGTTGAAATTACATTTTATTATCTGATTTTTCCAATGACTTATACAATTAATGATTATAGAACAATAATTTTCTAATGATGTGGCTTTTATTTTTATTTAAAAAGCTATTTTCTAATTTTCTATATAGAATATTTTTAATGTAGTAAGTTTATATTTAACAATATAAACTTATTAGTTATTCTTTTTTCTTTGATTGAAAAAATTATAATATATTCACTACCTTAATTTGCTGTGAACCAAATAGGAATTATGCCAGATTAAGGGCATGTTTCTTTATAAAGAATTTAAATAGCTTTAAGTGGATAAAATTATTAAAGATTTTATTTAATATAATAAAATGTTGAATAAAATAAAATAATAAATGCAAAAAAGCTTTAAATATGATGAAGTTTTATTTCCTCTTTTCTGTGAATGATATTTCAGATCTCAAAGCTTTAATTTGATCTAGTATTTTCATCCAATAGGATACCTTTTATTCTTTCTTTTTGCATTCCTTATTTTAAATGTAGTGCTTAATGAACTCTTATCATAGAGGTCATTTTAATATTTTATTGTAATAGTATCATATCAATAAAGACATATCTATTTAGTTATATGATTTGATGAAACAAAAATCCTATTGAATTTTGTTCAAATTAAAAAATTTAGTTATAAAATCAAAAGCTGGTATTTTATTCAGTCTTACAGAATTATAATATTATTAACCTTTTAAAATATTAATACTATACTTAGAGATGGAAATAGTTATCTCACAATCTGATGGTAATATATAGTTAAGTACATAAATAAAAAATATATCAATTATTTTATTTGTAAATTACATATTAAAGAGACTAAGCTTCATTTCCTATGAAAATAACAAATTATTTCAAAACTGTTCAAGAATATTATTTTTTCAGAATAACTCTAGTTTTGTGTTTATAAACTTCAATGTAAAATTTTTATTCTTTGCATGTTTTCTTTGATGTTCAAAAGTAATCTTAAGATTACAATTTTTTTAGGCACAAACTGGCTATCCTTTTATTGATGCCATTATGTCTCAGTTGAGGAGAGAAGGATGGATACATCATTTAGCTCGACATGCTGTCGCTTGTTTCTTGACCCGAGGAGATTTATGGGTTTCATGGGAACATGGAATGAAGGTCTTGTTGTTCTTAGCTTAATATTTTGCCTCAATAAAATAATGGTTATAGATTAAGTACATAATCTGATATATCATAGTTTAATCTTCATAAGATTTTCAATGAATATTTTACCAAAATCATAGTTTTCCAATTTTCTAAATATAAGTTTTTGTTTCTTAACTTAACTTACATTTTTTTAGATTATTCTATTTTAATAAATGTATGCTTTACTTGTTTTTATGATGATGAAAGTTAGTTAAATTATTTAACCAAAGAATTTAAATATGTATATATTTTCATCACTAATATTATATTTGCTATAATGCTATACATGCTTTTGTTTTTTAACTATGAAGTTAAAAAATGTATCATTTGTTATTATATCATTTGTTATTATATCATATTTTATCCAATGAACTTTTTTTTTTTGAGCGAAACAGTCTATGTAAAATAAAAGCTTGCTTTTTTATATGGTATATGGTAACAATATAAAATAATTGGTAGTTTCTTCAATATAAAATAATTGGTAGTTTATATTAAAGAAAAAAACTTTAACTCAAAAGATGACATTTTGCTTAATAACATTTTATCTAAATAAAAAAAAAACGCAATTTGTTATGTATATGTGCCTTATTCCAGTTTATTTAAAATTAATTAAACTAAATATGCAGAAAATAAAAATTAGTTTAAAATATATTTCAACTGTTATACAATTAGGGAATACTTCATTTCCTAAAATTAAGATGCAATTGTTTTGTTAGGGCAAAAATCAAAATAATTAACAACTTTTTCATATGAATTTTTGTTAAAAATATTATTTTATTTTCTGAATTGAATTTTGATAATAAAGTAATTATATTTGTGAGAAAGTCTCAAGTATATATTGCATTTAAATTATCTAAAATTTTAATTGTTATTTTTAATAAATGTTTAGCTTTAAACTACATAATTTAAATATGTTTAAATTAGCTTTAAAATCTAAATAAATCTTAATTATAAATCCAAAATTTTCTTTATATAGAATAAATTTATTTATTCACGAAATACAAACTGCATGATTCTTTTTTTCAAGATAAAAAAATATTGTAAAAAATTTCATAGGCATTTATTTAAATTTTTTTTTCTTACAAAAGGTATTTGAAGAATTACTCTTGGATGCTGATTGGAGTCTAAATGCTGGAAACTGGATGTGGCTTTCTTGCAGTGCTTTCTTTCATCAATATTATCGTGTATACAGTCCTATTGCATTTGGTAAGAAAACTGACAAAAATGGCGATTACATAAGGTACGTGTGTATTTTGTTCATTATTTCAAAGTAGCATTATTTTTTTTTAACGTATTGAATTTTACAAATTATTTTAAATGATATTTTGATTATTGATTTTAAAGACGATTGTTATAAAAGAGGTTATCTAAAATTTTATAAATTATTATTTTTTTAATATTATCCATAGGATTTATTATTTTTTATAATAATACTTAAGATTGATTTTCTGTTGTAGAATAGGTTCTTTCATTCACATTCATTGAAAACTACTTCATAACATGATGTTATTTTTCCAACTAGAATGAATGTGATGCTTTTAAAGAAATTTCTCATCACGAAAATATTCAAATGTTATGTTTTTTATCTCATGAAGATATTCAAATAATGTAATGAATTATCCAACCAGTATTGAATAAAAGAAAAATTAATTTATATATATTGGAGCTTCAATGAATTTTTTTAACATATATAGGGTTAAATCTGGTTTTTAACCTATATTCGGTTTGGCCGTACATTGCACACTTTGATGAATTGTAAGGTCTTATGGCCATGTGCCAAATTTGAAGAAATTAGTCTGAATCTACAGTTTCTTGAGTATGATTGATTACTTGCCATCAGATATATGCTGCATCTTATAAAGAATCTTAAAAAAGAGATGAATACTGTTTATACTGTCTAATATATTTATTATAAAAAATTTTACATCTTGATTTGAATTGAACCTAATTATTTAATTTTAAATCCATTTCTATCCATTTTAATTAAGTTTTATTCCCCTGTCTATAATATTACTGAATAAATGATTCAGGTTATTAAAAATTATTTAAAATAGATATATACTTTAATGTATAATTGACTTCAAGTGCTGGATATGTA
This sequence comes from Latrodectus elegans, assembly GCA_030067965.1. NCBI lineage: Eukaryota > Metazoa > Arthropoda > Arachnida > Araneae > Theridiidae > Latrodectus > Latrodectus elegans. The sequence continues at coordinate 36,987,589 of CM057813.1, forward strand.
GTCATTCACTAACAGTAAAATTTCAGTGCTTGTAATTTCGTTTTGTTAGAAAACAGCTTAATAAAAATTATTAAAAAATTAATCATTGTTTTTTAAGTATTTCTTATAATATATATTTAATAATATCAAAAAATGTAGCCATATTGTTTCATTTCTAAATGAAAATAGATGTTTTGTGTGCATTTAAGTAAGAGGTCAAAAAATTTACATGGTTTTGAATTGTAAATATAAGCAGGTATGCCAAAATAAGAAAAATTATATGTATATTTTCATTATATAATCATTACAATTAGTTCAATGTAATCATAACAATAATGTTAAGATTACCATGTCAAACTACCACAAACAATAATTTCTACATAATTTCTAATTATTTAAAATGTGAATTATTAGCATAAAAATTTTAATCAAATTATATTTTTCATGAAATAATTAAAAATGAAATATATTTATTGAATTTGACAGATCTTACTTCTAAATACTTTTCATAAAATTCTATAATTACTTTATGTTTTAGGAAATATGTTCCTGTATTAAAAAAGTTTCCACCAGAATACATATATGAGCCTTGGAAAGCACCTAAAAAGGTAATAATAAAGTTTAATATTCCAATATCCTATTTCATATTTGCTTTTTAATTTCAAATTAATTTTAATACATACATATAGGTGTTTGATTAAATTTCATCAACTTTGAGAAAAATAAAAAAATTTCTGTGATACATTTTTGTTTAGTATTTTTGAAAAGATATCAATTTAAAATAAATGTTCAATTTTTTCTTAAAATTATGGAACATTACATATAATTAATGCTGTTTTATTTTTGTATTGTTTAAAGTTTAGGTTTTGGGTGTTAAAATTATTAATAATTATGAATAAATTTTTAGCTTCAAGAACAACTTGGCTGTGTTATAGGAATAGATTATCCACTACCAATTGTTGATCATGATAAAATCAGAGTTGAAAATCTTAGACGAATGGACTCTGCATACAAAGCTAAAAAAGGAAAAGGTAATTTTTCATATTTAAATAATTATACTTTAATATTCGAATGTAATTATAATTAAATAGTGTATGTGTAAATACAAAAATTTCTCAATCAGTTTAGATAAAATTTATTTCAATTAATCAGTACGAAGACTTCTTATTAAAAGCGAATAATTTATTATTCTGTGAAAAGTATTGAATATTGCTTGTTAAATTTATATATAATTTAAAAAAAGCATAAAAACCATTTCAAATGAACAAAAATAATAAAACTACCATTATATTAACATGTTTAATATGGGTATTTATCACTTTTAAGGAAAGCCTAAGCATGTCACAAATGCAACATTGTAAATAATTGCATATTAAAAATTTTTACGATCATTAAATTTGTTTGGTACAGATATTCAATGAATAATTAGCAATTATTTTATAACATATAAAATTACATAATTCAATATGCTTTTAATTTTCAAAACACACAAAAAATAATTTTCCAGAATTATTCACCTTTAGTTCCATTTTTTAAAATGAAACATAAACAAGTAAACATTAAACGGAAAAGACATGCTCAATGAAAGAAGATTTAGGCACAGTTTTCTAAAAAATTTAGAAACCTTATCAATTTTTATTGATAAAATATTATCTTTATTGATTTTATTGCATGGCTATTTCTGAAATTTCATAGGCTCTGTCCATATTTCATAGATGTCTCTACTATAAAGATTCATTAAAATTTAATTTTGAATTCCATTATTTTGTAAAGTCATTATAAGTAATTTAATATTTTACATTCATAATAAAATTTTCAATGTTTATTAATTAATGGAATCATTTGATGAAAATTAATAAATAATATAAATAAATATAATGAATGTGTATTAAAATCCAATGTGTAAGATACCTATAAACAACACTCACAGTATTTTATTTGATAATATGATTATATGCAAATTCGCCTTTGTATATAAATTTCTGATGAATTATCTCACATTCTTAAGAAAGAATATTTGTTTTTAAACCTTGACTGAAATTTAGAATTTTAAGTGCAAAATTTTATAACATATAAAATTAACAGACCTTGTAAGTGCAAAATAAGAGATATCAAAGCTAAATTCATAAGAATACATAAAGTAAGATTATCAGTTTGAAAATACAACCTTGTTTTGGATGCGAATGATATCTCAGTAGAGGTTCTCATTTACAGAATATTGAACACATAATTTTTTAATTGAATCATCTCCATGATTGTTAACAAATTTTGATACATGTTATGGTAGTGAATGAAAGATATTTTATATTATGTGTCATTGTGGATTATGTCAGATGAATTATATTCTTGCATGATCCTTCTTGTATTAATTCCATAGTTGTGGTTCTGTTTTTTGGTATCACTTGACATGATTATCCTTTTGATCTCTTGTATAGGTAATCTGTGTGTACAGCAGTTCTTCCATGCCTAAATTCTAAACTATTTTTAAATAATTCTGATTTGTTTTATGAAGTAAACTGAAGTTTATGTAATATTGAACTTTGCCTGGTGGCTGAATTTAAAGCATACTGAATTTTTAAGTTAACTTAATTTTTCAGGATGATTGTTCTACTTTATCCTATAAAATTAATTAATAAATTTCCTATATAATCCTAAAATACAGTGCATATTGTTTTTTTTTAAAGGTTTTAATTATATTACTGCTAATATGTTATTAGTTTGCTATTGATTTTCATAAACACAACTAAATGCATTTCTGTAACAAACAAATTATTTATGCTTCATTAAAATTGTAAGCTAAATCAAAATATCAGTTACTCTGTTCACAAATAAAAAGAAATATTCCCTTTGTCATGTGACCCTTAGCTTATAAATAATTTGCTTTCAATTGCGTCTTCTGGAGGAGTGTTTTTCTATTCAAAAGTTTTTTTCTACTTTTATAGTTGTGTCAACAGAAAGTAAGTTGACAACGAGATTTTTGAATTTTCGGCAGTCTAGCATGGGATTTTACGACCTACGACTAGTGCCATTTCTTTTTTTGAAACTCGAGTTTTCAATCGCCCCACGCGACACCCTCTCCTATTCTAAGTTGCCTATGAAACATGTTTTATGATATACCTATTTTATTCATGAGTTTTGTATTATAACAAGATTATATATGCCTTTTTATAATCAGAAAGCGCCGATAATATTGACGAAGACAATCATCATTTTTACAGGCAATGGCAAATCTACCGATTCATCGAAAACTGATTCAGCAGCAGAAAAAACAAAGTCAATAAAAGCTGGAAGTTACAGAAATAAAAGGAATTCTAAGGGAATCTCTGAACCTAAAATTACCAAATTTTTGAAGAAAAACTAATGTGATATTATATATGGAATATCTAACTCTAAGATATTTTTTATGAAAATAAAATCTTACTATGCGATAAAGAAGTTTCACATAAAGTGTGTACATTATTTAATAAATCTGTTTCCATTAAACTATCTGCTATATATTGTAAATACTTTATGAAAAATAAAGATATTATTTGCTTTTACTTTATTTCAAAAATTGAATCCTTTCTTTTGTAAAAAAGGGGTCATTTTAGTTTCCTAATGAAACAATGGTTAATGATATTCAAGATGATTATTATTTTATTATCATGCTCAAATTATGATAAACATTTTAATAAAATCTGAGTTTAAAAATATTATCATTTTTTAAATTGCTTATATATATTCGAATTAGTTATTCAATATGTAACAACATGCAAATTTAATGTAATAATTAGTATTGAGTTTATTTTATAATGGGATTTAAATATCTAATGACTACTAAAATGTGAAAATGTAAACATTTTATGAATATTTGAAATAATTAAATGAATTTTTCCTATATAAATATTAAACAAAATATTTAATGTGTATTCTAATAATGCTATTTTTTTATGTTACGAATTATTTCTTTGTAAAAGCTGATGGCTTTTACTGTTCTCACTTAGTTTATAATTATTATTCAATATAGTACTCATGAAAAGAAAATTGTCAGAAGAAAGAAAGATTTCTAAGACTAATGTAAGTGTTCACAATTATTTGAAACTTTCAAGCTGATAATAAATTCAATCTTCAAATACAGGAAACTTAAAAATCTCTTGAAAGGAATGAAAATTTTTTAATTAATTGTTTTTTCTGATTTTAATTCAATTACTTCTCTAATATATTATTTTTATTTTTAAAAGATTTAAAGATTACAATTTTTGGAAAATATTAAAAAAATATAAAATATTTATAAATTTGAATAATTTGGAAAAGATAACCAATAGTAATTAAAAAGGGGTGAACACATATAATAAAGCTTTTAATCCAATTATTTCTATATTTAAAGTTTGCATTGAAAAAGTTAGTTTTAAGATTTTGATGGAAAGCATAATTTAGACCTAATATATTTCTTTTTAAGATATTATCATAGTAAATTAGAAATAAAACATTTTAGAAATAGAATTTATAAAATTCAGTCAGCCTGCCAACTTGTCTAGTGGTCAGCGTGTCTGACTACAGATCGGGATGTCATTGGTTCGAATCCATGGATGTACTTTCTAACTCTCTATCCTGTCTTTGTCCTTTCCTTGTGTGTAAAGAGGTGTCAATGGTTGCCTACCCTATAAACGGGTCAATATGGCATGTGTGTGTATTGAAGAAGTCAATCACCGCACAAAATTAGGTTCAGTTGGAAAAGTGGAGCAGTGCACAACAATTTGCCAGCCTAGCTGACACATGAGAACAACAATAAAATTCAGCCAATAAAAGTTATACACTTTAGTTTTAACTTTCATATTTAAAATAATCAATATAAAAATAAAATTTGTACATCAAATTGTTACATCAAATTTGTTCTGAAATTATATGAGATGATTTTATGTCTCAATCTTGGAATATTTTTTGCTAGATAATGTTAGTTGGCATCCATTTATAATAATAGATGCTACTTGTGTCTGTTTTGAGCGTTTAATTGCAAAAGGAAAAGTGATGATTGAATATTATAGGCATAATATTTAAGTCAAAGTAAAAATTTGAATTTCAACAACTAGGAATATTTTTTAAAATGTATTAATTACTGAAAATCAAATATTTATTTTCATATTAATAATTTTTTTTATTATTTTAAACAGGTAAAAAATGTGTGTTCTGTATTTGTTATGTATACCCTTGACGCAGACTATAATCACGCCATTTTCAGCAACCTTTCTTCTTGTAAGTCTCAATGTTGTACTCTTACTCAAAACCACGCTGCGAATACACGCAACAAAATAACCGCTTTATTTACAATTCTTTTGTGTTTAATTAACACAACCTCCGCACAAAGTCTTAACTAAAACTGGAAAGCTAGCGATTTTGTAATTTCAGAATAAAATAAATATACATCCTAATTAGTTTTGGGATACAAATTTTAATATAAAATAAAAGTAATTAAAGGAATTTATATAATTAAAAGTGTTAGGATGAAAATATTAAGTGTACAAGCTTCCACTTCGAAAATAAGTGTAATGTTAATCTGTGAACAAAAGAATAAAAATGATTATTAGAATTTTTATGTAAATTATAGTATTGACACAAAATTGAATAGATAATAAATGAATTAATTGATGAATCTGGAAAATAATTTGAGAAATAAATAATAAAGTTATGACAAGACAAGTTTTTGTAGGACGGAAATTGGTACGTTTCATAAAACTTAGAAAATGCTCTTCAATGACTTTATTCATCTGCAGCATAGGTTCCCAAAGAGGTCCAGGTGGACTCCCAGGGGTCCATAAGAGACCACACGGGGGTCCACGTAGACCTGAAAAGAGAACAGGGGTTCCCAAGTTGTAAATGGGGGACCACAAAAAATTTTATGGTTTTCATAATAAAGAACAAAAATTTTGGCTTGTATTTACCTATCAACGTAAGCGGGTAGCATCACTTACTAGGTAGGTACACAAAAATATTCGAGACTCAGTTCACACACAGAATTGGATAGAACAATAGATAGTACAAGTGTACACCACATGTTAGACTTGAAAAGTCCCGCCCCTGCGCCCGCTCGTCCGGGATGCTTACTTAGACCTGCAAAGGGTAAGCAGGAGGTCTACCGATGTAGAAGCAGGGGGTCTACCGATGTAGAAGCAGGGGGTCTACCGAAAGTAGTAAAACTTTGAAAACCGGTCCACAAGTAAAAAAAAAAAAAAAAAAAAAAAAAAAAAAAAACTTTGGGAACCTATGATCTACAGTGATGCTATTATATTAAAACTCATTGTATTTCTTTTAGCTGGTTTCGCATATTATGAAATAATAATATTTGTTATATACTTACAATATTAATATTTGTTATTTAATTCTTTGTTCAACCTTTTAATATAGAAAAAATAAATACAAAATATATGTGAATACATAATTTATGTTCATTCACATATGTACTGCCTTTCTGAATGATGACAATACCCTGATTTTAGAACTGTTTCTTGAGTATGGAACTTGAACGTTTATCCAGGCAATAAGCTGCAAGAAATGCAGATTTAGTAAATTATAGGAATAGCCAAAGAGTCAAAACTTTATGTCCATTATCGTATTATGATATCTACGAGGTTTCGTCCTCCTTGATAACGCAAAAGTCATGTGATCCTGCGAAACTATAAATTTTCGCACATGATATGATACATTTTATGACAGTGTATATTTACATTGGCAAAGACAATTGATCTAGATATTTTATCAGTGAAGATTCAGAAGGTGCGTCTCTGAAATTACCTAAATTGTCAGTTGTTTGCGAGCTATCATTGTGAATTCCAGTGAAAAATATTCAAACGAATGATAGTGAAATTGAGCAGCAGAAGCCACGATGGTTTACACATTAAAAAGCACATCATCAGAAATAAGTTAGAGGTTCTTCCGATTGGTAAAATAAGATCGGGGGCAGACACTGGCTCCCAGTTCTGGCGTAAGGTATAGGCGTCTTCCAGCAAAATAGAGAAAATTCTACCTATTTTTCAAATTTTTGTATAGAAGAAAGAATTTGTTAAAAAATTTTTTAACAATCTATCGAGAATAATTTTAATTTTCTGCATTTCATTTTCACAAATTTTTCTATAATTTTTTTCGCGTCTACTTTGACAGGTTTCATTTTTAATGAGAAGCAAAGCTTGATTTATGCGCATTTTTTGCGATACACGTAACCATGAATTTGTTTCGATCAATTTTAATTTGGTGAATGAAATGTTTCGCTACTAGCAACAGTAACAAAGATGCTATATAGTATTTTTAACATGATTTTCAAGTTCGAGAAGCACAAATTATTGGACGCAATTAAGTTCAGATCATCAAATTGGTCATTCACACACACCGACTGTAAAAATGCTTTTCGAAATTGTTTCGGAATATCTTTTGATAAGATTAACTCTAATATTAGACTACGAAATTCTGCAAAAATATTGATAGAGATGCTTGGAACTGAAGTCTGAAAAGTAAACGTGTTCTCAAGATTTTCCGGGCTTTGTTTTTCTAGCAGCATAGTTCTTGGATGAGAAAGTGCGCACTTCGTATTTAGTTTAATATATCTCTTCCTCTCCGGTGACTTGGTAGCATCACGCCGCATCCAGTTAAGATCAACAAATTGAAGCATCATTTGTCACGTGTAATTATTGGGTGGGTGATCACTAATCAAAACTAATTTTATTAGTTTCATCTAAACTAACAAAATTAGCTTAGATGTCTGTAACTATCTGAATTTAAAAAAATCCTTAGTGTTAAGCTATTTTTCTTTGTTACTTTTTAAAATAATAAAGAAAATAATGTTAGTAACAGTCAAAATTTTTGATAGGTTAAATAAAAAATATGTTAGGTAGAATAAATGAAAAAAGAATCAGGAAAACAAGAAGAGTATCAAGTGAAAAGAACAAGAAAAAGGGATGACTGAAATATGAAAAGGGACATATTTTGATATTTAAATGTTCAGAAATTTTCTCTGATTCATCCAGGTTATTAAGAAGCAGTTACTGCAAATTGAGTCTGGATTTTATGAAACGAATAAAATCCAGACTCAATTTGTTTACATTACATTAAAAAAAAGTTTACATTAAAAAGAGTTTACATTAAAGAAATTTCAAATGTTAAGAAGATATTTCACAAATTACGAAAACAGAATGCATGACCTAACTTTTAAATGCTTAATCCTTTGAAATATTTTATTTGTTAGAAAAAGTCCTTCGCAAAAAAAAAAAAAATTAATAAATAAATAAAAACTGTTTATTATAATAAAGTGAAATATCTCATTCATAAAAGTTTTAATTAAATCATAGCAAGCTTTAATGCAGGAGTTCAGTTTTTGTTACTCTTCAAATTTTTTAGTTGCCAGATTTTGTTTTTCTCGTGTTTACGTCATATATATGCTTCTTTTCAGTGGCAACAGCATTTTTAGTTTCACTTCAATTTAATTTTACTTTTAAGAACAATTTGAGTTTGTAGCATTTTTCAATTTGCATGTCGCTGTCTTATTTATTTATTTTTTTAATCGGATGTGTAAAGCGTGGCAATTTAAATCCTGTTTTTTCATATTTATTTTTTATTTCACTTCAGATGTAACGCGAAATATAAATATTATCTTTTATATTGAAATATATTATTATTTTGCTGTCGGTATAGTGTCGGAATTTCAATCTTGTCTTTTATATTCATTTTGTATTTCACTATGGATATTGTGCTAGAAATTAAACTGTGACTTATACATTCATTTTGGATTTTGTTGTGCATGTAGAGCGCCGAACTAGAAATGAAAGTAAGAATTTTATTAAAATTATTTTCTGCAGGCATAGAATTCCAAGATTGCATGTTAAGTATTTAAATTTCCAATAATAAACGAAAACATAGAATCATTCTATTTTTTTAATTATTCTAGATTTGTCTACTTTTATGTAGTAATGATTTGTAACATTATATCTTTAATTACTGAATTAGTCTAATTTATTTTTAACTACATGTAATTATTTTTGCTATTTTATTTCCTTTAATTTTAATTTTTAATATTTTAAAATAGAATCGTTAATCAATTCTTATTACGATTGCTATTTTTATATACAATTAGGTTTAACAATTTGAAATCGGTGGGAAACCCCGCATTATTTACATGGTTGTTATTATTGTGTTCTTATTTAGTGTTAGGTCTAGTAATTCGAAATTGGAGAAAACCCCAGTTTTTAACTCCAATTGCCGCCCATTGAATTAAAGCGATTGAATGCTTAGAATTTTCAATATGATTGTTATTTCTGTTTTCTTATTTTAGCAATTTAAAATCGTGTGAAACTCCGTTATTATGAAACCGTTTATTTTGCTGATTAGCGCACGTTCTGGTTGCCATTTGGCGTTGAAAAAAGTCGCAATGATCGCCAATGGGGGAAATATCAATCTAGTTCCCAGGAAAATTAAGTTTCATTGGCTTATTTAGGAGTCCAACCTTCCATACTCTGTCGAAGAATTTGCCTACGGATGAAAGTTTATGTAAAGCGTAGAATAGAAGGCGTTACTATCGTGGAGATCTAGAAAACTTCCGGCACGAAACTTTTTGCTTACTATTCCATTATTGTCTTATACCATTATGCTTGTTTTTTGTAGTTTCCATTACTTTTGAGAAATATTCGTTTAAAAAAGATTATCGTATAAAACTTTTTGAAATGCAAGAAGCAAATAAAGGTAGTAGTTGTTGCATAGCATTTGATTGCAATATGCGAGCTGGAACAAATTTACTTTCGCAAGTGAAATTATTCAAATTTCAAGTGGAACCCGATTTAAAATCTTTAATTTAATTAGCTTTATATTAAATCAACTCTTAAAAATAAGACTTAAATTTTAATTGCAATCAAAACCAAAATTTCTTTGAAATATTATTAAACAAGTAAATAAACACGTCATAATTTTGTTCTACTCATTAATGATACCAGTTCATATATTCTAGCATGATCAACAAAATTTTAATAAAATTTATAATACTATAAATGAAAGTATAAACAATACTTTGCTTAATATTTGAAATAACTTATTGTTCAATCAAGCGCAAAATATATTTCGTGAAATTTTGGAATAAATGCTTAAAATCAAAAATTAGTTAAAGAAGAAAATGGTTAACAAATGAGATAAATAATAACAAGAGTTAGATTGTGGGTTACAATATATCAGTCATCAACAATTGATCCTAATATCGCTAATAAGAGCAATTCCCCGCAAAATATGGTAATCCATCAAGATTATTTAAGTAAAAATTTAAAAAAAAATTTTAATTTACGGGATCACTACTGATTGCACTCTTAATAAAAGTTATGATTTTAATGGATAAAATAAAAAAATTTCGAAAACAGAAATAAAGATCTAAAAATATTTAAATAAAAATTTTTGCGATTCCATTGATTTTCAATGGGAAGAGAGAAAACCGGAAAAATTTGAGATGGCTTCCGGTCACTTGAGGATAGTTTTTGCTGACATTGAAAACTCCATCCATATCAATGAAAAGTAAGGCAGGGGATTGCTTTAGAAATAAACCTTGATCAACTACAAATTCTAAAACTCAGTAATTGCTTATTTCTGTGATCTTAGCGGAAACCCTATTGTTCAGGCTGAGGAATTTGTAGAAATGTCACGATTCTTTGAAGAATTATTTTTTCCTAGGTTTTTCCTAAGCAGGAGAGAAAACTAATGGGAATAACAGGATCTTTATTTGGTTTTTGAATCAAAGTAATACCTGCTGTTTTCCAGGAGGATGGGAAATAGTTCATGCATTGAAAATATTGTGTTATACATTAACAAAATGCATTGAAGTAATTTTTTTTATCGTGAAATTTGTTATTTCATCAGTGCCAGGATCTGCTTTTTTATTTAATTTTCAGATTATAAGAATTTCATTAAACCAAGTATTTCCAGTACTATTAAGAGGAGAATCCCAGCCCAGAAGTGAAGTTGGTGGTCGAACAGAGCTGTTCCGAGTGAAATAGATACATCTGCAGTCTGAAACAGTGAAAGGAAAGAGAAGGACATAAACAATTCATAAGTTGTGGCTTATCTTGGATAAATATAACAGGAATTAAAGATAAATTAAATATAGATATTCACGTGGTGGGGAAGGAAATTTTCATAAAGAGGTGGAGTTTAATTTGTCTTGGATAGAACCGCCAATCAGCGTCATGTATTAGGGAGATAACTACAGAACTTTTAATAAAATATGCATAGAAAGCCAGACAGTTGACTGAATCATTTTAATCTCGAATTTAATGTAATACAATTTCTGGGGAAAGAAGTCCTGATAAATAATAAAAAAATTGTAGAATCAGTGTCAAAATATCCTGTTCTAAAAACAAATAGAGCAGGGAGAGCACCTGGGAATCTGGGTTAACTATAAATTATATTTACAACACGGATACTAACGTTGAAATATCTGAATAAAAATATACTAACAAGGATAAAACATTTGAAATTCAAAACTATGTACAACATTGCGCTGGAAAAAGCTACATTTACAGGTGGGAGGAGCTAAATAGTAGGAACTAATCAATGCATATCAGTGTGAGTTGGATGTTGAAGGAAACATATGCAACATAATACTTAATTTCTATTTCTACTAATAGGGCAAGTTAGACAAATATCGGTATTAGAAATGTGCAAATGGTGATTGCCACTGAACAGTATGTTCTCTGCATAAATCAATCATTTGTAGATTTGAGAAGACTGTCAATTCGAGGAGGCCTCAACATATACTCGGATTTTTAGATCATAGTTTAGGGTAGATTTTTGATAGAGGGAATTTTTATGTCATGGTGGAAGGTTTGGTTCGAAATAAAACCAAGGTTTTTTAACAGTTAATCTAAGCATTTTATTTTGTAGGATTTTGATGGCGTCGATTTTGGCAACTTGAACCCAAACTCGATATTCGTAGGTTAACTTGGGTTTAATTATTTGCGTATATATTTAAAATTTGATTTTAAGTGATAAGGTCTTGGAATAGAACAGAGGCCTAACTATTGACAAAGTAAAGATAAATATCTTTGTAATAGACTCTTGATGCTTAGGGAAAACAAGTTTTCTGTCAATGATGACAGCAAATTATTTAGCATAATCCTTCCAGTTAATTTCCTTTTCCAATAAAAAAGATGAGGGGGAAACGTCTAAAGTTGACCCTTAGAAAACATCCCAGAAGTTTTGTCGACATTAATGGCAATCCCCCACCTGTGCGACCATTTCCCCAGATCTTGCAAATAATTCTGAATCCTATTTCAGGCAATATTAATGATTGAGTGTTTGGCCAGGATGGGTGTGTCTTCTATAAAGAGACAGACCATCACATTCGTGTTGGTTTGCCTCTTTGCAGACGATAGAGATGTAGTGCAGATGCACTCTAGTCAGATCTGTTATATAGATGGAAGATCGTAACGGCCCATTTAGAATTTGGATTTTATTGTTACAGTACGTGTCCCTATTTAACTGCAGAGAATCAAATAGCGTATGAGCAAAAACTAAGGCTTTTTCAGTATTGGAGTAGATTACTCATGTGGGAGCACCGAGAGGGGAAATGATGTTGTCCATCCTTTTAAATTTCCTAACATGGTCGTAAATTCAGTTGTATTCTAGGTGAAGGTTCTCCGACCATTGCTTATTTCTAAAATCTTGAAGTTTTCTTTTAATTGGTTTTTGACATTTGTTGATCTTCCTCTTAATAAACGGATCAGCAGTTTCTTGTCAATGTTTTCGTAATCTGTTCTTAGTCTTGATTAACAGCTGAGCTCTGTAAGGAATTTATAATACCTATGGCTGACATTTCTTATAGTGCTTGACGTATTAAGTGCCTATTTGATTTTGCTCTCCAGGTTTGTGATGACATCTTCAACTTCAACCTTAGAGGTGATCCTAGGGTTTCCATTTACTATACCACTGAGATTAACTTGAAATGTATACCAGCTCGTTATAGCAATTGTTCACAGACTCATAGGGAGCGAATTGCAGAAACTAATGTCGAAAATAACCGGATTTGGTCACTGTTTACCTCCTTGATGAACTTGAGAGTGATCTTTAAAAATGATATTAGATTTAGAAAAGGTAATGTTAAGCACTGAAGCAACAGAGCTGCTATGAAAATGAGTAGGATCATCGTGAACAAAAAGTTCCAAATTCTTATCTTCAATAAATTATTTTAGGATCTGCCCACTAGCGTTCTTCTGTCTATTAGGACTGCAGCTGGGGTGGTGGCAGTTGAAATCACGAAACGCGAAAACCGATATCAAATTGTTAAGCTCATTGTAGCTGATTAATTTCTTAGGGTATTTGTTATTACCAGAAAATAAAAATTTACCTTAAGGTCGTAATTCTACATTTTGAAAATCTCACCAAAATTTCGATGCAACAAAATCGCTGAAATTTTAATAATATTTGATTACGATTCAGCGTAATCAGTTATTCATTAACAGATCTAACAATATGCTCCACTAATTTTACAGGTGCAATTTTGCAAAATTAACAAAATATGCCAATGTATGGGTTATGCGTTTCAAACATCAATGGCAAAATAATAAAGTTCATATGTTAAATTATCCATAAAAATATTTGATAAAATTTTATATTAATAAATTACAATCGGCAAATATTCATGTGAAATTCATTTCATGATGGCCACTTAATTTATTATTAATTATCTAAATATAATGAACAATGAGCATTCCTCTTTTCCGTTAATCGCTGTCACCCCTCCTCTAACCTCCCTTGCTGGCTCTGTTTCACAGCCGATGCCGCGGCTGCGGACATATGCTTGTTTTTTAGTCACACTTACTCGGCAAGATAGAAATCCAGTCCATTTTTAGCTTTCGACGCAGGCATTCCATGTTTTACTGCTTCCCACGTTCCTTCAATTGTACTAATATGGTCACCTGTATCCGGGTCCTTGAAATTCAGACTATGATGTACCTTCAGATGCACGAAGCCTTCATAAGAGAGGCAATCGTAGCTCTTCCAACAGTCTGAAATTATTATGGAACACGGAAGAATAAACACTTTGATTCCATTCAACAAAGTATCAGACATTCTATCATCCACAACTTTCATAAAACATTTACCCATCTCACTTTCAATCTTCCCCCCAAACACCCATTTGCCTTCCACATGTTTACCCCGATTAAATTTATGCTTACCTAATTTAATTCAAACCAAATCTAAATAAAAATACATTAGCCACGCCTTCTTATACCAAAAGATCCAATTATGAACACAAGAGAAATAAGATAAAAAAAAAGGGTTAAGATTTTCTTCGTCAACAAATATGGTCGATAATTATTAAAGTTGTTTGCTATAGATTTTTATTATTCATTGTTTAAATTTATTTTAAAGCCTTTATGAATCATTTTTTGAATCATTTTTTCTTAATGTTAAATTTTATTTATTAATATATTTAGATTTTGAAACAAATAAAAGAACAAATATAAGAATAAAATTTTGCTACCACTATTTCTTTAAGTAAAACATTTTTATATAATTTAAAATTACTCTCAGGGTATGCTCTGGTTTCTCTTCATTTAACGTGCTAATCTTTCGCCTTTTACTAAAGATTACCGTGGAGAGGAACATTCTAATGAGCCAAAAACTAATTTTTGGATTCCCACCTCTGGTGGGATTACTTGCAAAAGATAGAAATATTTAAGTTTACTATTGGCGCTTATCAACTGGTTATCTCAGTAATCAAAATTATCAAGGCTTTTATAATCTGATTGTCAAAACAGTCTACGTCGGAAAACATCCTTAAACGCCTGGGGTTAGCCAAGCATTATTTATGCGACGATTCTGGTGCCAGATCTCTTGGGTGTGTTTAAAATTAGATTTGTTCTAGCGCTGCTGGCCAAGTGGGACATGCAATAACAAAGTTTAGTATAATGGTAAGCATTTGTAATAAAATTTATTCGGATAACACACTTCTGAGGATTATCAGTCCGGAAAATTTCTACTATTCTCGTGTTCTGTTTCTATCGTTATATGTGGAAGGTAAAGCTTAGTTCTTTGGTATTTTCGGAGTACATACGTGTTGCAATATTGAGCTGTTAAATGTATGTCATTGCTCAATTATTAATTCAAAAGTATTACTGATTAAATGTGGTTTTTTTTCTGTCTTGAGACCGGATTATTGCTATTTATTGAAGTGTTTCAGTCTAAATTAAGATGTCAAGCTATGAAGTCATGTACACTTTTTTTTTTTTTTTTAAAAAAAATACTTGTTTATCAGTATAAAATTTATGCCTAATTTTTTGATGTTGCAAATAGGAGTAGCATATCTAACCAAGCTTCCTGACTTTCAAACTGTTTCCTACCTAAGAATATTTTTATTTAAAAAACAATAATAAAAAAAACTTGCTTCTGTAAGTAGAGGGGGTTACATAATTTCTAGAATAATATTTTTACAACAATTTCCTAGAAGTATTTAAATTATTTAGTTTTCATAAAAATCTGTTCTCTCACATTTAACATAATATCTTTTTGTAACAAAGTTTTCAAATACAATAAAAATAGAAATAAGTTATATACATTATTTGCACAGGGTGTCTTGTACTTACAATTGGGTGAAATAAATATACATACACAATATTTGAGACAGAAGAAAAAAATTATAAGTTAATTTAAATTATTTGTTTTTACATCTGAGCAGTAAAATGCCAACGAGGATGATGCTTGACTTTCGTATTATAAAAGCCTTGATAATTTTGATTACTGAGATAACCAGTTGATTAGCGCCAATAGTAAACTTAAATATTTCTATCTTTTGCAAGTAATCCCACCAGAGGTGGGAATCCAAAAATTAGTTATTGGCTCATTAGAATTTCGTATTAATTCGGCTTTAGGAACAAACATTCAACAACTCACCAGCTACTTAGGGCGGTGGAATATATCACTGATAATATTAATAATAACAATGCAATTGCATCACTATTTTTGGACGTTGCGAAAGCGTTTGATAAGGTCTGGCTAAATGGGCTTGTGTACAAGCTCAAAAAACTAAATATACCCATGAATCTTATTCAATTAATAAATTCCTATTTGAAGGGAAGAAAATTTACTGTCAGAGTGAATAATGAATATTCTGATGATTATGATATACTCAGTGGGGTACCTCAAGGCTCGATACTTGGGCCCATATTATTCTGCTTATATGTTTATGACATACCTAAAACGGCAGATACTAAACTATTTATATTCGCAGATGACACTGCCATCATGTCATCTGGTGGAAATAATGAAATTGCTGCTAACCCCATCAGAAATTACATACCAACACTTGAGAGATGGCTAAACGAGTGGAAAATAGCTATCAATGCGGAAAAATGTGTAGCCGTCCTATTTGGCAATAAAAGGAAACCAACACCAGAATTCGAAATTAATAGTACCAAAATAAACTGGTCCAATAAAGTAAAGTATCTAGGTTTGATACTGGATCGCAGACTCACCTGGCTCCCTCATATCTCAGAAATAATTAAAAAAGGCAAACAAATGGAGGCAGTATTATACCCACTGATCTGTAGAAGATCAAAACTAACAATTGAGAATAAACTAATTTATATGAGTCTTATTAGACCGATTTTAACATATGCTGTACCCGTATGGGGATATGCGGCGGCCATGCACTATAAAAGGCTACAATCGTATGAAAATAGAATAGTCAGAATGCTAGTTAACGCACCTATATTTTTCAGAAATGAAAACATATTTAGAGAATTTGACATTGAAAATATTACCCAATTTATATTAAGAATTTCAACTAATTTCTATAATAATTTAATAAATATTCCTAATCCCTTAATAAATGTGCAACCTATATATGATATAAATAACCCGATCAATAGGAGGAGACCTAGGTCACTGCTCCGAGATAATGGTTAGGATTTTAGATAAATAATGATATTCAAAAACAAACATATAAATAATCGAAAAATATATTTTATACATATATATTTAAATTCTAAACACTGTATTTTGCACTCTGTTTAGCCATTTCTCTTTTCTCTCATTTTCCCTCATTTCGCAAAACCGCAAACATACGATTCACCCGGACCCATCGATCAAGACATGCTGGTTCCCCCTGACACTTCCCACCATTAGGATAGCAATTAAGACCTGCGGGAGCGAGGGGCTAGCCCGGTTCCCACGTTGTCTACCCCTATTACCATTTTTCTAGTAAACAAATCAGAAATGAATAAAAATAAAGTTTTATATATTTGTGTGTAAATAAGTATAAATATATGTATATATAAATTTCAAATTAAGTTCAATATCAACAACATTCATAATAATACTATACCATATAAAATAAACATACAACCTCAATTTTCATTGAGGACTCCAATAATTAATGTTATTACTAACAAATAATCAGTTAATTAACTAATTACTAAAATAGTAAAATTACTTCTATTTTTATACTAATGGCATCACTGCAGTTGACTGAATTGCACAGTATCTCTGTGCGGACCTAAATTTATGACTATGTTACCTCTTTACTATGATTATTTTGTTATTGGTTAAATATCAGGCGTAATGCCTGCAGTATATAATACCAAATTTCTGTAATTTATCCTTATCCATGTAACCTCCTTATTATTGTATATACCTATAGTTTAAATAATGTAATATGTAAATATTCAACATGCATAATCAAGAACTAACAGAAACTGTAAATAACTAGAAATTAACAATGTATTGTAACTAACAGAAAATGTATCGAATTTGTCAAATATAAAAGATATTGTTAAATCCCAGGCATTAATGCCTGTAGTATGTAATGCCCAGATTTTGTAAATTGTCCCTGTCGTTGATAAATAAAGTTAGGCCATACCAGAGAATACCGGTTCGATTCCCCCCCTCCATCCTAGATTGGAATTTAAATGAAAAAAAAATTTTCTATAATATCTAAAAGTAAAAATTTAGAAATCTCCCCAAAAAAGAATAAGACTAACAAATGCTAGAAAGATTATTCTCATTAAATTTAAATAGGAGATATGTGCCCATGGCACAGGTGCTCCGGTCACTGAAGGCCACCCCCTCGTCCATTGACTTTCGTATTTCCTTCATAAATTGTCAATCATCTATTGGGTACTATAGTTTAAAATATTGATAATTAAAAATGAATTATTTATTTGATAAGTTCATTCATACTTAATTTTAAATTCAAAGCTTGGTTTGTGCCCTAATACAGATCTAGGCATGTGGAAATTTTTTAAATCGTAAGAACTGTAATTTTCCATTTTTTTTGTATTTTTATATTATTTATTTTATTCAGATATATTTATAAATCTTAGATTGATATTTTTAATGAATTTTGCGAGTGTCTTAGGTTGATATTTTTAATCAATTTTGCGAGTGTCTCAGGTTGATATTTTTAATGATTTTGAACACCAAGATTTTTACTTATTATGTTGCTTATAAAATATAACTCATCATTTGCAACTAACCTTAGTATTTTGTTTCACTGGATCACCAGATCCATTGTGGAGTTACAAGTAAAACATTCCCCAAATAAGTACTGAGTGAGTAATTAAAAGTCTAATATAGAATTTATATAAGAGTGATTTATTTTTTTGAATAGTTTCGAGGATTTTGCGATGAGTGGGTAAAGAGTTTCAATTGAAGCGACTGATTTGCGTTTAACAGTATTCACGTGCAGCTTCCACGTTAACCTTTTATCTAGAGTTATTCCTATATATACTACATGTATGCATCATAGCCATAAATTTTTAACCTTTTGAACGTGGTGTTATTTTCTTCGTAAAGATAATATTTGTTAATATTGTAGGATTAATTTTGATTTGAGTTACGGATTTATGAGGTTGTTGAAGATAATATCATAATTTTTGTGGCTGATGAGAATTGTTATGTCGTCAGCAAACGAATCACACTTATATATTGTTTCCATTTTGGGGAATATCTTTGATTTATAAATTGATAAAGAATAGGCCCTGTATAAAATTTTGGAGGAGTCCAGCTTGATTATTACATATAATAACAAAGTCTCTTTAAAGGATTTTAATAATAAATTTTATACTTTATTGAAAAGCTCATTATTTTCTTTTTATTTATTTTTTTTTATAAAACAGTCATATTTCATTGAATTTTTTAAAAAGTACATTCCATCGTCACTTTAATTTTAGCTATATTGTTGTCTTTTTATAAAAAAATGCATGGATCATTGCAGTAAATTCATGTATGTATATAATTTTTTAAATTAGAAAAAAACTAAATAACAGAAAGATGTATTTTGATTTCAATATTGTGATTAATTAATCATAAAAGTGTTAAATTTAAGAAATATGGTAATTATATATGGTTATCATTTTTCAAATTAAATATTAATATTATTCTTTTTAATGTTATATTTTCCTATCTGAAAAGGATTGGATTTACGTTTAGTTCCTATTCCGCGCTAATTCAGTTTTTGTTGAATCACTTTTAACTGTTGAAAATCGTCGTTACCACAGTTAAATAAAGCAAATTATTATTAATATTGAAATAATTATCTAATTTGACGTATCTTTTAAAAACAGTGCTTTCATTGAAATTTATGAGTAAAACATTCAGTGATTCTGATCTCATTAACAGGATGTGAGTCAGGGTTGAAAAAAGAAAAATCAAGAAATGGACCATCAGGGCCACTGATCTCGTTAACAGTGAGCCGTGTGAGGGTCAAAGTCTAGAAAATCAAAAACAGAGGCTGAATCTTAAGTTAACTCAACGTGTTTGAATGGAGTAAAAAAAATTTAAAAAAAATCTGCGGCACCAACTCCAGTAAAATATTTGCAACCAGCAAAAAAAAAAAAAAAAAAAAAAAAAAAAAGGAATCGCAATGTCTCAAGGCTTCACTAACATAGACAAGCGGGGAGATGCGGGCAGAACTGGACTATCACCAGTAGAGAAGAACGAGGGGATGGACATGTGCACAAGGCAACAATACTCAGAATACGACAGAAGAGATAATAGTGTTTCCTTTTGCTAGAATTAGAACAATAAAAAACTATTTTGTGAGTTTCATAAAATATCTAAAGAAAATCATAGTTATATGAAGAAAAATAAATCTGGATTACTGTAAAGTAAACACATCTCCTTTGAAAAATACTTGATTATATAAAATAGACCTCTAATTTTTATGAATACCAACAAATACAAGACCAGTAAAAACGAATCGAAAGTTCCTATAAAATAAGAAACAACTATTAGATCTTAAAACGTATTTTAATATCATACAGCCACAGTGCTCTCTTCTTATAAACAAAATACTATTAGAAAAAATTATTTAGCATGTTTGTAAATAAAAGCATATGCACAATAAAATTCATAATTAAGTGAAATTGTAAAATAAAATTTTGTATATATATATTAATCCTTAATTTTCTTTTTCTAAGGGATTTCAATTAATCACTTTCTTTTTCAATTTAAAAACTATTTTATTAAAAGCATCTTTGATACAAAAATTGTCTCCCATTGTTTTCCTAAGAACAAATTTTT
Organism: Latrodectus elegans; assembly: GCA_030067965.1. NCBI lineage: Eukaryota > Metazoa > Arthropoda > Arachnida > Araneae > Theridiidae > Latrodectus > Latrodectus elegans. The sequence continues at coordinate 37,008,088 of CM057813.1, forward strand.
TTATTCAATAAATTTTAGCCATTTATTTTCTTATTTTACAATTTTACAGATGGTCACAGGACTAAGATGTATTTTTCCTGTTTGATAGCTGAATGTGTTCTTTTTCATTTTCATTTATTATATTGCCAATAATTTAACCATCTAAAAATTATGACGAACAAATTACATTTGGACTTTTTGAATCCAAGTCCTGAAGTGAAATTCAGAGCAGCAATAGTTTTTGTCGAAGCTCATGAACAAATAAATCTCCTAATCAAAAGTCCTTAGAAAAATTTTATTTTTTATTTTCTTCTGTAAAAGTGGTTTATTTAAACGCGCATGGAAGTTAAAATAATTTAGATATCATTTCTTTGCAACATCCTTCCAAGCATCTATTAACAAAAGCATTACGCTGAGAATGTCAATTTCATAACACGACCACAAAACAAAATCCAAGACTTATAATATCCTTCGATATTCTCACTTAAAGCTTTTGATTACACTTAAATGCATGCATAGATAAGTTAGATTAAGCGGTAAGAATTCCACATGGAGAGATTGCTTTAAAAGGTGGTGAAGGATGCATTGAGTGTGAGCTTTGTGGCGAAGGATACTTTGAGTAAGAGTTTTTTCAGAAATTTAGTTCGTATTTGGGAGTTAAATTTTTATTGCGTTTATAAGATCCTGTTAAGAACCAGCCATTGATTAGTAAAATCGTTTATCTTCGTAAAATAGAGTTTCGTGAAAACGAGTGTTTACTGTAGTAAATTACATTACAGACAAGTTAGAAATATTATGAAAAGCATCAAGTGTACTACAAACATTTATTAAGGTATGACACTTGTTTTCTTTTTTTTTATCATAAAAAAATTATATAAATTGTATTAGGATTTATAATATATTTTTGTGAAGAACTACCTTTTTCATATTTTGTGTAGACAATAGTGGATAATTTAAAAAAAAATAAAAATACTAAACAGTGTCTTAAAATTATTAATTATTAATTATTGCTCATATCGGATTATTAATTTATGATCATATCGGTCGTATTAGATTAAGGAAATAAGAGGTTAGGTAACGGTGATCAAATTGCAAATGGTTTGGCTAAATAAATGTGGTTTCCTCGATTGGTTTACAGATTTATGGAGAATGTAATTGAACGATCACTAAGCTCTTCAAAAAGGGATGATGTAATTTGAGTTGCTTTCAAAGTACAGTTGCAATATAATATCGCATTATTAGGATAGATTTCAAAGAAAATTATTGACTATTTAATGGCAGATATTAGAAATGATAATAAAAAATATTCATGCATTATTTCAATGAGATCACAACATTTTTTTCCAATGTTCGGGGTATATCGGGATGTATTGTCCCCTTATGAAGCCAAGAAAAAGGCCAGAAACAGCGACCTCTTTGCCGCGGAATTATTGCCCCGGGTGCACCACAGGGGGTGGCCACCATCGCACCCTCATACATACCATAGAGACCCGTTTATAGGATAGGCACCATTCATTCCTCATTCACACACAAGGAAAGGACGAAGACAGGATAGAGAGAGAGAAAGTACATCCATGCCTGGAACCGGGGTTCGAACCCAGGACCTCCCTATCCATAGTCAAGCAGCTGACCACTAGACAAGTCGGCCGGCTGAGACCAAAACATAGCGCCAAAAATTTTCCAAAATATACATTATTAACTATAACATTAATTATATTTTCCTTAGAATTCAAAACATTAGACAGTCACAACTGTTTTAATGATGATCTATCTTTTAGTATATAAAAGTAATAAATTATTACTTAAAATAAATTTCAAAATGGTAGTTTACTGAGATTTTCCTTAAAATATTTAAATATATAAAACTATGTTTTATAGCTATATTTAAACTATATAAATAAGTACTTACCAAATAAAAATTTTAACTACCGTATAATTAAAATTACAAAATTTGAAATGTATATATATTTATTTGTTAGATAGCAACTTTTGGAGTTTTGCTGTGAAGTTCTAATATCTGCGTATAGTCCGTTTGCTCAAAAAGTGGGCGGCAATCTAACTTGTCCGGCATTCTAGTGGATGTAGGCAATCTACTCGTGGTCTATCAGCCTAATGGAGGAAAAAGATAATAAAGTGAACAAAAATCAAAAAAAATAAGCAACTGCAGAATAAATTGGAACTTTGCAGTGAGCTCTTTTGTTTCTCAGTATCTTAATTCCCTACTTTCTTGAAGGAGGAATATGGAGAGTGACACACCCTAATTCATAGCTTACGCCACGCCTCAATTCGTTTGAAATAGTTCACCTTCCTTTAACACCATTTGAATTATTGATTTAATTACTTATAATTAATTAGAAAAATATAGTTGTGCAGTGTAAAAAATCCTACATTCACACACACTGTTTAAGTAATGCCACACGAATCTCAAATATAAAAAATTAACTAATATCAAATATTGAGTAGTTCAGGAGCAAATAATTTAATAAAAATTCTGAAATCCACAAGCAATCTGAAATTATTCCTTCTTTCTATTTCAGAAATACTTAATATTATTTGACGCAAAATTAAAAAAAACACTTAAAATTAGATGACAGAGTTGTAATGAAATTCGGACAGCATTTTATAACACATTTGTAAAAGAAACATCTACTATGATAAAAAATTATATATTTATGAAAACTGCACGCAATCGCTAATAAGGCTCTCGTATTCAGTTTTTATAAATATATGAAGTTCCCAAAATCATTCAAATGATTAAATGTTAACTTTATTCTCTCATTCATTTAAAAAAATTAATTAATTCTTGATAAATTATTCATACATTTTTTCTTACTTTTTTTTCTCTACCTCTTTTCTGAAATGTTTCTAAATTAAATATTTCTAAGCGTAATGTTACTTCACCAAGTTAATGCCAATTTTCCTTTATTAAAATTCCAGGTGGAAAAAAATCGACACTATAATGCGCATGCTAAGTGAAGGTGCCGATAGCTCCTCTCCAACGGTAGATTTCGAGGTTTTTGAATTTGTAAGCAATCGTGTTAACTTGTGTTCAAATTTTAGTGAATTCTTTTGCTAATTAGCTTGTATTTTTATGGGCAATTATGAATATAAATATTAATTTTTATTATTTAAAATTGATCTGAGCCCACGTTTATATAATTCATCTTTACAGACTCTTAATTTGTACTGTTGTTGAGTTCTGGATTTGGGTGTTCTGTAATGTCTGTGAAGAATTTTTCTACTTGTGTGATGTATTTAATTAAAGTTGAGATTCTTGTTTCATATCTAATGTTTTAAATTTTTTATTTCTGCAATACCATGAATCATTGGTAATCATTCTTAGTGAGATATTTTAAATACTCTCTAGTTTTTGGAAATTTGATGTAGCTGTGAAACTGTAAATTAGTGATGCGTACATTGGTTAAAGAATGATTGTATAGATTAATTATTTTTGGATGTTTAATGTAGAATTTTTCCCAATTAATGGGAAGAGGTTAGTTTTCATCACGTTGAATTTAATCCTAATTTATCAATTTGTAGGATCCATGTGAGTCTCCTGTCCATAATTACTCCAAGGTAGTCAACTATTGGTTGCCATTCTATTGTTTTATTTTGAACAATTAATTTTTCGATAAGTTTATTTGCGAAAGAAAAGATGATTGCCTGTGTTTTTACCAATATTTAAATTAATTTTCCACAATTTAGTTAGAAGATTTAATTATTAATTTAGGTTTTCTGTTAAAATGTTACTTAATATAGCTCATGTTAATATTGCTGTGTCATCAGAAAAAGAGCCAATTTAGTAGTTTTGAGTTGTTTGGGATGTCATTAACATATATTAAGAAGAGGATTGGACCTAGTTTACTTCCTTGAGGAACACCATTTTTTTATTTCCTGAGGAGCAGAATTAGAAGCTGAGTGGGGAATTCGAAGCTGAGAAGTTTGTAAATTTGGCTTGCAATTCAGACCCGATCGAAAGCTGAGGCCGCACCCAGCATTACTGCAGCATCTGTGCGTAGATATAACTTTTGTGTATAAATTCTGAGAAGTTGGTATACAGTTGAATGTTTTGGTCTAAATCCGAATTGTCCGGGAAAAATTTTGTTCGGAATTGTTTATTATATTTCTTTAATGAAATTATTAATTTGGTGAAATATTTGTTTTTCTGCTATTTTGCTGTTAGTTGAAAGGAGACTTATTGGTTTATAATTTCTGGTTGTGAATGGTTTTTTCTAGGCTTAAGAAGGAGTTTTATGATGGATGTTTCTCATGTATTTGGAAAGTATGTTTGTTGAATTATGCTTTTGATTATTTGTATTGCGTTGATGATGTATGTATGTATGAGTTTTTCTTAATTTGATCTTGTCCTGGAACTCTGCCGTTTTTTAGTTTTTTCATGCTATTTATAATTTGATCTGATGTAATTTGTTGGGTATTAATTTCAAAATTTGCTCTTTATATCTTCTTTATTGTAAAACACATTTAATATTGTTTTCTATTATGGTTTTAGTGTTTGAATCAGTTTGATTTTTGTTTTATAAAATTTTTTTAAAGTGTTGAGCAATTATTTGTTTTTTCCTGAGTTGAAATTATTGTTCCTCCATTCTCTTGAAGTGCGTGTATTTAGTTTTTCATTTTTTCATTGTCCTCCAGAGGAAGCCATATTGATTGTCTAGATTTTGTATGTAGTATTCCTACTTCTCTTGTTGATATTTATATAGAGTGAATTTTTTATTTTTTATCTCAGATTGTGTTTTTTTTCTTTTGTGTCTTTATTCTCTTTATATTTTCACCTAATTGTATTTCTTTCCATTATATTAATTTTTTTAAAATGTAATTGAACATGCTGTTTGAATATTTTTAATAATTTGAGTGATTCTATTTTCTAGTTGTGTTTTTTAATGAGAGTGAAGCTTAAGTTTATATTTTTTCAAGTTTGTTTTGATATTTATCCCAGTTGAATTTGTTGTAATGTGTAGGGGGAAACTTATCTTGCATAATTATGTTAAGAATGAATTTAATTGGGAAATGATCTGAAGAAAGTTCATTTAATGTTTTTATTTTGATTATTTGTGGTGGATCTCTAACTAAGTCCAGATTATTTGCAAAGATTTTTTTCCAGTTCTTGTGGGGAAGTCTGGGGTTAGTAATGTTAGATTTGGATTCTTGATATAATTTTTGAAGATATTTTCATTTCTATTAACGATTTGACAGTTTCAGTTAAAGTCATCGCTTATTATTGTTTTATAAATTAAAGTATGTAGAGGGTCTATGTCTTTGGTACAGTTCGGATTTGTACCTAGGGATATGTAAATGGAGATTTTTAAAATTGGGTCATTTCCTGAATGGAATTTGATTATTGTGGGATCTATGTAGTTAAAGGTAGGATTTTCTATTAGTATGTATTGCAAGTGGTTTTTAATGAGGATGCCTGTTCCTCCTTTAGGGTATGTGGAGGAGCATGGTCTAGGAATGTGTATGAAGTTATAATTTGTTTTTCCATTAGTTTTTAGAAAAGTTTCTTTAGTTAAAATAATATCTAGGTTATTTTCTTCTATAAAAATGATTAATTTTTTTTTTTTATTTTTAACTTCTGGTGCCTTCTAGGTAATTATGTTAAGAATTTTAATCATATTATTCACACATTGTTTGTGTGAATGCTTGAGAAATTGATAATCCATATCATTTTTGTGTTGTTGTGTGTTATTTCAGCTATTTTATTATTAAATTCTTAAAGTTTATTTCCAAAAACTTGGTTTACTATTTGGCAAAATTTATTGTTTCTCTAAGGAATAATTGAATAGCAGAGAAGTTTTGGATGTTGGGTAAATTTTGTGTATTGTGTTATTTTGACTGTGCTTGGTAGTGTTAGAAATTTTTCTGCTGAGTTTTTCCTGTTATTTGGGTCCAGCTATGTTGTTTTCTATTCTGGTGTTTTTGGGAATGTTTTTAGTTATTTTATGTGCCTGTGGGCAATTTCTCCAATTAGCTGTATGTGGTCCTCCACAACTGATACATTTTGCCAGAGTGTCTTTCGATTTATTAAAATTCCTAGTGTTGTGCTCTGCTGCACATTTCAGACATTTTGCTCCACAAAAGCAATTTTTGGAACCGAGTTTTCATGTCTGATATTTATAAAATTGGTGGAATGCAGTTCTGATCTCTTCTGTTACTATTATACCACATAGTTCTTCTATTTGATAAATTTCTTTAATATTTTCAGTTTTGTTCAACAGTGTCTGGATAACAGGTAGCTTATATTGGTCTTTTGACCTATGTTGTGTTATTTTAGCAACTTTGTGTGAGCGAAATTCCTTTCTTCTATTTCCTCTTTAATCTGTTCTAAATCTATGTGTATTGGGAGGTCACAATAAATTTAATTGGATTCCCGCCGATACTAGGTATAACGAATTGATCAATTCTCCTGGAGGAATGGGGTCATTTTTCTACGAGTTTCTGGATTCTTACATATGACTTTTTAATTCTCACTTGATATTTTAATGCTATAATTATTTTTTTTCGATTTTATTTTAAATTAATTTCTTATGCTTCCATTTATTTTAATAAATTGCCCCTATCATTATTAATACAGTTCTGCTTAAAAACAAATGAGTTTTCAAATTGGTTATTAATAAATTTTTCTTTGAGGTTAGTTTTTTCTTTCATTTGACTTCTTAAATTTGCCGTATTTTTGGTAATAAGGTATTTCCATTTTTGGTTCTAATTTGTAATTGTTTGATTTTTTATTTTGGGAAATCAATTCGGTTTTTAAAATAGAAAATTAATTTTTATTGGTAATTATAAATTTTCATTATTTCTTTTACATTTTTCATTTAAATTATTTTTCTAATAAAGTTTTTTTTGGTTCAATTTTAGTGTTTATATACTTCTCATCATCAGTATTGCTTGAGCTTTTCATGCCATCATGTAGTTTTTTTTTAATAATTTTTATTAAGATGGACTGCATCAACATACGCACTTCAATTTTCTAATTGGCAATTTTACATATTTAAGGAGATATTATCCCTTTCTCTCTCTCAATTATACATTTGTTTTGCTTTTTAGCATTTGAACATTTAGTGTAATTCATTTTGGATACATTTTCAATATTTTTTTAAAGAAGTATAATTTAACATTGTATTCGGACAATTTGCAATTGATAATGCAACATTTCCAATAGAATTTTTATGCAAGTTTGTAAGATTATTATAATTATTACTTTTTAGAGTATTTTTATTTGAATTATTAATTACAATTTTACACAAATTAAGAAAGTTTTGCTTACATTTCAGTTGTTTAAATTTTTTTCATTTTTGCTGGGTGTTCTAATTTAAGATCTGTTTAGGCGTCTCACGCCGGGAACAAATATTTTCTTTTGATATAGTTTCCATCATAGTTTTGTGCTCATTTATTCCTGATTCAATTGTTATTATTTCCGTATTTAATTTTAAAATTTTCATATAAATCTCGTCTTTTGCACTGTTCGATGAAAGCCACAAATCATCATCAATAAATGACATTAGATTCAACGGAATTGGAACATTTTTGTCAGTAATTTCAAGAATTGTAGCCACCATGAACTTTGGCTCTACTCCTTTGTTAAAAATCATCGACCCATGTCCTGCGAAAATATTTCCCTTTGTTGGATCACTTGTCGAAATCGTCAGTCGCAATTTGAGTTAGCAGCAATCGATAAAAAGGGCTTATTGAAGTCACTAGCACGCAAAATAATCCCTAAACTATTAAAATGAAATATTTGTTTGTAAGCAAACAGCAACATAGGTAAATAACCTTTCTTTTCCGAAACCGAAACTTTTCTACCCCAAACTGGATGTGAATGCCACTTCCTTTTCTTCCAGAATACTTTATTTTCCCTTGAATTTCGTGCATGTCACTTATTAGACTTATTTTCTTGTCTTCAATTTTACTAATGAATAACTATGTATATGTCCACCTTTAACTACGCCACTTTTATAAAAATCGTGCTATTACCCTTCAAAATAACCATTTTTATCAATATGAAAACATGGCACTGAAAAATTATTTTGGTACTGCTGGCATATAAAGATTTTAAAAAAGCATTTACTATGCAGGAATAATACGTCAGAAAAATTCAAATAAAATTATATTTCGCTAATTAATTATTGAAAAGAAATTCCATGAGTGACTTGTCATAATTATATACATAATTATGAAAAGTCATGCATTTCATGAAATGGTTTTTTATGTAAATTCAAAGTACGCATCTCACAAGTAAAATAGTATTTTCACTCAGAAGAAATTTCAATATTTTATAAGCATATCGTAAAATACCTATGTATAATTTTAAAAGATAGTTATTTTTCTTGTTGATCAAGTAATATTAAAGTAATTTTTTATTATATTGATAAAAGGGAATTATTTTTCTGTAAAAACACTGAATTTTCCTGAATAAACACTGAAATATTACTTATCTCATTCTTTCTTTTTCCATGTGACAAATAAGTCATAGTAAATCATCAATATATCATTTAATTTATGAAATCTTTCGCACAGAAAGATCTGTAAAAATTTATTTTCAATGAGTCAAAGTAAATTAAGTTTGCTTGAGAATTGAAAAAATGAAATGCAAATGTCTACAGTTTAACAAATGCTTTCCTTCGAAAGATTTTTTGATACCATAATAGTTCCTTAAAAATGAAATTGACGTTTCGAATATCTATGCAATTTATGAGCTATAATTCACATCCAAAACAACATTTCTAAAAATTATATTTATTTTCCATGTAAAAACTCTTCTACATTACTTTTCAGTGACCTATCGAAGAAAAAGTTATTACTTTACAAATTCTAAATCCATTTCCTTTTAAAATTTTATTTTAGTATATAAATTTTTTGAAAATTACTAATTTTTTAGAATTTAAATATACAGTAATCAATTTATTCTAGACATTAAAACCTTTAATCACATTGTGTATCTTATGTACATGTTATTTGTAATTTCATCAATATTTAATGGGGAAAAAAAAAGAAAAATATAGATTTAACTTGTCCATTAAAGATTTCCTCGAACTTTCATCTTCATCATACGATAAATACATTGTACGTTTTCTACGTCTTTAATATCTACAAAGAGCTAATTCAATAGTAGCTAATATCGAATGACAATGAACTAGTATTTTCTATGAAAAATGTAGTGGTAATTGCTTTGTGATTAGTAGTTCGAACGCATTCGAAGTTTGGTGATACAGTAAATTGCTCTCTTGAAAAATCTCTAATGTCTTGAGCTCGATAATCTTTTTCTTCTTTTGTTTATCACTATCCTTAGATTGTTTTGATTATAGTTGCAGTAAATTATTATTATATTTTTGAGCACAAAATTCAAAATTTAAGGTGCTTATTCTACTCATTAACATCGATAAGAAAACGATATCTGGTGAATCTGACAACCGAAATAGAATCTGTCAGTTAATGGTAACCTGCCCGCACGTTTTCTAGCTATCAGAAGAATGGAGATACCATTTCCGTATATTAAAAATGATGTAAGGTATTTCGAGTGTGCTATAAAGAATTCGACCAATCGTTGAGCTGCATTTTAAAGAATATTGCTACAGCTCAACGGGAAGTAGAAACTTAAATTGTTTGCGCTTTATAAAATTTGTTTTAGGTCTTCTAGGTACCCTATCTTAAAATGGCACAACGCAACTTTGCATCTAAAAATCAAATTGAAATTTTAGTCAATTTTTCAGAGGAAAATAATTAGACGGTTCAGAACAAATTAACAGGAAAGTTCCCTAATTCATTTAGAAAAAGATTATGGAGCAATCTGAATATGAGGCTTCTGTCAAGAAAGTACGAAAAAAATGAATAAGAAAAAGAGAGTTATCCAGTTTTATTCTATTTGAATTGCATTTTGTAATAACTAACAATACTAATTTTGAAAATATATATTGTGTATATAATTTTCTCTTAAAATAATCATTTTCTTGTCTCTTGTTTCACAAAATTTATTCCGATAAATCTAAAATGAATTCATAAATTAAGTTTGAAATCTTAACTTTAAACTTCAGATTAAAATGAACATTTCAAATTTAACTTGAAGTTTGAAATCTCAAATTTAAAGTTTAAAATTGAATTTAAATTTGATCTATGAATGTAAATGCATGTAAATATTTTTCAGTTATATACTTGGGAATATATAGCTCGCGACTTAATCTAAAAATCTATCGATTAATTTAATTAAGCATGTTCAAAGTGTAATTAAATTATGTCAAATTTTTATTAATAAAGTTTGTTGATTTGTCTTTATTAGAATGCCTGTTTTTTGAATGCTTATTTGGAGCAGAAGTCTAATGAGGAATTCTAAAGTTCAGTTGTGTTTATTTAAGTATGTGTGATGTTTTTAACTAAAAATTTGCTAAATCGAGGAATCTAATAATTTTTATTTGAAAATAACTATGTATTGAAGAGCAATCATGTTCAAAAATACTTAACCAAAAAATAATGACTCTTCAAAAATTCAGGAATGTATAAATTGACAAGTATTTTAATTGAATAATTTATATGTTATATAAATGTAATCTACACTCGAACCCATGAATTAAGGCTAATGCAAGTTCAGGCAAAGAAAGAGACAGAAGAGCAAAGCAAATGTGACTTATTTGTAAAGTCTATTTATTAAACTAAAGATAAAAAGCAAAAAAGATGCTATATGTTTGACATCATTAATAAAAATTACGATTTTTTTACTCCCTGAAGCAAATTTCAAAAAAGAACCTATTTACAAAAACCAATATAACATGGTTTGTATGATGGTTAATACCTAGTATGTCCCCCAGTCAATGTAATATAGGCCGTACAACACCTAGGCATGCTGAGTATCAATTTATCGATTTGATCTTAGGGAATAGTGCACCAATCATCAAGCAATGCTCTCCGAAGTTCCGGTAGACGTGTGTAAGGGGGTTGATGGGCTGCAAATCATCGGCCAAGCATGTTCCACACATGTTCTATTGGATTCAAATCCGGTGAGTATGCCGTCGAGTCCATACGGGTGATATCTTCCGATTGAAGGCATTCGTCTACATTGTTTGCATGGTGAAGACGGGCGTTGTTATCTATAAACCGAAATTCTGCACCCATAGCGTTCCGAAACAAATGTATATGTTATTCCAGAATGACGTCCCGATAGATGCGGCCTGTCATGATTACATTCTGAACATATAGGTTAGTTTTGTAACCCAGAATAATTCCTTCCCAAAAGTCGGAAAACACAAGATTACTGTTGCGGTGACCACAATGCATGCTCTCTACTCTAGGCTAGCCGCAGGCGTCAGTGAGTTGCGATAAGTGGAATACACCTGACAGTCCTAAGAGCATTTAGACTAATGTGCTCTAAGCGTCTGAACACGGTCTGCTTTGAAAGTGTCGTACCGGTAAATGAAGAGAACTGATTCTCGTCAGCTCTCTTCAGCTACCGGTCTGATGCTGTACTCCGCCTATTTCTTTTGGCAGTAACTGCCGAATACCAAACCTTATTCGGCGTTATAACTCGGGGGCGACCTGTGCTGTAACGTCTACTCCCATTACCATTATCTTGGAGCCGTTGCCAAAGCCTGGAGATGACACTCTGGGCGATTTCAAGTTCCTCGGATACTTCCAGCTGGGTACGACCTTATTCCAGACGGCCGATAATTCTACCACGTAAGACATCATCCAAATGCTTTCTTTGTGCCATAACTATGCGGTTATTGCAATGAAAGGCTTTTAAAGCGCTTGTGAACAACTTTACTTGAATCTTGGATCTTAATTCGCTTACGAAGTGTCGGCCTGCGAAGCAGGCTATTACTTTTTCATCTGTGATAAGTCCTTGAAGGAAGACATTGCGGTACTTACAGGGAACGCTAGACTTGAAGTGTGAGGATCGGAGTCTTGGCGGTGAGAGTCAATCAGCAGAGGGGCGGAGCAATGAGTTGAAAATTTTTATTCCACTTGAATAATAGAGGAAATAATAAATTTGAAATAAGATTGTTATATACAGTGAAAATAGAAAAAATAAGAAATAATCCTGAATAAGTGAAGAGTAATATAAGATTAAATAAGGCTGTATACACTATATACAAAAATCATATTAAATATATTTCTCTAAATAATTTCTGGCGATTTGCCTATATTTATAGTCTTCTATGGGATACTTATAGCGAAAAACTTGATTGAATGCATCTTCTGTGCAGTTAATTCCTTTATCATAGAATTTTTTATTTAGATGAGAAATATGATCTAGAATATCAATAATTTTCAGATCTTTTGAAATGTTTTTATTGCGAATATAGTAGGGCGCCTATGTAATTTTTCTACGTATTTTATGCTGAAACACTATAAGTTTGTGTTCGTCTCTTGGCGTAACGTATTCCACACAGGTGATGATTGGTCTTAACATAGTAAGGTAGAGCAGTCTCTTGAGTTTTAGTGTTATATTTGAGTTTTTTTCCAATTAAAATGAATAGGCATCCATAAGCTTGAGTGGCTTTTTTAATAATGTTATTGATATGCGGAGTCCATGAAAGTTGACTAGTAAATGTTAATTCAAGATATTTAGTGATTTCACTTCCGGAATAATTTTATCGAATAGATAGAGTTTATTATGTTGAAGTAATTTAATTTCTCTTTTTTTTCTGTTAAATACCATAAGTTTTGGGATTTATCAGCATTTATATTTATTCTCCCTTTACTGCACCAGTTTTCGATGTTAATGCATTTTGAAGTTTAAGAATAGAATCATTCGGCCCCATAGAATCAGCTGTAATAGAGTGCTACATCTGCGAAGGAAGCAATTTGAATTGAGTTATTGCCCATACCGGGGAAGTCATGGGTGAAAAAAAGGCATAAGATTGGCCCCAGGATGCTACCTTGAGGGACTCCAGCTTTGATGTTCAGAGTAATAGAGCTTACATTATTGTATTTCATATGGAAGAAGCGATGAGATAGATAAGAGGTGATGAGTAAAATTATATCAGTGTTTATGTTGAGTTTGTATAGAAGGTTTTCGTGAAATACTCTATCGAATGCTTTTGCTACGTCGAGCATGACCATAGCTGTATACACATTGCGATGAATATTTTGACCAATAATCTCAGTAATTCTTACGAGTTGCTTAACAGTTGATAAGTTGTGTTTCTGAAGCCATATCGTTGGTTCGGAATTAAGTGAAGATAACATTTAATTCTCTCTCTCTATTGTAAATTATTTTTTGAAATATTTTTCCCAAAACTGGAAGCAAACTGATAGGTTTGTAGTTTTCAGGTATTCTGGGATCTTTCCCAGGCTTTGGGAAAAGAATTACGGTAGTAGTTTCACAGATTGTATGATGTATGAGAATATGATATTTTAAGGCAGTTATAAATATTAATGAGTCTGTGAATAAAGTCCAATGGTAAATATTTGGTCATATTGTTGGTAATATTGCCTTCTCCAAGGGTTTTCTTATTTTTAATAATTTTATCATTCGTTGGTGTAAGGGTATGAGGAATATTAGTTTGCAAATAGTTATGAATTATTATCATTGGTGAAAGATTTATCTGTGACTTTGTTTGGTTGAAATTGTAGAAATATGGTATTAGCAAAGATGTTCAGCTTTTCATAGTTTATATAAACTGGTCCAGTTTTGCCATTAATACAATGATTAGTTGTTGCTTTTCTTAATTGTTTTGCAAATTTCCATATAGAGTTGTTTTCTAAGCTAATACTTTCTATTTAATCTTGCCATTGTTTAGTCATGTAGTCTGTGCGGTGTTTTTTAATTTTCTTATTAAGTTAGTTGACAATAGTTTTGAGTCGTGGGTTCAGGGTTTTATGAAATTGCTTCCTGATGCGATTTTTCTTATGCTATTTGGTAATTTTAAGTAATTTTCCTGATATTTAATTTTATAGGTTGCTATTTCTTTTGCATGATTGATATTTTCATTGAATAAATTTGTATCATTATTTATTTTATTTTTAATTTCTTGAATATTATTACTGTTGGGTTGATTATTATTGATTTGTTTTCTTTGTTAACTTGATCTTGATGAATATTAGGGTTATAATATTTTTCAAGATCAGTTTAACAAAGAAAATAAATCATTATTATAGAAAATAAATAGAGTTTCCAGTTGGTTCTGAATAAAAATTTATTTTCAATATTTTTCTTTATTCCCAGGCAGCCAAGAATTGAAAAGTGATCAGAAGAGAGATCATAGATAGTCTGTGCTGATACTGGGTAGCTGGTATTTGTAAGAAAAATGTCCAAGATGTCTCCTTGGTGTGTAAAATGGAAGTGCTTATTAGGTTCGATTGGGGCAATTATTTTCAACTGATGATTTTGGGCTATTTCTAATAATTTAGTTCCATTTTTATTAGTAGTGTTGCATCCTCAGGTGATGTTCTTGCTGTTAAAGTCACCTCCAGCAATTGTAGGAATATTTGCAGGTAGAATTTCCATAATTTCTTGGTTTTGTAAATTATGCTGAGGTCTGTTGTATAGCTAGCAATTTAGAATTGTAGATTATTTTTCAGGTTGATGATAGTAGAAGTTTCTTGAAAACCGTCTCCTATTTTGCTATTATACAGTGTGGAATTAAAAGATCTTTTTATAATATCTGCAGAGTTCCTCCTCCAGCATGTGTCCTGTCAGTACGATATACGTTGAAGTTTGATACATTAAGAGACTTATATTTGGTCTCAAGTGGATTTCTGTGATTATAGCAATATCTATATTGTGTTCATCTGGAAAGTTCATAAATTCAGTAATTTTAGGCTACATGCGTTCCAATTTACAATTTGAATAGGTGAAAAACTTAAGCTTTTAATTGTCATTGTTGGTTGAGGTTGTGCTGTCTGTTGTGCAGTCATTGCTGCATTGAATTGTTTGAGCTGATTAATAAGATCTGTTATTCCTGAGTTTTTAATATAAGAGATTAGATTTTGTAGTTCAGATAAAATATTTTTTGCTTCATTCATAGTTTCTTAGTTTTTACTAATAGATTCATTCTTGTGAACTAATGCATGTGCATAAGATAGCTGTAGATTAGTGCTTGGAATAATCTTGCTTTTGATGGCCTCGATTTTGTTGTTGTTGAGGTAATTTGATTTTGGAAATTTATTACAGCCCTTGTAGCTGGCAGGATGAGCTTCTCCACAGTTTGCACATTTAGCTAGTGTGGACATGTCTTTTTTGCATTGTGAGTGGTGATTACCGTCGCATTTCACACATTTAACTGCTTGATGGCAGTAAGTTTGGGCGCGGTGAAACCCCTGGCATCTGAAGCATTGTGTTACTTCTTTACGGTCTTTGTAAGATTCAATTTTGACCACCAAGTTAAAGAGAGATGTGAGATATTAGATTTCTCTAGATTTGTCATTTTTTGGAAGAGTGACAATAAATAAAGGCAAACTAATTTTAATTCCAACTTTTTTGGACATTTGAGTTATATTAATGATATTAAAACTTTCTAGGATGAGTTCTTGGGAAATTTCTTCAGGCGTATAAATAGGTGGTAAATGTCTGATGACTATTATAAGGTTTTTATCCTCAGGCAATATAAATTTGTGGTAGAAGGTATTGACACCATCCAGCAGTTTAGTTATTTTCCTATGATTTTCAGCACTTTCAACTTTAATTTTTAGTATTTTAGTTCCAGTTAATTTTCTAGAGTAGCCGGTGATGTTATTATTTTTGAAAACTTCTTGAATTTGCTTCCAATTGAAATTTTTGTCCTTTATGATGATAGGAGGAATTCTGTTATTTCTTTTGGCTGGGGTTGAAATTCTTGATCATTTTCATTATTTTTTGATTCAGTTATTACATTAACTTTTTTGTTAGATATATCAATATTTTCTTCAATTTTGGAGGTAGTTTTAACCTTGGAATTCTTTGCGTTTGGTAGTGCTGGGAAGAATTCCTGATCAGAGACAAAGTCAACATCCTCGTTTCACTAAGAGCTTCAAGTCTGTTTTCTATGGTCACAGAAAAAGGGAATGGAGCTTTAATGCTTATTAGAGGTATATCGTTAAACGGTTGCATTTCTTATTGTCTATGATAGTTGGCTAGAGCATGTCTGTTAGCTCAAAACTGTGAAATTTGAGTAAATCAATATCCTTTAGTCATTTCCGAATTTTTTGAATATAATCACTTGTCAAACGAATCTTGTCACTTATTGCCTTGATTCCAATTCCCCTGCAACATTGTCAGCCGACACAACTTCACTTCTTTGTAACCATTCCTTATACATTCCTCTTTTTACACTCTCGTCATTGTGACGTACTATCGGCGCCATCTGATGGTTTCTTGTAATTTGCATATTGTTCTTCAATATGTGTGTGATAATTCTGAATTATCCATAATTCATGGACATGAGTGTAATTTCTATTTATTACTAATGCCTTTTTTTAAAAATTTATTTAATAAAAAAAAGGTAGAGTGATTTCATTTTTAAAATTCTACTGACATAGGTCCATAATTATATAATATTATAACAGACACTAAAAAAAGAAAATCAGTATTTATATGATTATGTAAATATACAGAGAATCATTAATGTTCAAATAGAAAGATTACTTATCTAGAAACTTCTCATATATATGAAATTAAAATTTACTTACATATGTGTATAATTATTTGTTAATAGACTTATTTTAATGCATTATGTTCGTGTAATACCATAATTTAAAAACCTCAAGAATCTTGGAATTTAATATTTATTTATTTATCAAAATAAAATATAATGTATGATACTTTGTGCTTGGATAAATAAAATTATAAAAATCTCATATTTTAAATTGAGTGCCTAAAGCTTGAAAATTCAATTTTTTTAATATATAATTATTTGGTAAAACATTTTTCATTATTTGCTTTCAATACGCTTAATTGTGTAATTATTAAACGCAGAAATGTCAAAATGTAAAATTAGTTGTTTTGTAAACGCCTGATTTTGTTTGTCATATGAGAAAAATTCTTTTTCTTCTGTTATTTTATTAAATTATTTAAGTTGAGATTATTAATATTATGAAACGTAACCCCAAATACAATTAATTGGTATTAATAAAGGATATACATAACAACATAACAAAATATGGTATTAACAAAAGAGATTCTACAGTTTCAGAGATATGTTACTCTTATTTTAGTTTTCTCTAATAAATTGAAAAACTTATTCCATTATTTTAACATCAACTGACAATGCAGTCGCTATTGTACTTCGTGGAGTAGTGCCAATTATTCGGTATAGATTTTAACAACTTAAACCTACAATAATATGTAAACACTTCCTCCAGAAAAGAAAATAGATTTTCTCTATTCCTATAAATCGGCCGACTTCTTGAATTTACCCGATTACTAATTTTTTGTAACATGGCCACAGAAATTAACTCTTCTATTCTTAACTATCGATGAAAGTCAACATGCAAGCACTTCTTAATGTCTCAACGACAAAAAGGGCGCGTGCTTGCCGATCAGCAGGTCGTGCTGGCAGCCGAAAGGTTAGCGCTCTTGCCTTCGGTTCAACAGTTCGTGGGTTCGAATCCCCCTCCCTTGGGTATGGATGTTTGTAGTAATTTGGAATCCACTTTAAACCGTAGGTCCCGAATTGCCCTCGTGTGCAAAATGGGAAATATTGATAATCGATAGTTACGGCGCTTAATGGTCTATAGAAGAACTCCAAATAACTATCGCGTTGACGAGCGAAATCAGCGTCGAGGTTCTTTCACTTTTCTACACCCCTAGTTATACAAATGGCAATTCAAATTTTTTCCCCCTAGTAACTAACCCCAATGCCACTTATTTCTAAAAGTATAAACATTTATTGCTTTCAGTGAATTTCAAAACTGACATTTTAGTATTTTTAATTCAAATCCAACAATATGAAGTTTTTAATTTTATTAATATCAGCAGAGTTTTTTTGGAACTTTATCAAGAGAAAAATGAGTTTTTAGAATTTTTACGGGTGACGTCAAATATCAGTCTAATCGCATTAGTACTACGATTGTAAGAGGATGATAAATTTCGTACTATAGACCCCCCTGTTGATTTCTCGCTAGAGCTAATCAACGGTCTCTTAAACTGAATTAATTTTATATTGTTAACTGAAAAGAAATTTTATTTTTAATTCATAATTTGTCTTACAGCATCTTGTTTGAATGTAAATCTCAACTTAAAAAATTTTCACTAAGGACGAAAAAATGCCACCTTTTTGCAAATAAAGCGAAAAAAAGAGATGTTGAATTTAAATTCTTTTATAATTGCAGTTCTTACTTGTGTGACTGCAATAGTCTTCGTGCAATCTTATTCGATTATATTTCTGAATTCAATAGAATTTTTACCTATAGAGCATACAAATTATCCCTCCGAGAAATCGGTCGTGTTGGGTGCAATCAAAAACCAATTATACGACTATGGAATCGAAAGATGCAGGAGATAATGACTGATAGACAAGAAAAATTTTAACTGTCACGTTGTAGAAACATATGAATATAAGTAAATTATTTGCACGATATATGCAGTGTTTTAAGGTAATCATTTCATATCAAATACTATTATCTTATTTGCCATTTTACGTGTATATTCTACATACTATTTGACAGGAAGTTACAATTAAATATGAATTTCGAATTATTGTAAGCATCAATGATTTAGATGAATATACTTGAGAAATAAAATACGAATTGAACTAAAACCAGTATGTTAACATTTAACTATTATCACAGCTTAACAAATACAATGAATAAGAAACAGCCTATTTACAAAAATTATTCAATGTTAATTGCAGTAAAGTGGTGTGACAAAAAGGCGGCCTGTACTTCGATTATCGTTTATTCTAAATCATAAACATGTGTTATAGGGTAATGAAGAATAGAATACTAATGGATAAGTATTTCTTGACAAAACAAGGTTTAGTCAAAGTTGGAGGCTCTTGCACCAGGTTTTAGTTTTTTGCAACATTGTATTGATTAAACTAATATGCATTAACAGTATAATTGTAAAAGATACGACCAAAAATATTGAAAAAAATTTAAAATAAACAGTATGTATTCTAGAAGCTTTTAATGTAACAAGTTGTAGTTACATTAAATGTTTAAATACGATTTAATAAATGACAGATAAATGGATATATATATATATATATCTATATATATATATATATATATATATATATATATATATATATATATATATATATTTTCAGTACCATTCAAAGGAAATAATTCATGAAAATTAAAATCTTTATTCCGAGGAAAAACATATTTTATTTAAACATTACAGATTTGATTTCTTTAAGCAGATCTTTAAATATTTGATAATTTCATATCTAATGTTGTAAGTGTCTCTTTAATAATTTTAAGTTCTTCAGAGGAATTAGCTTGTCGCAAAATATTTTCAAATTTCATTGAAAGGGAAGTTTTTACCAGACTAATATCTAAATTCTGTTGTATATTTTGGCAGATTTCCTGAGTACCAGAAGAAAACTCCTCACTTTGATGAATTTCGGTTTCTGATTCATCAAGCTGCAGAGATATTACTGAAGTTTCTTTGCAAAAATTAATAAATAAAAAATGTATATGTTTGCATATGATAAACTTAATGCTATAATTTGTACAAGTACAATTGAACTGATGTATGCAAATATTACAGAAATCACATTTAATATTACAGTTACAGCGATCGTTAGTTCCACGCTCAATAACATATTTCTGGAATTTATTAGAACTGTGCATTTTGGAAAATGTCCATGTCTTTCCTGGAATCATTTCTTGAAAACAGTCTCTACTTAAATTTTTTAAATCGACATGCGATTTTCTGATTTCCTTAATTTTTAAATTTAAATAATCTCCAGATACAAATTCAATCCTACCCAGCATATTTTTTGCAACGCAATTCAAAACTATCAACAATGATTTATCAATCTCTTTTACAGTATGTACACCACCTCGATTAAGTTTCATTTGTGCATGCCACCATTTAAACTCGATATTCCTATTAAGTGTACAATTTTTTTGAAAGCAATGGGCCCAATTTTCTATTCTATTTAAATATTTTTTAGCAAAATGGTTAGTAAAAAGTTTCGTTTCTGGTATAATGGAATACATATTAATGAAATCTTCAATCAAAAGTTTAAATTCGGCAGTATTAGTTACTTGCAGGATCTTTTTCAATAGTGTCTTAAGGGTAGAACGAAATTCATCATCTTTTACCATTGAATTTAGAATTCTATTCCAAGAATTATAAACATGCCAATCATAAATTAAGTAAGGAGTGTTTGTCCCAAAAACCTTTTTCCAAGCATTATAGAAAGAAGGAATATCTTTTGACATGAAAAAACTGGGAGTTAAATCAAGAACATTTTTTTTAATTTCACTAAAAAAGGGAATGAATGTTTCACAAGTAACTTCTGTTGAGTACAGTATAGCTACTGGCACACCTTTAGAGCCATCATCAACCATAAGTGTAGTAATATAAAAACCCATTTTGCTTGATTTAATTGTGGAATCAATCATCACACCATTTTTTTCAAACATCTCTAAAAACTCTACTTGAGCTTTATTCATGATAGCCAATAAAAATTCATCCCTTTTTATAAAAGGATATTCATCAAGAGTTTCACCAATAGGTTTATAAACTAAAACTGAATTTGTATTTTCATTCCGTAATTTTTTAACGATTTTATCAACAATGATGGTATTATTCTTTTTAAAAACAGTTTCATCATTTATGTTGAATTGTTGACGAATATTAAACAAATCTTTCTTTGTAATAGTTGCTAAACGACTATTATGGGGAAATTTTTTTTTAACTTCAATCAAGATTTCATCAAGTGGAACACCTTCAATTAATAGGTTTACAAGGAAAAGTTTATCCTTTTTCTTAATGGGCAACCGGCGAGTCTCCATTTCATGACCTAAATGTGTAGATTGATAATTCACAATTATTTGTGAGATTCCATTGTTTGAAACCGTGCAAACTTTTATGTAAGCTGGACAAGTGGAATCAATTTTATTAGATCCTAAATTTTTCAAACGTCTTGTTCTATTTTGTGTAAAACAATATTTCCCATTTCGATAGCATGTGTATTGTTTATTCACAGATCCATCCATTAATTTCTTTGAACCTGTTCTTAAAATAAATGAAGAGCAAGTATTTTCTTCCATATTAATTTTCCATTCTTCAAAGTCCCTTTCTGAATTGAAAACTTTCTTCTCAGTATATAGTCGGATATCTTGATGAAACGTTTCAATATGATTTATCATCTTCTCTAAGAGATTGAACTGCAGACCACATAAGGGACACTTTTTCTGGCCTAATTTAATTTCCTCTCCAGGATGAACTTTTCTAATGTGTGCATATAAATTACTTTTAGCAGTGAAAGTTCTTTCACACTTCAAACACTTTATTTCACTCAATGTATCCTTAGATGATGACATAATTAAAAATAATTTGCTCCAATGAAACCTGAATAGTAAAATAAAAATAATGTTTATATAAAAAAACTTACACACATTTATAAAAATGAGATATTCAATTTTCATTTTACTGTATGTTACTGGAATATAAGAGCATATGAAAAAAGATTTAAAATTATACACTACATTAACAAGCCAATGCATGAATTACTCCCAAAATAAATAATATGAACAAAAAATAAATGAACAAAAATAAACAAGAAAACATTTGTTCCTAAAATAATATAACAATACAAAATTTTATTAAAAAAATTACTTTGAAATGGGGGAGAAAACTTTGAAAACTTCTTTTTGAATTTTCAATATTACTAATTTTGTATTTTTGACAAATCATTTTTTAAATAAAAGAATTAAAATCAGTATAATGAGTTAGCAGAATCTCTTAATCTTCGAATTTTAAATAAAACGTTTTCTTAACAAAACAGAAAAATATATGTATCGTTACCTGATTAGACCTTTCTGACTTTGGTTGAATCTTTTTAAGGATATAATAGAAAATTATATTATTTTTATAAAAAATTTATTTAAATTTTTTTTTTAGTTAATGAACATTTTTTAAAATTATTTAAGCAGATATTTTCTAGAAATAGGTGATAGGTTTATAGTAATATACTTTGAACGTGAGGATTAACTTGATCAGGACTTACAGTTGGGTGGATGTTTGTATTGACTTAGAAATTGAATTCTAAATTAATACAAATATCCACCCAATATGACAGTCAAATTTCTAAATTTTTTAATTAAAAGACATTGCAAAATATTCTGTACTAACTTGGCTCGGAAAAAAGAGGAAATTCATACAAAGAAATTGAAATAATACATTTTAAGTAAAATAATTATGTAGAAAATGTCTATAATTAATTTAACATAGAATCAAAGTTTTAAAAATATAATTTTTGTCTTAATAAGTATATAATGCTTGTGTACATATAAAATTTATTATGACTCATTCTGAAGAAAAGTTGGTTGAGAAATATGCAAGCTATTGGTATTTATAATAATTTATATATTTAGAATATTTCTAAATATAAATTTATCTTCTTGATCAATTTTGAAACAATTTCATGAAATATGATTAAATGCACAATGGAAGAAAACAAAACTTTCATACTAACTTTTAATAGTGAATGATTAAAAAAAAAACAAAACAATAGTTTATATTTATTTATAACTCAAATATCTTTTAAATTCTGAAAATAAATAATTTAAACATAGAAACATAATGTAGTAATTTAGAATAAAAAAAATTATAATAAATATAAAATTTTGAAAAAGTAATTTTAATTAAAATTGTTTAATTTTAATGTTTTATTATTATAAGTAGATTTACATGTGATATAAAATACTGAAATATTAAAAAATAAAAAACATACATTATGTATATATATATTTTTAAAAATTTAACTATTCTATGAAAAAAAAAAAAAAAAAAAAACTCTTAAAGAGAATAAATTTATTTACATTAATATATATTTAACAAAAATTTAAAAAGCATCCAACAATTGAAAAGTATTTTTTTAAATAACTTTGAAATTTTTACATTTAAAATTACTAGTACCAAAAAAAAAAAAAAAAAAAAAAAAAAAAAAAAAAGAGCTATAAGATTTAACTAAGAGTCAAGTAATGCATTCAGAAATTTTTGTTGAAATGAACCAATTGAGTTCATTAGATGATAAAAATGTTCCATAAATTATTACTGGGTCATTAGCATATAAAACTTGTAGAGAAAGTAATAATATAACTTTAAACTCTATTATCATATATTTAATGCATACTCTAATAACTATAAATTTATATCAATAAATCAGATATAGAGAAGAAGTAGAAAAGGTTAAGATGTGTTATAAAAAATAGTGTACAAAAACACCCATACCTACACATATATATCATAAATATATATAATTAGTAGATCTCACTTACTCTTCTCATATATCAATGATTAATTCATTTCCACACACTTTATTTACAGATTTTTATTTAACTAGATGTTTTAAATGAATTTTTTTTTTAAAAATTACATAATAGAAACTTCTGTTTTGTTACATTGTGTTTTTAGTTACATTTAGTAATAGTTTTAGATTTGCGTATTTGACACAAGATAGAAATCTAAAATGTACACATTCTTTAATGATTAATATTTTTATTTAACCTGGACTTTTCATTACAAAATAGTCCAACCAAGGTGCTGAAGAGCCAATTTAACTAATAGTTAGAAACAGAGTATGGAATAGCTTAATAGATGTAACATAATATAACACATTTTAAACAATCACAGTATTTTTTATGGGATGAATTTTGATCAATAGTGTGCAATACTCATAAACCAAAAGAGGAACCAACTAATAAGAGTGGACAGAAAAATCCTCATATATACAGATGTAAATAAAAAAATTAACTCCCACCTTTTCGATTGTTTAACAACAAATAAGGTTGAGTCTGACAACTGTCATTCTGAACAATGCCATTATATTATTAAGCAAAAGAGAGTATTAAAATGACCAAATTTAATAAATGAAATTCAATCTATAGTGTAAAAAATTCCAATCATTCAATTTGGAAGTTCTTTGTTTTATAAATAATAATAAATCAAAATAACCTATAACTCAATATGCTTCTGTTTTAATGCAAATTTAGAATATTGTCCAGTTTACATCTTGGTATATTTCATACAAATCATAAACAATAATAATTTCATACTAGCTTTCACAAGAAAATCAAAATCAAGCCGTATTTGTAAGAAACTGGCTGTAGGCAGTGTTTGGAAGGGGCGTAATCAACTTCCCCCACACAAGTAAAACTAATGCGGAGTAGTAATAAATAGTTGTAATAAAATGTTTTTAGTGGGATTTTAAAAATCTTACTGATAGCTTAATATCTCTATTGTATTTTAACAGAATCACAAACCAATATGCTTTAACATTTATTGTAAATTAATATTGGTGGCTTAATGTCTTCCTGCTGACATGAATAAAATGAATGAGTAATTGGACATCACTCTACACTCTTTTTCTATTCACGAGAATTGATTGGATGGCTAAGAAATTCAATTCATATGTTGTCCTCAATATTTAGCAGTTGAAAATTACAAAAGATTGCTGTTGATGAGGTTGAACAGATGTCTACAGCATATATAGAAGACTTTCATGCACACAATCATATTAACAAAATGCACTTTATGAAATCCACAAAATGTTTTAACTCCATTGCCACACTTCTAAGTACATATTCTCTGATCTTTCATTTCTATCACATTTCTAGCATCTTTTAGAGGAAGTATGTCTAATTTGGTCTAATGCTGAATGATCTGCTTCATATCATCAAGAGAGGTTCACTCAGAAAAAAATCTTCAAAAGTTTTCACATGAAATTGGTGATTAAAGATTATATTTAAGAGTAAATTCCCTACTAATAAAAAATGTACAATACATATGCATAGATGTTAAAGTTTCAACTGTGTAAAGCATTAAAAATTTTTTTTGAATCCATATTATTGATACAAATTAATAGTTATTTATTTATGAATAACTATTAATTTAGAAATGTAATACATAAATTGTACCATCAAAATTAATATTCTGACAATGAAATTGTTGTTATTAGACTGGAACTATATTTTGTATATGAGGACTAATTCAACCAGGACCTAGTTTAAAGTGGAGTTCCAGCCATTATAGATATTTATGAGTAATTGAATAAAAAATCTGGAAAATTGAAAGCCAGAAAGTGACAATTCAACTGGCAGTCGGTGATAGGCAGTTTAAGCATTCATAAGATAAATAATTCTAGGCATTCAAAGCTTTACTTACAGATTAAATATAAAAATAATCTTACACATTAACTTACATTATTTTAATATAATAAGATAATATATTCTCAAAATAATAAAAATATAATGAGATACTAAATAATTGAAATTACAATGCAAAGTTTATTACATTGTAAAATTAAAGTGAAAAATTTTATGAGAAAATTTAGGGTTGTCTATGTACTATATATAAATTTTTGCAATGAACATAAGAATTTAGTAATTTCATTAATCTTGTCAATACGATTATTATTTAGTCTAGCATTAAGATATTTTAAAACTTAACACTTCAGCCTCTTTTTAGTGAAATCTAACTCATGATGATATTCCAGGAAGTAAAGCTGCTCATTTCTATATTAAGAAGAGAGTTAAGTTCTTCCAGAGGTATTTAAAAAGTCTCATTCAGTAAAACCTCTGAGGAAAAAAAAAGTAGCTTTAAGGAAAAACAAAATGCCATGCTCAATTCTATCAGTAAGTTATGGAACATTTCTGGAGGAGGAAACAAGATTACAGTTTTCCCTAGAAGTGCAGTTACGGATATTTTTGACAGATTATTGAACACATGTATTTGCTGGTTTATCTACACAGATTGAAACTCTAAGATATTTTTGCCCTCTGCTTAGACAATATCAAGTATTAGATATTTTTCATTTAGACTCATTCTTTTTACTTATGTTTTTATACTGTAGGGCACAGAGATACTTTAGTGTCAGAGATCTAATGCTTTCATAGCCAATTGTTTGGACATTTAAAATAAATAAAATAATTTTCACATTAATTATGACTTGCACTTACTTTAACTAAAATTAAATGACTTAATGGTTTTACACACACACTGCACTTATTTTATTTCCTAAATTCTAAAAGATATTTTTAATTGGTTGGTTGGGTTTTAGTGGCACAAGGTCCACATCAGGACAAGCTGTGCAAAACACATTTTTGAGTTTAATTTGATTTTACACGTAATATATATTTCTCATATAAAATAACAACCAATATTTAAGTAAATAAAA
The DNA here is from genome assembly GCA_030067965.1 of Latrodectus elegans. Lineage (NCBI taxonomy): Eukaryota > Metazoa > Arthropoda > Arachnida > Araneae > Theridiidae > Latrodectus > Latrodectus elegans. Next base: position 37,034,352 of record CM057813.1, read on the forward strand.
AAATTTCACAATAATTATGAGTTGCATTTATTTTAACTAAAATGAAATGAATTAAAGGTTTTACACACATTCATGGAGAAAAGAACATAAGTGGAGCTGCCCAACTGGTTAGTGCTTGAGATATGTGCCATATCCCCTGTCTTCCAAAACGTTACAATAAAACCTGTTGTTTATTATTAAGGCTCTAGTTGAATTTGTTGTTATTTGGAATTATTTTATTTTAAATAATTATGGCTGTGCTTTCTGTGCTTATAAATGTACAAGTAGACCTTCAACAAAAATTCCTGGAGTAACTTTTAACTTTTTTAATTTCCTTATTTTTTAAAACTTTTGCTCACTAAAGTTAATGTTTCTAATCCTGTTGCATGTGCACCATATTGCTCAATTTTATAAGCTTAAAAGCAGCCATTTATTCCAGTATTGCAGTAATATGTAAATATTTAGTGTGAAAAATAGAATCTAATGTGTTAATTTCAATGTTCACTGATTATTATATATTTTAAAACATTTGTATTTAAGATATGCACATTTTTGTATAAATACTATATTGATATTTTAAGATCAATATTTTTAGTTTAATAACAAAGTTGAAATTTGTAATTTGCTGCGCATGATGTCAAACGTATATATATATATATTCTCTTAATATTGCAATTTATGCAAATGTGTTAATGTAAAAATTTTAACAAAATCTGTAATGTACTGATAATTATATAAATTGATTTTCTTAATGTATTTGTTTATTAAAATATTGAAATGAGTTTTCATTGTTTCAGTCAATTAAATTTTTAAATTTCTCATTTTTTAAAATTTATTGTATAGTGAACATGAAAGAAATATAAAGTTTATATAAATTTTAAAACATAAATTATAATATGATAGTTTAGGACTGCATAATATATGGCTGATTAATTTAATGATGGTAATTAATTAAGGTATTAATATTGGTTGATTTGATAATTTCTGGAGCATTTTTTTCCATTAATTCATATGGAATTTACCTGTGTAATTATACTTGTACCATTATTTACAAATAATTATATTGTTCAAATGTTTAAAAAAAACTTTTACATATTTCACTCTACAAGTTTACTTAATTTTTTTACATTATGTGTAATATTAAACATTACCATGTTCTTAACTTTACAAATGCTTTCATGTGCGTGCATACTAAAAACAAAAAATAAATAAAAAAAATAATAAATAAAATAAATAAGTACGCCAATTTAAATATTAATGTTTTAAAATCTTTGTAATTTGAAGAATATCACATGTTTTTAATATTTGTTAGAAAAAAATTTATTTTTTACTGACTGTGGTCTTTTCTTAATTAATTCTTAAACTTACAGAAATTTAAGAATTTAAAAAAATACTTGAAAGAAAATACACTTATTATTTAAACTTCATTTTTTAAACAGAAATTATTTTAAGGAGTATTAATTGAATAATCATTATAAGAGAAAAATTTCATTGTATTATATTAAAAACTCATCTATAAAAATATTAATTTAAAGGAGATTAATTTCATAAAAGTAAAGGAATTCATTTAAATATTTTGCTAGTGAATAAATTCCAGTTTCTTAAAACAAAAGTACATTACATTAATATTAAAATATTATAGTTCTTGAGAAGATATGTTTATATTATATAAATCTTATTAAATATAATAAATCAAGATTTATTGAAATTCAATTTTAAATTCAAAAATATATATATTTGATTTAGTTTCTAGATTTCTTACAGATGAATTTATAATAATTCTTTTTGTTACTATACATTTTTTAACAAAATTCATTCACAAATTATTGATAATAAAAGTTTTTTCTAATATTGGACTAAAAATACACCAAAGGAAAAATACTTTTATTATATAGATGTAAATAAATTTATATGCAGAAGCATAATTCTTTCTTATAAAGGGAAAAATATAACCAAATAACAGAATATTGAATGCATGGACAAAATAACAGGGAATAACATGAGTAGGAAACATTGCCTATGAATATCAATAAAGAAAAGAAAATACATTTTTCATGATTATAAATATATTTAATTTAATTTAATTCATAATATTCAAATGTTTATCTCAAAGTCAATAAGGTGAATAACATGCCTAAAGTTTCTTTATTGAAATACATACTATTAATAATTAGCAAAAATACAAAATAAGCACTTAACTTACAATAAAATAACATTTTTATAAATAGTAAGTAATTTAGTTCACTTTTTCGTCGTGTGCAATTTAAATGAAAATAATGCTAGCCTATACTTTGTCCCAAATAAGAAAAAACTGTTTCTCTTGAAAGACAGAGTGGGCACTGTATCGTCTGCTAGCTACTTATCTGGCACTTATAATATTTCACACTTAGAACTACTCCTCTTATATTCCTTTCTCAATGCACATATTGCCCTTATTTTATTTCCTAAACTCTAAAACAAATTTTTGACTTCAGTTTGATTTTACATGTATATTTTTATATAAATTAATAAACAATTAACTTCCTTGAAAAATTACACAAACTTTAAATCCTTTAAACATGTTTTTATTTCCTTAATTTTGTATTAAGGCAATTTACCACTTTTGAAATATTTGTAAGAAAGAAATATTAACAATTTAAATTTTGTTTCCATTATGATTACTAATTTTACAGCAGTAAGAAACTGTGTATTTCATTAAACTTAAAAACTACTTTTGTGTTACAAATATTTGATTATATGAAAAAGTAAAAGCAAATGAAAAGGAATAATAAAGAGAAAAAATAACTATGTTATAGTTATTTTCTTGTAACAAAATGAAACTAAATACAATAATACAATAATTACTATAATCTTAACAAAAGATTATAGTTGCTATAAAAAAAAAATTAAAATGAATTTGTGTTTCCAATATAACTAAATACAATAATTACGCAATATGCACTCACACATAAATTAGCAATTTTAAAATAATTTTTCTTTTTTACTTTATGGCAAACCTAATAAAATACTTCGCCTTATTTTTAACTGACATTTTTTTAAATTGCTATCTAATTAAAATCTCATAAATTCTATGTAAGAATCATTGAACTTATTAAAAAGACATGGAAAAGATATTTCATATTTTGATAATATAGATGAATAAAATAATTTCAGAATTTATAAGACATTCTTTATTAAAATTATCTTCACTTCTGTATTTTTTATAGAATACAACTTTAAAAACAGCTTAGATTCCTGTGACACATATTTCTCATACTTCTTACATAATACATAGTGGTTACCTTTATTTTTTTATGTTGAATCCAAGTTCATAAATAGTATCATACTGGAAACTTGCACATTCTTCATAAGTAAATAATACAATCAAAGCTGAAAAATATAAAATTTCTGTTTTTATAAAATATTATAATTGTTTCAAAAGAGTAATTGAAATGTTGATAGTAAATAATTTTACTAAAAAAGAACATAATATAGGTTTATATAAGTTTTTTTTGGTAATTTGATGTAGGCAATCAATATACAATATTAAAAAAAATTGATATATAAAATGAAATATTAATGTATCTGACAGCTTCAAATATTAAAATTTATACATATTCCAAAGGAAATAGGAAGTAGAAAAGTGGCAGTAGACAAGGTATCTTCTCAATAAGAAATAAAACTTTATTTCTTATTGAGAAGATATAAAGTTTTATTTCATTACATTTATAAGAAAAAAACAATTACAAGATATTAAGTTCATTGAAAGCCAATTAAATCCCTACATTTAGTCATTTTCGCACATGAAACAAATAAGTTAAAAAGAATTTTGGGTACTTTTCCATTACTTCCCCCCCCCCCACTTTTAATCCTAAAGAAATAGCATGTTTTTTTATGACGAAATGAAAATAATATAATATTGATATGATGCTTTTATAGGCTTAAAATTTTATTTTAAATTTAATATATATTATATAAAATTTTTTTTGTGCAAAAATTGACTGAAAAGTGATAAACAATGGTAAACAAAACTAAAGCTAGTAGGTGCAGATAATTGCTTGATGATAATTTTGTCGGTAAAGAAAAGCATTATGATCACATATCAACAAAGACAAAAAAAAAAAAAAAAAAAAAAAAAAACTAAATATAGCAAAATTTAGTTGCTTTTTGTCACTGATTTGTTTGCTAAACTTTCAATTTTTTCTTATTGATAAAAAAGTACTATCACATTATACTTATGCAATTGATCACTGATTTGCTTGCTAAACAATTTTTGCCAGAAATAAACACTGGTGTATAAATAAGTTTTATCAATAAGTGATACTTGTTTAAAGCAAAGCAGGGGTATATTGGAAAAGTATACTTCTGGGGTGTATGGAAAAGTACAAAATGTTTAATTACTGAAATATATATACTTAAAGAAAGGTTGATCTCATAATTAGCTAAGCTGAACACTCCAAAACGTTAATCCTTCAGTAACCAATACACAAGCTACTGAAATGGTAGGCATGGAGCATTTAAATTATTTCATTGTAGACATGTAAATGGAAAAGTACTCCGGGTTTCAGTGTAAAATCGGGTGCCCCTTGGTGTAGCAAAAAAATTGACAATAAGATTTAATTTTTTGGTAACCCTATCTTTTTGCATAGCTTTTGTGTAGTGGTCATCTTGTTAGTCACATCATGGTGTCAAAAGTTTTTTTCAAAGAATCAAGGGGTATACATAATTGTAAACTTTTATATACCATACTCTGTATCAATTTTAATAAATTACTTAATTCAATATAATTAATATTAATTTAAGAAAAAAATTGCAATTTTATTTGCAAGCAATAAGATATATTTTTGTTTATAATAAGTTAAAATTCACTTGATTTAGTTCCTGTTACTTGATAAGAAAGGAATAAAAAAAAAACACGATTCTCTGGTTACATAATGTCTTTGGTTTTTGTCAAAAACTTCATAATATTAAAATAAATTCAAACAAAGATTTTAAGTTGCTATTTACAAAATATGTGATAGAACACATTGCAGTTACAGGAAATCAGAAATATTTAGTATTTTCAACAATTTATGAAATTACATCCAGAAAAGAATTCTAACTTCAAAAACAATACCATTTTTTATTTTTAATCTTTTATATTGAATACTTTAATTAGAATATTTGATAAAAAAGATAAATGTTGAAAAAGCTTTTTCTGTATATATACTATACTAATATAGTTATACTAAATGATTATCCCAAAAGTTCTTTTAATGGTTTTATTTTTCACTATTTATGTTTGGTAACAAATGTTCTCAACATTTAGTCCTGCAACCTTATTATAGTAAAATATACAAAGTTTACTTAAGAAAAAACATTAAAACTTAGTTTAATAATAGTATTTCAAACACCAGAAAAATTTGAAACCAATGACAACTCTAGGCACTGTACTTTATAATCATTTCTATAGCCAACTAACAATAATTTTAAATTTTGTTTTACCTTGATATGAAAGTGAATTTTTTTTTTATTTATTTCAACAAATTTCAGCAGTTTTGAATTGTATTTTATTAAACCTATACTAAGTTAAAATCAGTGTGCAAAAAAAGTTTACTAGAACCTATTTTGTATGTTAAAAATGTAAGTTTCTTTTAGGGAAACCATGTTCATTCATAAGCAATTGAATACTATGTCACACATATTGTGTTACAGATATGATTATAGTAAAACATATTGAATAATAGGCTTTAGCTCGATTAATTTCATTCCCTAAGAGTGCTAATATTAAGAACCAGAAAAAACTATTACAAAAATATGTTATAAAAATACTGAATATAGTCAAATTGAAATATTTATTTTTTGGATTAATTAACAATAATTCGAACTGTAAGCAAAATTTTATATCGAATATCATTAAAAGCTCTGAAATTTAATCCTGCTACATGTAACACAGATTTGATGATATTTGAGAAGGATTTGTGATCTGTAGTTGATTTAACAAGATTTGGTAGGTTATTGTCATTTGACCTTTTGCGATTTAGACACAGATGCAGTATAATTTAGCATGCCAAATTCTTAATTTCACAATTTTTTTGGCATATTTTCTTGTTTATCTTGCAAAACTAGTTTTTATTAACTCATACAGATGAAGACATATAAAAAAATATGTAGAATTTGGCAACCCTAGTATTTACGTAATTGTGGTAAGTCACAATATGTCATTTTGGCCACATTTATTGCATTCTGGATTATATGGCAGATGTATTGCGATTTAAACCTTTCTACTTGGTATGTTTATGTATGGCACGTTTTGATATATTACCTTCACTATTGGCGAGATTTTGGAAAATCACACCAAATGTGTAACGTATTTTAGGATTTTATAACTCTAATATTGCAAAGTTTTAAAGAATAAACATTATATAAAATTTTACATATTTTTATAGCATATTAAATGTTCGACTAGTAAGGTATACTAATAGAATACAGTAAATATGAATGCTTATAAATTCACTTAAAAATTCTTTTAAAAAAAGTAAAAATTTATGCTTTTTCTTACTTATGCCATCAATCTTAATATGCTTAATATTAGTAAATATATAGAAGAGATTAATTTATGTCAGGTGATTACGATGGGTTATTGTCATATAAATTAATTTTACTTTTAACTCAACATAATTTTGCACAAATATTTATAAAAACCAGAAAAGCAAACAATTCAATTCAAAATTTCTGAAGTTTTCATATCATTCAAAATAGGAAAACAGTACAGTAGCACATTAACTGTAAGCTGTTGCTGATGCCAGCCTAACTCATTTTATTTTATCTTAAATTGCTATACTTCCTTGTTCATTACTTCACATGAAAATGGCATCAACGCGAAAAACTATTTTAAGAATCTCATAAACGGAGAGGTTTGCAGACTAGTTCCTTACGATACGGTTTAAGTAATTGTAGATTGTATTAATACGTACTTGTTTATTATATATTAGCTTAATAAATGTGTCTCCAAAAATAAAACGACTCTTTCATGATTGCCGATATGAGAGTAAAGGGGAAAATAGAAATAGGAGTGATGACAAATATCTCACAATTTCTTTCATTAAATGCAAACAAAATGTATGCACAATAAATAATATACAATAATACATTGTCATTTATAAGTAAATTTACTTATCTCTATAATATATATTAACATCATTCCCTAAGTAGCAAAATAGCTCGGCCCTATGTTGGCTATGTCTAGGTACAGTATGGCAGTCTCTATCGGGCTAATACTGGATGGTCAACATTTCGTTATATAGGACTTATGTGGGCGGCCAAGATAGGACTAAGCTTGGCTGCAAAAATTGCTCCAATTTAAGCAACCAAGATAGGACTAAACTATAGTACCGAAATTGATCCAATTTTGGCAGCCAAAATAGGACCGATCTTGGCTTATATGTTTGTCGACATATGTAGCTCATAATACTAATAAAGGATTCTATTTTGAATTACTAAATTAGAAAGAAGCTATTTTAGGTTATTACAATAAGTACGAATATTTTTTTCATTTAAATCTGTATTGTTGCTTCTTACTTGAGTAAAATAAATATCATGCTTAAAATGTATCATTTTACAATCCATTTTGAAAATCAACACAAGTGCCAAATATGTTATTCTTTAAAGCAATATCCAAATAATTTACAAATTATATGATGAAAATCAGATTATGTTGAAGTTAAAATTCAAAAAGAAAGAGGCGAATTAAAAATCATCTCAATAAGTAAATATTTGCTTCTTAACCAATTTAGAAAATGGCTGATTGTTCTAAATTGCGAAATACGTAAATTTTCTATTCTGATTATTTTGTCCTTATTGTATGTTTTTAATATTTCTTCTCATTTTTCGTGCTAAAATTATCGTCTGACTTTGGCTTAGTGTTTGATTGACTAAGAATGAGTATTTATTTATTTATTTTATTTATTTTTTTATGTTGTTTGTTTTTTACTATAGATTCAAAATGACTGAAGCAGAGACTGAAATAATGTATACGGATGGCGATATGCGTATCCCAAAAATAAACTCCTGGAGTGTTTATACTCCAGGATTATTGACTTTCAAAGATTCAATTCCACAACTAATCCAATTAGCTACGGAAAATGGTATAATTAAGTTCCTTATTTTCAAATCTCCTTCTGATTGTACTGCATCTATTCTAAAAAAGCCTTTCAATTTAAAGCAAGAAAAAATTCATCGTGCGAAGAATCACAAGAAAATAATACAAATTCAAAACACCCGTCAAGGCAAGCTTCTATTCGAAACAAATTACCTAGATACTGCTATAGAAATAAGCAAGATAACCAATATTCTTGGAGTACATGTTAACGCCATGTTTCAATCAGAATACAAGTCTTCAAGATTTCTTATAAAAGAAATAAACGTACAACTGCCTTCACAGCTGGATGCTGAATAAATTGAACAAAATGGCTTAACGATATTAAGGTTACATAGATTTACAAAAAATAATTCTGAAGAACTGAGTGAAAACATTTTGGTGAGCGTCAATGGACATTATCTACCTCAAACTAGTTATTTTTACTTCATCCCAATTTTTTTTTTATTGATAATGTTCGTTAATGCGGAAAATGCTACAAATACACTCACCCTACGAAAAAATGCAAACAAGACGTCTTCCTATGTAAAAACAGGAACATTGTATAAAAGCTCTCCCTGTGTTAATGAAACACCTAAATGTATAAACTGTTAAGGAAATCTGGCAGCAAATGACATTTCCAGCTTTACGATTCTTGAAGAAACAAACAATCTTACATTTTAAAAGCATGAACTACTCACTTATCGAAGCGAAAAGACGTTATAACAAATCTTTAAAAAACAGGTACTCCCCTCCCCCCAGTGTAACCATAAGTCATCTTTCTTTCTTTCCGAATCAAATTAAAACAACTCGTATTGTTAACAAAGCAGCGACTGAGATGGCTTTTATATTTGAAGCAAAACTACTTGCGATACAGGCTAAGCAAGATCAAAGGATTCAACTAATGTTCTTATTCAGGAAAGTATGCATGCGAACATGCGAAAGCGTAAAAAAATATTCATAATTTCTTAACCATTTGTAAGTGTCGCCCGAATCCAGTTCGGGCAACTATTGCGTGGAGTATTTGTGATGCCCGAACTGAGGCCGGCCAGAAGAAAAATTAACGTTTTTATTTTGCGAAGTCCGAGCTTAGTTCATTTTTACTTCAGGATACTTAATTCTACATTTTCCTTATAAATGACACAAGAGTGGTTTAAGTTTTTTTACCAATTCCGACTCGGAGGTAGTTTTTTTTACCAATTGTGGGAGGGGAAATGTGGGTGTTGTCAACCGCTCAGGTAAAAAAGGCATGCTTGGGTTGATAAACAATGACAGAGTTTCGCTTTCTCATTTAGTTTCGGTTGCTTTTTGGTGAATTTTTTGAAAATATTTTTCTTTTTTCACAATGTCCGATTCAGACACCGATGAGGAGTATAATTAAGTTTCCTCGAAATCAAATACCCATATTAAAAAAAAAAAAAAAAAAAAAAAGATTAAAAAAAGTGAGGTTCTTGCTTTTCAATGTGAAAAAGTTACTGTTATAAAATTGATTTATAAAAACAATGTCTGTTTGCTTTCTTCAGTCCATACCGCTAAAATGATTGAGTTTGAAGAGAAGAAAAAAGAAAAATTCAAACCGAAGGTAGTCCATGACTAAATCAACACTATGGGAGGTGATAACAAAGTCAAACAACATCTTGCAGACTTCCCGGTTGCTAGAAAAGGAGGTAAAAAATACTATTAGAAAATATTCTTCTATCTCCTACACCAGGAGTTATATAAATAAACCCTTTATTTTGTACACTTCAGCAGGAGGTGCGAAAAATATGAACTTCAGAAAATCAATTGTTGAACTACATAGACTAAATATTCAGCAACCGAGACAAGGGTGTCCTAGTGTAAGCTTACTGCACCTCACACGTTGACACTTTCCAGAACACATCCCATCAATGCGAAAAAATCTACGCAAAACAGGCAGTGTTTTATATGCTGTCGTAAAACCGGTGAATAAGGGAAGTGAATAAGGCACCAGACAAGAGTTTATTGTAAAGAGTGCAATATATAGGCTTGTGCACAGTACCGTGTTTTGGGATATACCATATAGTAAAAGATTTGTAAAATTTATGTATTGAAAATCATATTGTTGTGTTTTTATATTATACTAATTTATACTAGTTATACTTATCTTCAAAATTTCGCTTAATTTGCTCAATCTGAATTACATGTATGTGTAATCAATGTTTCATGTGTATGTAAAAATTATAAATATAGTATTTATTGTATTTAAAATTTTATTTTTGTAATAAAAATTATTTTCTAACCTTTATAATATGTGAAGAATAAAATTAAACAGTCAAAAAAATGTTCCATTTTTGGTCCATTTTTCAGAAATATATGTCACAGTTAAGTGATTAAAACATTCTTTTACTACGAGCATATTTTTTTGATTTTTAGTAAATGTTCAGTTTCTTTGTTTTATTTAATGTTCAATTTAATTTCTTGGAAAGCAAGAAGCATTCTATCTAAGTGTCCGTAGGTAAAACTTCCTTATTTTCAATCTTCTGTTGTCGTAATAATTCAATAAACGTTTCTTAAAAGTTCGGACTTATTTCAAATTTGAACTAAAATAATGTTCCAATTAGATAGCCAAGATGTCCGTGGTGGTGGTCTTTTTTCGCTGTTGATAATATTCCACCTGTGCAAGTATTAAATATATCCTGCTCAGAAGATATTGATACAGAAATTTTAGCTATAAAAATTACTGTATCCAAACTTTATCTTACTTTTGTAAATGCATACATCCCACACCGTAAATTTTCAAGTTCTTGGTTCCATAGCGTCTCATCAAATATTCACCCTCCCTTCATAATAATTGGAGACTTATATACGAAGTTCGGCGCTTAGTTATTATTTAAACTATCTTGAATCTTCAGAATTCCTCGATTGGATACTGGATAGCAACATTTGTCTTTTAAATATTTCTCAGCCTACTCATTTCGGACAACACCGCAGACCATCCCTTATCAATTATAACTTTGTATCTTCTGATATTTTTCCTTGTTGTACTTTCTCAGTCAGTTCAGATAGTTATGGTAGTGTCCTTGTCCCGTTAAAACAAGTGTCAAAATCTGCAATAACGATTATTCGAAAGGTATTTCCCACAATAGAATTTTATGGACTGACTTCTTCAATTCAATGAACACTCAAATTGCTAATAACGAACTAGTTTCTGTAGAGGAATTCCAAATTTTATGCAAAAACTATCTTGATAAATTCAGGAAAAAACAAATCGTTAAAGTCATATCCTCCGTGGTGGGCATCGGAATGTTATTATCTCTTGGGTCAAAGACGAAACTTTGGAGGAAAGCGAAAAGTTCTCTTAATCAGAATCTGTGGATACAGTACAAACGAATTTCTGCAAAACATCAGCTTCTTCTAACCCTTTCCTGAAATATCTGGGATAAAACTATAACAAATGCTAGTATATCTAAGGACATTTATTACTACCTCTCGATTTAAGTTCAAACTTTGACTTGGAATATAATTATGCTTTCTCTCTCAGAAATCCAATTGGTGACTTCTAAATGCAAAAATACTTCAGGTGGTCCTGATTTAATATCAGCTAAAATTTTGAAAGGTCTATCAAACATAGCGTTACGATCCCTTTTGTCACTCATAAATAACTTTTTTTAAGCGATACTGTTCCCCCATCCTGGAAAAAATCATAATTCCTATAATAAAACATGGGAAAGATAGCAAATCAGTAAATTCTTATAGCCCAATATTTCTTACAAGTATTCTGTGTAAGGTCATGGAATGCATAGCATTAAATCGTCTTATAAATCATATCTCCTTTTCCAAATTTTTTCGTACAAATCATCATAGATTTATGCTTCATAGAAGCTGCTACAGCGTCTTTATATGCTTCATCATCATATTATTGCTTTACCCTCAGAGAAAATATATCATATGCGCAACCGTGCGCACACATAACAATTTAGTGTTGCCAGATGGTCTTATTCATAAGCTCTTCCAACTTGATATCAGAGAAATTGCTCTGCTCCTTGGATATTCGATTCTTTATTGGATAGACGTTTTACAGTAAAATGGGGTGGTATTTTTCTTAACTCACTTTCTCTAATAGAGGTGTTCCTTAAGGTAGAGCTCTTTCTTTTCGCTCGTTTATGATTTACATGTCAGATATATTTACAAAGTTCTCTCTCATGACATTCAGTGCTTTATTTATGCTGATGATATTATCTTTTTAGCTGCTCATCCATCACAAGAAAGTCTTCAGCGAAAAATGCAGACTGCAATCATAAATCTTGAGAACAATGGGGTGAAGAAAAAACTAAAATTTGATTCCTCAAAATGTTCAGTTTTTGATTTCATTTCCAAAAATCTCCTGTAAATTTTGACTAACTGTCAACCGATTACCTATCTTTTGGTTTAAACATGAATTCTGGGTCTCTGTTTTACTAATAACTTAACCTTCAAGTGTAATTTTTAAATGAAAAAATTCCATCCAGAAGAAAATTAATGTTTTAAAAGCTATTGCAGGTAATAGATGGGGAGCAAAAACTCTCTAATAACTTACTTCAAATTGTTTTCAGTCTTTCATTACAAGTAGCCTGGATTATGGATGTCACGTACTTACATCTGCGAGCTTATCAGACTGAAAAATTTTGGATCCAATATACCATTCTGTTCTCAGAATTGCTACAATTCTACTTCTGAAAGAGGCAGGAGTCTTACCTCATTCTGTAAGGCAAAACTATCTTCCTACAAGGATGTACATTAGAAACCTTGATTTTCTACTAGATCTCCATGTGGTAGTTTGTGGGAAACAATATCATTACAGCCAAATAACTGGTGATCTTCCTCTGTCTTTGCGAGCTAAAAAATAGCTAGAAGAAAATGGAATTCAATAATCAGATATTGTAAGAGCTCCTTCAAATCCTGCCTCTGATAATATTAATTTAAAGATCCTACTTAGAAAATATTCTTTTCAGACTAAAAACCTTCCGACAAATACTATTAATGACATCTTTGAACTGCATAGTACTTCTGAATGGTTCAATCACATATTTACTGATGCATCTAAAATAGACAATAAGCTTTGAATCACTGTTTATAACAGCAGAAATAACTTCTTTGTTTCTGGGCAAATCAATATTTTGTATTCTGATTTTACAGCAGGAACTTTTGCTTTATATCTGGTGGGGACTAAATTCTATAGTTGTACTTCCAATTACGCCATATTATCAGATTCCTTATCCTGTCTAAGCAGTTTGGTTGGGGAAGAGGTTGAGAGAGTTTTCTTTCTTCATCACATCGGATTAGCTTTAGTAAATGCAATTAAGATTTGCAAATCTATTCAATTAATTTGGATTCCAGGTAATTTCGGAATTGCTGGGAACAAAAAAGTAGATACTCTTGCAATTAGTAAAGGTTTATTAATAAGTGATATTAGCGTTTAGTGCATTTTACTCCTCATATTTGAGTATCATAAAAGAAAGTAAAATATATCCATGTTTAAACATTCCAATTGTAAATAATCCATTTTCAAATTACACAAGAGAATTTATAAAATGGAGTTTGACATTCAAGCAATTGAAGAATAATCTTTGTTTTCTTTTAAATCTGGATATTTAAAATTATGGAAAATTAAACAAACTCGTCCTGCAAATTGGAATTCCATTTTCTTAAGCGATATAACGTAGTAGACCTCATTATGCAACTTGGGTCTTGCTAAATTGACGACAACTCGCAGCCGCTCTCCTTTATCTTCTTTTTGGTGATGGTCATAAAAAATAATACAAACTGTCCTTTTAAGAACATTCAAAGTTTTTAAATTCTCCGACGGAATCACTCAAGAAAAACGAACACAACTCAACTTCCGACTATCTTAGGGTCACATGTTTTTATGACTGTTAAAGCAAACCGTGTTTTTAATGATTTATTTAGATTTGATTTCCCTCTGGTTATTACTTAAAACTATTACCTAAATCTAGGCGTAATATTTGTGGTATTATAAGAATATATAAAAAATGGTTGAAATCATCAATGACCTTTTGTCCGATAGTAGAGCTGAAATAGTTTGCGTTGATATTAAGACTCATTAGATCTATTAAAAATTTTTTCCATAATCCAGTATTTTGCTGATATTTTACAATTTCATCTTTCACCGGTTTATGAAAAATACTGGATTTAAACTAAACAACAAATACTGGCTGAACATTTCGGAGTTACTGAATGATGAGTGAATCGACTTTTGTTTATGGATTTGATCAATATTTTAGACATAGATGTTTTCAATGATTCGAACTTCACTTTAATCTGTAGGTCACGGTCTTATCAGATCTCGTATGCAATGACCACAAAGCGAAAAAAAAACAAAAACAAAAAAAAACAGCATTTATTGATTTCTGATATTAATTTTACATGCTCATTTATGTTTCGCTCGAAATCTGATTCAAACTATAGGTCTGATAAAATTGACACCAGTGTACAAAAAGTGACTGTGGTGGGGTATGACAACTCTCTCTGTCTCTCTCTATCCAATCAATTTAAAATACTATCAGTTAATATAACTAAATAATTGACATCTGCATAACAAGTAAGGAGCAGCTTAAATGTAGTTATATTTTTTAAGATGAAAAAAAGTCATTTTTCAGGAGAGAGTAATCTTAGAAAATATATTCAAGATAAGGGTATGGTAGCTTGATTAAGAGGGCGCCCGAAGATCCGTAGGGTTAAATAAAGGCAACAAAAACACGCATAACATATTGTCATAAAAAATTTACTCTGGTATAAAGATTTAAAATTATTAGATTATCTTTGCATAGCAAATTTTCAATTGGTACAATTAGACTAAATTTTTTCGTGCAAATACAAATTGAGTAAATTTAAGAAATGTTATATGAGAATTGAAAAAATGATTTAATATTTATTACCAAGTTTTCTGTATCTTTCAATTGCTCTCACATAGAACACCAAGACAAACAGAATAAATTTTGCTTGATTTATCCACATGCGACAAACTGATTAATTAATTTCATTGGAAATCAACCAGCCACTTGAGTTTAAGTAATTGAAAAAATTAAAAGTTCATCATAGTAGCATATCAATTCATTTTAAGAAAGGTTGGAATAATCTCTAAATAAATATGAAAAAAACTGTAGAAATTTCTCCTTTTCATTAGAAGTAGCATTGTTTTTTTTTTTTTTTTTTTTTTTTTTTTTAAAAAAAAAAATAGCTAAAGAATCATATCTTTACAAATAAACTCTGTAAACAAAACTACAATGGGCAATGGAGGAATGATTTGAGAATGTGTGTGCATGTTATTTTTTCCCATGTAATCACTAACACAATTTAAATATATAATCTACTTAAAAGCTAATTATTCAATTAAAAGAGAGATATTAATGTATACCATTTTCTAATTATATAACATGGCACTCACGATGTAGTACAGAGTTTTGAAGGAAATATATTTTTATTAGTAATGAGTGATTATGTACGATATTTAATTTTCAAGGGAAGAGATATCAATCACTCCAGAGTTTTTAACAGTGGCTTACAAGTCGTTTTCTGCTTAGTATAGCTCTAACTATAGCCATAAATGTAGTTTAAATATGAACTATAAATACTATAAACAGCTATGTTCGGCTTGATATTCAAACACACGCATTCTTACACTGAAGACCAAAACGCTATTTTATGACTAGGCCAGCGATAATTAGCAGTTAAAATAGGAGCAATTGCACCATCGTATTGCACCACTATATTCAGATGTAAACCTGAATGAGAGCTATAAATAGTTTTTGTTTAATATCCAAGACTTTAAATGCTGAAACAAATTAAAAGAAATAGAAATTTGAGTAAATTTTTATGCAATAACTTGCTACAAGTAATTGTATCTTTTCCTCTATTTTGTTACTAGAATTAATATAAGTCAAGATTATCTGCAAGGAAAAGGTGTTGCGATAAGGACTAGGAGAAAGTTAAATTTCTATTTGACTCCGTCGAAGATCCTTCGTAGTGAGATGGCTTATGCACTCGCTAAAGTTATGTAGTGCAATATGTCTATCCACTGAAAAGTTATGGAGAAAGGAGTGTCAGCTCTCATACACTGATCTCATCATTCTTTAGTAGTTTTAAATGATTTATATTTAGCGGTTTTTCTGTCTTCAGAAAAATACAGCCACAAAAATATTGCAAACTATGTCATTAGTTAATTAATCGAGATGTTGTATTCATTGAACATTTTTGTTTGTGAGTTATTAGAATACAGATAATATGGGTTTCATTTTCAAATAAGCTTTTTTGTCATATTTTAAT
Organism: Latrodectus elegans; assembly: GCA_030067965.1. Taxonomy (NCBI): domain Eukaryota; kingdom Metazoa; phylum Arthropoda; class Arachnida; order Araneae; family Theridiidae; genus Latrodectus; species Latrodectus elegans. The sequence continues at coordinate 37,050,709 of CM057813.1, forward strand.
ATTCTGCTTTTCAAAGTGAGGTTTATTTGCCCCTCAATAATTAGTTTTGCGTAATTCAGCTAACCAGATTGAAAGCTAAAATTTAAAACGGATTCCGAGCTACTAATATCCAAACCCCTGAAATGGGAATTAAAGACCACGTCTGTTGAACCTAAAGTAAGAGTATTCGATTCTTAAATCGAAACACCGTGAGGATCTTTAGAAACTGATATAGATTACAATTATTGATAAGCATCTAATTAAACGAGAGATTGTTATTTCTTTTTCATGATGAATTACCTATCTAAACTGTATCTGACAAGAGAATAACATTCAATTTTTCTAATTTAAAGGTCATAATTCTGTTTCCTCATATTCTAAGATGTATTTAGTTTAAAGAAAATTTAATAACTTCTCCCTTCACTGATGAAAGTAAGATGCTATCATTCATTTCTGGGACTATCAAGATTTTAGGGTTGAAAATCTAACTTATAATTTTCAGTCACAAAATAGTACGCATATACAAAGGTCACTCTGAAATTTTTGAGATACAACTAGGTTTTTAAAGTTATACTTATATAAAATTTTAGGTGTGTTCAAAGCAGTCTCCTCCAGCATCAATGCATTTTTGTAGACGAATTTTCCACAGATTAAATGCCACAAGCCATTTATTTCTTGGAATAGATGAAAAAAATGCATTTATAGCCACATCAATCTCTTCTTCTGAATGAAAACAACGTTCACGTAAGTTCTTTTTTAGATTAAAGAATAACCAAAAGTCGCACATAGCTAGATCAGGTGAATACGGCGGATGTTGGAACACTTTAATTTGTTTTTGTTTAAGAAACACAATTGTTAATCCGGCTGTATGTGAAGATGCAATGTCATTGTGAAGCATTAGTCCCCTAACATTCAGCTCTTGTAGAATTTCTGGAGGACATTTAGTGGTATATCAGTTAACTGTTACTGTCTTCTGTCCTTCCAACTTAATGGCTTTGACCAATCCCGTACTTCTGAAGAAAAGGCATACATCATTTTTTTCAGTGCGCGTAGTTTTTTCACCATTGTCGGCGTGGTATCATCTTCAAAGGCCCATACTTTACTTTCTTCACGTGTTGGAACGTCAAAAAACGGTGTGTACGTTTCATCACATGTTACAATTTTAGAAATGATGCGGTGGCCACCATCATTTAGCAATTAAAGAGTTTCTTTACTGATTCTGACACGCTCCTTTTTTTGGTGCTCAGTTAGATTATGAGGAACCCAACGGCAAACTACTTTTTTCAAATGTAATTCTTCATGAATGATTTTGTGTATGGCTGCGGATCCAATGTTAAGTTCCTTCTGTATCATTTGATAGGTACAGCGGTTATCATCCATTAACATTTTTCGTATGGCAGACACATTATCCGTGATTACTGCCGACGGCGGCCTTCCTGTGTGTTCTTCATTCTGAAGAAAATTGCGACCTCTTCTAAATTCTCTAAGCCATCTGAATACAGTATCAGGAGCTAGAGATTCATCACCAAATGCTAATTACAACCGTTGAACGTATTCTTCTTGGTTTAATCTTGCTTTAAAATTGTAGAAAATCATAGCGCGAAAATGTTTTCGCGTCAACTCCATTTTCTCTTCTGTTTAAAATTTATTCTACGCTAAGCAAGTTGAAGTCAGTTAAAAATCGTCTTCTGTGTTAAAATGCTTTGTAACTAAAAAATTATCTGTTAGATATCCTTTTATTCTGTATCTATAAGCAAAGTTTCTCCGATCAGTAAATCTGGGAAAGGAGGTGACTGCTCGTAGGCAACTTCATCACAGGATAATGATATTAAAAAAATGTGTTAAATATTATTATACTTTTTAAAAAAATAGACACCTAGAAACCTAATTCGTTAACCTTACTTGTATAAATTTAAGATATAAACTATTTTTCTAGTGAAAACATCGTAAATGTGGCATGAAGTTCATGGTAAAGTAGCTTCTTGTCTGACTTTTCGGATTAGATGTTAAGCTTATAATCTATTGGAATTTAAACTTATAAATAGTTTACTTTATTGTTTGTGCTTGAAAAGGCACAATCACGCGACTATACAAAACTATGCTGCATTTTGCGAACAGATCAGCTGTAAATAGTTTTTGATACGCATACAAAAATATAACGTTCAATAATTAATTTTCTAAATTTTACTAAAAAGCAATTACCTGGTAATATTTTACATCCAGAATGTAGCAAGTTTTGTATCTCACCTAGCCTTAGAACCTTCGTATAGGATATCGATAAGCTTAAGTTTTTTGGGAAACCAATTCTTGTTAAAGTGATATAATTAGAGAAAATTTTAAGTCAGGTATCGACCTTCTCACTTGGCTTTTCATATCCATAGAAAGACTAAGCCATGGATGAAAAATAAACCAAATCCTCAAAATTAAATACATTTAAGGGAAATGAAATACATCATTGAAGTACATACGAAATAAATGTTAAAACAATCTAAAAGTTGAATATTCCCTCAAATGTGGCATGAAGTAATAGAAAATACCACATAGCTCTACCTGAACACTTGATTCAAGGAAACGGTTTTGCTCAGCAATCAACGTATCCCAATTATAAACAAGCAACAAACTTAATCTATAATTATATATTTAATGGATTAAAACAAACATAAACTAGAATTTTTACATTCAGTTTTAAATTTCCAAATAGGATTGCGAATTCTTATTTAATTCTAACTAAAACAAAATTGATAAGAAAATTGTTCATATTGTATTCATATTTAAGAATTTGATACCTTTCAACACACAAGATCTTAAAATAATGAAGTAATTTGTATCTGAAATATACTGGGTTAGAAAAATAAGTTTTTTTCTTTCGTCATTTTAAGGTACATTTCATAAGAAAAAATTACGTTAAGTTTTTATTTCAAATCATTTCCGAAAGTAGATATATAAAAAAAATTTCGTTAAATCTAAATGTGTTACATCTCTAAAATTACCAAAGTACAAAATAAACTATTTTTATTTCTATGAAAGTGTTGATAATCAGCTCAAAATTTAAGTTGGAATTATATAAAGAAATAGCCTATTCCCAATAATTTCTTTTTATTAGTAAATCTCATCCAGTACTTTTAACAAAAATATATTAAGACAGTAATTATGAAATGATCGATTTCCATATATACCACAATAACAGCCGGCAATACATACATATATAATCCGAAAAAATTTTTTAATTATGCCAGCATTTTTTAAAAGAAAAACTTTTTAAAATCATATTTTCAGGAAGTGTCATAATTTATAGGAATATTTAAGAGCAAGTCATTAAAAACAGGATAGGAATGAGTAACTTATTAGTTTAATACGTAGTTTCTTTCAAAATTCAGCACATAAAATTACAGTTTATTTACAACCACTCACTTTGTGCCATTGGACAAATAAAATGGACGAGATCAATTCCTGAGCTGGTAGTCTTTCCGAACTCATGTCACTCTACACCAGTGAAATGATTAACATTATTGTTAACATGTTTCTTTAATGTTATTAGTGATAATTTTTTAGTTAATGAAATATTTCTATAGAGTTTAATTTGTCTATATGTACCTTCATTTTTTTGCATCTAAATGTACTTTTCCACTAAATATCTGCAAGGGAAAAAGTACCGAATGCACATTTAAGAGAAATATTAATGTTATGTACGAGAAATAAGGACACCACAGCAAAGAAAAATTTACTACAAATTCATAAAAAATTATTGCAATCATGATTAGGAAGCATTATTTTTAAGAAGCATCATTATTTCAAAATCCTAATTATATGATAAATTCTGTAGAAATACATTCTTCCTAACTGAAATTAAATACCTAATTAAATATTAAGTAGAACACGGTATTCTAAAGCATGCAGACTATAAAGTTTGTAATGAGTATCTCCTAAGCGACCAGTAATAATTGTCACTAAACGCCAGAGCATTATACGTAACTCTGTATGTTTGTCGGCGAATAATTGCTTTTACAGCATTTGAATTTACAGCTTAAGCTTTCCATACCAGTCATTTCCTATTAGTGCTCAGGCTTATCCGTGGTTAATTAAGCCAGAGAATATCTAAGTTAGATAAGTAAAAGGTGGTTTAATTGGAAATTGTAAAACACACACACCCTTGACCGCTGCGATATTAATGCAGAAGCGAATTTTGATCGAAAACTTTGTGAATTAATATTATTATATTTTGATATCTTATTTCCCAATTCAAGTCCTTTCATTTTTTCAAAGTTAAAACACAGCATTTAGTGAGTATCATAATTCAGGGGTCACCAATTAGTGTCTCACATATCCTGTGTTGGACGGAGTTTTTTGTGTGCACCTCACTCTGACAATCATAAAAATTCACTTTGAACCAAGATTTTCTTCCTGCCCGAGACGAAACATTCCCATTTTCCATTAGGACTGTCATGTCAACATGTATGAAGAAAAGGAATCCTTGTAATAAAAACAATGTATTTACCGACTTGCAGGCTCTGTGACAGCAGCAGAAGAAAAAACAAATAAAATTTTTGGTCTGATGAATATGAGCTATTGGATGGTAACTCAGAGGATCACATGAATCTTTGCCGGGCTTCAAGATTGGAATCACTATCGCTTCCTTCCAAGAAGTTGGAAAAACATGTTCCACCCAGATTCTATTAAGCAAAACCAAGGTATTCAATAACGAATCATTGTTTAAATGACGGAGCAATTGATAGGAAATTCCATGAAGCCCTGAACAGGTGTTATTTGCCTGAGACATGGCTGTCTTTAATTCCGACAATCGAAAAACACAGTTCTAAGGTAGATTATGTCGATCATCAAATGTTACAGGTATCCACTCAGCAATTCTTTTAGTCCTTAGAAAAGTATGACTATATGAATCAGAGCCGGAAAGACAAGCAAAAGTTTCTGCGATGACATTGGCAATATCTACCTGTGAGGAATGTACAGCAGCTCCAGTTTTTTAAAATAAGGAATGAAATGATCCTGATCCAGCCAATGATAAAAACCATTGGCTGGATCAGGATCATTGATAAAAACCATGGTAAAAACTATGATAAAAACCATTGGCTGTTTCATCTTTCCTCCATAACTGTTTGCTAGATTTCGATGTGGTAATTGACGATACATAACGAATCCAAGATTCCCTCTGACTCTTATGTCTAACTCTACGAGCAAACGCTTTGGCTTTCTTGAAAGAAATAAGACTCTCCGGTTGGATATCTTCGAAATATATTCCATTCCTTTGTTTCTTGTAGGAGAGTTGACACTCATCATTTCGCCAAGGTTTCCGGTATTTATGTGGAATGATGGAATTTTTAGGGATAGAAACATCCACAGTTCGGATTACTGTGTCGGCTATGTTTTACTTATAATCGCATTTAGGAAATATTATATTAGGCTCAATGCACCCTTTACAATTTTTAATCATATATATCCATGGAGCTGACAGCCGAATGGTCAACATTCTATCTTTTGATTCACAGTTCGTGGGCAGGCAGTGGTGGCCTGGGTGGTTCGGGCATCGTTTTTACTTTCAGAAAGTAATTTCAAATCGCGGATTAACTTAAGGTCATTAGATGTTCACTAAAAGCAACTGGATTATGTTGAATAGGATGTGGTAACAATGTTCTCCAAATGAAATGATATATATAGGTGTGGGAGGTCACTGGGAAGTCTTGCGCTGGATCCCTGCTTCTAAATTACGAAGATTCCAACCGGATTGTTTCTACTCAACTGGTAGAGCTCAACTTTGGGCTTGGTGCAGGGAATTTGTTGGTGCAACAATTATCCCAAGAAATATTTACAGACTAATGAGAAATCTGACAGACAATTCAATAAAAATAGGATCAACAGTAAGTCATTTTAAATGGAGAGAAGTGAGGTATCAAAAACAATTATTTTAGCCTAGTTTTAAAAGTACAGAGACTTTCAAATTAAAGAGCCAACCTGGAATTATGTATTTATGATCAAATTTTCAGTTGCCTGAAGTTAGACTTGAAATGATTCGAAGCAAACAGTCATCTGTTTAAGCCAGAAAATAGAAATTAAGACACAATTTCTTATATCTCTTCTTAAGTCTTGGAGAAAACTACATTTTACAGATCAAATTAATACATGTTATGAAGATTTAGAGGCCATCTTAATATAATTAGTCTTGTTCACGCAAAATAATTAAAATAACATAATTTCTAAGACATTTGATTTCTCAAAAGTTAAGAATTCATAATTGTTTCTAAAATATTAGAAACTTCAGACATTGATTGTACTTTGGAATGACCGTAACTTGAATATATCAACGACGATTAGTGTTGAGAATGTGTTATAATTGCGTATTTCTAATAATTTGAGTATTATTGATGACAAACAAGATGCTTTGGATGTAGTTAGTACTGACACAAGTTATTAGTCTACATTCTGTATTTTTCTGATATTTTGTATACGAGGCAAAGCAAAATACATGCCTATCTTCAGAAAATGCTGATGTTACCAGACTATTTCAATAACTCAAAACAACTGTTATTTTCTACAGCTATTAATTTGATATTCGTGTAAATTTGTTGAATCTTATGAGGATTTACACAAAAAAGATAATCTAAACTCTTTTCAAAATCTTTAGTAATCTCTTCGGAAACATACACAAACATCTCTCGCTTTTTTTTAAACAAAATTATTATGTTACGCAGTAAAAAATTAGAAATGACTTCTGGTATTCAAGATGCATTGTATGAAATCTCAGAAGCGATTATTTAAGATGATTTAAAAACTTGATAAGCTGTGATTTCCTGATATATCCATTTCTTTCATTTTTTTATTCTATAGTCTACGCTTCCAAATGTCTCATCAACCTGAAAGCAGCTTTCATGTATTTGATTACAAGAATTTTGTTCTAATTGAATATCATCTAATATTTCCATTTTTTTAACCGCACAAAACTTTTGAGGTCCATGTGAGAACTCTGAAGTCTATATTCATAATTTTTTAGAACAGAAGTTTTGGTAAATTTGCTGATCATAGAAATGTTCCTTTTTAACAAGAGTTAAAGTATAAAATAAATTATTCTACTTAATTCTAGTTCAAACATTCAGGCTGTAAGGATTTTTATTATATTTCTCAAAAGGAAAATTTCTTAGATGATCACTATAGTATTGCTTTAAATGCTTGGTTTGGCTGTCGCTCAGCAATTCTTTTCAGTATGAGAGCTAATTGGACAACAGGGACCAGTAGTTTGGATTCCAAAACACTGCAAACATTCACATTTGAATTGGAATCAAACTTTAGAGCTATTGAATCGAAGGCGTTAATTGATTTCTATCTTGGTACTGATTTAAATGAAATCTGTATGAATTAGAGTCAGAATGCCTGAAAAATCCATGCAAAGATTAAAAAGAGAAACAAGTGACTTAGTTCGGTGTAAGTAGGTCTTAACGTTTACAAAATTATGTATGGTTGTAGGTGATAATTTAATTTACATCAATATTATATTTGTAGGTTATGCTTAGTATCTAAACCTGGGTTGTTGAGTATTGAAAACCTTCCTTAGAAGAGAATAAGGTTTTCATGATTCCCACTGGTAATCTTACCAGCTTTTTTGAAATATTGGAAGGTAATTCGTTAATAATTCATTCTTAATATTTAGGGCTGTAAAATTGCCACTTGATATTTTAATGAAAATTATGATGAAATACATAAATATTTCATTTATATAATGATTGATTAATAAAGCAAAAATCTATTTAAGAAATAATTTCTGATTTTTACTTGGAAAAGTAAATTTATTCTCTATCTCAATCGTTATTTGAAAAAATCATAAGAGATCTTCGATTAAGGAAATTAAACAACATGAAAACTTTTGATGAGATATAATACTGTTACAAATTTATAAATAATTATTGTATATGTCTTAAAATATCTCAGACAGATCGGAAATACTCACATTTTGGGCAAAAATTGCGGTATTTAGACGTGTTATACGTTAAAAGCGGATTTTCTAACGATTTGGTGACTTGGCGATGTTTTGGGGAGATTTTTGGCGACTTGGCGAGAAATGGATATTTCTGGAAACATCCATCACCTAAGCTCTAGGACCAATATTTAGCGAGATAGCCTAGAAGCTTCCAGAACCTTGGCGAAATGAGTAGATTTCCCCGCCAAAGTATAAATATCGCAGCCCGACATAGTTAGTTTTGTACACACAGTCAGTTTTGTGAAGACGATTAGTCGTGACTGCTAGTTTAGAGAAGCTGTTCTCTGCCTGAGGTATTTGAGACCTGTGATAGGAAGCTATAACTTATCGTATCTGTATAATTGTGATTATTACAGCTGATATTTCTAGTGGAATTTTTACGAATAAAAGTTGTCAGCTGGGCTTCAGATAGATAGATATAGATCTACACTTGGTAGATTAATCGGTATGTATCTCTGAAATGAGACATCCACACATTTTAAAAGAATTTAAGAATATTCTTGATGACTTAGTAAAAAAAAAATTAAGATCGATTGAATCATTTTACCACTACTCGGTGCTTTTTTTTAAGAAAGTATAACATATCCTCTATTTGGGAATTCAAACAATATTCTTTGATGTGTGGTAAAATACACCTTTTTTAAAAACCGCAAATTGAAAGCTCTCATGGGTTAAAATTATGAACCTTTCTTAGGAGAAACTTCAATGCAAAGCATATTTCTGTACATTTTAAACTAAAGTTACAGTAGTATTAAAACTCAGCTTCCGTAAAAATAGTTTTCACGTGCGAGATTGCTCAATACGTTTATCAAACATGATGTATAATATGTAAACAAAGATTCAGAAAAATATTCTTAAAAAGTTAAGAAAAGTAAAAGGATAGAGTGAAGCTTTGCAATTACTCAAATTTTAATTTCTCAGCGACAAAAATAGAGACAAGGCCTAAAAACAAATTTGAAAAAAAAAATGTACTGTATAAAGTAAAAATATACAGTTCAAAGTGAATTACGAATCACAAGAAATGTCATAATGACGTTTCATCATTTCTATCTTAATCATATTCTCGCATGATACTGAAACATGTTTCCTAAAAAACTCGTAGAGGAATCTTTTTATAATTAGAAGTACTCTCTGAATATAAGAAAAAAAAATGTATTTCCTTAATATTTAAACTTAAAAAATATTCGTTTTATTATTAATATCTAATACTTTTAAACAAGTGTCATAAAGATGGAATGAGCATAATAAATTCCCCTGGATTTTAAGAATCAACTGCAACGCGGCGGTTATGAATACAATTAGTTATTCATAATATTTATTTTGATTTTTAAGAATATTCTTACAAGTTATATTGCAAAATATTTCCTAAAAGGTTTACAGACGAATCTTTTAATCTCTGCTGGAAGTACTTTCTGAGTATAGAAAATACAGAAATATTTCCTTTTAAATTTCGATAACATAAGAATATTCTATTTTCATTAATAGTATCTATTACTTTTAAATAAGTACTAAAAGATGGAATAAGCATTATTCCCATGGGTTTAACAGTTCAAATGAAACGAGGCATATGAATACAATAGATATTCATAATATATTTATTGAGTTTTAAGAATATTCTTACAAATTAATATTGTAAAATCTTCTCTAAGGAACTTCCAGGCGAATCTTTTAATCATCGCCGGAAGTTCTCTCTGAATATAGGAAATACAGAAATATTTCCAAATAATTTACACTTACATAAGAATATTCTTTTTCTTTTAATATCTATTACTTTTAAATAAATGTGATAAATATTTAACAAGCATATATCCAATGAGGTTTACAAGTCAAATGCAAAACAGCAGTTACGGATACAATACTGTTATGCATAATATATTTTATTTATTGAGTTTTAAGAATATTCTTACATATTATATTTTAAAATCTTCCCTAAGGAGCTTCCACGCGAATCTTTTAATCATCGCGGGAAGTTCTCTCTGAATATAGGAAATATAGAAATATTTCCTAATAATTTACACTTACATAAGAATATTCTTTCTTTTTATTAATAATATCTTCCACTTTTAAATAAGTATCATAAAATTTCAAAGACCATGGTAATTTCCAATTTGTTTACAATTTATCTGCAAGTAGGCAATTATGAATAGAATACATCTATTCGCATTACATTTTATTTTCTCACAGTTTGAAGTATATTCGTACATATTATATAGCAACATTTGTCCTGAGTAAGCATTATAATTTCCCCAGTGTTTTAGATTTCAACTGTAATTAGTTATCGATTTAATACAGTTATTTATAGTATATTTGCTTATTTGAGTTTTAAGAATATTTGGATATATTTTATTGCAATATGCTTACTAAAGACGACTTTCGCAAATCTTTATCTTAAAAGCCTGGAATAAGTTTAAAAAATTATCTTTTTAAATATTTACGAAAATAATTCCCGTTAAATTTTGTGTTGTTTATTTTTCTCAAATTCCCACAAACTTTTATTCAAGTCAAAGCTATAAGCCCAGAACTATATCTAATGAGACTTTGTAGGTTAAAATTGATTCGGGCTTGTGCTAACATTCACACCCAAATTGAGATTTGGTCTATTTGAACTGCAACGGAAGGCAAGTGTACTACCTTTCTACTGCCAGTACTTTCTTTTGTGAGAGATAATGAGGTATTAAGAAATCAAGTGTTATGCATAGATCGGTTCAATACGGGTATAATGAGGGACTAAGTGTTTTGAATTTCGTTTTAGTTAGGATATTAATTATGTTTTAATTAAGTATTTAGGGGGACTCTGTACTCTCATTACAATTATTTTCATATTGTCTTTATAATGGGGAAGCATGATATAAGTTTGTTACAATTAATAACATTTTATTTGAAAAACAGGATTTTGTTTAAAGAAAATTTAGATTTTTTTAATACAGAATAAAAGGAATTTTCGTATATTTTTCGTAGCGTCAGCAATTTTACTTTATAAGTATGGTTTATAACTGCACGACCTTGCTTTTGCTGCGAGAATTTCTGTTGCGAAATATTCACACGTTTAAATGAACCAAATCAAAGTATAAACAATTCTACAGGGAATTCAAACCGGTAGAATTGCTCATACCATCAAACCCGTAGAATTATTATCAAACTCTCTATAAGAGTTCTATGGGGAGTTACGCTTTAAATAAATTCCAAAAGTTTTAATCGATATTTCAAATTGAAACACAATTTCCATCTTAAGTTGGCGCGAGAGAAACACTGATATAATTTCTATTCCATGCAAAGGTTTTTAATTCAAGATTTAAAAAATTTCTGCAGAAAAAGCTAAAATTAGATTTTCATTTATATAGATACTTATAGAAGCGGCCTCGTTCAATCATAGCAAATGAAGAAAATAAAATACATGTTTTACCCCCCTTCTTCTGAATGCGTGTTTGTTGGGGAAGAGTTGTGATAAGATTTCAAGGTTTCTATCCTTTGGCAGAGAAGCTGGTCCTCTATGAAAAAAGTTTCTAGGAAGGCAATTTACGAATAGTGTATTAAAATACCTTTCAAGAGCTCTTGATGATTAAACAGTCTGAAATGTGATGTCAAAGGTTAAATTTAGCAATTCAGAAATATATGTAATTAGCTCTTTTAAATTTTTTTTATTATATAGTGATTTTTGATAAGTAAAAATTTAAAACTTTAATCGGATTTTAATCAATTTTTCAATAAAGATGCATAAACTGCTTTATGTTTTCTATTGAAAACATTCACAAGCATTTATTTAAAATTTTTTAGAATTTAACATAACGTACATTTTTATTAATATTTCATTTTTATTCACATTTTATTTTTATTGTTTTTAAGCTTACTAATCACTCACATAAAAACATTTAAATGAAAACAAAGAAGTAAAAATAAATTAACCTTTGAATTTAATGAATTTAAATAATCACTATTTAATCCAATTTAGAGTGAATATCAATTTAGGAATAAAAACAAGCCTCTCATTTTGTCATTTTGTCTAATTCATCTACTCTCATTTTTTAATTTTTAGCAGTGGCAAATTTTTCATAGAAGCTTAAAATATTGTTGAAAACATTGTTTACAATTCTTGAATTTTATTAAAGTAAAATGTACTACACATTTTAATAAACTTATTTAATTTACAATAATAACATGTAAATTATAATAATATAACTAACAAGCTTAGTACAAAAGCTGTCAATTATTAAATAAACTAAGAAAGGGAATAAAATCAAGTCGAATGAGCTTTGGAGCACTTGAAGTTTCTCTTTTAGTTACGCTGTTAATAAATACGGAAGTTGGAATTCATTTCCTCTGCTTTCAATACTTTTCAATAAGCTGCATATTGATTAAAGCGTAAATATATACTCGCAACAGCGCATAAAAACAATACTTCATCAAAAATGAAAAGACAGTAATTAGTGTAATTTTTTTAGAAAAAATAACAATAAGAGTTTGTATTAAGAATGGGATATATTAGACGCCTTTCAGTTTTAACAGAAAATATATTAATATAGCAATTTATTATATAATCCGTTTTTGAAACAATTGTTTATTTGTATTTTTTCCATTCGATTATGTTAATGTTTTCAGAACCTGATGCAAGTTTTCCCTTTCTATCACTGTTTATAATTTAAATAATCTGACTATATGCCACGTAATGCATTCGCTTTAATAATTATGTTGCCGTTTGACTTTAAAAAGCAGTTAAATTTAAATTAAGCTAATCAAATTTCCGATTTCTTATTCAATGGATTCTAAATGAATTTTAAATAAAATAAAGCAGATTGTCAATTGTCAAATTTGACACTCGGGAATTTTACATCTTATCACTAATTTATTAAGAAAATTATTGAGGATAATTTGACATGGAATTTTTTTTGGCAACTGTAAACAAAGCGGGACAATATTTTTTCCAACAAAATATTCAACTACTGTCCAGAATATTAGTTCAAATAGAATTTATACAATTGGAGATTATAGAATTTACAATATAGGTTACAGAATTAGCAACTGGGATATATATTTCAAAATTATCTAATTCTGGTTTTCCAACGATCGAAAAAAAAAAAAAGAAAAAAAAGAACTGAATTTTTAAAAAGACGATATACTTCTGAAACAATACCCTGTTCTTGAAAATAAAAAACAAGATAAAAAAAAAAGATTACCGTCAGAAGAATTAAACCTTTATACTTGCTTATATTTCATTATGCACATTAACAGAAAGACTAACACCAATTAGTGGATAACCTAACAGCCAACAATTGTTGTAATTTTATTATCTGCCGGTTTCACAATTAGTCGACTGTAAATTCACAGTCTCCAGGAGATCTGCTAAACTTCCGAGCACCGCTCTAACGGATATAATTAACAAAACTTTTGAAGAAAATAATTGTATTGACGAATTCAGGAAACAAACGAAACATCCATCTTTCATTGCTCAAAACTGCCTGGGATCGAACCTGGTAATTTTCTCTTTGAACAGTCGCAATAAGCACAACTAACTAGACTTACATGTGTATTTACCGAATATTGTAATTAATTTCTTATGGTTACTATATATTTAGATCACTAATTAATCAACGCAAGTTTAACTCTAATAATTTAATGAACGACACACAAATATAGATCAACGTGCGCACGAGTGGCAATCGAGCGAGAGTCCAAGTCGTTCCTTTCTTTTGCCAGTTCTAACTGCTGTCGAGGAAAGGTTCGAATCGGGAAGCAGGTGTTGCCAACTGTAAACAATAATAGAACAAATGCATCGGCTTTATTCATAGACTACACATTGTAGAAGTCATTTACATAAAATAGACTGTTGAGGGCTAGCAAAATAATTACTTTAAAAAAATAAAGAAAAAGAAAAATAGTCTGCACCTGAATATTATATAATAAAAATAAGTTAATGAAATTTGGCGCGCGTTCCTCTCAATACTTTCCACATGCCTAACGTGAAACATCTGTAGACCTCATTGCATCGACAAATGCAGTCACAGTGATGATTGTTATTAATATATCTGGCATTATAATGAAAATAAAACAAATTTTGGCGATTGAAATGAGCGTGTTTGTTATATTAATTTATCAAATTATTCCTCATAAAGATTGATGCACTTTTACATAAATTTGAACAAATTTTCGAAGCACTTTTTCCACCCCATTTGAGGTGCCTCCAAAATATGGGTTTGGATTGTACTAACAACTTCTTTGAAAGGCAGCGGTGGCTTGATTGGTTAGGACGTTGTTCTCAATATCGGAAGGTAATGAGTTTGAATGGCTTAACCGAAGAACCATGGTGTTTATTAAAGATGGCCATGAAATAAATATTTTATTTTCTTGAAAAGAGCAGAAGTCCGAAATGGTGTGGATCATGGCATAAATAAACTATACATAGTTAAAATCACTATTAATTACGCTTAAAATTGATTTTCGATGCTGATATCAAAATATGGACATAAAGCATAACTTAGCTAAATACTAACTTCCTAGTATAAGATTTACTTTATTCCACACGGGCGTTCTCACTTCAACACCGTCCAAAATTTCAATGGAAAAATGACTTTCGATATAAATACATACATTTAATAAAAACAATCAAATTGCAAAACCAGATTAGAAAATGATGAAATAATTTTTAAAAGGAATTTAAAAGAGAATGCATTTTTCAAACTTACTTTTATTTTGTCAAATTAAATGCTATGTCATTTCTTCAAGTTTGCAAATAAAGATTATAATATGAAAAAAATTGAGAAGCATGTTTTTTTACTAAATTATTTCTGGTGCCATGTATCAGAGTTTCCAGGATAATAAAAATTTAAAATTATAAGGCACGCGGAGTATTCAAGTGTGGATGTTTCTTCTAGAGGGGAAGGAAATATTTTTTTTCCCTTTCATATAAAATCGGGTTAAAAACTAGAGTTTTGCATAGTTTGTCAAAACTATGAGTTTTTATGTAAATATTGATACAAATATTTCCTCTTTTTAAAGAAAATAAAAAGTACTGATATTTTTTTCAATATTTTCACACTTTTGTTCTAAATATCTCCTTAAGAAAGAAAAATTCACCTTTTTTATCTTTAAATCAATTATTTAATTTCTGTTTGGAGTTTTAGTTATGATAACGTTTTGTTTTTCATAAATTTTCATGCAGAAAATTAAAAAGTAAGGAACGATGGAATTTTTTAAAAATATTATTACATAAACCAATAAATATTTAGGAAACTACATAGCCTAAAATTTATTTTTGCAATTTCTTCAATCAAAAATGTTCTTACTACTTAAGTTCATTTAACATTTCAGAATTTTTAATAACAAAGTATACTCGGTAGTAATACCTGAAATACAATATTAAATTTCATTATGAATTATTTAAAAAATATTTTCAAATAATTTACACAAAATATTTATTAATAGGCAGGAAGTAAAAAAGATGCTTCTGAGTATTGAAAAAAAGACGCTAGATTCAAATACACAGAAATGCCTCAGAAAACACAGAAAAATTACTTAGGTAAGGTTTATTTAATGAATAATTTCCTTAGGATATTATTTACAAATATATATGCGTGTCATTTAATTATTTGATATCAATTATATAAGAAATAAAATAAAAAGTTATCAGCCTCTTTTGATTTAATTTTATTTAAAAACGGAAATTAATATTTTCGGGCAAAAATATAGTTTATATAAGTTTTAAAGAATTTTGAGTATTCCAGATAAAAATGTTTTCGAATTTTGAGTATTTTCTTAATATTACCAGAAAATAGGGAAAGTAATCATAAAAATTTTGTATTTTTTTGAATATTTGAACTATTAATTTTGAAGCCTATAATTTCGTAATTTTGCTTCGTATAATTCACTTTATGGTTTTATACAGAGAGTAATACATATCGAAAACTTTTAGATAAATGCAATTTTTTGTAAGAAGGAACATTAAGCACATGAAATGTTAATAGTTACAAATAGGAAACCGTAAAAAAATAGTTGTTTTGGCAATAATACTATTTACCAAAAGTAATCAATTTGTAAGAGAAAATGTACCTTTTTGATGCCGGGATTCAGATTCTCGAGTATTCAATCAACATTCTACATAAATGATAAAAGAAAATTTCTCTTATACTTATCTATCTATTATTAAGAAACATTATAGAAGAAAAGATTTAATTTCGGTGCACACTTTCCTGCGGTACAGTTATGTTCCTTACTGATCAAAACATAGTAACATTTTGTTTTCCTTGTTGCGCGTGGGAGGATGGGATTTCAACCTAACGTCATCAATGCTAAGTTACCAAAGAGGATACATTATTTTTGATGATCACCAAGATCTCCAACATCCTACCACCTTTGAATTGACATTTCAGAAAACTCAAACACAATATTCAAATTAAAATTAAAAAATTCTTAACATTACAATACAAATGATAAAGTTTCAAATTAAATAAATACACTTCAAATGTAATAAGAATTCAAAATAACAAAATAATTCAGTTACAAATAAAATTAAATTCGAATGTAAATTTTTTCTTAACATTAAATCTTAAATTAAGTTTCTGAAATAAAGTTCTTAAGTCCAAAGGAAAAGAAATTTTGTTGTAAAGAATAGTTCAATTATACAAAACACATGTCTTTTTAATTCTTTTAACCTCCTACCATATTCATTCACACATCAAATTTAGAATCCCTTTAACTCAAATAGTGTCATAGCAGGTAAACTTTTCGATAGGTGATTCAATACTTCTTTTTAATTCTCACCAGCTTCTAGGGTATGATATAATCTAAACATTGGATGTAGAACTACTCTACTTTTAGTTTTTAATTTTACAAGTCTAATATTCCCATTTGGTGACACAAAAACTTCGATTTCTTTTCCTAAAGATCAGTCCAGGCTTTTCATGTTGTCCCTGGATATTAAAACTTCTCTATCTTAATGGGTGGTGAGCTTTGCAGATTTTTTAAAACATCCTGAATTGTCCTAAATATTCTGAGCGAAAATATTTCTGAAGATCCTGTCAGTCTCTGGCATCTGACATATCTTTTATTTAAGAATTTACTATCCATTAGGTTTGGTCATGTGTACCAGTTTCTTTGAAATTCTGCAAAAGCATACTGGGAGTAAAAGATTCTTGGTAATTTGAATCCTCACTCGCATATGTGAGAGGTCACCCATTAACGTTCACAATGGGATAAAACAGCGCATTGCTGTAAAATTGAGTGACATTTGTTCCAAAACCTTCAGAAGTATTCTCTTGATTACTCCTATCAAACATTCCTAGAAGACACTCCCTCATGCTGCAGATGACTTTTGAAATTTGGAATTTCTGAAGCCTTTTATCTTGTGGTCTTGTGAAAGTCTCCCGCTGTGTTAATTTCAATAATGAAATCTCAGATCTATTTCTTTTTTTCACAAATGTATTTATAAATTTTCTAGAATCTTTTTTCATCATGCAATCATCAAGAAATCTATAAATTCACGTTACAATCAAAAGAAGTTTAGGATAGTAGGAGAAATGGTTTTTAATTTTTTCTTTTTTTCTGTATTTGAGACATAAACAACTGTTTTTCTCCTTTCAGTATTGCTAATCCCTTATTCAGAAAAAAATATTGTATTTATGCCATTCTCCAGGAGGGTTTGTTATTCAAGAAGGTCCAAGCTACCAATTACACTTGGCTTAATTTTCAACACTACATCCTCGAGATGGCAAATTAGTTTATCAAATTATATAGTTTATCAAGGTTAATGGCACCATCAAAATTCTCTGAATTTAAGACCTCATTGTCACAAAATGCTACAAGGTTACAAAAAATTAGCATTAAAAATAATAAGATATTTTTTTTTCATTTTCATTGTATTTGGTAATTTTTTTCAAAAAATAAGTCTGTTTAAAACAGTATTATTAAAATAGAATGAAAATTAATAGGGATACTGATAATCCTAAAACGAATTTCATCGGGTTTTATCCAAATCAAATAGAAATGAAATTTTATTATCAAAAAACAGAAAAAAGGATGAACATTTGGGGGGGGGGGTATTACGTTTGAGACTATTTTTTAAAAAACGCTTTCAATTATATAGATATATATTAAGATACTGTAATAGTTATTTTAAGTTTTGTAGTCGTTTACATAAAGCATTTTAGTATTAAAAATAAATAAGTTCTCCCTGTAATTATATTAAGTTTTAATTATAAAAGGCCCTTTAAATAGTTTGTTTGCAATAGAAATAAATATTTTTTTAATAAATTTGATTGCAATTCAATAATCTGATATATTAAATACCCTTTATGTTCATTATAAAACTTCTTCCTTTTTCGGGGAGTGAGTTTGACATTTTAGAGCCAATAGCAAAGATAATTTTAAGATGTTTTTATGTTTATAATAGAGAATCATTGTCCGCGGCGATCGTGTTGGGAAAGACGTAATTCTCGTGAGCAGGAGGTAATGAGTTTGATACAGGAGACAGTCGAAGATTCATTAGCTTTATTAACGTAGACTAGAGTTTTCAATATAGGCAATATAAAATCTCTGTAAAAATAGTTGTACTACAAGAATTACTTGCAACTTAGCAATATCATTAAAAAGTAATTTAGATTACATGTATTTCTATTGTTGATGAGTTAATATCTATTGTGCTTTTAGTTATGAATATCCAGTTATAAAGTAAACTGAATTCTCCTTTGTAGGTTCAATTACTGACCAAACAGGAACTGATGATCTTGATTCCAGTTTTAGTACTATATTTACTTTAAAATTCATTGTGAATTAAAAATTTTTGTTAGTTATATTTTAAATAATTTGCTCATTATTGAATAAATATTATACTCCTAATTTTTTGTCTCATATCTTCACTGTATAAAACAACTGAAGAGTAACTATACAAATTATAGGTTATTAATTAATCATTTTAGAAATTCATTCAAATCTTAATGATCAATTTTGTTGAAATATTGTTTCCATACAATAAAATTTTTTAAATAATAAAGCTGCTTAATTTACATTGCTATATCATGTTTATCTTTTCTCCATCAGTAAAATTTTTCTACTTTTGAACTCAAAGTACAGTTTTTAATTTTATATGAAATTAAAATATTTGTGCCTATCATCACATTTTCACTTTTAAAATCTTGACAAAATTGAGAAATTTGTTGAAGAGAAATTAGATTTTCTGCTATTGTTATATTATAGAACAACAAATTTCATACTTTTCATGTAGAAAAATTAGCCTTTTATTAAAATTTTTTTAAATGTCTTAAATTAATATTTTTCGTAGTATATGTTGCATTAACAAGAATATTTTTTATTTCTTTAACATGTCTTTATATAAAAAAAACATTTATTTCTTCCTTTTCAGAGGTGCGAAGATACTTGTCCTCAGAGTATAAAAAATATGTGCTCATTGATTAAAAATAACTATGAATAACTATTTTTTAATTGCAAGTAATTTCTTTTCATTTATATTATGCAATAATTGCATTTTAAATAAGTGAAGATATCGAGTATATAAAATTGAATAATTTTAGAGAAAAATTTATATTATGTATATACTCTCTCTCTCTCTCTATTATTAATTTGAACTGATTGTTAATTATTTCAAATAGATTTTAGCGAAATTGTTTACATAAATGCATACATAAATAAAAATTATGCGTTTTTCTCTTATAAAATCAAATTATTTTACTTCATATACATATATTTATGAATGATGTACATTCTATGGTGGTAAAATATAATTTGGATTAAAAAAGTTATTAAAATAAAGATTAATAATTACACAAAAAGAATTTTCATATCATTGAATTTATCTATATTCACAATAATTATTAATAATGTTGTTTGCCTTATTTCTACTATTATTAAATTGTTATTTAGTTAAAAAAATATTTAATTAATATTTAAATAATTTTTTCAGTAAGCAATTATTATTTAAAAAGTAGCAAAATAAATACAATAAATCTGTGATCTATTTAACAATTATATTAATGAAACGCAATTTTCGAGTAAAAAATATTGAAATAAAAACTTCAAATATACATTTTGATTCTATTAAAAATCAGTTTTTGATATTTGCAATTTTTCTTCCAATGGTGGGCACTTGGGTGAAGGCTTTAGGGGGTGTTGGTATAGCGTTTCCCGCGCCATACCACCACAAACCCATTTATTGGATAGGCCACATTCATACATCATCACAGGAGAAAGGACAGAGAAAGACATTTGTGTGTTTACTGGGATTATTTTTAACACAGTATAAGCCATTACTGAAATCTAGGGATGTAAAATTCCCAGCTATTTTTAACCACGAAAATTTACTTAGGAATTTTGGGAAATATTGGGAATTTTGAGGGAATAAATTCAACCAATCATATTCCCTTGAATGAACTGTCTTGCATTTAATAAGAAGAGAAGTGAAGTAAACAACGTTAATATGCAAAAAGAAAAAAATCTGTTCTATTTTCTCGTACAAAAGTTAATTAGTTTCGAATCAAAACATTTGTCATCATAATCTAAACCACTTGTTAAAATAACTTGAATAATCAAAATTACTTGTTAAAATAGTAGAAGTATTGAATTAGTGTTAGATACATTTATGCAATATCTATCTTTCAGAAATGTCAGAATAAGTATTGACATTTCCATGTGCTTGTCATTATAAATTCATAAATTTGTTCTAAGAAAGAAAGAAAAAAATATTTCTTCAACAATAATTTTTGAAATTATTCTAAATTGATAACTAACGAAAAACTGTTTCCTTTTCTTGGTAAACATTCTATTATCATTATTAGCATTAGAAATAATAAAATAAATGGATTTTTACTTATTTTAAATAACATCATAAAAAAACTTCAAATATTTCCATATCATTTGAAAAATTTCAAAATTCACAAGGACATTCAAAATTCCAGAGAATTTTTAAATTTTCCAAGGAAATAAACCGGAGGATTATTCAGATCGGAAATAAAGCTATTTTTCCCCTCCTTAACAACACTACTGGAATAAGACCAATATTGGGTATTCACAGATTGAAAAAGTCTTGCTCCTGCAGAAATACTGCATGCTAGAAATTCTAGCCTAGATAATGAAGGAGATTTAATGGGAGCAACCCTTGACTTAGCGGCCAATTTGCAGAATTTTTCCCATCACTCCTTAAAAAAATATAGTCAGTATACATCTTTTCTGATGCAGTGCAAAAGATATGTAGTGTTTATATTTCTATTTCTTTCATTTCTGTCTAAATATCTAGGTATTGAAATGTCATTTAAAATTTTGAGTTGATTTTTCTACTTTTCAGGTTTTATTATCAACCAAATTGACAAATCAGTATCTCAAGATAATTTCATTTTCCAGCCTTTCTGTGACATCAGTTTTGGTATTAAAGTTATGGGACAAGTGTATCCAAATAGGATAAAAAATTTTGTGAACAGATGACTAAATAATGATGATGTGTGTGTGTCAACTTCTAAAATGCTATCAAAATCCCACAAATCAACAGACAAGTATCATTTTTATTTTCCCATTTTAAACCCATAAGAGGAACAGTTTTGTTTTCCGTTTCACCAGATTCACTTTGTTTGAAAAAAATATGTCCCCCCCCCTTGGAAATTAAATTTTGCTCTACTAAGAATTTTTTGGTTTCATGAATAAATTTCACCGATTCTTTTTCACTATTCACACTATAAACACAATTGCCTACATTAAAGAACTTCAAAAGTTTTTGAGTAGTTTCTTTGAATTCAATATAGGAACAGTATTGAAATAAAATTCTGAAGTAGCTCCTAACAAGAAACGACTTGAAGAAATACCCAAAACTAATGCTGATGCTGAAAATTCTTAACTGTTCTTTCTTTCTGTCCTGCCACCACAAAAACTTAAAATATTTTCTATCATGTTCCTGGATCCCAATTTATAAAAACGCGTTTTCAATATCTTCAACAATTCCATATTTTCTTATTCTGAGTATTTTCATGACAGAAGGTATTGATTACACCAAATAGGGACCCTTTTAATCAGTCAATGATTGAAGATGGAATTTTTGTCTCTAGCAAAGACATCAAACGCTGGCTTAAGTTTCATTGTTGCATTTTATTTCAAAACTGGCCGATAGGGCAAATAGTGTTCTTGATTCAAACTATGCATTTCCTCTATAATACTCATGTTGTATTCCTTCCTTAAACTGTTGTCTGATTTCTTCAAGGACTTGAACAATTTACAAGTATTTTCTCATAAATGTAATTACAATTTTTCAAAGAGGGATGCTCTTCTAACAAGAGTAATTGAAATTAGTATCTTCCTTCTGAACCCCTAGTGACAGTTTGGAAAAAAATGCTGTTTGGATGATTGTTCTAATTCTTCTCTAGTTTTTCTTTCTTTTAGATCTTTTATACAAGTGTATCTAATTTCCATTAATCTTAGATATTAGCATCAATAACATGACAAGATAAAACAGAATTGATACTATCATCACTTTCTATTTCACTATTTCACAGATGGAAAATAACTGAAGCAGCATTTAAAGACATAATTGATAAAGTACTTCCAACCTTTTCGCTTTCGCTCTTTCAAATATTTTCAAATACAAAGATTTAGGCCAACCTCACAATAACTTTGATAGAATTTTTCAGAAGAATACCTCAGATGAAATATTGGGCTTTTGCGAGTGAGTAAAAACTTATATTTCTGTAATTAAATTTATAGATAATGATTTTGATGAGATAACAGTAAATACTGACCTATCAAAATAATTGCCTATATATATACACTCATGCATGTATACATACATACATACTACTGGCCACAGTAAATGCAATACCCTGAAGAAAGCATACAAATAAATGGAAATTTCAATTTCAGCATGCATTAGTGGAGGAGAGATATGCAAATGATTAGAATTTCGGCTCAGATGCACATCAAGTGCGCATGTGGAGCCACTTCAAAGAGCTATTTAAGGCTTGGAGATTTCGACGATTTCATGTTCAGCAATTGTGTTTTTCTTGTAGTTTTTTTTTTTTTTTTTTTTTTTTTTTTGAATGATTAATTATGCTCCTAGAAAACAGTGATAATTTTTTTTATCAAGTATACGAGTTCAGTAGTAGAAGGATAGTGGCCCCTACCGAGATTAGAGATTATCTTTCAGGGAAATTGGTAGTCATGTTGAACGAAACCAAACAACTGTAAAAAGGATATGTGATCGTAGGATGAAGGAGGATACAACGGACCGACGTGTTCAATCGCATCCATCTCAGTACACCACTTCATTTGATGACCGGCTTATTCTGACGGATCGCTCAGCCACATGACGAGTCATAATACAGCGCATTCAGATTATTACGCATCATCCAGTGTCTGTGCATACCATTCGACACACTTTTAAAGTAGAGTGGTCAGTTCGTAAGACGTATATTGTTTCGTCTACCCTTGATGCAGAATCACAAACGTCTCCGCCTCCAATGGGGGATGAAAGAAGGATATAGACAGCAGAATGGAATGAAGTTGTCTTTACTGACGAGTCACGTTTCTGTCTGCAACACCACGATGGTCGCATTCGAGTCTGGAGACACCGTGTAGAGAGGATGCTGAATAGCGGTGTTATGTACCATTACACTGGTCCTGCACCGGGTATTATGATATGGGGCAGTATTGGATATCACTCTTGCACTTCTTTAGTACGCATTGGAGATGCTTAAACAGACTGCGTTACATCTTGGAGTTGTTGGGGCCAGTTGTACTCTCTTATCATCAGGGCTTGCCTACAGCCATTTTTCAACAGGATAATGCGCGACCACTCCTGACATGCTTCGTCAATCGCCAGATTGAATGGCTTTCCTGACTGGCTTGTTCTTGATTTTTTGCCGAGAGAAAACATGTGGTCCATGGTAGTTCAATGATTGACCTAGATTACATCCCCAGCTGTCACACCAGATCAACTTTGACAACGTGTGGAAGCTTCTTGATCTGCTGTACCCCAAGAACATATCTAAAGTCTCTTTGAATCAATACAGAAGCGTGTGGCAGCGGTGATCTCCAACAATGGCGGCTACTCTGGCTACTGATTTTGTTAGGAACCTCTCTTAATAGAAGTCTATAAATTTAATCATTTGATACTTGATCAACATCTTATCTATAAATTTAATTAAAAAAGATAAAAAAAAAACTACAAATATACTGTATATATATATAAAATAATGTGTTATCTCTTGTCTTTCTTGGTGTTGCAATTTGGGTGGCCAGAATTCATAAGACAAATGGCTCCAGAAACTATTAACCAAATTCCAATTGATGCTATGCAAATCTGTACTGACTGTAGAGAAAGTAACAAGGGTTGTTTCTGGTTGTGGTGTATTTATCACAACTCCTATGTCTACCCAAAGTCTCAAGTTCAGAAATTCTAATTTTTGTTCTGTACTCGAATCGGATCTTATAGCTATTGAAAATGGACTGCTTAGAAAAAGTAGTTTGAAAGAGTTATGAAATCTAAGCACCTAGATTCAACTGTAATAGAAAACAATGGCATTATGCCCGAAATCAATAAAGGCCAGAATATCACGGTTTTTTTTATACCAAGGGAATTAATATATTTTTTATGTGGATAACACAAAAAATGAAAAAATAAAACTTCTTGGGCATAAAACTGTGATCAAACTGATGGTTATATATGGATCAGAGATTTTTGAATTTTAATCCAAAACATGAAAATATATTAATGTGAAGGAAAAAATCTTAACAATTTTAGATCAGTAAAATAAGAAAATGTTTGGAGGAAACGATAAAAGCTACTTAAAGAAAAAGGTTGTAAAAAACTATATAAAAACAAAATAAGTCCACTAGCTGGGACTAATGAAGATACTAGATGACAACCGATGCTCAAAAATAGTTTTTATAGGTCAAATTAATAGTTAATGATAATGGAGAAACTAAGAACAAATGAATGGACAAGAATGAAGAATATTTTAAGAGATTAAAGGTAATTAAGATGAATGCCCGACTTCCTGAAGTTAGAGAACATTTTATCGATATTTGGTCTCTGAATTTATTTCTTAAGTTGATCTTGTTGATAAACTACATGCTTACGAAATATTTCCAGTATGGTGTACAGAAATGCTTCCTACCAATGTATCAAAATAAACAGTTTACACCTAAGCATCCTATTCAAGAAAGAAAACTTCGAAATGAAAGAAATGATATTGTTAAGAAAAAGCCAAGTAAAGTTGCATGCTATGCATGTGGCAGTTCAAGAGTCATTAGACCTAAATGTCCTACTTGTAAAGACAAAGAAAACAAAATTTCTGTACTTTCAGCATTGTTGTTCTTCAATCGACTTCTAGTGAACCTGCTCAGATGGGAACGCTTAGAATAACTATTAATGGAGTCATGGGAGAGACTGTTGCAACCCAATCAATTGCGGGGAAACACTTTAACATATCGTGAGGAAACAAAGAGCAACTTTTGTAGCCAGTACGCTCTGCTAATGTCTTTGGCAGACCGTTGTAAAATAAAAAGAGAAGTTCATAAAACCCGGGTAAAGATTCGTCTTGGAGACCAGACACAGTTTTCGCTGACCCTTGGTCTGGACGTCTTCGAGGTCAGAGGGAGAGATTGTAACAGATCTATATTAACTCTACTGCCAAATGATGATGTTAGTGCCCAATCGTATGAACTTATAAAATATACGATATCTAATAAGACAAAAGAGATGGATAGAAGAGAAGAGAGACGTTAAGAATGGATCCGGTTCATAAATAACTTTGTTTATTATTAGTACGGTGGTTTGGTAATATAACCTTGTTTATTATTTGTTATTATATATTTTCTCTTGTAACTGATTTAAGCATGCTTAATGTCATATTTAATGTTTTGTTTTTTAATATTCTAATTTCCATTTTCTTACGTCCCTACATCAGTGTATTTTCTAACTCTTTTGTGAAATATTTATCTTTTCATTAATTAAAATTAAAATTAAATTGATAGTCGATTTATTAAAGAAACCTATAGTTCTTTAAAATTTGTAATTATACAAATAAAAAGAATTATTTGGGACCAATTGATATTCCATAAAATTCCACGAGTTCATAAACTGATGGTCGTCATAATCTATTGAACCATGAACTTCCCTGCATATAATTCTTAATTTATTTTATGAGCAATTCTTTGATCTAAGTGTAATCCTGTGACTTAAAATTAAAAATTGAATTAAAATTATAAATGTTAATGTAAGGTATTATATAAAATATACCTTTCTAAAAATTGGGATGAAAAGCTTTCCTATTTATTATTTAACATATATATATAATTTAATATTAAAAATTTCTAATAATATTTTAATATAATTTTATATAAATTTAATTATAAATTAAAATGGATTTGACCAAATATACTTTTAAAAATTATAAACTTATTGTGATTTTTAAAAATATTTTTTTTAACAATGTTAGAACATAGGAGCGTCTTCTGCAATGGTGGAAAATAATATAAGTTATGCTTTAATATGATCTATTTTAATTAGATATAATTTTTATTTTTAATTATTTTTTTTTGAATATTCATGTAACAAATAGTTTTGAAAAATGTATTGGTCATGTTTCGCAAAAGCGCACGATTTTGTTATCGAGCACCTAAAGAAAAAGAATGTTTTATAGGTTTCTGATGAGAACTATCAGAATTGTTAATTTGACACAATAATTTCTGAATTATTCGATCTCTTAAAATATAGTTAGAATAACAAATTTATCAAAATATATCAATACAGTTTTATTTATGGAAATAAACTAGATTCAAGTTTTCTGAATTTACCAATATTACTGTGTGTAACAATAAATATAAATATTAATTACCAATATTAATCCGCATTTAATGTTTATCACAAACACACAAATTTAAAATTACTAGGTAAATATCATTTGTAACAATTTAATCAGTTTCGAAGAGTTACTTGAAACTGGGTTTGTGCTTATAAATATGCTATTGCAAATGGTATTGAAGGAAGACAAATTACTGGATTACTCTCTTGCTAAGTTGCTTTACGAAGAACACAAATTCGCCACTGAGATCGGAGCGCTTTTGGAAGCTTCTTCCATTGATTGTGCTTGGGTCCTTCATCTCATTCAAGTAGAGAATTATTTTTCAGCTTTGCGTGCGGTGCGGATATCAACCCTGCTTCAGCTGCATTAAATTTTCAATAGGGACAGCTTTGGACTATCTACTGTCATCTACCTAAGTGATTTTAAAAGGATTTTTAGAGTTTTTTTTATTAAGAAGGATACATTTATTAATTATATTAAAAAATAATCTAGTTTATCCTTGTTAATATTATTTATAATAATATCTTATTCTATTTTATCAAATAAGCATTTAATAAGATAATTCTTTTTTACTAATAAATAATATTAACTAAATTTGAATATTCAAAATTGTGATAATTATTCTGAATCAAGTAATAACTGTTTCAATTCATCTTTGTGATGATTAAACATTAAATAAAATAATTACAATTATAATTCATTTTCTTTGTCTATTTTGACTAATTTCTTTTGTTCTTGGCAAATATATTTTTTTTACTTTGTTTAAAATAAAGTAATGTTATATCAAATGTTATGTTCCTTGCCAAAATTTGCATGAAAATTTGTTATGAAACTATTCAATTTTTTTCACAAAACTTCATAAATTTTTTATATCAAATTTAAATATTTATACAATATTTTTACAGGTGATTTTTATAACAATATTTTTCGAGTTACTATATATAGCTTTTAGTTGTTTAGAATTTGTACGTGCACTTAAGATGTGTTTGAAGTTTATTTACTTATGAATTAAATATTAAAAAAGGCTCTATATTAATTTTTAATTAAAGAGAAATATTCATAAAAACTAGAAAAAGTTAATTTGATAATATTAATTTTAAGTATATTATTAAATTAAAAAAAATATTCTTAAAAGCTTACTGCAAGAAAAGTAAAATTTCAAAAAATTATTATGTATTCCAAAAACTTGTATAAAGCTATATGTTACAGCATCTGATTCTAAAATTTAAAACCTTATAAATATAGTTTATCGTGTATTATTATGCATAGTATCAGACTATATTCCAAATAACAAATTATGATAAAGAATTATATAGATATAATTTGACGTTTGTATTAATAGCTTGATAATTGTTGTGAGGATAATCAGAATGCTGTTTGACTAGTGGCATTGTTTTCGAGAAACAAATAACGTCTCTTAAAATAAGTTTGTTTTATCCTTTCTTAAGAAATATAGTATTTGAAAATATTGAAATATTGAATTAAATACTAAAAAATGCACAAATGCAAAAATATACTAATGTGGTACTGCAAGCAATTACAATAAATAAATAAATAAGCATTCCGACCAACAATGCCATTTAGATAAAAATTTTTAGTACATTTAATTTACTATTATATTATTACATAATGACAAATTCTTTCCAAATTCAGGGCTTCTGTTGAAGGAATAAATAAAAGTTTCTTTTTTCAAGGGAAATACTTGTTTATAAAGAGTTTTTTTGGAGATAGTGTAATCCTAATTTGATAATTAAACTTAAATCGATTTTATTTCCTTTTTAATCTTTATGTTTTCAATTTATTGAATAATTTCTAATTTTTAAAGTGCTCGATAATAAATTGGATGTATTTATACAGGATATATTGAAAAAATAAAAATTAAGATTTTTAGGAAACATGAGGAATTATTGTGATAAAGAAGGAGATTTCTCTTAACTTTCAATGCAAGAAAATTCAGATAAAAAATTTAGTGCTGCTGTCCAATATTGTAGAATTCAGTGCAATATTTAAACTTTTCCATAGGTGGTTGAGCATAAAAAAAGAGGCCGCGTTATTTATAGATTAGTTTTGTAACTTGATTATGATTAATAAATCAAAGGAATATAACTGTATTTAACTATTCTCTTATGACTGGAATAGGTGGCTAGAAACGCAGAGTGAAATAGATCTACAATACAATATTAGTTATTTTAGCTTTTCAAAAATACTATATATAATAGATTCGTTTTTCAGCTTTTTTCCTTAAAAAAATCTTTCCTAAATGAAACTTTTGTCATAATAATGTTTCTATTTTTAACGAACATAAATCTTTCAACGATGAGTAAGACATTAATGGATGGAATTTTTAATCTCTTCCGATTTAATTTACTTTGTTTTTGCATAAAACTCATTAGTGACTTTAAATTTTAGATCGAAAAATATTTCTTTTATTATGCACATGCTTCACTTTAAAATGAAGACAATGCTTACTCTATCGACACATGGTATTCTGGTTACAATACCAGCTATTATAACACTGCAAACGCTCATGCTTGTTTAATTAATCATAAGTATAAAAATTTTAAATTTGGAAATACGATTTTAAATTTGGAAATTTATTTGATTTCGTTATTACATCTCACTTAATTAACAATGTCTATAAATTTGTATTCAGATTATTCTGCATGTTTTAAGTCCGTATTTGGCATTTTGAAAATATAGTCTAAAATTTTGTATTAATTACTGCGAATATTTATTTTTAATTTAATAAGACACTTACGTAGTTTTTACGTCAAAATTTTATTAGTGAAAAATAATGCTATAATATTGTTGTTTTAATATGCATATTTAAAAATTTCGTAATTATGCTTTATTGCCACCTTATTGGGTATTATCTTCTTTTTAAGGCTAAAATGATAAAATAAGTTTTACATCTTATTTTGTTAATAGTCATTTTATTCACACCTTATTAATTCTACTAGATAGGAAATATGTGAGAATTTACTTAATTATAAAATAAGTTAATTTTTATTTTTCAGTAATTTTCCTACCTAGGTCATGAAGCAAAATCAATTAAGTATATATATGGAGATTCGCCTATTATTTACATGAGTTATTAAAAATGTCTTAATTATGACAATGCATTTGTATCTAAAACATTAATTGATATAAAATATTATGCTTAATCAAACTCAGATAGGTCAATGAATATTTCAGTGATATATTTTAACAGTTTTACAGTTTACGTGACATTTAAAATTTCCTAAGTATGCTTTAAAGACAAAATAGTTGTAATTTACATTCCAAGTCATGCTATTTCAGTGTGATTAATAAGTGATTTTACGTGTTTAAATTACTTATATATATATAATGTGCAAAAATTTCAAATCACTTATATACTAAACCAGTAAGATATACTGCTACTTTGGCCTTGATTTTCGAAATATCAATTATAAAATTTTGGATTATATACGTTTTATAGTTTTATGTTTATAGATTTGTATGAACATATAAATAGTATTAATAATATAAATAAAATAATATTTTATTTTTCGTATTCATGCAAATATGCTTAAAATTAAAAGAAATATTTTTTATAGTAAAAATGAATTTTTAGATATAAATTGAGTAACAAATAATGTAAACTAAATATTGCTTATTACTTTTAGTCCATTTATTCCCATTGTCGAACGCAGCTAA
The DNA here is from genome assembly GCA_030067965.1 of Latrodectus elegans. Lineage (NCBI taxonomy): Eukaryota > Metazoa > Arthropoda > Arachnida > Araneae > Theridiidae > Latrodectus > Latrodectus elegans. The sequence continues at coordinate 37,081,135 of CM057813.1, forward strand.
TGTATTGCCAATCAAATAAATATTAAAAATGTATTTTTACGTATGATTCCGGCATAATTATTATTTCTATTAGATAATATTTTATGTTAACAAAAATTCAATTCTTTAAATAACAGCAAACCTAAATTCAATCCTTTAAATAACCAATATCATTTTTAATTAATTTATGTATATTGCTGTAAATCATTTTCTCGTTGATTAGAATTAAAATTTTAATTGTTTGCGATTTTCGACACATGATTAATCAGGACTTAGTTTAGTCTTTTTAATATTTACAGAATTTTCATAAATGCTTTGTTTTTATTATATTTCAACATTTTTATCCTGTATAAAATTTTGTCCATTTACCCAGGAAAAATACTGAAGAAAAATATTTTGCTTGTTCATCTATTTAGCTCATATATATATAAAAGTAAAGATTTTTTTCATTTACTTAAATGGCCTTAACATTTGTCTACCATTTTACAAATTCTGCAAGAAAAACAATTCATGGAGTTGAATTACATTATAGCTAGACGAAGCAAACATTTTCAATATTTTGCAAGAAAAACAATTCATGAAGTTGAATTGCATTATAGCTAGACGAAGCATTTTTATTTTTGTTACAGAAAAAGTTAAGCATTTCAAGTGAAATATTTCTTCTGTGATTTAAGTATTACGTGTACTCTTTTTTGCTTTTTTTTGTTTTGTAATAAAAACACAGGAAAACCTTGCAAGAGATTAAACTATTCAAGAATATACAAACGCTTGAAATTGTGAGAAATTTGTATGGATTTACTATAGTACCTATTTCACTTGTGGTTGTATATATACATATATTCAAGTGTCAAAACATTGGCTTGCTTTATCTTTTCTACATGAAATAAAAATAAATAAGAAAAATCATTTACATAGATCTCATAAATTAATACGATTATAATTTTTTTGTGAAAAAATACAAATTTACTACAAGTTAAATTAACAAACAAAATCAGAAGTACTCTTTAGTATCAATAATTTTCTTATTAATGAATAAATTAGAAAACATAATGTTACTGTGGGTGAGTTGAAGATACCGAGAATATTTCTCCTTTGTTTAGTGAATGATTCTATAATCCTTATTAAAAATATGGTGCATAGACTGCATCAAAGAAATCTGTTATTAAGGCTTGAATAATTTTATACGTCGTAAGCTTTTATTTGAAATGGAAAACTACAAGTTATTTAAAGTAGAAATATATCCAATGATTAAATTTTACAAATTTTTTACTACTTCAAAAATTTTTAGATTTCGAATTTTTATATTTTAGATTGACTTAGAAGTAACATTTATTGTCTTACTTTCACTCGTTTTTATTTTATTTTATTTTATTTTATCTTTTTCAAATGTATTTGTTAAGATTATTTATTTAATGTGAAAATATTCATGTTGAATTTATATGATTGCGAACAAGATTGGGTTGCTTTTCTGGCCAATACCTAACTGGCCCATCCAAAATTGTTTATTTCACTTAAAATCATCTGTCTAAAGACTATTATAGGTCGGCCTCTTTTCCCTGTGTCCATCAAGTGTCCAAGTAAGCGATATTCTGAAGGCATCTATCGGTCTCATTCTTATGACGTTCTCACTTCAGTGCCAACGTCTTTTTTGAGATCATTTGTAACAGGACAGAATTTTAGTTTTTTATATATAAAAAAAAAAAGGTTGTTGTGGTATTTTGCAGACAAATTTCCAATTATTCATTTATTGCATGTAATCAGTTATCGATAATAAAACAGCTGTAAAATGTAAACATTTAATTACCATGTCACAATTTAAAGATTAGCTTTCTAGCTTTTGATTTAACAGTTCATAGGTACAAATCCCACTTCAGGAGTATTTATTTGTAAATTCCCTTTAAACTATAGGTAGTGGTTGAATTAACTTTTCTGTGTAACAGAGACCTAGAAACAGCCGACCAATAGTGGAAAGGTTAACCTAGGATAGGTCCCTAACTTTGAAGTAGAAGGCTCGAATCCTGGTTCGAGCATGGATGTTTCTTCCTCTTTTTGTGTTTTTCTTTAACACTTCACTTTCGGGGTGAAGATGGCATACCACTGGGTGCCCATTATATGAGATGCCATCACTTCGCTCCGTTATAGAGCTGAATAGGGGAAAGGCCCGTGCGCTGCCAATAGAAAATAAAAGGAAACCTGAAAAGAATACGCAGAACTACTAAAAATTGTAAAGCTAGCATTGTAATTGAATTTAGTGTCTAGAATTAATACAATATTAAGGGGGCATAAGAACAACAATATTTTTAAATATATCAAAAGATATCAAAATTTTATACTAATACCAGAAATAACAATAAGGAAATAAGTCAATCTTAGAAATAGAGTAAAATAATTTTAATTGTTAAGAATATTTGAAATAATAATGTTACCAAAATAAATTATGCAACAATTTCGCTTTTGAACATTATGCACAAACTCTTCTTTAAATGAAAAGTAGTGAAATAACATAAAAATTTTTTCCATAATCTTGAATTCTTTGAAATATTTTTTCAAAATATCTTAAAATAGTTTTAACAAAACAATTCTTGGAAATAATTCAATTCTATTGCGCATTTGGGCCACTTGCTGATACAAATTTATGGACGGATTATTTATTTCTCCGTTACCATGGGAACTGCTGGCATCGTTGCCATCGACTAACCAGCTGAAAATCTTCGAAATGCAAAATGACCATGCGCGGAGCGAAGGAGCAAGTAAACGATCTGCCAGGAGCAGAATCGATGACACATTCTTTTCCAACGCTACTCCGGCGAATTACGCTGCCGGCACAAGGCGATGGAACACAGAATCTGCGAGCATCAATTCAGGAGACAACTTTCCCGCGATATCTCCGACTGACACTGCCTTCACTTGAAGATGATGATACGTGAGTTTTTCTCCCTCCTATTTTTTCAACCAATCTGGATAGCTGTTGCACTGACAAAATTGTGACAATTGTGGCTTTCAGCCAGATTGCCGCATTGGAAGGTCACAAGTTATTTTTTTTAAAAACTCTCAGTTAAATTACTCCATCAAATAAACAATTAAATTAATAACCTTGTTGCCATTATTATTTCTCTGGTTCGTTTGAAAACATGTGTTTTGATATTTCTCTCATGTTCTCTAAACATGATGAAAAAAATAATTAATGCTTTAATCATCATAAGTATCTCTGCGAAGTAAAAGTGGGCGTTTTTAATTTATCAAAAATTTATTACAGTTTTCAGGAACAACAGTTATTAACCGCGTAAAAAAGTTGAAAATATGAATTAATTCTTCCCATTTTATAAATAGAATAATTCAACATATAATAATTCTTAAATTAAAGTAACTCCATATTTATCGGATGCTCTTTTCTGCGAAAATAAACACTATATAAAACAAGTAAAGCAACAAAATATTAATCAGATTAAAAAGTATCAGAAATTATGTGATATTTATATATATATATATATATTATGTTTTTTTACATTTTCTAAAAACGAATTGCTGTTAAGATTTCTTTTCTTCTCGTCTTATTAACAAAGAATGATTATTTTTGTGTTTTTGATTTATAAGATGATTCATGCTGATTGTAAGATAGTCTGAACCTTATTTTTATGAAACTCCTAAACAGTTGAAAGCACTTATTAAAATGTTTCATTATGTTTAATATACTATTAATGTGTGTTTTTCTATATGTATAAATTTGAACTTTAATATAAGAAATTTTTAACTTTTCTTCGTTGCACAACCTTTTTCATTGTTTGTGTGTCTTGTGAAATATTAATTTTACAAGACACGTTAAGCGGCGTTAGTTTTTTAAAATAATGAACACGTTTTGAACCTCGGAAAACTTCTACATTTTAAATTTTTGAAGAACTTAGTTAAAAGTTTTTAAGTAAATAATTTTGAATTCAACTGTACTCTGACATTAATAAAATGTTCACGCAAAAATATAAATTAATATTTTATTTTATATTTCAGTAAATGTAACTTAATAAAATAATTTTATTAAAAGTTTGTTAAAATTCAACTAAAAATTATTAAGAATTTAACTCAAAATCTTAATAATAATAATTTTGACATTCATTAAAATGTTTATTAAAAAACAAATTAAAAATCTTATTTTAAAGAATGTTGATTTGATTTAAGTTTGCTTTATAAAATGTTAGTTAAAGTGTATTTTTTTAAACTTAATGTATTCATTTATGTGCTACATAATATATTAAATTATATAACATACACGTTAACGAAGATTTGGATGGTTTCTAACAGTGATTCAATTGAATCAGAAAAACTTTAGTAATAAATGTTTTAATATTCAGTTGATTTATTAAGATGGTTTTTCATTAACTTATTTAATTTAAATTTAATTTATAACTGTTTTCAAATTAATTTTATATCATTACAATGAATTTTATGTTCATTGAAATTTATACATTGTATTTTTGAAGACTATATGTCTTGAAAAGGAAATATTTCTCAGAAACTCTTGAAATTTATATGATTAAAAGCTATTAAAATTAAGTAATCTTTGTTTGACTTAAATTTTCAAAATTATTCTTAATTAAAAATTCACCAGGTAAGCAAATGTCTAGAATTTTCTGGATTTAAGGAAATTTTTAATTTATCACATATCAGAATTTTAATCTTATTTACATAAAGTTATTTAACTATTTCATAAGATCAATTTCAATAACCCATCTTTTCCATTTATTATTTGTTATTTCTTATAAAATATTTTTTGTTGCACAGATTATTTATTCAAAAATATTGGTTTTCATGTTTGGAGTATCATTAAAATCATACTTTTTCTGTTTTTAACAGATTTTATTTGTAAATAGAAAGATATCAGACGCATGATATTTGCTTTTTGCTTTTTAATTTTAAATGGTTAGTTTTAATTAAGTTTAATAGCAGCATTATATACTTAAAAGAAATAAGGATTTAAAAATTTTAGTATATACTATGCAATATTTGCGTTAAATTATACATGAAATTATAAAATATTGATTAAAAATGCCTATTAAATGTGATTTATATTAAATATAATTAATTTTGAATTACATATAAACATTTTTATTATTCAAAAATACAAAAAATATCTAATTTTTTAAAAATTTGAATTAATTATAAGAAATATTTGAAAAATATTATAAAATTGAAAAAATTATATAATAACATATTAAATGCAAATAAAAGCAAGTGTAGTTTTAAAATAACAATTAAAATATGATATAAGGTAATTATTTAATATCGAATAAAACTTTATATAAAATCTTTTAAATTAATAAGTTTGTTCTTATGAAGTTGATATACATTTATGATACTTTAAATCATTTGTTTAATTTCAATAACTATGATAATGAAGAATTCCCCCTTAAACGAGCAATAAAGCTTTTTTTTCTGTTCTTTTAACGTATTTCCTTTCTTATATCATTAATATGTTATTTAATTTACTATCATTGTAAGAAATTATTTGTTTATGAATAAATTAAATGATATTTTAATGCATAAGTTTTTTCATTAATTATTTTAAATCCAAGCATTTTTTTTATAATTGACAAAACACACACACAGATTTTGATTATTTTATATTTAGATAAAATTTAAATGTGATTCTTTAGTGTTTATTTCTTACTTTATGAGCAGAAAATTAATTTATAATGTAAGAAGTGTTTTATTCTTAGCAAACACTTTACTTAAGATTATTCATTATCTTAATTTTTAATTAATATTATTTAGCTAAAAGTAATCAATAGCAGTTTTGCATTTTGTAACATAAACTGATTCATCTACTATATAATACATGCATTTAAGTAGCTTTTACTCTTTACATATAAGTGATATTTAAATTGAATAGCTGATCAACATAGATATACAGATCTATAATCTAGTCAGCTTCTTTTCTTCAGGAAAAAAATTGCCGCTGTTGAACAATGTTAAATTATTTTGGTATAGCTTTGAGAGAGCTGATCTATAAGAAATCTTTTTGACACTAAGCCAAACACTTGAGCCAAATGAAGATTTCCGTGACAGTTATCATCCATTAGTAACTATGTATTATACGAATGATAAAAGTATAGAATCAGGTTATGTTAATAAATTAGAAAGCAAATAAACAAGAAATTGAAATGTTTCTATATAAATTTTATTTTTATTTTCTGACTTTAGTTTCTTTAATTTTTTTTATTTTCTAATGAGAAGTGAGTATTTCTGAAGTAATTTTTGAATAATTCTTCTAAAAGAAATTAAAATTTTTGATAATGAATTTGATTCTAAAAGTAGTGACACACTTATATTAAATCCTGTGGAAGTGATAAATACTTTTAATATTTTAATGATTGGTGAAATGGTAATAATACTCAAGATAATTATAACTAACATTAGAGTTTCAAATTCCTGTAATGTAATCTACTATAATGTGACAAAATCCTGTAAAATATCATTTGTAAGACTGATTTAAAATTTAACAGTAGCAATCGTGGCTGAATGGGATTTTGTTGGACAAAAGCGAGTAACCGATTTCTTTTTAGAATCTTTCATCATCATTTTGATGAAATTTTTTTTTTACTAAATTAGGAAGTATGTATCAATTGGTAAGAAGAAAAAATCTCCATTTTTTTACTCCATTATAAAAAGATAAAGACTGAATTTTTTATTTCTAAACCCATCATTTTACGAGTGTGGTTAAATTTCAAGTTGTTCTAATTAGGAATCTTACTTTACAGTGTTTTGAAATTGTAAATTTAATTATTAATCATCATCTTTATTAATTGATTACTTTTCATAAGAAAGTAAAACAAAAAACACGTTCACGAATTTTATAATTAATAGTTTGTGGTGTCAAAGACACTTATCTACTATATCAAGAAATATACAGACTTTTTTTTTTATTGGATTCTCCCGCGTTTTAAAAAGTATAATTGTTTAATCAAAAAATGCTTATAGGAATCGTTTTTGGAGCTGTAAATATAATTTGAAGAACCATAAAAGTAAATAATCGAAATCGTTTTTATAAACAGTAAAAATTCGGAAATCGATTTTGGAGTTGTAAATATAATTTAAAGAACCATAAAAGTAAATAATGGAAATCGTTTTTGTAAAAAGTAAAAATTCGGAAACCGTTTTTGGAGCTGTAAATATAATTTAAAGAACCATAAAAGTAAATAAGTGGAGTTAATATTATATGAATTCGTCATATTATATTAAATTTAGAAAATGTTGTACTTTGTTATTAAAATTTTATAATTTAAATAGAAATTATAGATGTATACGTTCACACAATTCGGATTTTAAATAAATTTATTTAAAATGTATACTTTTAAGCATTTTAGGGAAAAATTTTCTACTCTTAGAATTTTCTCATGATGATTAACATTATTAACATTATTATCGTTATTACATAACAATTGTTATAAATAAAATCGTTGTCTGTGGAGCTTTTGTGTGAAGTTAAATTGAGAAAGGCTGCAAGAGATGAAATGGAAACTCTACACTCGAATGTCAGTCATTGGTTAATTAAAAAAGGAAGCTATTTTTCATTTCGAAATTTTAATTACAGAGCTTTATTTAACTTAAATCGCAATTAACGCAGATGAGAATCACATGTAAAGTTGATTATTAGTTTTTTTGTTTCCAAAAAAGAATTGTTTGGTCCTTTATAGTATTATTGTTTTTTTCCCCATTGGAAACTATATGAGAAAGTAAAACATTTCCTTGGAGACTCAACAGGCACGGTTGTTTGCATATAATTGATGATTGTGCTTTTATTAATGTTTATTTGTTTATAAAATAAAAGATTCAATGACACATATTGTTTTTTTTTTAAAAAAAATAAGGGTAATAATTCAATAAAATAAAAAAGTCTCCTGTAACCATTTAAAAGTATTAGCTTTTCTTATACCCTGTTCAGTATAACCACTTAAAAATAAAAATGATTTCTTTTTTTTAAAAAATTTCCCAACTCTGTATGTTTGTATTCTTTATATACAAGCAAAAATTATAGAATTTTCATAGTTATGTATGTGATATTATTTAGCTGTTGATTATTGAAATAAAATTTTTCTTCTATTTTGCGCTAATATTTTAGAGTTGTTTTGATAAAAATATATATTATTTCTTTATGTCACATTTGCATCTAAAATTTATTGTTTCCTTTTATATAATGACTTAAGAAAAAATGAGATTTTTCATATTTCTTTACGCGTACTGAAAATTTTTAAAATATTTAATTTCACTTTTAAATGTTAGTTTTTCTTAAGATAGTCTTCATCGTTCACAAATACGATGATTAAATGCTCAGTCAAAATGTAATCTTATTCAGAGCTTTTTTAAATATTATGGTTTTTTAATTAATCAAGATTTTATAATCTCATGGATAATGATTAGGATACAATAAAGATGTTGTTACAGACAGAAGATTTATTACTTTTGAAAATACCTATGGCATTTTATTGTATAAAATTTTTTTATTTTTATATAACATTATTTTATTGTTGTGACTGAGATCTAACTTCCTATTTTTATAATTACTAAATTTATTCTACTTGTTATAAATATAGCACAGTTTAAAAATGAATTATTTTCATGATAATGAACAGTCTTATCTCATAATTGTAAACCTCAGAATAGTTTTATGTTTACTCGCGTGTGAGAATGAGTAGCTGAAAATGAAGTGCGTGTAAAAGATTAAGGAATGGTACAATTGTTGAGAGTGTATCATTTTTGGGTATATTCAGAAAGGACTTCTGTAGATATTGCGTGAATTTCTCTCATTTCGGTAACAAATATCATTCAAAATTGCAAAATTATAATCTAACTAGAGGACATATTGTTGCAAACATTTGTTTCCTTGTTTGAGCAAATTTGGCTTCAAGAATTATTAAATTATTCTTATTATTTTTCGTGTAACATCAAATTAGAATTGCAATATTGTTTAACAATAAAATTAAATTTTTGTGTTAATTTTTAACTATATTGCCATATTAATTTCTCCTCTATTGTTATATCTGTTTCTACCTGAATATATTACAGTTTGATTTATGGTACTTATTTCTTTCATGAATTCTTCAATATTATTTTTGTAGGATACAGTCTGATTATTTCTACGAAATATTTTTTATAATTACTCACTTAGAGCATTATTTCATGTGTCCGAAAATTATTAGATTTAAAAAAAAAGGATATGGATAGATAATTAGTGTGAAATGTTTCAATTATTAGATTATAAGTTGTCAATGTATATGCATATCAATTGATAGTTGTGTATTTGTATATATATATATATATATATATATATATATATATATATATATATATATATATATATATAATATAAGTAGGAAGTAACTTTTTCTAAACAAGTTAAATCTCACATTATTACTATTATTTAAAATAGCAGGATTTTGAAAAGGTGTATATATATATATATATATATATATATATATATATATATATATATATATATATATATATATATATATATATATATATATATATATATATATTCCGAATTTGAGAAGCTGATACTCATTGCAAAAAGGGAAAGGATGTAAATATGCACATACACATGTTACGTTATACATTAGCTAGCATGTACATACACATGTTACGTAATACCCAATTATGGTTTCGTATTGATAAACATTAAAAAAAGTAATATGAGTAGACAATAGTATTCCGGATTATATAAGTTTAATATAAATTCGAACGAAAGGTACTCATTATTTTAGCAATTTTCAAGATTGAACGCATTTCTAAAGTTTCAGAAACAAATAAAAGGTTCTGAAAGTTGGTGTGCTTTCATAAGTATTATGACAGGACAATCAATTACAAGTTTTCGTTATTTCAATGTTCAGTTTTCATGTATCCGAAAATTAGGGAAACATTTTCAAATAAATAACACTGTAACTAATAGTTTCAGTCCAATTGTATAAGTATTATATATTATCCAGATTATATTCGAAATACCAATTTATATAATAGTTCTTATTTTAAGCTTAATGGAAACCATTTTAAGAGACGTCAATATTTGAACTTTAAGTTTCGCTGAATGTTATGATATGAATGTTATACTTTCATAGTAAGTAACCTCTGCTAACTAGAAAGTAGGTCGATTGTATTCCAACTTTAGTACAGCGTTTTTACTAACGTGTTTATATGCACATTCTGTTTGATATTATGAGTTTCGACGCTGTATCTTTTCGTACTTTTATGATCAGGTATATATATTGAATCGTTATAGGTCATGCCTGGAACCACGAAAGGTAAAAATATCTTCTCGAATCCATTGCCAACAAAATCAAAAATTTATTACATCATTTCAACCAACTTGTTGATTGATATATTTGTTTCATAAAATTGCTTTTCTGAGATTTAAGACGTGAATCCTTCTATAAATGTTAACAGCCTTTCATAGCGCCATAAAATTTTCCTTACTATCGCACATAAAGATTCATTCTTTATTCATCAAAAATTTGCATCAAATTTTTTTTATCGAATTTTATTAATTCGTGAATATTTTATAATATGCCAGTTTAATGTGCATTTGATTAATCCTCATTGGTCATTGATGGTAACATGTTAATCATTTATATAATTTATAAGTTGCATCAGCATGGTCAGTGCTCTTGTTCAATTTCTCTGGGTACATATTTTTTTTCAAAGCACCCCTCTAAAAATATGGATATAAAAATTATCGAATTCACAAATGGTATTTTGTCATGATTATTTCCCAAACGACAAAAAGGCATGTAATTTTTTTTAAATAGTGTTACAAGTAATTAAAGTTTTGATCTGATTGTGATTTAGACGTATGGAGTTGGAGAATTAGTAACTGTTACTTTTAAAACTATTATTACTACTTTGAAATACTAGAGATACTTTCTCATAATAATGGTAAGACTAAGATTACTGTCTTTATAATAAATGATTACAACATTTCAGCATTTCTGCTGATTTTTAATTTTCTATACCTTTTAGATTTACTTGATAAAATCAAAGTAATGTAAATATTTTTTTTTACTATTAATACGCATTTATATTAAACTTCTTATATAAACAAGATTGAAAAGAAAAATGAGAGCATATTTATTTATATATTTCTCAGGTTAAGTGGTGGTAAATTTCTCATGTCACTCAAAAATGGAAAGATGCTACGCTTATTATAGCAACATACTTGTTCTATGCATAGCTCCCAAGAGGGAAATTACTCTTGAAATAGCCACACCCATGATAGGCTAATCGATTCATCGTGAAATTTACAACATATAATATCGATTTGTCAATGTGAGGGCCTTTTACATGTTTTGTTATTATTGATAGCAGCAAAAATGTATATCCTCCTTTTCTAGTGAAGTATAAATTACATCAGTTTTCTCTTAAATCATGTATATTAAACGGCAAAACCAATATCCAAGATTCAGCTCTTACGAGGACATACTCTGACATTTACAATTAATATATTGTGTTACATATATGGAGGGACTAAATGTTTCAATGATGTTTTTTTTTATTTGGAAAGATTTTTTCCTTATTTTCAACTGCAGAAGATTAATTATCTTCTGTAGGTGAAAACGTTAACGAGGTTATTTTTCAGATAAAGATTAAACCTTTTCTCTCTTTTCTCAACTAGAAAATTTATCATTTTTTCTTCGATTATTGACTTTGATACGAAACTAAATAAACTATACGATACTAATATTTAGTATAAATGAAAAGAAAACTAATTGTTGTTAAGGCTCATAAATATTTAAATTTTACAAGATTTGAATATTTAAACCGCAATATGAATATTTATGACATTTTATAATGTGCTCAAAATTATAATCCAAAAATCCATAAGTAGTGGAAATAATTGTTTTTATTTGTAAAAATGATTGTTAATCCTTTTTTAAGTAAAAATATTTGTATTTTATTGCTTTTGCCTTATAATATGCCAAGAAATCATAGAATTGTAATAAATATTTGTAGCCATTTTTTGATTTACACATATTTTTGTCTTCTATGAATAAATGAATGCGGAGGTAGCAATGGATTATTAACACTGGATCATTTATACTTAAACATATTTTTTTTCATAAGTCTTACAAAAAATTCAGTTTCTGTGATAAAATAAAATACCATCTACAAATGCTAAATTTTTTATTAACAAAATTTTATTCATATGTTTTATATAGAATGTTAAAAAAATCATAGTTTTAAAAATTAGTTATTTAATAAATTTGTGAAGACATTTTCCTTTTTACACTTAAATATAAATGAATGATGTTCTACATGATTTATTTTCATGCTTTTTAAGACATAACAATGTGTGTGAAAAATGGTATCCTATTTAAAAGTTAAAAATGATATTTTTTATAGTTTATAATAAATCCCAAAAATAATTTTTAAAATTATGTATTTCATTGTAAATAATGTTTAAATAATAGTTAAAAAAATGGTATTTTTTAAAAATTATGCCTTAATAAACACTATTAGTACATTGCTAGGACTTATTTTTTATATTTTAAAATAAAAGATAAATATAATAGATACGTGTATAACAATAATCATTGTAAGTCTTCTTATGTTTTTGATTTTTGGATCATTAATATCATTTACCATGAAATGAAGCTGTAACACACATGCATTTTAAAAGAATAACATAAAACAATTAGCTAAATGATTTATTAATGAACAATTTAACTGAGTGACTTTTGCTTAAAATATGTTTTACTTCATTTCAACTCAGTTAATGACAATTGGAATTTTATTTAATGCATTTTTCATGATTATGAATTTTTTATGTAATTTTAGCGAAGTTATTCTGAATTATTTAGTTTTAGTTTCAAAAACTATTCCCATTAGTTTAAATAAAAAAATGTTTGTTAATTAGTTTTTAATAACTTAATATTTAATTTGATTATAAAAATGCTGAAAAAAAATATTAAGTTTTAATTTAGTTTATGTTTATAGAAATTTGAATCATTGAATATAACTATTTAACACATAGAATAACTTTAAAGAAGCGACGAGTGAATTATTATATAAAACATTTTTGTAGTAAAAATATTTGAATATTGATATTTTTATTTCAAATAAATTGCATAACTTTTCCGGAAAATATTTAAAGCATTTTATAATTTTTCATAATTTTCATGGATTTAAAAAAGCTAAAACAATAATAGAAATCGGGTGCGTGTGATTATTAAGAACCATTAAGAACTACTTGAAAAGAGTTAAATGGTACATTACCATTAGTCTCATTTAATTACTTTTAATGAGACTAATGGTAATGTACCATTTTTTGTACTTAATATTTACTATATGTTATTACTTAATATTTATACTTAATACATTTACTATATTACTTAATATTTACCGTTTCCAACTTGAAAACAAAACATATTTTTATAATTTAAAAAAATTTTAACAATTTTTTCTAAATTTATTTATTTTTTTCATCATGAAATTTACCATGAGTATTTTCTGGAACGTAGCACGTAGAAGAATATCTGCTTAGTCAATTAAGCTTGATTAATCATTGTTTTTGATTTACATTAACTTTATTTTGAAAAAAAATAAGTATCAGTAAAATTAAATCATTTTAAAACAAGAAAGTTAAACACTAAACAGAAAATAAATTATGGTTATAATGCAAATTTATTAACATTTATGGGGAATTAATCACTTGTAAAATATCACAAAATGTTTTTGTTTACTATACCAGTAACTATTTAACATCGATTTGAGAAATTATTATTCTGAGATAATATTGATATTCTTGTTGTTATAAATTTATCTTGTTCTAGGTGGTTCAATTCATTAAACTTCTTGGGTGTCAACTTCCCACCTGGTGCTTATGGATTGTCTATTGCAAAAGTTGAAAGGCCTGAGATCTTCAAAACCCGATTCTCCAAAATATCGCAGGCAGAGGACGACAACAAGAAGTGAAAGAACATCCCACGCTTCAACCTCTGACACCAGTTCTTACTATTCTGCCTCCTCCAATTTTATAGATAAAGTATATTATTTTCATCGAAATATTTAAGACTAATTAATTTCGAAATATTAAATGCTCTGAATTAATGTTGCATTATTTTCTGAAATGTGTTATAGATATAGTTTTGGGGATTTTTAGGAGGAATAGAGTGTTTGTGATAGGTAAAAATGGAATGTATTATCTTTCATAATTTGCGGTGTTGCTTAAGAGCAGTCCTTATAAAACAGTGTTACAATATTTGCTAAGAAATAAAATGGACCACTAGGGTAAAATTATCGAGATTATTTTAAGATGAAAATTAAATAAAGATTAATTTATTTTAATTTATTATATATACACTCACGCACAATCCAAAATATTATAATTATATTTTCAAAAAAGCAAGATATTATCTACACTGGTGTGCAAAACATAAACAACAGAGTATTTTTCCCCCCATAACTCCACAAGAAATCATCTGAAGGACATGAAATTTAGAAATGAGAGACAGAATTTTGTGTGCAGATAAATGAGCCTAATTGCACAAAAAGGAATACAATGCATACACTGTGGAATCAGATAAAAGAAAGATTATATTTCTAACTCACGTTATCGTTATACATGATTGTCTTTCCAAGTGGAATAATAAAAAGCAGATGTTCCTTAGTAGGAGGTAATGTCATCCTCTTACTGTAATGGTTGCTTCGCATTGCCTCTCTATACTCCCCGTTAGATTGTTCAATAGTTTTTTTAGATGAAAATGTCCATGCCACAATCATCATCTATTTCTGCTGTTGATTGTAGCCTGGAGGATGTAATTGTGCCGCAAGGCATCCCTCCAAATAATCCCACACATGTTCTATGGGACTTTAATCAGTGTTGTACTCGGTCAATATATTCAACTTATATCTTCCCAATGCAGTAGCTGCTGAACAGTTTGCATGCATAGCGGCGCTGGAATGTTTTGGACTATACTTTTAGGTTGAAAAGTTAGGTGACGAGGTCACACCTAAGCTGGCACCCTCTTCTCAACATCCACGCCAAACTAGCTGAAGGACTTTGAAAGTTACATATTAATGTGGACACGTGCCCAACCCATAGAGCTCCAGCAACTCGGTGAAGGAGAGTGCGTTGTTACTCTCCCGAACACTGCCCGTGGAAAATGATGCTTTACTTTGCTGTTTTTAATGGAAAGAAGCATGAAGCCATTGAGCTACTGGAACTCGCGCGCGCAGCTGAACAGTAGGAGTGGCCTTATATTGATTGTTATGCATAAATACGTTGTCTGCTCAAATGTACTTTGGAACCAACGCACATAAGCAAGGAACGAGGTGTTCCTTAAATAGCGATCTCCGATTACACAACCTTCGTCAAAAGCGGGGTGCTCAGTTCGCCCATTCAGGATAATACCTGACCAGTCGACTACTACAGGACCACATTTATGATTTTTTCCGTGGTGTTATTAGGATGCAACCGCATTCCGACCTGGTTTTAAGAATCGCTTGGGTCACTGAAATGACTCATCCGTAAAAAGGATGCAACCTCATTGATGAGAAGTCCAGTTTTTGTGCATCTTGCACCACTTTGAACAGTGACATCATTGACCAATTTTTTAAAGGAATGCAACGTTCAAGGACGTCGGGTAAAAAAGTCTATTTTGTGAAGGCGTCTAAACATAATAAACTACAGTACTTGTGTAACCCCTTTCTGTACTCAGTTACTAAGCAATGGAGTTTGCTGATTTATTTCAGCCTGTTTGTCATGCAGGACAATACCTTGGTCATCCACTATATTTGTTTCTGTAAGGTGGCTATCATAAACCTTTCTAACAGCTGTATCTATCATTTGGGGGCTTTTCAAGAGCGTGAAGCAATACTTTACTTACTTTAGTCATTGTAATCTATTAATTCCGAAATGTTAAGCTAAATTAATTACACTAATCCCCTTTTCCAGTTTTCGCGATCATTTTTCCACGTGTGAAATAATCTAGGTATTTTCTTCTAGTCATAGTTCATGAAAGAACTCGCTTGCAACTCATGTGTTTTATTACATCTCTGATTTTTTTTTATATAGCCTGCTCGCATTTAGTTTACACTGACGTCACAATGATGTTTTGTTCTTGACATTTACATGCCCATGACCTTCATACTGAATTGTGTGTTCATTGCACTGATTGCATAAGTGATTATTTTCTGAATTTATTGGCTATTCACTTAAAAGGTACATTGTTACTTAGTTTTGCACACCAGTGTATTTGTATTAAGTTAATAACTTTTATAAGATCTATAGGAAAATAACATTCTTATAACAGGGCAAATTTGGGACTGTAGCTCTGAAGTACATTTCAAATTTTCTCATGTCTTGAATATTTTCGATAAAAAATATAAATTTTAATAGTATAAATAAAGTTATAGAAAGTACTTAGTAATGTTTAAGCAACTTATTATTATGTTTATGATTTCAGTTGTACAGTGACAAATAAGTTGCCATGTGTACAATTTGCAGCTCTTTTTTCTATTTATTATTTGTCCACAATTTTCTTTAGCTTATGATGCGTTATTTAAGACATAACTTTATTATGTGTAGCTAGCACTACATTTAAAGATTTTTGTCATGGGTAGTCATTGTTAATAATTTAATAGAATAAGACAGATGCTGATTAAGTTTGGTGAATTTTGGATGAAAAGTTTTCTGAATTTAATATTGCATTAGTTTTCTGGAATATATAATACATATAAATTTCAAGATTTTTAAGAACTGATGCCATCGAATGCAGGCCACATTAAATGTAAATACTTATATTTACTGTAAGGTACAATCATCACTATAAGTACTAAAGTAAATAGGAGCAAAAAAAAAAATCGTGACGATCACTGTTTAAAAAGGAATTTTAAGCAATGTTTTAATTTAAAGTTTCATATTTTCTGTTTTTTTTTTTGTTTTTTTTTTCTTTACCCGATTTAGTCGTCTAACTTTTTAAATGTTGCAGGTAATTCTTGGGAGACACATATATATTCGTGGGAAGCCTGAAGACCCACCAGATTATGCTGAATCAGAGTTCGTCATCGATTGTATTCACTGGCATAATATCTTCCGAGAAAAACATGATGTACCCCCTCTCAAGCTCAACAACCAAGTAAGATATTTTGAAATCCCATTGAAGTTATTTCATTCATTTGAAAATATATTGGTAGTCAATGTAGATTAATAGTGAAAAATAATTAAAACTTACAATACTTAGAGAGGAGCAGCTCCTTTATTAAATGTGAATGCTTTATTGTCAAAGGTATGAAAATATTTTATTAGTATTAAGAGGTTTCGCGTGAAATTGCTATTCAAATAAATCTTTTTTGATGGTGCTGTCAAAAATATATTTCAAAATAAACAGAAAAGCTCACTAAAATTTCAAATTTAAGTGTAATGAGTTGTACTATTCACTATTTTAATTTTACTTTGATGGATGCAGAGTGCATCTGGTTATTCTTAAATTTGAAAATGTTTACTTTTTTATACTATAACATAATTCATGATTGTTGATCATTCTTATGAAATTATTTCTCAGTATGTCATAATATCCCCAAATTTTATGTACAGGTTTGCACATGCATGGAGTTTAGTAAACAAATGGCATTTCTTTTTATTTAAATTGTCTTTTATATAGTTTCCGGATTTCTGGGAACCTAATTAGATTAAAACACCGGGATTTTTAAGACTGCAGTATTTTTCAAAAACATTCTAAATAATTTTTTTCAATATTACAAAAAGTTTGCATTCGATAAATTTAAGAATGTCAAATGTATTTTTCGTCTTATTTTATAACGTAAATTAGGATTTTCCTTATGAAAACTTTTACTACAAAAATCGTAACGTCATCTGTGTATTATTAACTTATGCTATAGCCATATACTTAAGAATTATTTTTTTAATAAAATTTCTTAAGCATTTAGCTTTAATGCAATATTGTTCAGCAAAATATTTAAACATTTACCATAATGGCTATTGTGTAATTCAATCAGATCAAGTCTAATTTATAGAATAAATAAAAAATAGAAGATTTATTTCTAATCAAACATTACTGCACTAAAATACAATTATAAGGTCTATACACCATTTTAATATTTAGATGAATATCATATCAACAGTGTAAAGTAGATTTTATTACAATACTTTTTGATTTAGTATGGTGTTCTCTAAATATAAATGAAAATATTGAATTGCTATTAAATGAGACTTATTTCATATTCTGTAGCTTTGCAGCATGGCTCAATTTTGGGCCAATCACCTTGCTCACACCAACACATTTAGCCACCGAAATATCCGTGATATTGGAGAAAATCTTTTTTCCAAATGGTCTTACATTCCTGATTTCGATATCACAGGTAATATTAACATATAATATTTTGGCTTACAAAATTTTGCTTAATTTAGTTCTCAAAAGCTTTGAAATAGCGAATTATATTGATAAAAATTCAGCAATTAAAAAATATTTACCCTCTTCATGGAGATAAAATAAGCAAAAAATATAAAATTCTATTAACAACACAAAAATCTTGATTAAAATTATTGATGCTATGGAATTGTTCTGCAGAATCCAAAGCTATATCCCATTGAATTTCAACCCACATCAAGGTAATGTATCCTTAAATACATACCTGATGTCATTCTTTTACTTTGTGCCATACGAATCATTAGTTGCTTATGATGGATTTTCAGGCATCTTTAGATTCATTCTGGCGCATAAAAAATACCTATAACTTGAGACTTCCAATTATTATTTTTAAGGCATTATCTTATCCTTCTGTAGTGTAAGTTTACTGAAATAGCATTACAAAATTCAATACTTAATACAAAGTCTTTTCGGAGAAATTTTTAAACGTTGAATAATAGTAAATATTATTTTATTGCAGCTATAGATATAACAATAGTTGAAAATACTCGGTGATTCCTCTTAACTTTTCAATGAATACATTAATTATCAATTAAGATTTCTATTCTTAGGAGACAAAGCAGGTTTAGAATCAGCTATTTCAGTTGCTTAAAATTTTTCCATGATTATTATTTATTTATTTATTTTTGAAAACTGAAGCGTATTATTTAAAAAAAAATTGCCAACTAATTTTCCTATGACTAATTCTCACTATGATAAATGACTATCAAATCAAGGAATCTTAAAGCTTTTTTTTTCCCATTACACTGGTGTTTAAAGTCAAAGTTTCAGAAACATTATTCTACAATAAATAGAGAAATATCTATTACTATTATTTTAAAAACTGTTTCACGCATTATGTATGTAACAGTTAAGTTAGTTTGTTAGTTGAAGGAAGTAAAAAAGTTAAATTGTATAAACTTTAATTGTTCAGATATGTAATTTTTAAACAATTTAAATTCAGAATCACTAAAAAACACATTCTTGAAGATGAAAAGTAGAAGTCTTCTGAAACTATCTAATTTATGAATGAAATTTCGGTTTCTTTAAGATAATAAACCCCAGCTTCAAAGATTACAGTTAAAATGTTTTTACAAAATCCTAAATAATGAATTCCAGTAGAGAGCTTTTGGAAAGTTGTAAGCTGAAGAGTCACTAATTGAGGTTGCTTATTGACTCTTAATGTGAAGTAAGTGGTCTTCAGGTTATAGTAGCAGTTATAGATATCAAATATGATCAAGGGAGGTCTGCGTAAAATCACCGTAGAGTTACAAAGCATCCAAAGAATTGTTATGGGGTCTTAAATGAATGGTGTCGTTGCAATATGACTGTTGAAAACTTATCTCAAAACATCACTGCTTGTCTGTATCAATGATCTCCAGACAAATCATGTAAATATGGCTAGCTAAAAACGTGCTTGGAAACAGTATTTTCATCACACTGTTTCATGTAACATTGTCAATCTTTGAGCAATGAACAACATTCTTGGACAAATCAAGATTTATATCATTTTCTCTTCAACGATGAGTGGAGATTAAACAAGCAAAGAGATTCTAGATGAATTTTCCTTTCTATAAAATCTGGAGGTGCTATCACCCTGTAGACTTCAGAGAAAATGATTGCTTGGATGGCATGGGTTTTCTTACATGGAAAGTTATCATGTTGGAAGGTTCCATATCTTCATCGCTCCATATCTCCTCGGCTTATAGAGTGACTTTAGGGAAGAGGATAGTCGAGCCATGGATTCGATACTTTCAAAAAGTTAAAGGAAAGCAATTATCATCATTTTTATGAAAGATAATGCTGGATCACACAATGTTGCTTTCTTCAGTGATTATATATAAGAAGAGGGTTTTCACAGTATTTGAAAAACAAGCTCTCCGAAAATGGAACCCCCACCCCCCATAAAACCCTTGAAAATTATTCTAGAAAGAGCCATTGTATATTGACAGTTCCTGTTCTGCACCCTCCAGACGTTGAAATCAAAGTTTTCAAAAGCATAGAAATTACTGCTACGAGCAGTTTCATTAACAGTATGAAAGCTTATACTGTTAATGAGATAGATTATATATATATTTATTATATTTTTATCACAATTTTTTCTATTCGACACATCTTAGCTTGACCGATGTTATTCTCATAACATCTGTCATTAAATATTTTTACAAATATTTCCTGTAACATTTTTGCATCCAGACTAAATTAGTGGTATGACTAATTTTCTATAATAATTTACTTAGTTTTGTCAAAATATTTTCCCTTATATTTTGAACATCAATGTTCAGAAATGAATGGAGTCGAACACGGTACCTCATCTCAAAGAATGTGGAGTTTACTCCCCGTATGTGAGTTCTTGAAATACAACATTCAAACTTAAAACTACTACTTAACTGTTTGATATACATTTAAAAATTTTCCTGTTTATCAATATATTAAGTAATCTCTATTCATTATACGAAGTATTTCTGTGTTTATGTAAATATACTCTCTTATAAATAATCATTCGTATATAATATCAATAAAAGTAATATTTAAGTACTTTATCACACTTTAATGATTAAAAATGTAAGCAGTTATCAATTTATTTCTGAAAAAACTAAGTAATAACAATTATAAATAAAGTTATTAATACCGGTGATTGGGGACTTAGATACAATATTTAAAAAGTTCAAATTGTGATAAAAGCAACTTAAATCAATTTTAGTGCACACAGCTCATCTGAATACTTTAAAATATTCAAGCAATTTTACGTTTGTCTAAGAATGAATTGATGATCAACTCTTATAAATAGACTTTGCTAAATATAAAAATAAAAACTGTTGTTAATTTCTTTGGTGCAGCCTAACAAAAATATGTGCTTTATTTTGCAAAGATCAATGCTTCGATTTTTAAATGAAAGGTTTGCATTTATATAAACGATATTTTAATATTGCTTATGTGGATATTAATGCAATTCAATATTACTTCCAATTATTTTATTTATATTGTATCTTTTAACTATATCGGTTAAAATCGATGGACTTTTTAGAATGCATAAATTCCTTGCCCAAAATATACAATACTGAAGTTCAATGAGATCAGCTTTCCTTAAATATTTGAAAGTATATTGAGTGGCACTCCCAATTTTTCTCCTCTTGAAAATAAAATGCAGTTTTTCTTATATTTATGAGTAGCTGTGTTTGGGACTATTTCAACTCAAACTTATTTTGCAAAATAATGCCTAAAAATATTATTTGCAGACAGCTTAGTGCAGAAGTGATTTTCACAAATAATATTTTCAGTTAATTATGCACTAATTGTTCCACTATTCATTGTTTATAAAGAAGGGTTTTACACAGAATACAAACATTTAAGGTCCATAAACGTTCAGGAATAAATTTATCATTTACATTTTTGATACATTTCTTAAAAAGCTCTAATTAACAAATTTTCAAAATATTATAAAAAGACTAAACAACAAAAAATTTAAATCGTCCTTGCCGACTTAAACTAACCATGAAAGTGGATGTTTTGTCTCCTTTTTCACTTTGCTTTTTCTTTTGCTCTGTTGTCAACTTGAATTATCAGATCTTATTGGGATCCTTGAAATTATTTAATATTCATAAAAAAATCATTTCATTTAAAAAATGAACTTCGACATTTTTAATTTCGATTCCTGTGAATTGAAGCCATAGAGTTGTTAGTCCATATGGGTGACATGTCCAAATCAGTTCAGTTATTGTTAAGGACATTTGATTCGAAGCGATTCGAAATGACTACTGGAGTCATGATTCCTGATATTCGTAACCATTAATGTTTCAGGCACAAAATTATTTTAAAATAAAAATCACAAAAACAATATCACTAAAGATTTGAAAATTTGAAAACTAATTATTTAGAATGATAGGTAATTTTCATAATTTTGAAAACTTTTACAAACGGAAAAGTTTATTATTAAAAAATACTTCTTTATTACTCATAAAAACCATGAACGAATTGTTTCTTATCGCCGACGATATTTAGAGATTCAGTGGTGAATTTCACCTTGTTTGCTGGCGCTCGCAGAATGCAATTTGAAGGCAGGGAACAAACTCGCGGACAAGTTGGATTTATGATGCCGTCTCAATACGATGTCGTAATTAATTATATGTAATGCAAAGGAAATGTTATCTGACGCCATTTATATTTTAAACAATGAGAATTGTAATAAAGTGACAATGATCTCAACTAATATGAAAGAAACAACCACTTTATGTTTAAAAATTTGGAAATAAAATAAAGAAGGCATGTTAATTTTTAAAATATGCCTATAATGATGATGATGAGGACTATTTAAATTTAACTATAGTCACTGTTTAAAAATAGGAATAAATATTGAGTTTTTGTTTCGTTTAATTGCATTAATAATGTACTCGGTATGCACATATATGTGGTGAGATTCTTAGAAAAATTTCCTGGTTATCTCTTTTGAAATACAAAAATACGGCCCACTATCTATGAAAATGTCTTATCGAAAGTCACTAATACGTATCAGTTTATATCATGTAATAACTTTCGACTAATAGATGGTCTATAAATTGGTATCAAAATATATTATTAAGAAAAATTTATGTATTCATGCGTTGTCTTTATATTTATTTTCAGCCAAACAAGTCACAAGATATTGGTACGAAGAAATTAAATCATACAATTTTTTCCAAGATCCAAACTTGTTGCATGTGAAAGCAGGTAATTAAATACTACATTACATATATTTTATCAATTTTTTTTCAATGTGTTTCCCCATTGCATTACAATACTTATACAATTTACGTTTAAACTAATCTACCTAAAATAATTATGAGAAAAATATGAAATCAAAGATGCATGGTATCTTTCGTTTCTTTAGCTCTATGAATTTTTATTCCTTCAACATGTTTTACTGGCATTTTATAGCTATTCAAAAGATAAACTAATTATCTTCTATTCGATTATAGAAAAAATTGACTTTTCCGTCACATGGCTAATCGTATATTAAATTAAAGGGAAATTAAAAAATTTTATATCAACAATATATAATGGAAATAAAACTAAATATCTAATAATGTAACAAATAATTTATGGTAGCAATTGGTATATTTTTAGCAACATGTATTCATCGATATAAGTGTTAAATTAAAAAAAAAAATTAGTCTAAACTTATTTAAATAAGGTAATTTATAAATCAACATTTTTAATATGCAAGCATTTAAATTTTTTAATTTTATGTCTACTAAAATATGATCAATATTTTGTTTCTGAGAAAATGATAGATAATTTATTTCTAATCTTAGAAAAATCTTTAAAAAAATCCAAATTATATATCTTATTAAAAAATGGACATTACATAGCAAACATTTAAAATTTTTCTTTTTAAATTGAAAAAATAAACAAGCAAGGTATATAAAGTAATATTTGTAATTTCAATATATAATCTATCATACAAATTAATTTGCTCTTTATTAGTTAAATCTCAATTGCAGAGATGCATATTTTTTATAAAGATCAAAACTACGAAAATCAGCTCAGAATTGATATATATTACAAGATACAGATTACCATTTTTTTCTTCTTAAAAAGTTTAATAAAGGGATAATCCTAATTTAATTAAGTGGTCAAATTGCTTAATGAAATATCAGTGATAAAATGTTTATTATGAAAAGGCTCTCTGAATTTGATTTTGGAATCTAAAATTATTTTGACGAAACAAAAACGAGTACTTTTAATTCTTAACAAACATTTTTATGTTTGAAACCGATATATACTGCTTATGGTCAGAAATGTCGTTAATATAAATGGAGTATTTTTATTTTTATATACGAATGTGTATTTTCCAGGTTTTATAATTGATTATTGAAAATCAATTGCAACAATATATTGAAACAGTAATAGTTTGCTTTTGTTACACGAATCTTTGTTTAATTATTTTATTCACATCCCTATGCTCGTGATTTTTCTGTATATGAAAAAATAACAAAACAACTATCGAATGAGATTTATTTTGCAATTCTAAATACAAAAAGGCGCTGAGACATTGTAAGCATTTTGCTTGATATAATTAACATCACTTGAACAGTCGTTAAAATTTTATACTGTCGCACAGTAAAATTCAGTGATGCCTTAACAAAAAGTTTTATTAGAATATACAGATAATTTCAGAGGCTGCAGTGGACTGATTGGTTAGGGTGTCATTCTCATTATCGAAAGGTAGTGAGTTTAAACCCGGCCTAACCGAAGATCCGTTGTGTTCACTAAAGATGGTTGAGGCATGCTAAAACGGGCTTGATAGCAATATCCTCCAAGTGAAAGGATCTTTTTCCGGTTGGCAGGCCAAGTACCTCTTTTTTTATAGTTTTTAAATACTCATAGAGTTTTCTGCTTGGTTTCTACTTCAAAAACACGAATACTCCACTAGCTGTTTCTATCTAATTGGTAGAGTCCAACCCAGGGCTAGGTACAGGGAAGCATGCTGGTGCAACAACAAATATTTTCTGATATTTGTTAAATTATTTGTTTTTAATTATTTAAAGGTTCCATCCAGAGACTTTGAAAATGGAATAAAGTGAGGTTTATATACTTCTAACTTCATGAATCTTTGTATAATTCTTATTTTATTATATCATATTCTCTTTTATCATTTTTCTGATTTCAATTCACGATTTAAATTCACCATATTAGTAAAAAAAAGGCTTAAATGATATAAAGCTATATAAATTTAATCAGCAACCCAATACGGTAATTTTACGAAAACTTTGAATATGTCTAAAAAATGTTACAAATAGTTGAAGAAAAGGAGTTAAAAAATCGTAATTGAAGGCAAACTTTCTATAAACATTTAATTTTGTACATGCGTAGACTTTTTTTTTTATTAAGAATAATAATATTGTCTAGTAGGGTCTAAACTCCCGATTAGTGACCTTTACGAATTTTTCTTCGCCAAGCATTTCAAACACTATTGCCACTAAAAAGTCATATATATATATATATATATATATATGTATGTATGTATGTATGTATGTATGTATATATATTTTAAGAAAAAATGACTTAACACACGAGACAAAGCCAAACTTGGCTACAAAAAATTCTGAAAAGCAACAAAAAAGGCAACACTAATAGGAAAACTGTTAACATTATAATCAAAACAAAGGACGCGAGATTTGGCGAGAAATCTCTTGGGGGAATATATCATACTTATACCATAATAATTACTAAAATGTGAAAGCGAATTGAATAAAACAATGTATATGTAAAACATATAATTTTTTTCTTATAGGACATTTTACTCAGATGGTTTGGCGTAGCAGTACTGATTTTGGCGTAGGTAAAGCTAGATCAAGATGTGGAAAGGTAATAGTTGTGGCAAATTATAAACCTGCTGGGAATGTCATAGGAGAGTTTCAAGATAACGTATTCCCACCTATCAACGATATGGACATCTTGAATGAAATCTAATATGGTTATTGAACTGTCAAGCACAAAATAAGTATCAGAACATTAATGAAGTTTCTGAACATTTTTTATTCTAATTATTATTCCATATTAAGAAAGCATGAGCACTCTGTGTTACTTGCTAAAATGTGCTTCCAGATTTTTGCATTTGTGCTATATTTAATTACATTCATTCGTGATTTTAGCAAAAACTATTTATAATTTTGAATTAAACACTATCATCTACCTTTGAATTCGTATCTAGTGAATATCTGGTGATTTTTTCACAAATAGTGAATATTTAATGATTTTTTTTACACAAGCACATTATTTAAAAAAAAATCTGTTTTTAGGAAAAGAATAAAAATTATCTAAAAAGATTTTGTAGAAAAAATATTCTAAATCTATTGCTTAATAAATTTAGAATATGTTTCAATTAAAAATACTTTGCTAAAAATCCATGTAAAATGAAATCTCAAAATTTTATTACATTAGTTCCAAATGAAATCAAAATTTACTGAATCAACTACATCAAAAAAGATAATAAAAACCAGTTCACACAAAATTATCGTACGTATTAAATAATTAAATCAAGGTAACAATTTTTAAATATTTAATTGAAATGATTAAATCATTAAGAAAAGAACTGAATCACTAACTAACTTAATTGAATTTTATGTTCAATTATTTTACTAATACATAATTTGTTTTATCTAAAAATTTTTTGTTTCTTTATATGTTAACTTTTTAATCATTTAGAAAAACAAAGACATCTTGGTTCGTAAAAATGAAATTAGATATAATGTGAATAAAGTTACTTTGTGATATGAAATATGAAAGAATATAGAATCCTGTAAAGTCATTGAAGTGAGGCTAGATTTTTCTAAAAATGCACGAAATTTACTTAGAGTGGTAAATGCGTAATTATATGGGTCTTTCAAGCGATTTTATGTTTATTTGCTTGAAAGAATTAACTTTTGCTTCATTAGCAAAATCTCTATTTCATATGAGTTAATTAATTATATTATTAATACACTCTAAAGAAGAAGTTAAATAATATGAACAATAATAAGAGTATTTAATGAATCTAATAAAGTTTTATTAAGTAATAAATAATAAATAAATAAATAGTAAGCAAATCGATGAAGTGTTAGATGACCTCAGTACACACACACACAAGACCACTAACAATGCAAACGTACTTATTGGTGGACATAGGAAATGACTGTTTAAAGTATGCGTAGTTCAGTGCTTCCCTTTATTCAATTATTTGTGAGAGCATCAACGATTCTTCGATTTGCTGACACAGTCAGTATTTCCTCCAATAATTAAAAGACTATATATAAAATCTCTTTGTAAATAGATGAGCAATGCTTAGTAACTTATTCAACGAAATTTAGTTTCAAACATGCAAATAATTCAAATGAATGTTTTTAATTTATTACGTACTTTTATTGAATACACAGATCTTTTGAAAAAAAATTATTATAAAGTTAAAATTAACTTTTTTACGGGTTTTAAAACAGGCATTAGCTTTACATATATTTTAAAATTTCAAGCATATTTCATGAATTAGAAAGTCGAGATATTTTAACTATTTATTGAATTACGTTTTATAAGTATTTTTTTGCAATTGTCGTCTTCATAATTTAATGGAGATCTTTTCATATCTTTGTTAAAAAATTTATTAAAATTAAAAATAATTGTGAATGATGTTTTGATAAATTTTCTTTAAGTAGCAATTTTATTTTTTATCTTATTAGATTAGTTTTCTACTTTTAAAGCTAATTGGATAACCTATAATTAAAATAATACATTTATATTGTATTCATACAAAAGGGAAAATTTTAAATCTTTGATGATATTCATAAAATGCTTTAAAGTTAGCTATTTGAATATTCAAAGCATTTAAAAAGAATGTGAATGACAAAATAGAATATTTCATCATGTTGAGTGCTTTGTTATTTAAAAAGCAAAACTAAATGCCTTATAATTTGGAATTTGTAAACATATTATTAAAAATAATGCAAGAATATAAAATTTTAAACTTTCATTTAGTAGAAAACTTCATAATTATAAGTGATTTAGTAAAAATGTAACGAGTCAAATCAATTTTGAAAAATTGAAAATTTCTGGTAATCTTTGATTTTTCTAAATATTTGAATATATAAAACAATATTCAAAAATAATAATATCTATTTAAGAATAATAAAAATATAAAGAATTTCCTTTGTTATAGTAAAAGATAGAAAAAATAAGTTTTCTTACTTTACGAGGATTACTCTGAAATTTTTGAGATGCAACTAAATTTTTAATGTTATACTTGCAAAATTTTAGTAGTGTTCAAAGTAGTCTCCTCCATCATCAATGCACTTTTGTAGACGAATTTTCCACAGATTAAATGCCTCAAACCATTCATTTCTTGGAACAGATGAAAAATGCTTTTATAGCCACATCAATCTCTTCTTCTGAATGAAAATGACGTCCACGTAAGTTCTTTTTTTAGATTAAAGAATAACCAAAAGTCACACATAGCTGGATCAGGTGAATACAGTGGATGTTCGATCACTTTAATTTGTTTTTGTTTAAGAAACTCAACTGTTAATCCGCCTAAATGTGAAGATGCATTGTCATCGTGAAGCATTAGTCCCCTAACATTCAGTTCTTGTCGAATTTGTTGAAGACATTTAGTGGTATACCAATTTGCTATTATTGTCTTCTGTCCTTCCAACTTGATGGCTTTGATCAATCCCGTACTTCTGAGGAAAACGGCATACATCACTTTTTTCAGTGCGCGTTGTTTTTCACCATTGTCGGCGTGGTCACCACCTTTCACCATTTTTCACCAGTCACCATCTTCAAAGACTTGCTTTCTTGACGTGTTGGAACGTCAAAAAATAGTATGTATGTTTCATCGCCTGTTACAATTTTAGAAATGATGTGGGGCCACCATCATCTAGCAATTTAAGAGTTTATTTACTGATTTTGACAAGCTCCTCTTTTTGGTGGTCAGTTAGATAATGAGGAACCCAACGGCAAACTACTTTTTTCATATGTAATTCCTCATGAGAATGATTTTGTGTATGGCTGCGGATCCAATGTCAAGTTCCTTCTGTATCATTTGATAGGTACAGCAATTATCATCCATTAACATTTTTCGTATGGCATACACATTATCCGAGATTACTGCCGACGGTGGCCTTCCTGTGTGTTCTTTATCCTGAAGAAAATTGCGACCTCTTCTAAATTCTCTAAACCATCTGAATACAGTAGCATGAGATGGATATTCATCACCAAATGCTAATTGCAACCGTTGAACGCATTCTTCTTGATGTAATCCTGCTTTAAAATCGTAGAAAATCATAATGCCAAAATGTTATCGCGTCAACTCCATTTTCTCTTCTGTTTAAAATTTATTCTACGCTAAACAAGTTGAAGTAAGTCAGTAAAAAATCGTCTTCTGTGTTAAAATACTTTGTATTTTAAAACTAAACCCTTATTTTTATTTTGCAAATTCTCGTCTGCGCGTATCTCAAAAATTTCAGAGTAACCCTCGTAATTGTTTAAAATATAATTTAGTATAATGAAATTAAAGTATAGCATAAAATTTTTTCAATGAAACAGTTTTCTTTACTCCACATTATTATTTATGTTCTTGGACAAATATAAAAAAAGAAAATTTCTAAATATAGCTGAGGAGAAAATGGAAAGTCATAGAGGTATAAAAAGAGTGAAGAATCTTAATTTAGGGGTTGTATGAGTTAACGCACAAAAAAATGATTTTTAACAAATATTTCAGTAAACATTATTAGAATGAAACTTCAAACATATCTCGTTTTAGGATTATGAAGATTATTATAGTGGTTAACTGAAAAGTCTCGAAAACTGCGTGTAAATATCGTCTAAAGTCTTTGCTGAATAACAGATTTATGAAGGAGGCAAATTTATTTCGTAAATTTTAATTAACTTAATTTATTCTGAATAAGATATTTATATTTTGACATAACGAAAATAGTTTTAAAAAATTTATTTCATAGAAAAATAAATATGTAGACGATAAAAAAGAAAATTTTTCAGTAAAATATAAAAAGTATTTCCCTAAAATATAATACACAGTTACTCGGATTTTCCAGTATTAGTTTAAAGCTTTTATTGTGTTTCGAAAGCTTTATTTTTATAAAATTTGATTTATATTACAAACATCATTTGTTGTTTCTTTTTTATTATATAAAATTTGAATTAGAGCGAAAGTAAATACAGTACTCTTTTTAGCAGCATTTTCATACTTGATTCGCCATAGTATTTAATTTCATTATTTATAAATAGACATGCCAGATTTCTAAAATGCTTGACCGAAATGATCCTCAGGGTCGATCGTGAAAAATACACACCCTAGGAAGGTATTTATGGAGTTTTCAAAATTGCTTTATTCTCAATGCTATGAATAAATGCTAACTGATTAGGAGTCTAAAGCAGGGTAGTAATAAAAACCAAATCAACACAACAATATAAATTTAATCATATTATTCCTTACAGGTTAGTTAATATTTATAAGTTAATTGAGCTAGAAGAAACATTTTGAATGAAGAATAAAAACTTGAATAATATTTAAATGTAATTTTCATTGGCTGGAATTCTCGGGACCCAAAAGTCATTTTTGGTTTTAATCTTGTAATAATCTTCACAAGCGCTAATCCGATATCAATTTTACATGACATCACAAGACTAATCGTTCGTCTATTTCATGATGCGATGATAGTATTACTTATTAGCTGATCAATTATCCGCAATAGTTTTCTTTTTCCATATAGTACAGAAATAAATAACAACGTGATTACCCTGAATATACCCTTGCTGTCTATTTTTTGGACTTTAAATGTGTATAAAATCAAATTTAATTTTTATAAGAACTTGAGGTAAGCCGGTCGGGTCAACGGGATTTTGTCTAAAAACAAATACGTACGGCAAGCGTATTTAAAAGCAGAATAATATTTCTAAGATGAAATCACATTTACTCAAAATATTGCTTAATATGAAAACAACTTTTTTTTATCCTACTGAAGACATGTGGTACGGCTTAACACTAAGCATTTCGCCCAACAACTGCTTAACAGATAAATGCTACTGTAAGATTTTTTTTTTCTATTTAAGCTTTTTGTTTTCCAAGAGAATTTTTCATAGATAATAGATAAAATTCATGCTTTGAATACGAAATATTTTACAACCTCTTGTCAACAGCAAAAGTGCTTAACGATAGGCAACATGTTATGGGTAAAATAGTTTGTAGGAAAAATCAACATCTAATCCCAAAACAATGGATTCAAATTTTGCTGGTAAATTACCTATTATAAATATTTAATGTGATTATTGTTTTCGATGAAGATGAAATAGATCTTTTCTCGAAATCATTCTAATTCAGACATATATTTTAAACCAATAAAACACTGTTTCATGTTGCAAATTATTCATTGAACTTTCAAAGAAGACTAAAATGCTATATTTTGACAGTAATTACAAATGCAGAATAAGTATAACCTTATATTTTTTACCTCTGTATAGATGCTGAAACATACGTTATAAGTTAAAGATAAAATTGCATTTCTAATATATTTGCTAAAATTTTAAATTTGTTTTTCCAAACTCTTTTTACATGATTGCTGTATATTGCAACTCTGTCACCTATATTTTTATATTATTTTGAAATTTTTTCATACTGCTTTTATAAACATATGTTATTTTTTTCTTTTCATAAGTGTTAGAGAATAATACAAACTATGTAAATTATCTGCAAATCATCACATAAATTTCTGGCAAATGTTTTGTGTTATAATTTACTCTTTTCGTGACCACCCAAAAGTTAAATACGATAAGTTTAAATTTTATTGTTAAAAACATGTTGCTTACTGTTATTATACATTTTAAATCTGAAATATTTATGCTTCAAGCTGTCTGAAATTGTACAACATCAGTCATAAAAGTAAGTATCTGTCATGAAAAAGTTATATGTTACAATGTTGAACTTGTTCATTCATCATCCCCTTAATTTACTCATACTTTGTCATTATTCAAGGATGTTTGTACTTAACTTCTATGACTTATTTTAAATTTCTGTGATATATTTTATATCAATATCATAATATGTATTCAATTATTTTGTATTAATTATTTTGAAATGCCTTTGTATTTAAGTATTCTTCTTCTGAAAATATGTAAATGATTGCGATTTTCGTAATGCTCAATATACTTTGTTTGATTTGAAATTTGCTGAAGCAATAAATATTTATTCATTGTTATATATTAAACTTCTTCATTTTTAAAGTAATATTTCTCATGTGAAAATTTGCAATTTTAATTCTTTGTAAGGGATAGGATAAAATTATTTTTTAAGAAAAAGCCAAATCGTTTCATTTTTACTTTAATGACATTTTTTTATTTAAGTACATTCTATAATTATGGAAACGAATAAAAATTTCAATTCATTTTTATATCATATTTTTAAAACAGTTTATATATTTTTTTACTAAACATATTTATGATTTCATTTATATTAAATAAAATTAAATATTAGAAATGTAAAAATTTAATTTCTTTTAAGAAAGGTAACAAAGACAATTTGGAATAAAAGTAAAAATTACAATAATTAAATCGAACTAATTAGAACACATAGACCGGCTGGAAATTCAAAGCAGTTTATAGTATAAATGTATGTTTATATTATTTTATTCAATACATTTTTCAGAATGTAATATTTAAATTAAAATTAAATATAAAATCATCTTTATGCTACGTTGGATAAGAATGTAGCAAATTTTTAAAAAAGATTGCATTATTACTAAGATGATTGAAAAATTTATTTATTTTATTTTATTTTATTTTTTTTATTTATGGGTTTTTTTTTTTTGGTTCATGTACCAATATATTCAAAACACTAAGAAACTCATGAATCAAAATGGAATCTATAAACTGTTATTATTTTTACTTTTGAAACCAGATATAACTTTTGATTGCATTAATTCGCATTTTAACAATGATAGATTGTTTTTAGAGTTTTCTCCAGATAAAGTTATATTCCTCTTTCGATAACATAACCTTTGTCAGTAATAACATTTTTTATACTTTATACATTTATTTCAAATGTTGGTTTTATATTGATTTTCACATGGATGGGAAAGGGCGTACAATTTCTACAATTTATAATAAATAAAATCGTTCATGTTACTGTCAGCAACTTTTATTTATTTTACTAAGTTATTTTTATTATTTGTAGTAAAACACACACATTTAACTCCATTAATTTAATTCTGATTATTTTGAATTAGTCTGAAATAAATAAATCTCAGTGTTATAATAGCTAGTATAAGTGACATGAATAAAACGTGACTAACATTTTCTCATCTTTTGATATGAGATTTTATAAAGTTGAAAAAATACTTATTTTATTTCACTCTTTTTTTAAGGATGGAACAGATAACATCTTTTAAATGATTGTTCAGTTTCTCTTGTGTGATGCGTTTTCATTAATAGCATTAAAATTTAATAATGATATACATTTAAAATTTGAAAATTTCAAATTTTATTTCAAATAAGTTCTTTTCGTTTTTTTTCCGCACCATTTACATTTCTCGACTTAATAGCGTTTCGAAAGTTATTTTTTTCAAGTTTGATTTCAGCTCCTTTTGCAATCATAGATTTTTCGAGTTGTGGTTTTGACCATATGACATTTGCTAAAGCACTAAATGGTGACTCGATAATGAGATCTAGGATGAACGATGCGATAAAAGAGATAACTACAATTGCGCAGTAAATAAACATCTGCAAGAGAAAAAAATAGTTAATAATAAAAAGCCATATTTTCAATTAACACAATTAAAATGTCACAAAAAATCAAAAGAAAGAACGTATAAAAAACCACTTTAATTAATTTTTCACGCTCAAAATAATTGAGAATTTTATATATGAAAGTCTTTAACTTATTTTTTAATTATTTAAATCATAACTTTTAATAATGTTAAATTTGTTAAATACCTATCGTTTTCTTACATTCTTTAATGTTACTTTTCAAAATTCTTATTTTTTCTGATTATTTAATAGATTT
Organism: Latrodectus elegans; assembly: GCA_030067965.1. Lineage (NCBI taxonomy): Eukaryota > Metazoa > Arthropoda > Arachnida > Araneae > Theridiidae > Latrodectus > Latrodectus elegans. The sequence continues at coordinate 37,115,044 of CM057813.1, forward strand.
AAAAATCTAAAAGCTATTTTTAGGATGACACTGCAAAAATCCAGATAATGACATTTTTTTCTATAGAACCAAAATATTCTATATGATAAGAGAATGTTAAATGTATATAAACATTCCTTGAGGTTATTAAGTTGTTGAAAAATTAAATTTGACTTCTTTCGACAAAAAAAAAAAAAAAAAAAAAAGAAAACTGCCAGTAAAAATTGACACACCAATATTAAGCAAACAACTCACACAATCAAAATGAAATTCAAGAGTCTTTATTTATTCAGAAGTGGCTAAAGGAAAATGCTTAAGTCACTTCAGACTTAAGAAAAAATTGCAAGTCCTTTTTCTAACATATAAACAAAGTTTGCAACTGTCGTGTATATATATATATATATATATATATATATATATATATATATATATATATATATTATCATAGAAAACACTAATATTAAAACATTGTAATCTATAAAACTGCAACCGAATTACTGATAAATCTTCAAAGAAATTTATGAGTAATTCGTATCATGTTGCATGAATACTTTTCCTATTCCCTTGTAAAATGTCGTATTTATGAAATAGTTATAATGCCTAATATTATGTTTGTAGTTTTTCAATCAATTTCTAAATTATCAACTTTTTGTTGCTTACTGTATTTTTCCATATAGTATCTGTGCGCAATAAAACGAATAATTTTTTACTCTTTAATAAATAAAATACAGCGCATATATACAATGAAAAATTGTAAAATGATTTTAAAATTCGTCAATAACAAAAAAAAATTCATATATTTTTTCATCACAGGCATGATTTTTAGAATTTCAGCTACTATTTATTTTATACACTTATGCTTATATTTAACGTAAGACTTATATTATGTACCTTTGGAAAACTAATGTAATTTTTTTATAATGTGCAATTTTTGCATTACGTGGAATAAAATCCCTCCAAAACTTTTCCATGAATTTCAATATCATTCAATTGTTTTGAAATTATATAAGCATGCAGTATTCAATTTAGTACTTTGCAAATATATATTTTTTGGTAATTCAAATGTGAAAAAAAACTTATGAGGAAATTATAATGGAAATTTAGTTTAACTAAAAAACTTTGCCCACCTGTATGGTCTTACAAAATTAGATTGAATTTTATATAAATTGCATACATTTGAATCCTGAAAACATGATATTTAATGTTTATGTTATAAAAATTAAAATATTTAGAAAATTTTAATGTCTAATGCAGATAACAGAATTTGCATCTTTGTACTAGTGAGAGAAATAGAGAGAGAGAGAAAGAAAACAATTATATCGACACAATAAATTAAGAAAGTCGGTCCAAGAAATAGGAACTGAATTTATTTATTGTCGTAATTAAAATTTCATGGCAGCTAAATCTGAGATTGAAGGATTTTATCACATCAAGAGAGGGTTTAATTAATTCTTCTTTTAAGTGAGAGTGGGGGTTACTTTTAAAGGCAAATTAACTAAATTAAACCTGCTCAATTACAGCGATGATCATAACTAGAACAACACTAGGTATTTTTAAATTATTCTTATTTGATCATCATCAATAATTAGAGCTTGATAGCTGTGATTTTCTCTAAATTACAATTTTTATGTATTTCAATACCTTATAATATCTGATTGCGCAATCATGGATGCTAACTAAAAATTATTTATAAAAGTAAAATTATACTGCTTGTGAATTTTTATTTTGAAATAAGTATGTTTTCTCAAATTATATAAAAGATAAAAAATTAGCAAAAATATAAACCTATTAAGAGAAATCTAAGTTTATGTGAACAGTTAGTTTTGATGGAAAGAATTATATTTTGTTTTCCAGAGTTTAGTAAAAGATATCAATCTATAAAATTTTATATATTCTATTTAAATTTAACAAAATATGAAAGCATTTATCATATAAAATAAAATAAAAATCTTGAGTACCATCAAAGTTACGTGAAATATATAAGTATAAATTTGTAAACTATTACTTATAAATTTCATACTTACAAAAGATCGATGATTATATGTAATATTTGTTCTAGTGGTACCAATATACCAGTAAATAATAGCGTAATGTAGAAGGTAGACCATAAACGTAAGCCTTCCTAATGGAACGAAACCTTTCCAACTCAGAAATTTACCAATTACACCTGAAGAATAATAAAATTAATTTTTCTGTCAGAGAAATGTGTCATTATATGTATATATATATTGTATTGTTTAAGCACCATTATTTTATACATTAATTATCTGTTTTGTTAAGATTCTTAAAAATTTTTTTGAAACTTTATATATCGCCATGCGCAATTTTCTATATTTTTGTTGATTTCTTTCATTAATTGTCATTTCCCTTGCCATTTGTTTTCTTAAATTTATTTTATTTAGTTTTATTCTTTTTCATTCATTTGCTCTCGAAGATGTCAGGTTTGAATTTTATATATATATATAAAATTCAAACCTGACATCTTCGATATATATATATATATATATATATATATATACACATATATATATATATATATATATATATATATATATATATATATATATATATATATATATACACATAATTATTGTAATGCTCATTCCCGATTATTTAATATATTAATTATCAGTTTATAAAAACTATAAATTATGATACTTTATACTTTTGTATAATTTTATGAAGCTTTTACAATGCGTTGTGCGATTTTATATTTTTTATGTAATTTTTATCAAACATCATTTTTTTCATTATTGCCTTGAAATATTTCTTAATTCAATTCCTTGTAATTTTTTACAGTTATATTTTAATACATTGTAAAAACTATATAAAATAATACTAAAAAGTAGTTAACTATATTTTAACTTATTTCTATTTTTATTTATTTATTTATTTTATTTCGATCATTTTGGTTCCTGAATGTTTATTTTTGGTATTTTAAATTGTACTTTTTACTTACTGAAAAGAAAATTTTTATATAGTTTGGAAAGTTATTTATGAAATCCATTTTCTTTTCACTGTATTTATTTTGATTCACTATATTTATTATATCGAATTATTTAAATGTATTTATTTGAAAATTATAAATTGTTTACATTGTTTAGACACATTGTTCCTCAGTTTGCACTATATTCATAAATATTATTGCGCATAAAGCTCAGATTCCATGGTATTACTTTTAAGAGTATTGTGTTAAATATACAATCTTCATTTTTTATATATCTTGAGACTTCCAGAAATTAAATAAAAAAGTTTATGAAAAATTGCAATTTCTAGTACTGATCAAAGAAGCAATAGACATTTGAAACAAAATTAGTTACTTTTACAATATACAATGCCTTTATGGTACACACATTTAAATAAAAAATTGAAACATATTTACAGATGGTTTTATTCTAAATTATTGTAAACTAGGGATAAACAGTTTAATCCTTTAATACAGGTAGTATGTAAAGTGTGAATCAAATATATTTTAAATAAAAATTGTTTTATTCGCTAATAAAGGTTCAAATGTATTGATGAAAATCTTACCACCATTTCCAGTACTGCAAGAAACAGTGATGAAGGCTAAGCATAAGGTATATACGGAACGGTATGTTGAGCCGTAAAGTGCGGACACAAACACACCTGGTACTTCTCCTTGATTCCAGTAATATGTTCCAAATATAAGGTATAACAGTGTTAGACAAGTTATCTGCCAGCCAATCACATTTATGCGCTGTTGAAGTAAAACGCAAACAGAAAGTTGATTATAATTATGCAAAAATATTTGATTTTAGGAACTATAATCACAAATATACTGTAATGAAATGCTGGTTTTAAACTAGGTATAGAGACAAAAATTTTAGATATTGAGTGACGACTTTTATTTAAATGAAATTTAATGTTTTCAACAGATCTGAGGCGACTCTCCACCAATTTAGAAAATATTGTGAGAATTAATTTTTTGGGGTAACTTTTGCCTTGCATAAATAAAATCTCGAGATTACTAGCGAAATTATATAACGAATGAAATTTGTCATTTGATGGTTTTAACAGAAAAATAGTAAAAAGCAATTTAGTTGTAAAACTTGAAACATATCAAGAGCTTTCTTTAAATGTAACATTGTGCCTTTTTAAATTTTTATGACTGAATGTGGACACAAATATTATTTTTGTGTTTTTCTTTACTCTAGTAATATCGAATTTTGGGAATTTTTCAATTAAATTTAGAACTTTTTACTTTTAATTCCTTAACTTTTTTATTATTAATGTTGATACAAATATTTGTCTTAAATGCACAATGATTAGTTTGTTGCTTACGTCAATGAATTAAAAAATATGGGTGTAATATTAGAATAAGTTGTTTTAGAGTATTTTAACATTATTTTATTTCCAGGTTCATGGAATTTAAGTATGATATATATTATTCCAGAACTTTGGTGCCTTAATTTGAGCTTAATTGTTATATAAGATATCAGTTAGCTTTTCAGATCCCAAAACAAAAATTTTAAAATATATATTAGTCATATTTTGTTTAGTTTGTAAATCGCTAAAGCATTCAATTACATTTATGTGGATTCATATGCGTTCCGGTTTACTTTAAAGATTTATAACGTTATATTTTAACTCTTGCGGGGCAAACTCAGGTAATAAAGCTCTATCTGTTGCACAGTTCATGTACACGTATATTATTTTACAAAAAAAACTTTAACCGTTCAAAAAAAAAAAAACATATGTTACTTGAATATGAATACTAATAATTTAACGGTATCTGTCTAAGATATAATACGTAATTAAATAAATGTTTCTTTTTCATGACTAAACACATTTGAGCCATTCTTCTTCTTGTGGTATATGCATATCAGAAAAACTTTATAGCTGTGACTTTTCAAAATAATAACTAGAATAAAATTAATATGATTTCTTCTCTGTGATTAAAAATTTGTATTCATGGAAAAATAAGCATATATGCTTAAATTTTAAAGAATTTTTTTCCAAACCAATCATCAAAAAATTTATAAAAATCGGTAAAAAGTACCAGCTCCATATTTCAGTGACAGACCTGTTTAATTACTATTATAGAAGTTAATTATAATTTTAAAAATATTTACCCTTGGTATATGAACTTCTTTTACCGCCAATATATAACCAACATACATTCCAATGCAGGAAACGGGCAAGTGAATATGAGATGGAGTGTAGCCTCGGAGACCAAAATAGTACCAATCACTATCAACAAATGACTACATATATAGTAATACAATTTAAGACAAACAACAATTTCAAGAGATAAAATTATTTTGAAGTAAACTGCTCCTTTTTAGCATATATATATATATATATATATATATATATATATATATGTGTGTGTGTGTGTGTGTGTGTGTGTGTGTGTGTGTGATAAACTTTTAATAAATAATACACACAGTTTAAAAAAATATTATATAGAAAGAAATGATAGTTAAGAGCCAAATAAAGTATCTAAACAATTTATCAAATAATTATGCAGTCTTTTTATTTTTTAAATTATAAAATGTTAAGAATAACATAAATAAAAATGTTATCTTTTCTAATTTTGCAAGGTGCTAAGTAATGTGATGTTATACACAGTAAAATAACATTTTATTGTGAAAAATAACTGTCATCAATAAAATTGCGCGATCTTAATTTTAATTTAGACTAAAATTAGATAATGAATTTTTTCATTGTTTCAATTTATAATACTTAACAAATTTATAATATAACTTTTTGCTACATTTAAATAAAACGATAAAAACATGAACTTTCTGTTTATTGTATTTATTGTTTTTTACATCTTGTTCCGAATATACATATAATGGTTTAAAATATTTCTATAAAGCAATACAACATAACTTCAATTTTAAAATGCAATATAATTTCAACTGTTATTGACATTTGTAATACTTTCACATTTTCTGGAAAAATTACTGCACATAAGTTACTTCATTCTTGGAAAGTTGATTTTAATGCTATTGACATCAACAATGTTTTAGTATTTAATGATGAAATATTTAAATGAAAAACTTAACATCATTTAAATTTTTAATTTATGACTGCCAATAAATTATATATTAATCTACAAGAAATTATTAGATTAAAATAATTAAGAATATTTTCGAACCAATTCTTGGAAAAATGTCATTTAAAGGAATTTTCAGTTTTATTTAAAATGTTAATAATTATCTAAAGTGTTTTGGATATCTTATTTTCTTCTTTTGATTTTGTATTATAATTCATTTTAAAAGGAAATCTAAGGGCAAATTTGATGAAAATAAAAACAAAATTTTTCTGGACAATTAGCGAAATTGATTTACAAATCTTAAAAAAAATGATAATATATATTGCATTAAAATAACTTTTATTTCATGTTTTGTCACTAAAGGGAAAGTATCTTACAGAGAATAATATCTTGATAATCAAAGAAACTGAAAAGCTTTTAGATCACACCAAAAGTATGGTCTCAAAGAAGGATATTTCGTAAAATATAAGCCAGACTATTGACCTATCTAAAGGGAGAAAATCCAAAAAATTATTAAGACCCACTTCAGTAGATACCAAAAATCCAACATAATCTCCCTTTATTGAATATAAAGTAGAGTCGAAGCGCAGTCTTCAACCGCCTAAACTTGGAAATCATGACAAATGATGATAACTATTTTCCAAGCCTACAGGTTTTTAGAAGGATATTTCTTAGGAAAAAGGCTCATACAAGTGTTGCAAAGTCGATAAAGGCTTCCAAGCACACATCTCATATCTGCATAAAGGTAAGATCAACCTTTAATTATTCAGTGGGGGTTAGATTCGAACCAAATACATTTCAATTGTAACTAATACAATTATTATCCGGGGTTTAATATCAAGCCGCGGTGTTTTATTAAATAAAGGTAATTATATTTTTGAATTTCTCTTTCGACTTTCAACAATGAATCTCATATTGCCAAAATTGGACTGAGAGCACTTCAGTATTATTTTTATTACTTGATCCATAGCATAAGTCGCCAATTATACATCACACCCAATGTCTGATGTACATTTACAAAAATTGTTTTCAGCCTTCCAAGACCAGAACCGACGTAGGCTTAATAGAAAAAGAGCTTACTGGTTACAAAAGAGGCGGCTGTAGATAATAACTTACCAATTTTCATATTTAAAATTGCCCTCTTCACACCTCAAAGAGGTCCTTAACAAGAAGCTTCTCAATATCTAGAAATATTCATGGGATAATCAAACTACTGGAAGACATTTTTTTAAACTGTGTCTGTAGAATATTTATCTATAAATCTATTTCTCAATAACTTTCTGAGATAAATCAAAGTCCATTCGCTGTACATTTTCATATAATAAAGAGAACATTAAAATTTAACCACTCATGTGGACGACCAGAAACTTCACAACATTATATAGAGAAATGTACTTTAACAAGATTTATAGGGAAAAATTGTTATTTTCGTAAATTGACACAGCCTTCATAAAATTCTGCTTGAACAATGTATATAGAAGAAGCAAAATATTCTATATTACAAGTCCTCTCCTCTAAAGAGACTAAACTGTCAAAATAAACAACAGAAACAACTTAGTCAAGAAATTGATTTTTCTACAGATTTAGAATTGGCATGTATTGAATGAATATTATCGGTATAGTTTATTTCTAGTATAAAATTTGATAATGAAGATTAGTGATTGGTATTTTGACTCTCATTTTCAAGATTGTATATTTTATACATAGTTATTGATTGCTTAATTCTAATTATCTTCTTTTTCCCTATATCTTTTTTACTATTTCTACTACTATTTTTATTTTAAATGTGTACAGTAAAAGGTCCTTATTCGCGTTTCCATCTTTCGTATTTTCACTATTCGGGTATAAAAATAATGCGAAACAATTCTTATATTCACGGCAAAAAATTTATTCTCGCGGATCTATAATAAGTACATACATAATAAAAGGATTCCAATAGGTATACAACCCAATATCCTTTGTAAATGCCGTCAAATGGGCTAATAAAAGTAAAATATATCTTATTACAACATTCCCTTAAGTATGTTGCTAAATGACATTGCCGAAGACTTTGACATAAGCCGCCTACGCCTCGATCGGTGTTTTTGAGGATGTAAACAAACAAAATGAAAGCAACCTTATTACTCAATGAATAAAGTATATTTTAAAATATTGTTTTTCAGTTCCATGGTAAAAGTCGCTTTGCGTGTTTTATTGTTTCGTCTTTCACTTTCGTTACAAAAATTTGTGATCGAGTAACTCGTCTCTACCGCTATTTTTCTAATTTATAATGTCAACTAAAAAAAAATGAGAAACGAGTTTGGACACGAAAAAAAAATCTTTGTTGCCGTTTAAAGTAAAAATATAAATGCTTGATCGTTTACGCCTTTGAGAGTCATTTGCATCCATATCACACTCATTCAATGTCAATGAATCAACTGTACGATCGATAAAAAAATCCAAAGATAAAATAAAGTCTTCTGTAGCTTCAACTTTACTTTCAGTGAAAATTGTTCCTGTTCAAGCAATAGAAAAAAATGAAAGCGGCATTGCTATAATGAATCAAAGACCGCAACCAAAAAAGGGTGCCCCTGAGTGGTCCAATGGTCCGAGAGAAGGCAAAGCGTCTTTACGCTCATTTTAAAGAACATTATGATAGATGTAGTAGTGACAGTACAGATGGAGTATTTCAAGATTCGGAAGTTTGGTTTAATAAATTTAAGGTGAGACATTCATTCTATAACATTAAAATCGTTAGAAAAACAGCATCTGCACACACTGTGCAGCAGAACGATACCTAGAAGAATTTGCAAACCTAGTAGCTGATGGAGGATACAAACCTGGGCAAGTATTTAATGCAGACGAAATTGCGCTGTTTTGAAAGAAAATGCCGAACGAGACATTCATTTTTAAAAGCAAAAGGTCTGCTCGTGGATTTAAGGCAGCAAATGTTAGAGTTACACTGCTGCTATGTTCTAATGTACCTGGAGATTGTGTCATTAAGCCACTGATGCTTTACAGATTGTTTAATCCTCGGGCTTTGCAAAATCAAAACAAGGACATTCTGCCAGTGTTTTGGCGTTCTAATAAGGAAGCGTGGGTTACAAGCGCTATTTTTTATGACTGGTTAAGGAATTGTTTTTGTTTCTGAAATTGAAGATTATATTTAAAATAAACAGAATTTTGACTTTAAAGCACATATAGTTTTGGACAATGCACCAGGTTATCCTCGCGAACTTGAAACTATGCATCCCAATATAAAAGTGACATTTTTACCTCCCAACACAACGGCTTTGCTTCAACCAATGGACCAAGAAATAATTCCAGGTCTTTAAGCTCTATAACATTAGACGAACCTTCAAAATCATATTGGATTATATGGAATGTAAACCTGATATAAATGTTATGGAAGCTGGAAGAAATTTTACATAGCAAAATGCATCGTAACATAAGAGAATCAAGGAAGAAATGAAGCCACACACATTAAAGTCATGCTTTTAAAAAACTGTGGCCTGCTCTGACAGCGGAAAATGACTAAGAATCTGTGCAAGTTCAAACTTTGACTGCAAATATAGCCGAAATTGCGAATGGAATAGGACGAGAATGGTTCGAACAGATAGAATTAAGTGACATTCAGGAATTGCTTGAATCGCAAGATGAAGAATAGTCTGAAACCGACTTGGAGGAAATATTAAATTCACAGCGCATTGAAGAAGCAGCTTTAACAAGCACTGGAAACATGACATTTAATTTGAAAAATCTTAGTGAAGGTTTAAGAATGGCAAATAAGCTTTGCGATTTCTTTATGAACATTGATCTGTCTATGGAACGAAGTCTTATTTTTAAGAGGCAATTGCTAATGCGACTGTTGTGTATCTGTCTGAATGGAAGGAGTTTTTAAAAACTGCCAAGCAAGAGAAAATTGTATAATTGTTCAAACCATTGCCTAAGCCTTAAGATAATTAATCAAAATGTTAAATAATTCCATTAAATTGATTTTTAATATGCATTTGTTTGTTTTTTTATTCTTCACCTAGGAACGTATCCCTTATAATTCCATATAAATTACCATTCCATATCCACGATTTCTGTATTCGTGGCATATTTATGGAACATACCCCGAGAATAAAGAGCTTTTACTGTATTTCAATTTTAATACAATTAAGTGTACATTAAATTTATTCTCAGAACAACTGTGATGCAGATCTTCATTAAATAGAATTCTGTAGATTTTAATGCATCACCACTGTGTGTGTGTGTGTAAAAATTATTTTTCGAATAATAGCTGAACAAGTTGTTCTCGGCGATGCACATAGTAGTCTGAAAATGGGTCGAGTGTTCCACTGATGTTAAAGGAGTTATATTTGATAACAAATAAATTAAGATCGGGGCTCCATAACATCGCTATACATTTTTTACTAAAATAGAGATATTGAATGTTTTAAAAATATTTTACAATGAAAATTTGAATATTTTTAGTAAAAAGGAATGAAGAATATTTTCAGGAATGATTATTTGAACTAACAAAGAATTAAAACTTATAAAATTTAGTACGTCAATTTTAAAAGTCTAAATACTTATTTGGTAGTTTGATTCAACGATGGAACAGAAAAAGTTCCTCCTCTTTCCATTATTATATTTAATTAAATAGAACTTCAGCACAGTTTAAAATTTTTCCTTAAAAAAAGCAACATATCATTGAGTCATGTGATGTTCACGCATATTTTCTATATTTATTTGTAACCTCTAGAAAGCACAAAAGCTTCCAACAATTTTTAGATTGAACCATTGCAATGATGGTTTTCAGTTTTTTTTAAATTTAATTTATCATGTAGTACAATACATAATTTCATGTTTTCGAATTTATAACTTTTACTAAATAAATATATCACAATATTATATATATATATATATATATATATATATATATATATATATATATATATATATATTAAAAATTATTAATTTTATGAAATGTACAATTAATTATCTCTCTCTCTCTCTCTCTCTCTCTCTATATATATATATATATATATATATATATATATAGAGAGAGAGAGAGAGAGAGAGAGATAATTAATTGTACATTTCATAAAATTAATAATTAAATATTAGATATATGGTGTGGAAAATAATAATCGAATACTAGATGGAGAATAGTACATTTAAAATACATTGAAAATATTAAATGGAGAATAATAATATATTCATAAAGTTAGTCAAAAATCAAATATATAAAATTAAATATTACATAGAGAATAATACATTGAAAATACCAAACGTAAAACAATACTTTGAAAATACGAAATACAGTAAACAGCTTGAAAAATACTCAATATGTATTCCAAAATTTCCAAGAAAATGGAAAATGGAATGAAGTACCAGCATGGCCAGCTTCGTAAGGAGGTGTTGACCACATTGTCACAAGGTATGGCTTTTCTGGATTTGCCTTTGGATATGGATTTGGATCTGGATTTAATTTTAATTTTGATTGCTATAAATTAAATGTATTTTGGCAACATTGGATTTAGACTTATATATTTTAGATAAACTTTTACTTCTTTTATTCTGGTTTGATGTTTTAGTTTGAACTTTTTGATGTGATTTTGGGGTGTACTGGCTTCTTTAAAACTATGTCTTGGGCCAGTGCAGAATATCCATACTTTGTGCCAATGTGTTCTACACCACCTGACGAAACTGGCCATGCTGGTACTTCGTTAAATTTTCGATTTTCTTTAAAATTTCGGAATATATATTGAGGATTTTCCAGCTGTTTACTGTATTTCGTATTTTCAATATATTGTTTTCCATTTGGTATTTTCAATGTATTATTCTCCATCTAATATTTAATTTTATAAATTTGATTTTTGACAAACTTTATGAATATATTATTATTCTCCATTTGGTATTTTTAATGTATTTTGAATGTATTATTCTCCACACAACATCTAATATTTGACTATTAATATTATAAAATGTACTATTAATTCTATTTTAACTGCTTTTGCACCGAATGTATTGCAAAACATAAATGTTTATCCATTCTTGTACTTTTCCCCCCTCAGGGGGTTTACCTCCTTCAGGTAAACACGGGTGTCACAATCCCGAGGTACCCTAGTGATCTGTCCTCTTCTTTACTTTCCTCTCTCCTCTACTCTTCTGCTTTTTCTTCCTTTTCTCCCTCGTTGTGATTGCCTCCTAAGAGGTTGAGGGCTCCCCCTGAGTAGCTTTCGCCGCTCTGTTACTATTAGCTACTCTTGAGGATTAACTCACCCACGTATTTGCCGTGCGTGGAGACCCGTGTCCCTGGAAAGGAGAGTCTTGGTAACTGAGGCCCCCAGAGACCAACACATTACTTTGTCCTCTGTTTCAAGTAAACGGGATGTGTGTTGTGGTCCTCAGCACATCAATCGGATTTATGGATCAAGCGATCGGTACATCTACTGGGTGACTCGTTAAGGGTGGAGGCCACTTCAGGGATGTACTGTGAGCGTATAGGACCTGGCTAGCACTGGTGCAGATGGTCTGCATCCCCTTGTTGGACTTGGTGGTGGGTGGTGCGGTCAGGTCCCGAAATTTTATATACATACTATGGAGAATAAAAACTTAACTTTTCTTCCGCGGGAGCAGCAACTTGAAAATCTAAAACCAAAATATTTTGTAATTAAAAGGAAGGAGGGAAATTTTACAACTGTGTCTTCCTTCCTTATTGCAAAAGGAATATCGGCAATTGTTGGGAAAGTCAGAAAAGTTCAAAAGATGCGTTCGGGTGACTTGCTTGTAAAGGCTGCATCCGACTGTCAAGCAGCCATTCTGGCAAGTATGAAATCGTTGGCAAACTTGGAAGTGACTGTATCGCTTCACGGAAACCTTAATTTCTCTTGTGGTGTTATCTCTGTAAGGGTTGATTATACTCGCCGACGGAAGAGAGTCTGGATAATTTACAGAATCAGAATGTCTGAGGCGTAAGACGCATCACAGTTAGACAAGATGGCAAAATAATTGATACTAAGCATCTTGTTCTGACTTTTGCGACGCCAGACCTTCCGCAGTATGTAAAAGCTGCGTGTATGAATTTACCCGTCAGGCCTTATAAACCAAATCCCTTGCAATGTTTCCAATGTCAGCGCTTTGGACACTCGAGAAACGCCTGCAGAGGCAAACTCACCTGCTCTCGTTGTGCGGTGGTTGGACACGATAGCTCGAACTGCACGGCAAAGGAGGCATGTGTCAACTGTCATGGTGACCATCCCTCCCATTCTCGAAATCGTCCTCAGTATATACTGGAAAAAGAGATCGACAAAATTAAGGTTAATCAAAAATGTTCGTATCCTGAGGCTAGACGATTGGTCACTTCCCCCACTCCTCAGACTGGAGTCAGTTATGCCAAAGCTGCCAGAAAAGTCACTAAAAATTGAGCAGCACACAAACTGAACCATTTTTGGTTTCCCCAGTGAAATTACCCCAAGCATCAGAAAAGCCAAAATTAAAAAAAAATAATAATAAAATAAAATAAAAAAAACTCGCTACCTTTGCCAAATCAAAAGCAAAGAAAGCATTAAAATTAAAAAAAAGCAAAACATCAGTACCACCAATGTTTTCTCATGCCTGGAGACTGAACGCAGTGGCCCCATTTCCCTCGGCCGATGATACATAGTTCGAGGATATGTTAGAAGACCCGCCTTCCAGCTCCAGTAAGGGACTTTTGAAACTAAACAATAACTTCCTTTGTATCTTGGAACTGCCAAGGTTTGTGATCACATCTTGATGACATCAAGTCTCTAATATCAGCTTACAACCCTGCATGTATAGCACTTCAGGAGACATTCCTGAAGTCTCTTAATGATATTACTATGCGTGGGTTCAAATGCTTTAGAAGAGACTGTGGTGATGATGGTACAGTGTCTGGTGGTGTTTGTATTCTAACATTAAATAACTTCCCCAGCACTGTCCATCCATTGAATGCTACTCTACAGGCTGTAGCTGTGAAAATCCATATGTCATGCTTAATTACAGTCTGTAGTTTATATTTACCACCAAATGATGTCATCCGCCAAGAGGAACTCGATGCATTAATTGATCAGCTGTCAACACCATTTCTGTTGTTAGGTGACTTTAACGGCCATAGTTCTTTGTGGGAAAATGATGATACTAATTCTCGCGGTCGGCAGATAGAGCGGTTTATCTCAGATAACAGTGTCTGTTTACTTAATATCGACGAGAAGACATATTACCATATACCCACAAGAAAATTTCATTCTCTCGATCTAGCCATCTGTTCTCCATCTCTTCTGCCATTGTTAAATATAACAGTAGGAAATGATCTGCATAATAGCGATCATTTTCCTATCGTCATCTTCCAGACTGGAGGTAATAGTGTAAGACAACGCCTACCTACTTACGTGTACAGTCGGGCAGATTGGACGATATTTAAACAATTTGCAGGTATTGATAACGAAGTGGTTATCATCAATGATATTGATGATGCCCTATATAAGGTCACTCAAACAATATTGAATGCAGCTGATGCATCAATTCCTAAGAGTTCCTTTATAACACACAGGCGTAAAAAATAACACACAGTTATGAAAAACAAAGGAAGTTATGGGGGTTATTTAGGAGATACCCCACAACGGATAATCTGATCACCTTTAAGAGAGCAAGAGCTCTAGCTTTCAAAGCTCTTCGTCGAAGTCAGAAGGAATCTTGGTCTCGCTATGTATCTTCAATTACATCTTACACATCCAGTAAGTAGTTGTGGAGCAAAGTGAAAGCAGCTAATGGGATTTATAAGGATTTTTCTATTCCTATTTTAAAAACCAGAGCTGCTGTATTCTCTTCTCCTAAAGACATTGCTAATATCCTTGGTAAAATTTTTGCTAGCGTCTCAAGCAACGACTATTATAGTCCTTCATTTTTAAGGACTAAGAGTCACGCTGAGCGAACACCAATTCGTTTCTACCATGGCGAAGCCTTGCCTTACAACTGCGAATTTGGAATGTTGGAATTGAGGAGAGCATTAAAGCAGGCCTAAGATACTAGTCCGGGACCTAATCAGCTATCAAATGCTTCAAAATTTAAGTCCAGACTCCCTATCGAACATATTATTTTTGTTCAACAGGATCTAGAATGAAAAGAAATTCTCATCGGCTTGGAATGAAGCGATAGTGATCCCGTTTCTAAAGGCTGGTAAAGATCCTTCAGACCCTTCACATTATCGATCAATAGCTCTGACAAGTTGCTTCTGTAAGACTCTCGAATGTATGGTCAACGCCCGTCTCGTATATGTGTTAGAAAAAAAATAAATGTATACATATTAATCAGAGTGGCTTCCGTAAAGGGAGATCCACTCTTGATAATGTCACATATTTGTAGACCCAAATCTGTAATGCTTTTTTGCAGAGGAACCATCTGGTCTCCATTTTCTTTGACATCGAGAAGGCATACGACCGTACATGGCGATATGGAATTCTCCATTCACTATATGATCTTGGCTTTTGGGGTAATCTTCCGATATTCCTACTAAATTTTTTGAGCTCCTGTGTTTTTAAAGTTCGTATTGGAACTGTACTTTCCAATACTTTTATTCATGCCGAGGGTGCTCCCTAAAGCTCAATTTTAAGTGTCACTGTTTTTAGTCTTTTCATCAGTAACATCCTTCATCAATTACCACCTTCCATAAATGGTACACTGTATGTTGACGACCTGCAAATATCATGTCAGGGGTCTAATATGCGATTAATTGAGAGACAACTGCAAACAGCAGTTAACAAGCTTGTTGCATGGCGTGCTGAGAATGGCCATACTTTATCACCAAGCAAGAGTAGATGTGTCTACTTCTGTAGAAAGACTAGCTTTCATAATGATCCAGTTATTAATATCAACCACATCCCAATACAAGTAGTCAATGAAGTAAAATTTCTGAGAATTATCTTTGACCAAAAATTAACCTTTCTTTCGCATGTTTTGTATCTGCTGAAGAAGTGTGAGCGATCGCTTAATATCCTCAAAGTGTTGTCAAATACATCTTGCGGTGCAGATTGCACATCACTTCTTCAAATTTATCAGTCATTGATTCCATCCCGCATTGACTATGGATGTGTTGTTTATGGATCGGCTAGTTCTGCCATTTTACGAAGATTGGACACAGTTCATCACTCTGCTTTGAGGATATGTTCTGGGGCATTTCGCACATCACCCGTCCAGAGTCTATACGCAGTATATTATCAATTACCGTTAGACCTGAGACGTATGCAGTAGTCTCTCAGTTATTATGCTAAGATCATATCGACCCCTGATCATCCGTTACGTTCTATGGTTCCTAATACCTCTCTTAAAAGATATATGATGCTCGTCCAATGAGCATCCCTCCTTTTCTCACAAGAGCCAAATCACATCTCTGGCTCACAGACCTATGTGATGTTCGGATAGAGTCTATTGACCAATTTCTCTATCCACCTTGGTATGAACCAACAAATACCTTTATAAATACCTTTGCTCAATTTAGGAAATCCAACACAACACCTATTGTTTTTCAGCAGCTATATTATTACCATTGTTGTAAGAACCAATTATACAAACCTGTATTCACGGATGGATCCAAAACCGCAGGTCATGTGGGCTGTGGAGTTTTTACCAATAATACGTCTTTTAGCTATGGCCTACATTCGTCCTGCTCCGTCTTCACTGTTGAAGCTACAGCAATTTATTATGCACTTCAGTACGTGAATACAGATGATTGTCATAAATTTTGTATATATTCTGACAGCATGAGTATCATTGAAGCCTTGAAAAACATTAGCGTTATGTGTCATCCTGTTGTGTCGAGAATTTTCAAAGCATTAAATTCCATTGCTGGCAAGGGAAAAGAAATTTTATATTGTTGGATACCAAGCCACATGGGTCTTGAAGGAAATGAGAGAGCAGATGCAGCTGCAAAGACTGCATCAGATTTAATTTTACCATCGGTCCCTCTCTCAGCTGTAAGAAAAGTTATAAAAAGTTATATAGTGTTTGGCAGGAATCATGGAACTTGCAGGTTGGCAACAAGTTGCATACCATCTTCTCATTTCTCATCTCATTACCAGTTTTACCGTTACGAAGTGCAGATGTAAGATTGACTCGCCTTCGTATCGGACACACACGTTTCACAGACAGACATTTGTTTTTAAGCGAATTGAATCCATGGTGTGAAAGGTGTGATGAACCATTTAATGTTTATCATATTTTAATTTCATGTCATAATTTTAACCAATGTGATGTGTAGAATGGCCGAGAAAATTAACCATCACCATTTTCTGGACAACACATTTATTTAATTATAAACAAACATTTAATATCAAAACAAAACACAAAACTAACTCGGAGCCTTCCGCTCCTACCAGAACATTACAACCTATCGCGGACCTCGCTCCGCCGATACTGTTCTAAAATATGGCAACCTCTCGAAAGAGATCAAACCACGCCAAGCGCGGTTTGTTGATCATAAACAGTCGCCAGATATTACACCTCCCCGCAAGATTGATGTTATATTCCCAAATTAATCATCAATCTGAAAAACGAAATCAAGCGACTATTTGCGATCAACACATATACAGCAGTTTACATATAATGCATGCAAACAGAAAATCACAAATTTAAATTAACATAAGTTCAAAAGAAATAGTATACATATACATTATTATTAAAGTATATAAACAAAACATTTGTTTTTCATGAGACATATTTCGTCACATTACAAAAAAAAAACTATGAAATATAAACATAGAATAATGAAACATTAATCCTTCTAATGTTAATTAATTATCTAATAAATAATAAATATTTCAAACATTTAATTACAAAATTTAAATTTACTAAATATTACTATTATGCTTCAGATTACTAATATTTACTTTTACTTACCACTTTACTAATAATAAACATACAAGATAACAATAATTTCTATATATCCAAAAAAAAAATTATTGCAAAAAAAAAACATCAAATAAAAAAAATGTTCAAATGTCACTGGTTGGTAATCTAGATAAAGCATCCGCATTAGAAAGATTTCTTCCTGGGCAATGAATGATTTCTATGTTGTATTTTTGTAAAGCTAAGGCCCACCGTTGAAGCTTTGATGATTGCGGGGCATTTTTCACAACAAATGATAGAGGATTGTGGTCAGTCACTATCTTTACTGTTGATCCGAAAATCCATGATTCAAACTTCTTTAATGCCCATACTATAGCGTACGCTTCACGTTCTATAGTAGGCCAATTTTGTTGGGGTTTGGTCAATTTCTTGCTTGCATAACACACAGGAAAATATTTACCTTCTCTCACTTGAGACAGACATGCACCTATTCCAATTTGCGATGCATCCGAGTGAATGATGAAGGGATCCTGTATTGTAGGAGTTATTAACTCTGTTGCTTTCATAAGTTGATCTTTCAGCTTTTGGAATGATACATCATGTTCTTCTTTCCATTCCAACACTTCCGGTTGCTTCTTTTTTGTGAGCTCTGTTAAGGGGTAGGCGATTTTAGCATAATCAGGTATGTAATTTCGATAATAGTTGCATAATCCTAATAAGCTCCTAAGATGAGATTTAGTCTTCGGTGTCTCCAATCTTTCAATTGCTTTGATCTTTTCAGGTCAGGTCGGTGTTTTCTGATCCAATGATATGTCCTAAATATCTTATTCGTGGTTTTGCAAAGAACACTTTTTCGAATTAACCGTGAAACCAAGTGATTCCAACTTTTCAAAAACTTTGTGTAAATCTTTGGAGATGGGTGTCAAAGTCTGGTGAAAAATATAGCAATGTCATCAATGTATGCTCTAGCAAATTCTTTAAATTCTTTTAATGCATTGTTCATTACTCTCTGAAATGTTGCAGCAGCATTTCTTAATCCGAATGGCATTACTTTGAATTGGTACTGTCCTCGATGCGTTTTAAAAGATGTAAATTCTTTACTCTGTTCTTCCATAGGTATAGCCCAGTATCCTTTGAGTAAATCTAATGTTGTAATAACATTTGCTTTTCCGATACTGTACATCAAGTCAATTGCATTTTCCATAGGAAAATCATCTGGTTTTAGTTACAACATTCAAAGATCTATAGTCCACACACAATCGAATATTTCCATCCTTCTTGCTTACACACACTACAGGATGAGCTATCTCAGCATTGCTTTCTTCTATCAGTTCAGATTTCATTAAATCTTCTATTTCTTTATCAACTTTTTCCTTTCAAGGCTTCAGGATTCTATAGATGTATGGTTTCTTTCTCTCTAAATTTGGTATCTTGTGTGGTTCTACTTTTTGCTATTTTTAATTTTCCAGTAAATAATCCTTCATGTTGCTTAATAAGAAAATTAATTTCTTCCTCTGTAAAGGACTTAAATTTTCAAAATTCAGATTTTCTCCTACTTCTAAGATTTGCAATGGAATTGGAATTCTTTACCTAGCAAAGTTATAATTTCTCCAAATTCTTCTTCATTTTCAAATATTACTCAATTGCATTAACACTAGCTTGAAATTTTCTTATCTTATTTGAATGGACATGTTTAATCTTTCCATCTGGTAATCTCACTTTGTAAGAATGAGGTGGACAATGGTTTATGATCCCTCCTGGACCTGTCCAACGGGCATAAAGTTTGTTGTTCGAATCTGGAATAAGTAAATAAACTTTTTTCTCCTATTTTAAAATTTTTCATCACTGACCTTCGGTTAAAGTATTCAGTATATTTCTGTTGTTTGTCATTTGCAATCAAGTTGGCTTGCTCTGCAGCTTGCTCTAACCTTATCTTTAATTCTTGAAGATAGTCAACAGCAGATTCACTTAAATTACTTGGGATGGGAATCTCTCCAGACCATGATGACTTCAGCACTGCTAGAGGGCCTCTTGGTTGTCTTCCATACATTAGTTGGAAAGGTGAAACACCAGTAGTACAGTTTGGAACTTCTCTGTAGGCAAAAAGTAAATATGGTAAATGTTTATCCCAGTTGTGAGGATCAGTTCGAATAATGTGATGCAGCATTTGCTTAAGTACTTTATTCCATCGTTCGACTAATCCATTCGAAGCACTATAAGCAGGAGTAGAGAATCTGGGATGAGAACCAAGTCTTTTCTCAAATTCTTGAGTTAATTTGGAAATGAAATTTTCCCATTGTCACTAGCAATTATATGAGGTATACCTGTTCTCATGAATATTTCTAAGAGTGCATCACATGTGGCTTTGGCTGTCAAACTTCTTAATGGTATAGCTTCAGGCCAAGCAGCTATGTTGATCCACTAAGCATAGTACATACTTATGTTTCCTTGCAGATGGAGGGTCGATTGGGCCAATTATATCAATATTTACAATTTCTAAAGGTAGTTCTGGCCTTCTGACAGGAGTTATTGGAATTTTATCAGTTCTTTTTCAGGACTTCTCAGTTGACAGTTCTTGCATGCTTTGCAAAAGATTCTACATCTGTTGATAAATTGGGCCAATAAAAGAATATCTTATCCTTTCCTTTGTTTTCTTTATTCCCAGGTGTGCTCCAAAGATTGAGTTATGTGATAATTCAAGAACCTTTTGTCTCTATTAAGAGGTAATACTAATTGGAATACATTCTGTCCCTAATATTTTCTTGATGGTGTAACAAATCATCAATGAATAAATAATTTCCTTTCTGCTCTCCAGATTTCCAAGCTTCCTTTAAGGTTGGACAACTCTTTGCTCTACCCGGAGTTTCTGCGCTTCCGATATAACGGTTGTCTGGTCGCTCCTCTCTCCGCAGGGTGAGAATCGGCGCTCGCTGTCTCCTTCCTCCCTCCTCTTCGTTTTTCGCCTCCAGCAATTCTAAGGGGGGGAATTCTTCCTTAGCTGTTTCTGTGGCTAAACTGAGCAAATTTTCTGTTTCGGAATATCCGGTGTCTCCTGAAGAACAGTCGTCGGAACAGTTTTCTTTTGAAAGATCAGCAGTTGAATTAATTAATAATTCATATGTTTCTGGAGTTATTAAACAAGGCACATTTAATTTATCTGTTACTGCAATTAAAGTATCTACACAGTTAAATAAATTATTTTCAGAGTTCTTATAGTAAATAGGCTTACGACAAACTTTCGCTTCAATTGGGTTTCCAAATGCAGGTGTTAATATAACTTTTTCCTCCTTCTCGATCTTCTAAATCTGGAATTAATGATGAGTGAACTATGCAGATTTGAGTTCCAGAATCTATAATAGCTTCCGTTTTTAGAGAGTTAATGAAGACTTCAATTTTCTGTAACGGTTGAATAACAGTTTCTTCCGATTCAGTTCGTATGTGAGTCGAGTCAACTTTAGCGACTACAGCATCTTCTTTCGATATTTTATTCGTATTACTCGAAGTTGTAGAATACGCCTTTTCATTCCTTTTAATATATCCATTTCCCTTTCTCTTTTCTGAGCATTCTCTTGCTAGGTGTTGATAACTTCCGCAAATATAGCATTCTTTTCGTTTTGGGATAAAACTTTGCTTCGTGTATTCTCTTCTTTTCGGTGGTGGTATATATTTATCTTGCACATATATGTTGAATCCGTAAGCTTTGGATATTTCATATCGTTTCGATTTCCGTCAAATGATTTTCTTCTGGCTTCAAAATAAATATCACATTCTCTGGCTAGTTCTTGTGGTTTCAACCATTGATTTCCTTGACGTATGGCGATGTGCGAAGCTGTTTCTTCATCTAATGTTTGGAAAAGTTTATCAGAAATGATTAATTCTTTAATGCTTCAAAATCAGTTACTCTCTTGATTTACAATAATAGTCCCATGTTGATGTTAATCGTGAGGCAAATTGAATATGTGATTCTCAGAATAACGTTTTGCTTTTCTAAAATTTTCTAGGATTGCTTGAGGAGTAGGTTGATATTCTTTCAGAATTAAAGTTTTTACCTTTTCATAATCCAGCAAATCATCTTCTTTAACGTAGACGAGAACATTTGCCGCTTTCTCCGATTAATTTCAATAATATTTCTGCCTTGAATTCTTCGGAACTTTCTTATGTTTAAATGCTCTTTCTATGGAATCGAAAAATATATTCCAAGATTCTGCTCTTTTCGTACTGGTATCGTCAGTGTTTCTACCCCTTGATCAGCTTGTAGAGTGGAATTTCGATTTCGCTTCCAGTGTTCGAAATTGAAAATGGCGTCGGACTATTGCTCGCTACGTTCTGCGTAGCTCGAATTTTTGCTAGTTCTAATTCGTGTTCTCTTTCTAATCTTAATCTTTCTTCTTCAACCTGTAATCGTTCGAATTCTTCTTTTCTCTTCCTATTTTCTATAGTAGAAATCAAAATTTCTTTTACGAAGTCAGCATCTTCGGCATATTCTTTACTATTCAGAAGTTTGTTTTTCAGTTCGGCTAATTTCCAATCAAAAGTAGCTTCTTCTCCGATTTCCAGCAAGACTGTTATCAAGTCTTCCTTTTTCACGTTTTTAAACATTTTCTTTAATTTTTTTTTTCACTTTAGAATTCCGTTGACAGTTTTTATTCTTTCGTCGAATTATCCAAGGTAAGCCATTTTGTTCTTATCTCTGGTTCTCGAAAGGGAGCGTGTTGTGATGTGTAGAATGGCCGAGAAAATTAACCATCACCATTTTCTGGACAACACATTTATTTAATTATAAACAAACATTTAATATCAAAACAAAACACAAAACTAACTCGGAGCCTTCCGCTCCTACCAGAACATTACAACCTATCGCGGACCTCGCTCCGCCGATACTGTTCTAAAATATGGCAACCTCTCGAAAGAGATCAAACCACGCCAAGCGCGGTTTGTTGATCGCCAAACAGTCGCCAGATATTACAACCAACAACGTTTACACTTTTTTAATAGTGATTTTATAACTTTATCTGATATAATAGGGAATCCACCCCATAGAAACCTATTCGCTTTCTTGAGGGCAATAGGTTTTATACATTATATTTAAATTTTTATTTATGTTTATAAATTTTAAAATTGTATATATTATTGATTTTTCTCTTTTATATTTTAGAATTTGATTTTAAAATAATATATACACAGATTTTTGTTTTTTTAAATTTTTAATGTTACTTGCGTTTGGGTTAAACAAAAAAAATAATAATAATTCTTAAATAAATAAATAAAATTGAGATAAAATAAATCTATAAAACTTACTCTTAGCGCAGTATGTCCAATTTTGGACCTTGCACCATAAAACCCAACCAACTAACCAACCAACCTTGTACTTTTTTCAATTCTATATCTATTCTTGTAAATTTCAATTTTCGCTTATGATACTTCTTACATTTTATATTAATATACATTCGTCTTTTTCATTTTGCTTTTTCTTCTTTTCTATTCTCATCATGTTAATGACTTGAATTATTGGAAAACCGCTTGTCAAACCGATGCTGAGGTATTTATATAAGAAATCGTTTTGTGTTAACAAAATGAACACTTTGATAATATTCTTAGATATTCGTTGGTGAATTTCACCTTCTTTGCTGGCGCTCGAAGAATGCTATCCTTGAAGGCAAGTAGCAAATTCGTCTACAAGTCGGATTTACGATGCTGTCGTTATTAATTATGTGTAACGTAAATGAAATGTTATCTGATGTCATGAATATTATAAACCAATGAGAATTGTAATAAAATCGCGTAATCATGATCTCAAGTGGAACGAAAGAAACAAACACTTTATAATTAATAAAAAAGAACATTTTTGTGAACGTAAAAAAATTTATGTGAAATATAACAATCATAAATATACATGGAATACTCAATAATAAAAAAAAAAGTTTTTATTTATTTAAATCAGATTTTCAAATATTATTCAGGAAAAATGTAAGTAATGTTACATAATAATTTTGAATAGAAAATTAGCTGTGATCAAATGTCTACAAACGTCTTTTAAATGAAGCTACTTATTAAAAAAATTTAATTTTTTAAAGCTTAAATCAGCAAATATGTTAAAAATATTAAATGAATATAAGTCAAAATAATACTTAAAGTTTAGATTAAACAATATGTAATATTTTCTGTTATTATAAATATTTTTAGTTAAGGAAATTAACATATTGGTAACACTGAAATGGTGTATAGAATAAATAGAATAAAATTATATTTAATATAAAATTAAATACTTATTCTCAAATGTGAAACAAAGAATTCATATAAAAATTTGGTTTTTAAAAATGTAATGTATATAATATTCTCTTCCCAGATAATGCATTAAATATATTTAATAAAAAATGAAAATTATGCAAAACCGTAGTTTTATTATATTTATGTCAATTACATGTACTGAGTAAGATGAAATATACTTACTCAAAAGAATGGTAAGACTGTAAATATACTGGTGGGAGATTGTAATAAACATGAGCAATCGCAGTGCTTAAAATGCCTGCAACCAGTAAGAATCCAATGGTTTTTAATCCTTTCTCGGTATTCCTGTGTATAATGGTTATGAAATATTTAATAGTAAAATATTTAACACTGATTAAACTTTTTCAAATTAATATTGTACATGTTATTTAGTTTTATGAATATACTAGGAAGTATACATACTTTTGCAAAGAGACAGAGCACTCTAAAAATTAACTAGATCTTATCGAAATTTGCTTGCAAACTTTTGTATACATGGAAGATACGGGTTAAATTTTCACAGCCAATAAACGCTAATTTCGGTCATAGCAAAATTTTCTATCAATTAACTTGTATAGTATAAAGCTAGTAATTTTAGCTAAAAGTCTGCCTTTTCTCACTGTCCTAGATACAAAATGAAGAAACAAGAAAACTGTACAAATAATAATTAGTAAATAAGATGTAAAAATATCATCTCGATGTCTTGAAAACATTCTAGTCAACTGGTGACTTATTATAAAGTCGCGTAATCGGAATGTGGGAAACTGGATGGGCAAATCGAGTTGAAGGCCCTCTCTTTCCCGTATACACATGGCTAAAGGAAGATATTGCTAGTAATGTGCCGTGAAAACTTATCCGGGAAATGAAGGCTGTAAAGAGCCTGGTGCTTAGTTACGATTAAAGATTGGATAATTGTGCACTATCACAAAGACCGCTATCTTATGTGATAGTCTCTTCTACATCACCTGTAGCTCCTTCTACCATTTCAGTAGAGTTGACTCTCTCTGAGACGGAATTACTTTAATATTTATCTTTAAGACTGTGACCTTAAATAATGAGGTACATAGGTGAAATTTCTTGCAATAATGCTATTATCAGATAGAAAATTGGCAGCGCCTGGTGTTTGGTGATGAATCCCGCTTCTTTCTTGGATCAGATGATTTCGGAATTCGTGTAATGACGGCCTGTGACCAGCGGTTTTAATCTACCTTTATTTTACCGGTGCTTTAGCCATTATCTCTAGTATGATAATGTGGTCTTATTTAATAACAGATCACCTCTTGTAAATTTCCTGACCAATGCACGATATGTTAATTCTCTCTGTGGCTAGTGGCATAACACTTCTTATTACGTCACCTTGGAGTCTGATTTTTATTTTAAAAGATGTCGGGTTTTATATGTCACACGTCTATAGATAGCCTCCGTGTCATTATTACTCTTCCTGGAGAAATTAGTTCAACAAATCTTTTGCTAATCGAAAAGATCAAAGACATATTATGCCAGTGGATACGGTCGTTCAAAAATGTTACTGATTTGGAAAAACACTTTAAAAAATGCTGATAAGAGATATCGCAAAATATGTGAATGATATTAGGAAATTTTTTTTTATTTAGAATTATTGAAGTGCATATCATTGAGAAGAGAAGTTTTACCAGCAACTGAAATGAAGATTAAATGTGTAACTGTTCAATGTTAATGGCTCCTAGTGCCTCACAGTTATAAGCTACGCATAAATTTAATTTTTTAAAAAAAACAGACTTACTTTTTTTTTTTTAAAGTGATTTATTTTTGTAAATATTTCGCGTTAAAAAATATATGCAAGTTAAATGAAATGTAAAATTTGTTTTTACAGCAAATGTAATGTCAGTAGTTACTTTTTAAGGTAAAATTTAAAGTGAATAATACAAAACTCAATATTTAATATATATCATTAAAAATAATAAATATGAATGTTCTCAGCAGTTTTTCTTATTAAAAAGTTTTTTTACATATATGTATTTATAATGTATTTTTAACTACGAGCTATGGCTTCGTTGGATATCCCAGCTCGATAATTGTCAATATATTTCTTTCCAAGTTCTTAAAAGAGAGTACGTTAAGTTTTGTTTTAATGATTCTCTTGCTTAATTTTTACCAATATTATTTGTTAGGAAAAGAAAATTGTTAGGTTTAACTACGATAGTTGCATTGTTGCTTTAACTGAAGATAGTGGGCCTGAAGATAGTTAACCTGAAGATAGTGGGATTTTTTTAAATTAAACACAAAGACATAAATAAGTCTCATGTTCATTAAACTTGTGAAGTCTAATTTTTTTGCTTACATACTCTAATGTGATTTTTACATTTGGTAAATACTGGAAACTAACTTTGATTTTGATCCCTTCATTTGTTTGATTATACAATGTGGTTGGCAATAATTCTTCAGCTTCAGTCAACTGAAACAGGTAAATATGTGAACAATTAATTAAAGAAACAATCATTTGGATTTCCAATAAGTAAAACTAAGTTTGCATAATTACTTGGCTTTCATTATATTATTCTTATTTTGCATAATTATTTGGCTTTTATTTCAATCATATGAAGAATACCGAATGATATTCACAAATATATTGTTATTCTCCCTATCATTAAAGATTGAAGAATATACAGGTTGTAATATCAGATGGAAATAAAACGTTTTGTCTCCTTTTTCAGTGTCTTCAAAGGGATTTATGATTTAAAAAAAATAAAAACCGTAAAACTAAATATAAACTAATGAAACACACTATAATAAAATAGCAAAGAACTCAGATTACCAAATTTCATCAAAATGCACACTAAATGTATCTATGAAATATTTTAATAACTTACAAGATATTTTTAATAGACCAAGTCGGGTGTTTTTACAACTTCATGTTCGAATATTTACAAGATAACAAAATGTATCAAATAGCGTTTTAAATTATTTCCTTGTTTCACTAAGTGTCATACACCCACTTGCGCTTATAAACTTTAATTTAATTATATTTATGCCCTTTTAAATTTCTGCTAAAAAAGGACGTCTGTGGAACATTATTTCAGATAGCTCTTACCGCAAATAAACATGTACTAAAACTGTTTTTGGAGTTATTTGATTTATATGAAACTGTTTTTAATTACATTTCTATAAGTTTTTAAATTATTCTTGTTGTTACTAATCTCTATGTCTAGGAGTATACTAGACGAAGTCCAGTCACTATCAGAATATCAAAAACAAGCGTAGGAGTCTTGTCCTGTTGGCTGCCTCATTCTAGCGAGGAGGTGTCACTGGGTGGAATAGGCGAAGTATATCAGGAGTGTATACTCCTCGTAGAGCCACTCAAGGCGTGAAAGTTATTCCCAATACCCTGCTAAATCCTACAGGCATTTGAGCTAAGTCAGCCCTCTACCATTAGTGCTCGGGTCTTACGATTTACAGAGATTGCTCTTTTTCTTCACCCATCCAAAATATTCTTAATTTGATTTTAATAAAACTCACACATTTCATTCATAACATTGTTTTTGTTAATATATATATATATATATATATATATATATATATATATATATATATATATATATATATATATATATATATATATATATATATATATATATATATATATATAATTTCTTCAGACAAAAATGTTCAACAATTAATATTTGATTTCAATGTTTCTTTTGTTTAGATTACTTACTTTCTAAGTAAAATGATTGCATACAAACAGATCATGAATAATTGAGTATCCGCTGATAAGTACCATGTCCATCCCAGACACTAGAAGCATAAAAAAATTTCTAATTAAAAAATTGTAAAATGAAAACTGATGCACTATATTTTAATGAGAGTGAAGACTAACTGTTACTGAATTACTGAAAAAAATTAACTTAAATTACTGAAAGAAATATACTTAATTACTGAAAAAAAAATATGAAAAATGGTTGTATACAAAAAAAGAGAATTCAGAAATATACCATACCGTGTCAGAAGAATAGAAATAATTATTTAGGTATAACATAGTAAACCATCCCCTTTCTTTGCATTTGTTAGACAAAGCATTTATAACTGTCTCTCTCCAAAGTGGCCCGGATCCAAAATGGCCCATGATGCAGACACATGCGACTGTTATCATTAGAGAGGGTGTCAGTCTGGAAAAAATTCATATAATTTTTTTTAATTTTAAAAATACATGTTTATAGAAATTAATTTTTGTTTTATGTTTATGAATAAAATACGTTTAAAATATTTCAAAAATTATATAAATTCTAAGATCTATCTATTAAATTCAAATATGTCTTATTCCAGAGATCTTTACAGTAAAAATATGTTTCGAATCTTTCTTTCCCATAACCTGTAGCAGCATTCGCTGTTTTTAAAAACGCAATGGTATTATCGTTTTGTAATGAAAAAATTAGGTTTTAAAAAGATAAAGTTTTATCAATTTCCCTATTTCTTCCAGCACGCTAATCTTATGGGAAGTAGAAATTTGTTCTGGAACACCAAACTCAAAAAATTGTTTTCAAATTTACTCTCTGTATTATATTTTACATACTTTACTACAGAGTTGGCCAACCTGCGGATCGCGAGCCGCATGCAGCTCTTTGAAGGATTATTTGCGGCTCTCAATAAATGCTCTAAGAAGAAGATCAAGCTTTACTATTAATATAAAATTCGATGCCGATTGTTGAATTTTGGATATTTATACCAGAATCGAAATATCTTCAATTAAAAAAGGCTCTGATTTTCGAAATATTTCAGTGTTTGAAACACCGTACTTATATGAATCATCTTATTCTCTTTTAAAATTCGTGAAATCCAAACAGTAGTAACTAACCAACATCTGAAAGAATTACAAAGTGCTGTCACCAATTAGTCGCCAAATTTCAAAGAACTATCAAGAGAAGTAAAATAAATGAGTTCAGTTTTTAATATTTAAATTCAATACACATATTTTGTGCATTCATAGTTTCAATAAATATAATTTCTGGAGAAAAAGTTTTAACGCTTTTTTGCACACCTTTTAAATACAAATTTAATTGAGGCTCTCAAAAAATTTCAAATTTTGAAAAGTGACTCGAACTGTCAAGGAGTTTGGCCATTCCTGCTTTGGTATAAAGATTTTTTAACTTAACTTTTTCAAAGTTTAAAGATTATAAAGTGATTCTGCAATAAATGAGATGATTTGGACAAATTTTCTGATTAATTTTTGAAGTCAATAGTTTATAAATTTTGTAATCATATTTTAAGAAAGATTTTAGGTGTTTTCATAAAAAAAAACTTTAATTAATAAATTGTTATTAATGGTGTTTTTATGAACTTTGATTAAATTATTTTATCTTTATTGATATATATTTTCACTAATTGTAGAGTTATCTATTAATTTCGGAATTATTTACAATTGTTAAAAATAAAAGTTATTTTTGAAAACTTTTTTATACTTTCAATTTTACTTTTATTTTTATTTGTTTTAGAAAAATATAAGGGAAATTATCAGTATATAAATATTATAAAAAATGGAAGATAAAAAATTTTGAGAAACTAAAAGAAAATACTTTTTAAGCAAGTTTATTTCATAATATTAAGAATGAAGAATGTTTCATAACATCAACAAGTATGAGCCAGCAGAAATTATTTCTTAAGCATTACAGCTTATTATAAACAAAAATAAAAATTAAGATACAAGAGTAGAAATAAAATTTTCCAATTTGATCTGTAAGTAATTTTTCAGGTACTTCTATTAAATTTGTTTTAGAATGTTACTGCTTAAAAGCTTTGAAATATTTTGAATGTTTTTTTCAAAACATACATTGTATGAAGTGAAAATTTCAAATTTATGATAGTAACATCTGGTAAATTCAAAATCATATTGGAGTTACTGGTTGAAAAGGCCTTCTTGAATGGCTGTAGGACATAAGAAAAGACACGAGTATTTCGAAATGCCTGTTTCGACGATAGATATTTTTTTGTATTGAATTCATCAATTCGAACACCTTTTTTGATTTGTGCCTTACTTTTGTTGCTCATGTTTTCATCTTATGAACATGAAGTAATCAAGAAATTTTTTCTTTCCTTTCATGTAATTTTCATGTAAGTTTTATGTCTATATTACTACATCCCTTCTAAATGTGTTTGTCTCCTAATAATTATTTTTCTTTTGAAACTAACTTAAGCAAATTGAGAAAAGTTACAATTGATCATCAATCACATAATTATTGGAATGAAACGAAGCTGCTCTTCAAAGATTGTTCTTCATGAAGCAGATCTATAGCCCCTTTTCCTCAGAATGCAGACTAGTTTCTTAAAGTATATCAACAAACTTTCGAATATAGACTAGAGCAACAAAACTGTAGCTTATTACAAGACTGGGATTGTGAGTAAAGAATAAAAAAAGCAGTCCATTTATTCTAGTTAAGTCACAGCAATTAATTGCAAAAATGTGGAACCTCATTATATCCATTATAATTTAAATAATTGTGATGAACTTTCCAATGATGTTGATGGCCTCTCTTAATAAAAATGATTCTCCTGACTTACTTAAACAACTGACATTGGAAGTAATCAATAAAACTCCTCCGAATGACATCAAAATTAATACTAATGACATCAAAATAGACATACGGGTAATCAGTGCACTATATATAGAAACATTCTGAGAAAAATATTCTATAAAACAGCGCAACTCAGATTACTGATCTATGTTCCGAAGTGAATTACTTGCAATCAGTATATTATTATTAAAGAAAATCATGAGCGAAAGCAGCTACGGAGACCTTGATTTTTTTTATGACAGCCATATAATTCAAAATCTCAAAAGGTGGACTCATATAGGAGATAAAACCAGTTTATTTATTCTACGAAAAGGAAAGCTCATTTCTCATCAGCGCAAAATATTTTTTCAGTGGATTCCGTGTTAATATCTATGGAAATGAATTCGCCGATAACTTTGCGTAGTAGGAACTTTGCGAAGGAACAGGGTGCTTTAGAAGTCCTAAAGCATCCTGTTCCTTTCATTACAGAACTCACATATTTAGAGTTATTCTCGAGGCAAAGGGGTACAAAGTAAAAAAAAAAAAAAAAAAAAACAGGACTATTCCTATCTATCCCTTGTGACAGGCAGAACAACACGTGTTTGCTCCGTCTGGCCAGTGGACATTTGAAAGGTCACACACTTCCTGTATATAGCAAGAGGTTTCCCCTCTTTGTAACAAATTTTAGCAAGAATAAGAGCCACCTCAACACATCTTGGATTGCCTTGGATTAGAGTGGGAAAACATCCACAATTGTCCACTTCTTGTATAAGATTTCATTAATGTCAACAGTTTCATTGATCTGATCTGACTCCATCAGAGCAGATGAGCGGTTAGAAACAACAACAGCAACAAATGTGCTCTCATGTTATCTAATGCTAAAAACCACCAAGCTCGCTTTCAAACTAAAGTGTAAAGGAAACACGTTTGAAGTTCTAACATCTCTTCATTACCAATTGATACCACTTCCATTTCCTATCTGGCATTCCTATGAGCATCCACGTCCTGTTAAACCTAAATTTTGATAACGTTTAGTTCACTCTTTAAATGTAACCAAAATTCAGGCTAATTTCAAACAGTTAATTTTTTCCCATTACCTATAACCGGAAATAA
Source organism: Latrodectus elegans (assembly GCA_030067965.1). NCBI lineage: Eukaryota > Metazoa > Arthropoda > Arachnida > Araneae > Theridiidae > Latrodectus > Latrodectus elegans. The sequence continues at coordinate 37,146,781 of CM057813.1, forward strand.
TTCCATATACTAATATTTAAACATTTTTTTTGTCACATTAGAAGTAGCATTAGAATCTAATTCAAATTATAAATATTAGTAATTTTAAGTATTTAGAGTCTGTGACAAAATATATATATATATAAATATAATAGTTTTATATTTCCAATTATATATATAAGAAAAAAATAGCGAAAAGAAATAGCAATATTACAGTAAGCAAAGATAAAAATTTTATACAAAATGAAAATGTAATTTAAACATAAATTTTTGGATATCGTTACTTTGAAAAGGATAAACAAAAAGTTATAATACTTACAAATTTATTGTAAGGAGCTGTGGAAAATTCATAAGATTTTTATTTCTTATGAAATTCAATTATTAATACTTTATCCATTTTACGAGTTTTTGCAAAAATCTAATTTAATTCCACAAGTACTTCGTTCATGTAGTTAATAGGGTACAGATATTAAATTTTTCACAAATGTAAAAGACCTAAACGGTGTTTTTGAAAAAAGAAGAGCTTTACATTCAACACATTTTGTTACGCACCGAAAGTACATTAAATTAAATCAAATTAAGATACTCATTTGAAGTTTCAAAATTATGTTTCAGTATAATTTTTGGAAAATTCAAAAATAGAAAGAGACTTTCCGTTTATTAACATTCTTATTTGAACTACACAAGTATTGATGGTTATATAAATTTTTTAATTGTACTTCTAATCAAAGAAACATTTCATTTGAACAATGTTAATAAATGTAGTTTATTTATGTTTAGAAAATAAAAAAAAATTATTACAGTTATATTTTTATTTACTATAAACATACTGACCTGTAAAAACGTTTAAGAAAAATGTTAGTAAAGCTTATTTTGCCTTTCATTCTCATGCAAATGTATGTCACTAAAACTGAGCTGAAAGAATTCAATCATTTTAATAAATAATAATAAAATTTATGATATCTGAAAATAATAAATTAAATTCATTGTTTTTCAATTAAAATCAATATTAAGATACAATGAATTACTTAAAAATTATCTTTTCACATAAATAAGCATTTTTTATATTTCAAAATAGTTTTATCGGAATTTTCATATTATAAAAAAATAAATAAAATTTGAGTTCTCTGTTAAATTTTGCATGATTATGCATACATATAATTATCTATATGCACTGCTGCCCTAGGAAATTCAATACCATAAAATATTGAAAAGTAGGTGCTAAAAATTAGCGCGTAGACAAATAATGGATATGTAAATAAGTGATGCTATTTATTGAATGATAAATTTATATGTAAAATAATTAGGAAGAATTATGGCCACATAACGTGGCGTAGCAAATATAATAGTTACTCTGAGAACAGACTCAACCAACATCTTGATGGTGTTTTTAAGGATAGATTATCATGTTATAACAAGGGAAATAATATATATATATATTTATTAGACAACACACTATTTTTGTCATAAGTTAAAATATAATAAACATGATTAATTAATGCATGAACAAATACTACCAAAAAAGATTGTCTGAATAATCTTCATGTTTTACATTCATTTGCTTTTGTTGAAAAGAATATTCGTCATTGATAAAAGTATTAGACATATCAATTTTCATTCCTCACTTACTAGCCACATTTATTAAGTAATCTCGAAAAGAAAAACTCACAAAATTAGTAACATAAAAGATATTGTGAAAAGAAAAACACAATTTAACCAAAAATACCAATTATTTTCCAGTATCATGGCTAATTTTAATATTTTAACTAGTAATTTTGTCAATATCGGTTTTGATATTATGTCGTACTATAGACATTACTTATCACTTATCAACACGAAATTTTGATGATTTGTCTCTGATTTAATGAATGATTAGAAATGATTCATTCGGGAGAAAGTACTTACACATTTTGTAGTTTATAAAATATTTAATAGATACAATAAAAAATCAAGAAAAACATGTAAAATTATGGTTTTACTTCGTACTTTTTCCCCTCTTTTAGAAAACTTTGTACATAATTTCTGAACTCAATGATTCTGCCAAAACTAAAAATTTAATATTATTACAAAGCATTCTAACACAATTAATTTTTGATAAATATAAATTTATTGCGTTTCCTTAAACACAGAGACCAATAAAAATCGATTTATAAAAATAATGGCAAAAAATACAGAATTTTGAAAGATATCATTGTTTTAAAGTCATTTTGCGCATGTAAAATCATTAATTGAAAAAATATTTTTGTGAATAAAACACAAAAAGCATTCATGCTTAATATTAAAAATATTTTAGATAGGAAGCATCATCATCTTAAAATGTAAGGAGATTAAAAAGCTAAAGAGTAATGTTAGCTTTTTAAAGTACTACTTCATATTATTGAAAGCAAATCATAATAATCTTTGTAATCTTATACATAATTAATATCATAATAATCTAAGTAAATCTTATGCACACTTAATATTTTAATTTTAAATATTAATAAAGAAAATAATCATCACCTCATGAAAAAGAAATTTTCAACACTTAAAAATCCGTTTATGATTGGTTGAAATTTAAGATCTTTTGCTATGTCTTTATACGTCAGCAGACTACCTGATATAAAAAAGACGCAAAGAAGATTACAAATATAGCTCAGTATTAAAATATTCATATTATGATTTGACGTAAATATAAATATAATTACGAATAGTTTTAGTATAGTTTTGAAAAACAAAAAATAATTAAACTCATGAACAAGCTAGAAATTTTTATATAAATCAGAATTTGAAGTCATATTAGAGGATAAAAATAAGAGTGGATTTGAGTATGTAAAATAACACAGTGGTAAATCTGAATTGACTCTAGCATAACTTGTCGCAAAATAAGTGATTAATATATTTAAAAAAAGAACCTTTAAATAATAGAAATGAATTTGATTCACACTATAATTTGAAAGTTAGAAAATTGTATTTGAAACCAAATTTCTAAAATTAATTTATTGAATGCATCGAAGAATGGGAAGAAGCATATACAGTAGACTCTGATTTTTATGAATTCGTAGGAATCGGTAAAACAGTACATTAAGAAGAAAGTTCGCAAAATAGAAAAAGGATATATTAGAATATTAAAATCTAATTGTTTTTACCAAATTGCTTTGCCATTATAATTAAAATTTATTAAAAATAATTAGAATGCCTCATGAGAAACATATGCAAAACAAGATTCATACTTAAATACAACATTTTTATTTTCATTTTATTGTTTACACTTCACCTCACTATTTTCTGATGCTCTAACTTTATCTTGCTTTAAATTTTTGGAGGCAACAGTCTGATGCTTTAAGATCTCTTACGTTCACTTTCATAGCAAAACAGTTGATTTTCTCTTTAATAACGTTAACATCAACAGGAAAGCTCATTTTTCTCCACCAATCAAGCAAAACCCTTTCCACAGCTTAGGATGTTTCTCTTCTCTGCAATATTTTTGAGAGGGTTCATTTTCCGAGTTTTTAAAATTGTCTAGAATGTGTTCTTTGAAATTATTTATTTTTTTTTTGCAATCTTTTCTTATTTAATATTATTTCATTTACATTCAGAATTTTCTTTCATTCTTTAACTGATAAACATGTCCGTATATCTTAAACTGCTACAAATCCTCAATGGAATCGCCTCAATCTCTCTGGACAAACAATACTTTATAAATGGAGTTGTTCAAATGAAACAAAATCATCTACAAAACAAGAACATAAAAACCTATAATAAAGTTTTTTTTCCCTCTTTTTATGTTTTAATCTACGGGAAGGATAGATTAATTCCCCCCACCCTTTCTGTGTCTATTAGTTGAATACGGTCCCATAGCTCTTTCCCATCAGATGTCTGATAACCATTTATTTGCGAATGACTTCCCCACGATATCTGGAATACTTGCGCAAGTCTCTTCGTTATTCAAGAAGGAATATGATAGTCTCATGTGCATATAGAAAGGAATCAAATAAAAAAATTTTAAACATATTGAATCATAAAATTAAAAAACGGAAAAGAAAACACTGTGAGAAATTATTCTCGCAAGACACTTCAAAATTTTACTTCGTAAATGGAAGTTAAGATTATCATTATGTCTGTGTTGATGTACATTACCTGACAATGTCTACATCATTGTCAGGGTAAGAACAAGCCACTTGTTCGAAAGAACATAGGTGTTCGTAAACTAGATATCCGTAAAAAAGAGCATATATTATAGCCAAGCAGATTGGCATTCTGAGCTTTATTTATTCTTTTCAAACATTGCGAGTTACAAGATATTTTTACCTCATTAATTCATTAAAAGATATAATGTACTTTGTTTTGAAAATTCATCATTTATACTATTATTTTGTTAAAATCAAACATAAATTTAAAAATAAAATCAAATGTAATAAAGCATGTGGTAAATAATACAATTAAAACACATTGTTAAAAATTTTGGCAAGATAAGCTTGTTGAGAATTGTATTCAAAATGGCAGCCATAAAAGTGTATGGCCATGGAAAAGATATATACTGAAGTTGTACGTTTAAATACTGCATCAGAAATCGCATTGCAAGTCAAACTGGACTGCAATAAATGTGTCCATCTAAAATACTTCAAAATGTTACCCAATTCTAAAATATGAATAAAATCATGTTACATTAATGTATTTAAGAGCAGATTAACATTTAATTCCTTCATTTTCTTTGAATAAAGATTGTTTTTTCACGTTTTCTTGTTATGGCTAATAGTTTATTAGCACCATACATATAGTCATGATTTTCATACGTAAACTTAAAAAAATCTTATTTATTTTACGCTCATTTGTTTTCATTTTTAAATATTATAAATAAGCTTTTTGTTTTTATAATAGTTATATTTTATAATGTGTAATAAAAGACACTTTAAAGAATGAGGGAATAAAGAATTGTTAAATATCAAAAAATAAAAAAGTGTCATTTCTTTATTTTCAAAGAAAATGATACTCTATTGTAAGCAATATATCATATAACATTAAAATTTGACTTGTTGATACATTTTACAGATTTTTGAGCGAACTTATGTATTCTGTTTATCACAACTTTGATTATTTTTTCTTAAGATTTTTGAAGGATTCTGAAGATTCTTAAGATTTTTTATTCTCACGATTCACTTATTAACTAGTTCAATAATAGTTTGATTGAATTCTCTGTAGAAATTAGATAGAATCATAATGTGAAAATAGAAGCTTATAGATACAAATTAACAGAGAAAAAAATGTTGTTTTGAATAAAAATAACAGGACTTAGGAATTTAAAACTCAGGTAGTGTGAGAAAAGTATATATTTTAATTGAAATATCAATAAATGTAGTTCTTCTCTTGGACAACACAGAAAAATATTTAAAAATACCCCCAATTCTAGTTATTTTAATCTTCATAATTTTTTTCTTTCGCGATACATTAAGATTGGAAATCAGCATATTTTGTTAAACGTATTTTTTTTTACAAATTCCAGTTATTTGGCTGCTAGGCCATTAGACAATGGGTTGTCCAATATCTTGCAACACGACAAGAAAAAACAGATAGTGCAGACAACTCGTCCAAATGGGAAGCAATCATAACATGTCCAGACATTCAAAGAAGAAAGTCTGGACATACGCAGGGGTGTCACCAATGTTAAAACAGAAGAAATGAACACGGAGATAGTCGTGACCAGTCAGCATTGTAAATGTAGCAACTGTAGTTCCTCGAGGTAAGTCAGCAATAATGTGTGGAACAGAGAAGAATACAGTCCAAGGCTTGCCATTCGAAAGCTGTAAGGCAGTATCACGGGGAATGCTCCTAGAGATTCTAGAAATTTCAAGTTTAGATGAATGGAATCTCAGTTTCATAAGGGGTTTCTGCAGAATTAAGGTCGCCTTCTTGACAAGGAGATCAGCTCTCTCGTTTCCCTCAATGCTACAGTGGGAGGGAATCCACAGGAAACACACTTTATTAGGGAATCTCTTAAGCAAAGTCCTGCAATTTAGAACTCTTTGGTTCTTAACCTCTTTATTAGTAGAAAGAGCTTGAAGCGCAGAAATAGAGTCCGAAAGGATAACGGCTCTTTCAAAAAAAGTTTTGTCGTACGGAGAGTTTTTCAAGTGCAATGAGAATAGCTTCCATCTCACCATGAAAGTGAGTAAAAAAAGTACCAACTGGAAGATGAAAGCAGAAAAGTTCCCTAACGGTGCCAGCACCGGCGCCTTGAAAAAAAATCAGAAAGTGAGCCATCCGTGTAAACGTGAAGCCAATTATCAGGTGTATAACGGTTATGGATGGTCTCTAGAGCAATCACCCGAATAATTTCGGGAGCGAGATCCGACTTTCTAATTTTCTGAATACGATCCACAATCTTACATCAAGATTCATGTAATAGAAGGGGCAAGGAAGGATAAGTAATTCAGTCGGTAAATCATTAATAATTTGATAACGTTTAATAGCATGGACACGTTGAATAAAACCTCTCTGAGTCTTCAAGTTACGATTAAAATTAAAATCATAAACACGCCAGAAAGCATCGTTGGGGAATCTAGTTTATTATATAAAATAGTGGCCCTCATTTGAAATACATTAATCATAGGCTTAGTATTGGAGAGAAATTTTAAAGCCAGCACTGGGGTGGTTTTAACTCCACCAGTAATAATTCTCAAGGCTTGATTTTGTCTTGTTATAGTTCTCAATTTTTTTTTTTTTTTTGACAGCTGTTCAAAAGCTTTATCACTTTAGGAGAAGCGGAGACAAACACCTCGATACAGAAGTTCGAAACCGGTTGGGTATACATTTTATAAGTTAGATTTAGAGTGTCTCTGCCACAACCACATTTGCACCAGCAAGCCTCTTGAGAATCAGGAGCCTTTTTTCGGCTTTTTGGATTACATGTTCAGCGTGTTTTTGCAATGATAGTCTCTTGTCAATAACACATCCCAGATACTAGACATGGTCTTTATGTAAAAGGTTTTTGTTATGATAAGACAAATCAGGGATAAATTGGCAAAAAGTCTTATCGGTATTAACAGACATGTTTGTTTCAAAACACCATCGTCCAAGTCTCTTAAGAGTTGAATTTAAGACTAAATTAAGTTTGAATTGCCCAGCCTTAGAGGAGAAGCTCCAAATTACCAAGTCATCTGCAAACAAAGCAATCCATCCATCAATCCATCGGAGATCAAAGTTTCAATGACATCATTTATAAAAATATTAAACAAGATATTACTCAGTACGGTGCCCTGAGGAGGTCCAGTTTTGCTCTCTTTAAAACACGAGAGACAATCTCCGAAATGTGTAGCACCAAATCGTTGAGCCAGGAAGTCTTTAATCCACATGGGCATCCTTCCACAGATTCCCATATTCTGGAGCTTTTTAACAGTTCTCAGTTTCCAATCCCTATCAAAAGTAGTCTCTAAGTCCAAGGATACAGCAAGAATGGAAGGACGACGATCTAATGAATCCTTAAGGCAACCTGTTGGTTGGTAGAGAGGAATCTTCTGAAGTTCGCCTGGACCGGAGAAAGCAAATTAATTTATTCAGTGTGCCAGTTTAAACGAGCAACTATCATCCTCTCCATGATCTTCGAAAGAATCTTGTTAGAGAAATAGATCTATAATTATTCAAATCTTTTGTGTGATTGTCTCTTTTACGAATAAATATGACAATGGCCTTTTTCTAAATCGCAGGAATAGCACCAAGGGTCCAGCTACGATTAAACAATGACAGCAAAGCAGCACAGCATTGTTTTTAAGATGATGAAGCAGTTCAGGATAGAAGTTATCGGGCCAGGACTCTTACCAGTCATAATTTGTCAGATAGCCTCCTTAAGTTCAAACATGTCAAAGTTCCTATGAAAAATATTTGTACTGGGATTAGAAGGCATAAGGCCAGGGCATGATCTTTTAATTTCCTTTCTTATAATCCTTTGTCTTTTCCTAAGATAAATCCTCAGTCTTTGTCTTTTGGAGAAGAAACAATTAAAAGCATTAGACTCTATCGTCAGTTAAAAATCTTCCCCCAACCTTTTCATAGGTTCTTTAGAAAACGTATTTGATCTGTTCTTAAGATTTTTTACAAACTTATAAATCTTTTTACTATCTTTTTATAGTCAATTTTTTTCAATGAATTCGTTAAAACACACTTTCGTTTCGCAATCAAAATCTCTCTCCGGAGGACAGCAAAAGATCTTTTCCAGTTATGAACATCCGTGGGGTTTCATGTTTATTCTGCGGATTTACGGGCCCCTGTAGAAAATTTCTTCAGAGACTCTAATCTTTCCTTCCAAAAAGATTTAAATTTAATCTGACGTCCCCTAAAGTAAGAGTTCGAAATTATATAAATTTAAAAGATCCTCTACGACCAGGCCAGCCTTATTAGTATCACAATAATTCCAACGCTTGCTGTGTGCGTTGAAATCACCACATAGGATAGTTTTGTTATCACATGGCACGAAACCGAAATCAAGGTTACCGTTGCCAGGGAGGCTATAACAGACAAAGAACTTAAAATAGTTACCCGACTTGGCCTTTTTCCACAGATCAAGTCGGGTTATCTCCGCATCATTATACGAAGTTAGATCAGTGACAACTCTAAAAGAAGTTAGGCATTGACGAATACCGATCAGAATGCAGCTTATAAAGTCTTTGATGACTAAATGGCTGTCAGGATAAATGGGAATTGAAAGAAATAAAAGAGCTGATGAATTTGCAAAACAGAGTTTTTCTTTCAAACCAATAGGATTGGAGCCCTTTTGGGGCATCAATTTGAAGATGGTAAAAAAGAGGATTCTTAAGTGGGAAAATGTAGGAAAGGAATATTTTGTCTTAGTAGTCCTGGACAAAAATTTCTAAAAGTATGATTAACATTTCCTCTGTAAAAATCGCTCCTGAAATTCTCAGGTTCCCAAGAATGAATATATTAACAATTGTGAGTTTCATACCACTGTGCACTATTATTTCAGCAAACACCTTTATAAAATGAGATTCTTAGACAAAATGCAAGAAATGCAACAAGGATGTAGAATTAACACATTTATATTATAAATGAGTGTGACGCCTTTTTGCCCATATTCAAGTTACTACTTTAGGCACTCCTTATTCTAAAGAATTACACCTGAGCTCCATTGTTGAATTCTCAGACTTTATAAACAAAGTGGGTGATCCCAAAAAGTAGAACTAGGATTAATTGCGTTTGGTGTAATTGGTATAAAATGCTCTTAAAAAGAGGCGGCCTATATCAGACAAAACTAATAGAGAAGAAGAAATGGATGCAGGAATTTCATAGCAATTGGAACAGCAATGTATTCATCTATTGATAATGATTATTATATACGTAGCCCGCGCGTACATGCAATATATACTTTACATATATATGTAATATAAATACAAGATGTACATATTTATCTAACTTATACGTATATTTACATGTGTATTATAAATTTTTATTTTTATATAAATTTTTATCTAAACTTACCAAGTGCGTAGTAGTTCACCATGAAGTAGGTGTGGGAAATCATAACCCAAAGTATTGATAAAACTCTCATTCCGTGAAATATGGACAGCGAATCTGGGTTGTCATCATATTGCATTAGTCGTTTAAAATTGGAATAGGCAGAGAAGCACAACATACATTTTACAGAGATACCTAAACAATAAAATAAATGTTATTTCCGTAAAATTATCAATTTGAAAAGTAAAGATATCCGTTTCTAATGGAAGACATTAAATTCATAAATATCATAAAAAAAGACATTTCTAACAATAAAACTTTTATTTTTACTTATAGGATCCAGGTTTATGTAATTAAAATTTATTTAAGAATAAAAAATATTTAAATTATATGTATGCGTTAAAAATAAATCAATTTCAAAATAATAAATAATGTAAAAATGTTGTGAATTTTAATTTTGCGCAAGTTTTTCAGTTAAATTTCATATATTAATTCAGTTAAATTTCATGTAATAATTAAAGATTAATTAATACATGAATTATATAGGAATAGTTAAATGATAAATCGATTTAAATTTGAAAAGACGAAACACTAAAATCAAATCCAGAATCCTTTCAATTCAAATAATTTAGATGTAGTTCAAAGACACAATAAGACAGTGTTGTGTGGGTTATGCATGATTTAACTGGAGGTTTTCACTTGTTTCTATTTTGAAAAGGAATCAGCAAATCTAATGGCTTCAGTAATTCAAAATTTAATCCTTTGTGGACCGAACAGGACTGTCCTAGTTCTTTTTATGCTTATAATTTGTCACTTGTGACAATTTAAGGTACACTCAGGTCAGTTGTCTAGACTCTTGTTTATTGATACTAATCCTGTTTCTTTCAAGGCAGACGACACCAAGCGGACAGCTAAATGGTTACTGCTCTGGCATTCAATTCTGTGGTTTGTGGGCCAGTTTCCCTGTCGGGCTTGGGCGCTTATATTTGTTCGGAATCCTCTGTAAACTGTAAGATTCTTAGTAAATTATGTCTTATATGCCAAATAAAATGACAGTTAAGCGAAAATCCAAACATGGAGATTATATCCTCCTCAGTAGAATGCTTCCCTTCTTTATAAAATCTATATAGAATTACTCTCTTAACAAAGGTAAAATTGGGTAAATTATAATTCCTACTTTTATTCAGATCGGAGAATAATGAAATATTTTCTTAATAACTATACATATATATGATTCATCATATATGTAAAATTTTAGGATAAACATTTATGATTCATAGGCTTTTAAAGCACATTTTCGACAAATATCACAAAGTTTTTGGTACAGTCTACAAATGTTTAATATTTGTGCCTTTTGCTATCAGCTACACATTCAAATAATAATTATTATATTTATATGCTAATTGTAATATTAGTATTAATTAGTTATATTAGTATGTTCATTAGCATGTTTCATCAATGTCCGTCATAAAAGAAATAATTTGCTCACACAATTCTTGCAACGCCGTTTAATTTAAAAAGCACTTACACATTTTATTTCTTATATAATCTCACAAGAAACAATAATAAGGCATGAGATATAATGATTCTGAGGAATATTGACACAGAGAAAGATGCAAAATTAGTATCATGAAATGAAAGCAAAAATACTCTTTACGGCTTTTCCATATATGTGCAAGAATGTACACGGATGGTCTGTAACTAACGAATACTTCGTATTTTGAAATACACAAAGTATCTTCTTGTGTATTGAAGGTATAGTGTGTAATGGCGTCACAAGCTTGTCATTTAGTACAATCTTATATATAAATACATTTACAAAATATTACTATTTATCACTATAGTTAAAATAATCTCAATGGAGTAAAATAAAAAATATCTATGTATCTTTATATAAATAAAAAATATCTAAAAATATCTTTATATCTTTAATCATCAATCTTATAATACTTTTATAAGATTGATGATTAACTTGAAATAAATCAAATAAAATTCTACCCAGTTTTACGCATTTTATATTTAATAATCAGTATCTACTTAATATAAAAGTGATTCTTAAGTTTTTGAACTTCATTCTCATTTAATACTTAAATATATTTGTTTGGCACTATGTTTTATTAATATTAAATTCACTGATTTGTAATATACTATTTATATTATATCACTTACTTTTCTCCTTCATCTTTACTTCAGGTTTAATAATTGTTTTTACGTGATAAAAAATGTCGATCATCGTAGCCATAATAACAAGTGATACTAAAGCACATAGCAAAATGCTATAAAAGAAAACATTTTTTTTATTAACGGTTTTAATAATATTTTACATTAAATATAAAAATTAGAAAAAAACAATAATAACCAAGTTGAGAAGTAGAGAAATTATAGAGCAAAATCATAATTTCTTTAAACTGTATTTATCGAGACTTATAAAATATATAAAGTTGTCACTTTATTCCCTTTGATTTCTAATTTTAAAAACTGAAAATTATCTTTAAATTAAGAATAAAAAAACGAAACGTTTTCTTTATTTGATGACCATAGTGAGTTTTGTGCTTGATAATGATCTAAAAAATAAAGGTATGACTTTTTTAAACAAAAAAAATTAGAATTAGAATTTTAATCAGAATTTTAATCTTAAGCTTCTTGCATAATTGAATTAGAATTTTAATCAGAGATTGATTAATATTTTAAGATTGGATTTTTTTTTAAAAAATATCCAATCTTAAAATATTAATCAATTTCTGATTAAAATTCTAATTCAAAAAATGCAATAAGCTTAAGATTTCACTATCAAATACAAAATTTAACATTAGTCAATTAAAATAAGTTTTGAATTGGTAGAGAAATATTTTGGGAGACATAATGATTAAGTGTACGAATTTGTATACCTAAAGTTATTCATTCAATCTCTCTCTCTCTCTCTCTCTCTCTCTCTCTCTCTCTCTCTCATCTTAACTTTATAAAGAATCTGTCTATCTAGAAATATTTCAGGTAACGTTACCTGAGATTTTATATAAACTGCTTTTTGAGAATGGTTTTCCAAAAATGTACAAAGTCTGTCTTTAATAATCCTAATGTTTGAACATTTATATAAAAAAGCTTGATAGAAAATAAAATATATATGAAGCTAATATATGTATAAAATATGGTTTAAAATGTAAAAACATAAAAAACTATCACTTTTTTCCCTTCCATAAAGATGAAAATAACTTACATAATTGAAATGTCTCCAGAAGAAAAATTCATGCGTTCAATTTTCTCTTCACAGTAAGGCACCACCACATTCAAACTAAATTTCATCAACTTCATTGCTGTAAAAAATAAATTTGAAAATTTAGATTTTTATTTTTAAAACTTTTTATATATACGAGTTTATCATACTATAATTATAATCAGCAGATATAACATAAATTATACACACACATATCTATATATGTTCATACACAACATTCTTTACAATAAAAATTTTTGTTTTTTTATAAATAATATTATTATCATGGACATTTTTAATGAGCATTTTCTCATTTGTATATTTTGTAATAGAAATGTTTTACTGATGTGCAAAAATTAATAACGAAATGGAAAAATTGGCATAACAGCGGAACAAATAAGAAGATCGGACCAAAAGACCAATCAGAAGATCGATTAAGGTCAGGTACGCAAGGGCATACTCAAATTACGCAACATGACGTAAAGGGGGAATGTCGGAGGGGTATAAAGCAGGCTAGCGGTGTACGCTCAGCGTTTCTGTGAAAGCTATTGCACAGCGTATATCAGATTTAAACGACGTAGAGTTGCTTAATCAGTGTGAAATAATAAACAGGCAACCTCGTAGACGACATCTAAATGACCTTACGCGAGGTCAATCATTTGGAAGGTTGAAGTGTGACAAGTGTGGCTGCAGAATTTGGAATCGCTCACAGCATCGTTTCACGAATCTGGAGAGCATTTCAAACTACAGGAGCAGCGGTCCGAATGTTCACCAATGGTTGTCCACGAGCAACCACAGCAGTCGACGACCGGTATATGGTTCTACAGGCAAGAAGGAACAGGCCACAGACGACGGGAGAAAAACTTTTAAGCTACTTTAATGAAATAGATATAGAAAGAAAATAAGTTCCTGTGAAGTTAAATATTTGGAACATGGCTGTATGTCTGATAATTATTAAATGACGTTGATAGAAAATAATGAAAACAAAGTTTTTAGGATTTAAAAGAAAAAAATTAAGTAATTTAAATCAATTTACGGCATAACTTTTTAATCCAGAAAATACAAAAAAATATGTAGTTAAATTTGTATTTTATGAAATTATATTTTTAACAAAAAACGACACAAAATGTCTATAAAATAATACAAAAAGTTTTGAATGATGAATTTTGTTTTAAAAAGCGCTTAATGAAAAAACTTGGGGGAAATGATATCTTCTGATGTAATTATATTATCTGTTGTAAAATATAAGGAATATAAAATGTATTCGTAATTTTTATCATTTTTAGTTTCTTATAACATTTCTTTTTTCGTAGGAAAAAGATTAAACATATTTGATCAGATGAGCAACTTAAAAAAATGCTTAAAAAAGCCTATTTATCTTACTAATCACAATTCACGCCAACCATGCTATATGAAATGTTGTTTTCGTATAGAATTAACTTGTAGATTTTTATCTAAAAGTTTATATTAGGATCCTGATATCATGATCATTCTATGTTATGATCTCATCATAATCAATCTGTCAAGAATCTAACATCAGCTAAGAAATATGCAAAGGTAAGATCTTTCCACAGGATTCATTTCATCAAAGCGATAAAAATAGAAACAAAAAAACATGACACTGAGTAAAGACTGAGTATTTTTTTTAACAATACTTGTTTTACTTCTTTTTATTTAACAATACTTATACTTTTTCATTACAGTATCAATATTGATACAAACTCTTCAGATGTAATTTTAAAAATGCTTTTTTATTTTAAATATTTTTAATCATTACCGTTTTATTTTAATGTAAAATTCCTTATCGCTTTATTTGTTCGTTTTTCCAAGCTTTATGAAGTAATTCGTAATTACATTCTTCATTATTACTTTATCTATCATAAAAATATAATTTTTACTATTACTGGTCATTTTTAACAGTCAATTAAAATAAGTTATGGAATAGAGTATATATCTTGCAAGTAATATATTCCTAAATTAATCATAAAAATGTATTTGTTGTCATTAGAAAAATTTAATGAAAGATATTAGTTTGCCTTTAATTTTATTCGCTTTCTTAAAAAGAATCATGTAATATTCTTGAAAATTTTGAATGAAAATTAAAATTTAATAAATTTTTTTGTAAACTGTTATTAAAAATAAAATTGAATCAACGCATCTTTTTAAGTAAACACTTCTTTTTAAATAAACGCATCTTATATAAATAAACTATTCTTTCAAATATAAATGATGTGTTCATGAAATGTGTTTTATTTACATTTCCTTTTAATTTTATTACTTTTGCAAAATTATTTTCTCAATTATTTTCAAATTAAAATTCTCTTATTGTAATTTTTTTAAAAAAGGAAAATGAATAAAGAAATGTAGAAAAATTTTTTTCAACTTACGAGCAAAATTGAAGCAAATATATATGTATATATATATATATATATATATATATATATATATATATATATATATATATATATATTGGATTTTTTATATTTCAGGAAAGAAAAGAGAAATATAGTTTTTATCATTGAAATTAAAATGAAAAAAGGAGTTAAAATTATAAGCAAAATTTTCAACGTCTGCAGAAATTGGATATTTTTCACGTATGATACAAGATATCCACATTGTTTACTAGTATAAAATATCTCTCATTGCTCATAGCGTAATCTCATCCTCAAATTTTACTGTAGCCACATCAAACCGGCAAACTTTTTCAAATATATCCTGTAAGGGCTTATGTATGTTTTTAATAATTTACATTAATAAATAGATGTAAAATATGTTGTTTAGATACCTTCTGAGGTAAGAGATTCCACTTCCGACCTAGCGCAAGCTGATGGTAAACATAAAGATGATCTTAATTGACCCACATAAAAATATGACGAAATCTTTGATAATTGTTCAAATAACTGCAAAAATAAATATCAATAAATGCTTATATATTCATTTAAAAAATAAAATAAATAAATGGAAATAACTTCTAATACAATGTTAAATATTTTAATAAAAATAATAAATATGACGGTATAAAAACCGTGTGAGAATCTATAATGAATTAATTACATGATGATTTTACAATTAATTACATTAATGATTTTCACACAAAGAATTTATGATCCTAGTTACGAGATGTCTTTGTGTTACAATTGTTTTATTTATTATTTTATATGGGACTTACTTGTTAACAGTTCTATCATAAAATATATTAAAGTAATTGGATAATACAATGGATTAAATTTGCACTTCTATCAGTAGCTAGAGATTTAATACATAATACAATTTTGAATAATAAAACGTCGTGTTTTAAAAAGGGGAGACTCAATAATAGTGCGAAAAAATGTTGTCTAGAGAGTGTCCCTATCTTAGACGTGCGACCAGGAGATGTTCATCATGGGAATTCAAATAGTATTTTAAAGAATTCATAAATTTATTATTACAATTTCTACAATGAGAAGAGTTATGTTTCCATTGATAATTAATTATGCTGATAAATGCTCAAACTCAAGCCAGTTTGTTGTTGAGAAAACGGCGAACAGTGTCTATCACAAAAATGTTTTCCAGCAACTATTAACTGGCAGTGTAATTAAAATAAATGAATACCACAAGGAGAATAATGCATCTTGTACTTGCATGTTGAATAGAGTTGATGAAAAGTTATATTTATCGGATGATGAAACCGGCTATTTTTAAGTGTGTCTGGAATTAGAATCACATGCTTATCAGCTCAGTTTCACACCCTCTTACAGTTATACACAAATAACTAATGCATTGGAAATCTATTTGAAATTAATTCTCAGTCTCTATAATCTAAATTCACCATTTTTGATCTTCAGTTACTGAGAGTACTGATATCTGCTCAAAATAGTAGAACAATGTTTCTAGTGTTATGGACAGATAGAATATCCGTGAATTATTTTATTCTGATGATGTGGACACATAAATTATGTATGTAACAAGTTTTTTATGATCGAGCATAAGCAGACACATAACAATGCTTGTTATTGGTTTTGTATGATATAGAGTAATACTGCAAATTTAGTCGTTTGCGTTTGATATCATTATAAAGTTTAAAATTTTATTGGTCTTAATCAGGATATTATAATTATCGCTATTTTTTACTAACGAAACCAGTTTTTGCAGTTTTATTCAATAACAAATACAAAGTAAAAATTCTGATATTAACAAGTCATCAAAAAACATATTTTAAAGTATACTGAAATTGCCTATAATTTTACATTTAATCATGGATAAATGTAGATCATCATCCTGATTTTGAATGTTAGAATGCATTCAAAATATTATTTTTAGTGCACAAAGCTGAAAAAATGCATTTGATTAGATGCAATTTTCCAAATTTTATTACCTTAAAATTTAAATTAGTTTATTTATCAATGCATAATTATGTTTCTATTTTTAACGAATATTCAAATTGTTAACGATTCGCAAATTAAGTATTTATTTTCTTTACTTTTTCTAATATCTTCTTTATTTCCAGGTAATTGGAATTCTGTTTTTTAATCTTCGAACTCAATTAAATTTAAATGTTTTTTTTCAGTGAAGAACTGTATTAAAATATCAGTATTACAGACATTAATATAACTTTATGTCAAAAAATTATAAAGATAAAAATAATAAAATTATAAAAGTTAAAATGATTTTGAAAAAAAATCAATACATAGTTTATTGAAATTAATATGTTTATACTCATTGTTTTGTTAACATTATACATTACTTGGCCAAAAGCATGTCAATATCCAATGGGACAAATTCGGAGAGTCCTAAAGCATGTATTAATATAATTAGTTTCCCTTTTACGTCGATGGTTGCTTGCATATGACAGGAGAGATTTTCTGGTTGTTTTTTAAGGATGACCTGAGGAATTATCTTCAAAGAGTCCATCATATTTGAAGTGAGTGCCGACAATAAGGATAGTCGATTTGATTTACGCAATCTGGCTACATAATCTGTAATCTGATATCAAAAGTGTTTCATAGAATTTAGATCGGAAGTACAAGAAACCCTGTCCAATTTTTGACCCCCAATGCCATTATGATGTCCTAGATCTCGAAATATGAAGGGAGCAATTATTATTCTTGAAGACAAATGCTCCTTTCCCGAAATATTGCTGTAGAACTAGAGAGCAACATTATCCAGTATGTCAACATGCAATTCAAAGTTCATGTTTTAAACTTCAGAATTAGGATACTTATACCAAACCATTGAAAAACATTCCCATACTATTGTGATGCCACCACCAAACTTAACAATCATCATAATCCGTTTTTAAAAAATATCGGAGGACAACGCCAAACCCAAATTTATTAATCGGGCTGCCATATTGTAACTAATTACTCAAAAAAATTATTTCTCCAAAGAAATTTTGTCACAAGTCTATAGTGTAATGATGGTGAGCTTTCTATTGGTGCAATAGATGCTTCGCATTTTGAGAAGTGATGTTCGACATGTAGGAAATTTCCCAACCCTGGATTCTCGAATTTTTTTTTTTTAACTCTAACAAATGTTTCTTCTCCAATCATGAACTTCGGAACTTCTAAGTGAATTCAACCAACGAGGACTTGCGAATTTTGTCTATTTTTTTTCAGCATTTTTTATTTTTGCTTTCATTAATAATTTTTATCTGTTGTTTCATTTTCTTGCAATTTCATTGTCTATACGTTTACATTTCACAGTTATATCACTTACAATGGATTTTCATTTCTGCAAACTCAAAACTTTACAAATTGATTTCTCCCAAAGGTGACATTTTCCTATAATGACGCGAACCAAGTCAATAAACTACTTTCATTTTGTCATTGTCTCACAAACGCATATAAATATCATCTACCAAACTATTATCAATATTTTTATATCTGCATAATACTTATGCCTATGTAGTTTGAGTTTTAACAAGGATTACAATTCAAATTATGTTTCAATTTTTAGGGTATATCCGAATACTTTTTTCCAGATCATATATTCATCAAGCAGTAATGTCAATAATTTATACCTCATTTAACATATAACAATGACTACGTAAGTATTATAATATTTAATTCAATTTTTATTGATATTTGTTTTTTACCTTGTAGCTTGTACATTGATGAGGATTGCTTAGTTAGAATAATTACTGAGAACAATCATTTGACTTAATTATAGAAGCACAGTTTAAGTATTTGTGTGAATAAAAATTTGTAACAAATCATACAAAGGGTTTTGTATTTTGTATACAACCAATGAATTGATTCTAAGACACATATCCAGGCAGTATCCATGAATCATAACATAGATAATCAAATTATTGCAGAAGTAAGACACATTTTGCACTTTATTTATAAATACAGCAAAACAATGGCTTCTCAGTGGATCCCTTCTCATGCGGGTATTGACGGGAATGAAATAGTTAACTCAAGACCAAGAGGAAAACACTTGTGCCACAGAACATAAAATGATTTTCGATAGAGTCTTTTAAAAAATTAATATTCTTTTAAATATGAAATATGACCACGTGGTACCCCAAATCCAGGACTAATATTCAAGACACTGGGAAAAAGTTTTGTCAAAAATCCCTTAAAGGAACAAATTTCAGACAGAAAACTGACCATGATTGTTTGGCACAATGTAGGAACGTTTATATCTAGTTTATGCCAATTTAATAATTCGGGCACTATGATTGCAGAACGTCTCATATGCTCGAGATATGATAAAGCTTCTCAAAAATGGAATGAGGTAAGCAAATTTTACTGGAATGCCAGAACTTTCATGAGCTTATCTTAAAGACTGCATCCCTAATGTTCTTTTCATTGTAATATTTTTTTAAAATTTTTAAATGTCTATACTTCTGTTCTCTCTCTTTCTTGTTCTGGTTATTTAAATGTTTGTTCTCTTTCTATATTTGTTCTTTCGCATTACTTGAGCAGTTTTGTACACTTGGATTGATTTTTTTCAATAAACAATATGTATAACAACCTATCAAATTTGAAATTATACATAAATATCAATCGTGAAAAACTCATGACAAATATTTTTCAATAGAAAATGCTTTCATATTTACCAACATTTTCAGTTAAATATTTATACAAAAAAAACCCATTTAAGTTATAGATCTGTAACTTTTTCCATTGTCTAAAGTTACAAATTCTTAAATAAACTCCAATACTATCAATTTTTATTTATATAAATAATTGTTTTTTAAAATTATTATTAAAGATCGATATAAATTAAAGATTATTTCATACTAAAAAAGCTACAAAGATTTTGATATATTTAGCTTTAAATCTGATGTCAAAATATTTGTGGCAACCCAACTATGAAAATAATTTTTTGCGTGAAAAATGAATAAGTTATTGTTGCAAACTTATCGATGAGTCCCTTTCGATGCAGTACTTTTATTAAGTGTGGTGCTTTGCGTAATTCTTATGTTGCATAATATTTATGTAAACAGCACCTGCAATACAAAAAAATATAGCACCTAAAAGGCATGGAAGAAAATTATTCAAATCACAATGTTGACATTACTCGCAATGTCAAATAAATAGTCAAACGTAAACAGCTGTACTATGTTCGATGGTAATCATATGTGAGAGTATTAAATAATAGATTTTATTTGTTTATGGTAATTTTATTTAGTTGCAGGGAAAAGCAAGCAGATTTATTTATTCTGCTCAGAGGAAATTATTCATACTAAAGATACAGAACGTAGGTTACAAAGGGAGTTTTAACACTTTCACAGAAATTATACACTAAAAGTGTAGTCAGAAGTTATTTTCCATAACTCTAAAAATCATCATGAACGCAAACAAGAACAACGCAATTTAGTGACTCTGTTGAAAATATTTAAGAAAAAGAAATGTGAAAATGAGAGAAAATTTATCTTTGCAATCAGATTGAGAAGATTACTGTTGAAAAAAATCATTCAAAACACTAAAAATTGGCGATCTCACAATCTACTGCAGTCAACTTCTTATATATATATATCCTGTGAAGACATCACAATATTCCCACATACTGTACGTAGTAAGTATCGAATAATAAATTGACTATCAAGAAGGGTGTGTGATTAATCTGGCTAAAATAATAAGGTCCTGGTGTCAGAAAGAGCTACTTATAGATGATGGAATGACATTAAAAAATTTTTACCACAGAGTCACAAGTTTGGTTTAGCAGCCAATTTAATCATATGATTCTCGCATGTGCTGAGGTTATAATTAGATATCAATATTGAAAGACATACCTCATGATATCGTGCAAAGATAACCGTGTATTATTAACTATTAGTGGCATTTTGTTAATCTTACGATGCGTATCACTTTATAAATATATATTTAGAAATGTCATACGTTTTCAAAATATAAATATTTTAAAATTGGTGTGTAATGTAAGCCATTTTGTAAGCCACTGATATATATATATATATATATATATATATATATATATATATATATATATATATATATATATATATATATATATATATATATATATATATATATATATATATATATATATAAGATTATATTACACAACACACAAAATATCCCTAAATCAACAAGTGGAGCAACAACATGACAGAAGACGACTAAATTGAACATTGAAAATTTGTTCTTATCTCATTAGTTATAACAATTTATCTTGGCATTTTTGGTTGTTTGAGTCCTCACAGATTTATTTAAATTTGGCGAATGGTTATTTACGAATATCACATTTACATTTATTACATTACATTTTTTACTCATACATTCGCAGATATGCTTTTTTTTCTGCCGCCTAGTGTATATATTATTTTATGATTACTACCATTTATATTATTGATATGTTTCAGAAAACCTTATACTTCCTAATTCAGCATCATTTAGTTTATTGTCTGAAAAATAATAAAGATCGCAAAGTTCACTACCTTAATTATAAATACACTTAATTAACAAACCGCGTTATGTAAAGTTAGCGACAATTTATGCATTAAACTTTTGTCTCTATGTGAGACTCTCAGCCACAAACTAACAAAATGCAATTTTTTCAGCAAAAATTCCATAATATAAATGTAAATTGTTTTTTTTTTTCCTTATATTACACTCATTAATCATTTTCAATGATGTTTATCCTTAATCATCATTTAGAATAGTTATTTAAGCACTCTAAAACTCCCTTTTATCATTGATAAAACTGCTTATCTAAGAATAAGGATATTTAATCAATATATATTATTACATTGATTAATTATAAAAGTTATCAAACTATACATCGACTACTGGCTTATTAAATAAACTATAAAGTGAACACACATAAATTTTATTTATCAAAAAGCTTTTCAAAAATTTGCTTTCAGTGGGAATTGCTTTTTTATACATTTGAAAGTTTAAATATCAGAAAACATATTCAAGACGAAACTGATTGTTTTTACCCTCTTTCTATGTATCGATAGTTTTCCCATACTTTTAATATTTTTTTCTAAAAAGAAGCTTCATTTATTTGATAAATATATTGAAGCATTAAAATATTTACCTCACCAATAATAATTGCTTGGTTTATATTATTCTGTTAGGCTTATTAAAGAAATACGTTTATAATAAGCTGATAAATTTGAGATCTTGATGGTGATGATGAATCAGCATAATCTCAAAAATATATTAATGACAAAGACAAGATGTAGTGAAGGTATAAGGAATTAAAGATATTAATGAATTTATGTTCTTAAAAATAGTTCAGTATAATCAATCTTTAATTTCAAGTATTTATATTTCTCTGTTTATTTAAAATATGTAGAATAAAAGTCATATTTTTAGTTAATAAACTTTTCCATTATTCAAACATTAAATTTTGTTGCATCCCTTAAATCTGAATATGAAATAAGCTATTTTTAAACACAATGAGATAACAGCTTTAATCATTTATTCTCTCAATAAATAAAAAAAAATATTCCAATTCTGTATTTTCTGGGTTATGATTCAAAACACACTTACAGACCCAGGCTCCATGTCTCTGATAACATCTGAGATCTCTTTTTCTACTGGTTGCAGTATTTCTTTTTCAGGAAGTGGTAAATAAACATCAAGCAAGCAATATTTACTGCCAAATTTAGGTGTCTTTAAGTTAATGCAAGTATCGAAATCTCCTAATGCGCTCATTGTTCCACCGAAGATACCTGCAGGTACTACTCCAGATGCATCGATCACTGCAAAATAAAATTATCAATATTAATGTGTTATTGGTTTGCAAAATTTAAAGAAAAGTTATTTATTTATATTTCAAAATTTAATACAGATTAATACAAAAATCTGCATATTTTAACTACAGTAGTCTAAAAATTCAGGTACAATGTCTCTTTTGTTTCTAACTTAAAAATGATTAAACTTAGAAACAAGGAATTATAAGAAAGTTGGCGTGAAATAGTTTTAATTAAATGCAACACAGATATTTACATATTTCAGTCAAAACATAATTTATAGCAAATACATTAAAATGCACTATTTTTCCTGAGGACTAACTTTTCATAGAAAATACTGCATTGCAATTTTCTGAGGAAAATTGTAGTGGAATCATTGCAAAATGTGGATTCTAATAAGATTTTGTTTGTTACTCAACAGTCATTCTTCGCACACAAGAGCTGATTAGACTGTGATCTACAGTACAAAGTTGATTTGGAACCTTTACAAACAGCTATTCCAATGTGAAATTCGAACCAACTAATTGTTGGACTGAAGATCATAGTGTTAACCTTTCAGTTGTTTGCTGGAGAATTCTAATAAAATATATATCCAAATCGGATTTTAATATACTACTTTAATACATTTAATTTTTATGTTTCCTTTTAAGTTTTAAGTTGTTAAACACAAAAAAGGCGAGCAAAAGGAGTAATTTATTCATTAGCTCATACAACTACTTTAAACAAGGTGTGAAACAGCTGCTATCTCCAAAGATAGCTCACAAAATGTTCTATCGGATTTAGTTCTTAAAGTTGGGAGCTGGTTCTATCCTCATTCTAAACATGATCCTCAAACTCATCTTCAATGAATGCAGCTTTATGGGGTCAAGCATTGTCATCCAACAAAATGAAATTAATACCCACAGAGATAGCATAAGTGAACAAATAATAAACAGTCCCAAACAAACTCAATCAAATTTATATCTGGCGATTGAATCAGCATTTATATTAGTTCCAAACCATGATTTTCAAGACAATCTTTAACAAATACAACTCAACAAGTTCACGCATTGTCATTCATCAAAGTGAAGTTCTTATCAATAGTAACGGTATAGGTGCAAACATACAACTTAAAAACCTCTTCATATCTCACGTCTGTAAAAGTTCCTCCATGAAACATAAACAAAAGGTAATATGGTGACCAAGAAAACCCCTGCACAAACCATGATTTCATCATACGTGAGGTAGCTTCTTTAAATAACTTTGAATTATTTCTATTTAAAGTCAAGTTCTCCCTCCAGATCCCATATTCTGTGAACTGTTCTTTAGTATAAACTTGAAGTTGTCAGCGAAGAATAGATAGAGACTATTGCTATACACTCCTGAAACCATGTTCTCTTATCTAACACAAACTTCTCCTGTTATGAATTCAAAGTGATGCTCTCATTTGATACACACAGATCTGTATCGTGGGAACAACTTCGTAGAGTAATGATAGATTCACGCTTCTAATGGAAAAAATTATCTGCATTATGCTGAAATACCTTAATGTTTTTCTCTCTCTCCAAATCGAAAAAGAAAGAAAAAATAGTCTTCCGCAGTTGTGACCTAGAAAAAGTCTGTATATACAGAATCATCAGATTGAAACTGGTCCGACACTAGTGAACAATAAAAAAACATATTGAAATATCTAACATTACCAACTCGTGACAAGCCATCTATTCAAATGGCCACCATTAATTTCAAACATTGCTGGCATCTTCATATATTTTGTTTATGTAATTACGCTCCCTAAGTAAGAAACAACCAACCACTACATCCCTGCAATTTGACTTACGAAAACCTCAATATTCTTGTTAAACTACTCATTATGATATCTAGATATACATTTTTCAGAAATAAAATTAATGATTCATTTTCGCACGAATTTTCTTAAATCAAAACTATCACATAAGATACGCATTGTATTTTTATTGACATTTTTTGATAATAAACTTTGCAAAACATATTGCATCTTAACTTTTTCAAAGTACTTAGAATTGTTATTTATATTTTTATTTTTTGCTTATGTATGATATTACCACCCATAAGAAATCTTAAAATACTCACATAATTTTAACTTAAATATGTACTAATTTAAATATAATTAGTAATGTAAACGAAGTACTAAAATTAATTTAAAACATTATAATTCCTATTGGGGCTGGTAAAATATCTAAGCAAAATTGGAAATAATAACTATTTGGTACTAAATCATGAAAAAATTACATAAATATCATAGCAATCTTAGATTTTATTAATAATTATGCGCTGCTGGGCCTTCACTTTAAACGTATTTTAAATGAATATATATACAATGCTGGCCACTTAAATTTAAACACCAAGAAAGACAAGAGATATCACAACAAAATTTAATTTGTAGATAACAAGTTGACCAAGTATCAATTGATTAAAATTATAGATTTCTGTGAAGTATAGTTCCTGTCAAAACCAGTAGCCAGGGTAGCCGCCATTTCAGGACATAACCGCTGCCAACCCTCATTCAAAGAGACTTTGGATGTGTTCTTAGAGTACAGCAGACCAAGCAGCTTCCACATGTCGACAAAGTAGATCTGGTGTGGCAGATGGGGATGTAATCTGGGTCAATCATTGCGCGACCGTGGACCACATGTTTTCTCTCGGCAAAAGATAGAGAACGAGCCTGTCAGGAAAGATATTCAATCTGGCGATTGATGAAGCGTATCAAGATTGGTCGTGCATTATCCAGTTGAAATATGGCTGTAGGAAAGCCCTGAAAGTAAGGGAGGATAACTGGCCCCAACATCTCCAAGATGTAACACAGGCTGTTTAAATATCCAATATTTCCCCATACCATGATACCCGGTGCAGGACCTGTGTGGTGATACATAACGCCACTGTTCATTATCCTCTCTACACGGTGTTTCCAGACTTGAATGCGACTATCGTAGTGTTGCAGACAGAAGCGCGACTCGTCAGTAAGGACATCTTCATTCCCTTCTGCCGTCCACATCCTTCTTTCAACGCCCATTGGAGGCGGAGACGTCTGTGATTCTGCATCAAAGGAAGCGCAAACAATATACTTCTTGTGAACTGACCACTCTACTGTAGCAGGGCGTCGAATGATATTCGCAAACACTGGTGATGCGTTATAGTCTGAATGCGCCGTGCTATGGCACAGCCATGTGGCTGAGCGATCCGTCATTGGCATCCTCAGAATTTGCCGGTCATCAAATGAAGTGGTGCACTGAGATGGACGTGATCAAACACGTTGGTCCGTTCTATCCTCCGGCATCCAGTGATCACATATCCTGTTTACAGTTGTTTGGTTTCGTCTAACATGATTACCGATTTCGATGAAAGATAATCTACAATCTCTGTAGGGGCCACTATATCCTTTTTCTGCTACAATTCTTACTTGATCAAAAAATGATCACTGTTTTCTAGGAGCATAATTGATTTTTTTATTTTGAAAAACTACAAGAAAAACACAATTGCCGAACGAAATCTCCAAGCCTTAAATAGCTCATTGAAGTGGCTCCTCCACATGCGCCCTTGATGTGCGTCTGAGCTGAAATTCTAATCATTTGCATATCTTACCTCCGCTAATACATGCTGAAATTTCCTGTTATTTGCATACTTTCTTCAGGATGTTATATTTACGGTGGCCAGTAGTGTGTGTGTATGTGTGTGTATATTATATTATATATATGGGCTAGTATTTACTGTTATCTCCTCAAAATCATTATCCATAAATTTAATTACAGAAATATAAGTTTTTACTTACTCGCAAAAGCCCAATATTTCATCTGAGATATTCCTCTGAAAAATTCTATCAAAGATATTGTGCAGTTGGCCGAAATATTTGCATTTGAAAATATTTCAGTTAGTGAAGGCGAAAAGGTTGGAAGTACTTTATCAATTATCTCTTTAAATGCTGCTTCAGTTATTTTCCATCTGGTTATAAAATCATTATCATTTAGTCTTGAATGAGAAGAAGGTTCCGGAAACAAAGTTTGCCCTTTTGTCAGTTGAAAAAGTAGAAGTAATGTTACGATCTTCATCTTATATTTGAAAGTTTAATTTTTTTTAAGACCCTTGACTATCTTCCATCAATTAAGACTGTACTATCTATAGGAACAGGACGAAAAAAGAAAGAAAGATTAATAAATTAAACAACAAATATTTACTAAAATAATTAAAAATTGATGTTCGTTTAGTTAGAGATAGATGGATAATTATATACTAAAATATTATAACAATGCTATGAGGGTATAACTGAACTGTTTTTCTTAATTAGGTAAAAGAGTACGACACATGATATCAAAATACTTATTTAGGTAAATAACAAAATATAAAATACATGTTTGTGTTGTGGATACTTCTAATATTGTAATTCTAAGTGTGTATACTTTGGGAAAATAACTGTGACTTCTTACGTTAAACAGCTCTTAGTCCATATCCACAAAATAGCAATAACCTTAAAAATAAAATATGCATTAATATAGGATAATTTTATACGAGTGTTAGTATTCAATAAATCAACGGTGAAAAACTGCACTGAAATGTATTTTTGAAAATTATAGACTTGAAAATTTTGAAAAGTGTTCATTTATGCGATTCAATTAATAAGCTATTTAAATCAGTTAGGAAAGCAGAATCTTATCATAATAACTGCAAATAAAAATTAAAAAATCTTTAAAAGTATTATTCATTCTATTAATATACTTAAAAAATATCACAAAAATGTTATTAAATTATTGTTATGTTTTTTTTTCCCTGCGGTTGCATATTCAAATTATTTTAACACATTCTTATTACGATTGACAAAGATATCCAATCACTTAAGACAAAATTATAAATTTACAACAATTAAAAACATTTCAATATGTCTTATATCTAAAGTGTAATTTTCATATGCTTTAAATGCTTTTTTGATGAACTTTTGAAAATAAGTTTAAACTTTTAGAGTACATTAAGATATCGTAATTGTATAAAAAAATAAATAAGTTTCTTCTAATATTAAGGGAATTTTTATTATTGATTTAAGAATTTGTCAATTGAATAACTGATTTAAACAATTAAAAATTTCTATAAATGCTTTTAAAAAATCATCATTTTTTACTGTCTATCCTTTATTTGTACATTAGAGTTGCTCTATCAAGATGTATATCAGATGTTTCCACGGATATTTTACTGAAGGTTTGTATACTCAAGTCCAATTTACTTAAATTTTTATTACCATGTAGCCCAACATTAAAAATATCCAGATGAGACAAAGAATCTAGATTTTTGAGTTGACTAAATTTAAATGGCGAAAATCTTTAAAACACGAATTTCGTCATCTTTTTTCGATATATTATGAATTGATCTTCCTCGTGATCTTTTGGATGACCTAATGATACCTTGAGGAAGTAACGTGTCAAACTCTGTTTTTAATATTTTAAGCTTGTCCGCAGACTGTCTTCTTACATATTAATAAACAGAAAATCCTGTAGTTTAAATTCATTGGTATATATCATGTTTTTGAACAGAAAATGAATTGTGCTGTTGAAGAGCTCATAACATTCGAGCACATTGGATGAAATTGAGTATCAGGTGCAGTAATCACTAGTTTTTATCCGATAATAGTTATTAATCTGATAAAAAAATTCAGAAGCTGCAAATCCTAGAAATCATTTAAGATTTGATGTTTTTGAAATATATAACATTATATTTTTTTCAAGAGATCCGGTCCAAGAATAGAACGGTTGGCATCTGCAAATGTAATTAATAATAAATATTAAAAGGAATTTTCCTCAAAGTCTGAGAACCAGAATAAGAAATTTCGTGCTAAAGGCAGATTTAACATTACAAAGTAAACAAGACAATTCTCTCCATTTTCACGTTGCCATTGAATGAAAAAGAATAAGTATGCAAATTAATATATGACGTGGTTAAGACACCAATCAGTCGAGAATAGGGATATCATTCGTTGCAAAAACAGATCCACCGTGCACATTCATCAATCGTAACTTGCACAGAAACGAAGAGAAATGGACATGTAAGAGCTCATTTGATGTTGTTTGTTTTACGACTTCAAGGTAGGCTTATCATCTGCTGCATCAAATCACTGAATATGCCAAACGTTTGGGGACAATGAAGTAAATGAACATATGATAAGGCATTGGTTTCACAAATTCAAGTCGATTGATTTATTCCTCTGCTTGCAGTGGCCTTGAATAATGAGGACCGACATGTGGCCATTGAGGACAACAGTAGTCAAACGTGTGGTGAATTTACCAGACAATTTAACGTTTCAGTGAAATGGTTAGAATTTATTTGCATCTCTTAGGTAAGATGTGCAGGCTGAGCAAGCGGTAGGCTTCAAGGTAGGCTTATTATCTGCTGCATCAAATCACTGAATATGCCACGCTATTGGAAATATACATAAACAACAACGATTGACAGCCTGAATATCGCTGCTTTCTCGCCCCCATAGTGCATCCATATTCAATCGAATGCTGGCCAGTGATGAAAACTGCATCCTGTTTCACAAGTGCAAGTGTTCCAAGCATTAGTTGTCATCCCTGGATGCTGTTCTGTACAGCGCAAGAACATCTATGCACTCATGCAAGATTATGATTTGTATGATGGACTAGTCGTCAGTGAATCTCTATGATCTGCTCCCAACGGACCAAACGAATACTGAAGATCTGTATTCGCAGCAATTGGAAAATGAGCAGCAGGCATTTCTACAGAAAGATCCAGCACTGGTTAATTGCAAGGATGTACTGTTCTTAGCCAATAATGCAAGGCCGCAAGTCACGCAGATGTACAGGAATGCATGCATCGACTTGATTGGAAGATTTTGTGCCATAATTTTAACTCGCCTGATTTTTCACCATCAGATTACCACCTCTTTCCTCCCTTGGACAATCGTCTTCATGAAAAATCCTTCATCAATGAAGCAGGTTTGCACCGAGCACTCCCAGACTTCTTTGGGTCCAAAACCACCTAATTTTACAGCAAAAGAATTGCGAGACACGTTGGCAGAAGGTAATAAATGACGATTGTGAATATTTCAAGGACTAACAATGGGTTACGCTTTTTGTAAGTCATGTTTTTTGGAAAATTATAAATGCCTAGAAGTTTCTTTTTTATTTTGTACCATTAACTTCATATAATCGGAAAGTACTCTTGACACTTCTGCTTAAAGTTATTTCAATGAAAAAATGAAGACACAAGCAATTTTGTGAGTCAAATACTTCAAACCAATTCTACGATTAATGGTTAATTGAATGAGCCTGGCGTCACTCCCAAAGGCACACAATTTACTCTTGCAAAGTTGATTTGAAAACACTTAGTTGAGTGTTCTGTCATCACCAAAATATTTAAATGAAAATTGTCTGGGGTTATAGCTGAGTGGATAGTACTTCATCAGAATCATTAAAGGGTTTACGATTTCTAATTCTGATGTGGATGTTTGGAGTGGTCCGAAATCCACACTTCTACTTAAAGACATAGGTCATTGATAAATACTTCGCGAGAGTAAAAAGTGACAGTAGAATGATAAATAAAATCTGGTGAAAACGGTTGAGATAACGAATATAATAGGAAAAAATATAAACTGGTATAGATGTACTGTTATATTTTTTTCATATTATAAAAGTAAATTATATACTGCAGAAAAATAATTTTTCCGAGATTATTGAATTGATTTAACTCTTAATGATTTCTCATTAACACAGAATCTATTATTGCTGTTGTTCTCGTGTGGCAGCTAGGCTGGAAAATTGGGGTGCTCTGCTCCACTTTTCCAACTGAATCGTATTTGGTGTGTAGTCCGACTTCTTCAGTACACACACATGCCATAGGGACCTGTTTATAGGGTAGGCAACCATTCACACCTCACTCACACAAGGAAATAAAGTATAACAGGAAATAGGGAAGAAAATTTCATATGCAAATCAATATTCATGACATTCAAAACAAGAAAAGGATTATAAGTTCAAAAATCATGATTCCACATATGTTTTTTTTTACTGTCTCAAAAGAGGAATTCAGTTACACAACTTTTATTTAGAAAGAAGACGATATTAAATAGTTACGATAACGTGGTTTTATGCAATCTAACGCTCTCCCTACCATCAGGAGATTTTAATCTACGTATGAGCAATGTAGTGGTTTTAAGAGAAGTAGTCTATTATTTTAAATCTGTAAAATATTGTCGAAACAACAAATGACAAAATCCAAACAAGATGAGCTCAACCAAAGAAAAATAATGATCAATGTCTCTCTTTATCAGTTCGTTAAGATAGAAATAATCGGAAATTGGAGCATTCAGGATAATGTCTATGCAAAATGATGAATGGTGTGTATTCTATTGACCTCGAGAGACGTGTAAATTGCACTGACCAGCGGTAAGGGGTGTGCTGAATATCGAGCTAGAAAGAATGGCTTCACTTTCTGCTTTATGAAGCATCCCGATCAAATTTAAGATGTAGAGAGAATTTACATGGTGAGAAAGGTAATCTCTCTCTTCTAATACCGCATTTGTTCAGAAGAGTCACGCTAAAAGCGAAATATGTTAATAGATGGGAAGAAATCATCATAAGTGGGTGTACACCTACATATCAATAGGAATGCTCATTTGATGGCTCAATGCTATGCCAATTAGGTATCGAAACTTTACCTCATTGATTACCCTTATTTCTAATGCATAATAATTGCGAAACTCATATAATACATTTTTAAAGAGGATATGTTTGAAAGTAAAGTATATACACACACAAATATATTGTATATTGTACAAATATGCTTAGAGTCTTCTAAACCACCATATCGGATAGAACATTTCTTTAACTCATTTTATAAGGAGATACTGTAAGATCAAATCATATTTTTACTCTCAGTGACTCGATTTCTTCAACAATGAAACAGTATTTTATAATCTTCTTAACTATAACTTCATAACAGTCATAAAAAATTATGCGGAAATTTTAGTTGCTTAATAAAATCAATTTAATATCATATATCTAGCATCAAACAAAATTTTTGTCTTTGCATGTTTCCTAAAGCTTACTTTTTCTTTTCAACAAATTAAAATTATCATGTAAGTTTTTGCCTCTTTTTTATATTGCTTTTTTATTATACATATATTTTAAGATTTTTTACTTTAAAAATTTCTCACCAATTCGTTCCTATTATAATATTTACTTGTGCTCACTTCTCTCATTCCTGCGATAGTGAAAATGAAGTTTTTATTCCAAAACACTAAGCATAATCCTAATTTAGTGGTGGATCGAAATTGTATCTTTGAATAAATTTCTGAGCAGTTGGTTTTTAAGTGAGGATTTTTATTTATTCATTTTAGAAACCTTAGCTAGTAAATTTAAATGAAGCATTTTATAGATTTTATAAAAAAATTTAATTTACACAAATCACTTAATTTATTTGCCTGCCAACTTGTCTAATGGTCAGCGCGCCTGACTATGGATAGGGCGGTCTTGGGTTCGAATCCCGATGCAGGCATGGATGTACTTTCTCTATCTATCATGTCTTTTTTTTTTTCTTTCCTTAGCGGAATGGTTGCCTATCCTATAAACGGGTCCCTATGGCATGTGTGTGTACTGAAGAAGTCGGTCTCCACACCAAATACGGTTCAGTTGGAAAAGTGAAGCAGCGCACCCCAATTTGCCTGCCTAGTTGGCACACAAGAGAACAACAACTTATTTTATTTTAATTATTTATTTTCTAATAAGATAAAGTCAAATGTTTTTTTTGCTTTGTTGTAAAAAAATATAGTTTATTTTAGCCAACAACTGATATCACTTAATAAGTTTGATTTTATGATTGGTAATATTATTAGCATATGACAGTAAACACTTGTAATGTTTTTAAATATTTTATAAAACTTGCATGTAAAAATACGAACCTCTAAATTTTGCGAAAGCAATAATAGTAAAGGATAAAACCACACATTACCGAAATCATAAAAAACAACTGATATCACTTAATAAGTTTGATTTTATGATTGGTAATATTATTAGCATATGACAGTAAACACTTGTAATGTTTTTAAATATTTTATAAAACTTGCATGTAAAAATACGAACCTCTAAATTTTGCAAAAGCAATAATAGTAAAGGATAAAACCACACATTACCGAAATCATAAAAAATAAGAATTTTCAAGTTACAGTAAGAAAAAAATAGGTTTCATATTTGTTTCTTTGATTTTATTTTTTTCATATTATTTAATCGATTCTGATTTGGTTATTATTTTACACATTCTTATACCGAGCAAAGGCTAACGAAACCTGTAACTACATTTTAAAGCAGATTCCGAGGCATTAGGTTCACGTTTATTCACGTTGGATTTCAACCTACGAATCATTAAAATGAAGACCAAAATCAAATCACTAGCTATATTATTAATTCTATAAGAAGCTATGGTTTATAATTGCTAAGGGTTTCGGTTACACTGTAAATTTACTGAAATCTAAATACTAAATAATTTATGATAATAGAAATTAAATAACCATCTATATCTTCTTTATAAAATGTTAACTGATTTTGATTGTATGCTATTCTGCTTTGAAGGAAAATGTCTGCTCTTTTTGTGACTGAATGAAGTTTAACATTTTGATGAAATCAGTAACAACTGTATGAATAAGATTTCACGATTACATAAAATCTTTCATGAATGAAATTGTTATTATTATTATTAT
Source organism: Latrodectus elegans (assembly GCA_030067965.1). Taxonomy (NCBI): domain Eukaryota; kingdom Metazoa; phylum Arthropoda; class Arachnida; order Araneae; family Theridiidae; genus Latrodectus; species Latrodectus elegans. The sequence continues at coordinate 37,180,270 of CM057813.1, forward strand.
TATTCATTACAAAAGATTTCAAGACAACCAGTTTGGTAGATATTCATTCATCGACACTCAGAAAATGAACATAATTTAAACGACAGCACACAGAGTGGCCACTATTGTGATTGTAACACTCAACTCCATGCCATCAATGTTAGATATTTTGTTTCGGTAAAAGTGATGATGTTTACGAAACTCCAAATGAAACATTTAGCTTAGTTTTATCACGTGATCTGGATGATCAGTAAATTTGTGTAACCTTGCCCCAGTCCATCCTTGTCTGAAATGTTCCTTCAAAGAGCTACAATCGATGATACCCCAATGTGTGAAAAGGTTATTATTTTCATCAATAATTGATCGCGTAAAACATAATAGGGAATAAAACGTGATAGAAATTGTCAAAGATAAACATAACATAAATCTAATTGTGGACAAAACAAATAAAAGGAATGTATGCATGATTTAATTCCACATAGCGGCGATAAAAAAAAATTTATTCAAACTGGAAAAGGAAAATTTCATACAGTTGGTATTCACACAAAATAATTAAATTCCAAATAAACCGTCTACAAAAACGTTCATATTACAAAAAAAAATATATTGGCAGTAAAACAACATAGGTTTGTAAATATATTTTAATTATCTTATGAGTAATTAAACATAAAATTTTTCTGACCTTTTATGGACGTATTTTATTAAAAGATATTATTTGTTTAATAAATCAGAATTAAGTCTCCTTTTCAGCAATATCAGTAGAGATACATCATAATAACAATTCAAAATTTTTATTAAGTAAAGGTTGCTTAGTTTCTTTTTAAGTAAAGTAACTTATAAAGGTTACAGGTAACTGAAATTAAGTAACCCCTTTTCACAAATTAACTGAGTGGGGACATACTCAGTAGCTGTCAATTCCTTTCACTTTCGAAGTCCTGAAAGACGAAGTTGAATATATGATTCATGAAATAGAGCAATAAAATAGGTTTTTAGCACGAAATCGCATGTAATTCGTATTAATTTCTTTTTACATAATTGATGTTATTTTCCTTATATCACCTGTGTTTTTTCTTATAATTCAATGATATTGTTTCACGTGTGAAGAAATAAATCATGCAGCTGTTAATTTCATTTTTAACTGACTAATCTATTCAAAAATACATTTCAAGACGTGTAGAAAATGTTTTTTTAAAAAAATGGGATTTTTCTCATGTTAAATATTTATACCTATAGCAATTAGTTGGGTCAAAAAATAAAATCATCTGTAATTGCAAAATTCATTCTTGTCTTCTGTCTTTTTTTTTTTTTTTCTTGAAATCTGACTTAATAAGAAAGAATTTTGTTCAAATTGACAATTCAAATTTTGAAAGAGACATACTCATGGAGGCATTATAGTCTGAGCATTAGAAATAAAATCTCGTTTTTCCAACCACATATTGATCTATGCATTATACTGAAAGGGATTAACTTAAAAAAAAACATAAAGGCATCACCTACAAAATGCAAAAGTTATCTAACATTGAAAATAACAAAATTTTACTACCATCAATATACGAATACTATAGAACAACAAGTAGAACAATCACCTGGAAGAACAAGTTAAAATTCACATTGTTTCTAACAAGCGAATTTGCTTACATTCAGAGAAATGTCAGCATAAGTTTTTGCAGCAGACAGTAATTTTTTTTCACATCATTAGTTAATATAAAGAGGAATCTCAGGTTGTGTTGGGAATGATATCTCACTTCAACCTTAACTGTTTCATTTTATGTAAATAAAAAGGATAGTATTCTACTTGTTGTCTAAAAATATATACATATATATATTTACACTTCCACGGACTAAGTATATTTGATGGTACAAATTATACGTTTAATTTATTTCAATACTATAATTACACTAAATCAATATTTTCAAGAATGGTTTAATGAACTTATCGTAAATATATAGCATTTTGAGTGGCTGGATTTTTTTAATTAAACTAAATATTTTTGAATTGTTGAATTTGTATTTTTAAACTGTAAATGGTCCTTACCTCTAATAAGAGTTTCTAACCCTATTCGATTACGTGTATGCAATAGGAGAATTGTCATTCCGGAACAATTGATGTACTCACTTGTGTTTATATCTTTTAAATCAGATACAAACAATAATATCATAAACTTTTGGTGCTTAGTTTAATCTTATCATACACTATTGTAATTTTTTAAAACATTTTAAATTAATCACATATGTGTATCATTATAAAAGTTTCTTACTAGCTTTTTCATTCAAATATTTGAATAAAAGCAACATCTTTCTCAAATAAGAATTGTGTGTTTAATTGAATGAAAGAATATATTCGTCCATTAGTAATTCAACTGTTGAAACATTGTTTTCATTAGGAATGCTTATAGGTTTTAATTGCATGGTTATCTTGTTCTTCAGGTCTTATATACTTTGCTTTCTTCTAAGAGATTTTTTGAACTTTCAGAAATTACGTGTCTGGTATGATGAGTAACCTTCTAAAGAAGCGCATTAGGTTAGATCATGAAAAAAGTTATTAACAAAATACAATATATGACCTTAATCGTTAAGAACCATTATCATAAATATTATATTTACTTATTTTTACTAGAAATGAATTTGGGGAATGAAGAGTTATACTCAGTGAAACTTAAATATATTCCTCAATTATTAATAATCTTTCGAAACAAACTGAATAAAGTGATGTTGTTCTGAATTTTCTTTATTATTAATTTGCCTTTAATTAACTTTATGGCTATTAATTGCGTATTTTATTGTGTAATGGATTACTTAAAAATCTAAACATGCTAGACTGTTCTTTAAATCTTTCCAGTTGGACATGTCATAGAAAGTGGATAGTATTCAAGTGTCACAAACAAGGAATCAAGTTTATATATATATATATATATATATATATATATATATATATATATATATATATATATATATATATATATGTATATATATATATATATATATATATATATATATATAATTATTTATATATATATATATATACTTATTTATATATATATATACTCATTTACTCAGCAACTTTTTAAATCAATACTTCTCAACGACAGTTTTTTTGTGGTTATTTTCATTCTTACAAACTTTTTAACATTCTAATTGCTCGATCGAGTTGCAAGTAATTAAGTAGAATTGCCAACTGAGAGCATACATTTAATAATAATACAAATCCTAGGACCATTTCAAACAGTAATTTTAATTAAAAAGGAGAATTACATATTATTAGTAATATTGTTTTTCTACTTTATTTATAAATATAACATAAGCAACATGATTCACCCATTCTCTCACTCTTATCGTGTTAAAAATCCTTGTCCTGTTAATAAATAATAAATCTCTCTTCAAATTTGTATAAACATATATATATATTGCAGCTGTCTCAATATATTTTTCTTTAATTATTATCTTTATTTAATATGATGTGCTCAGTAACCTATCTTTCATTTGGTTGTTTTAATATCAAATTATGTATTCTGTTAAATTTAATCAAGAAAAAATTTTAAAAACAAAAAAAAAAAAAAAAACTCTTTATGACATTTAATATGTGCCCCACATTTAAATTTTAATTGATAAAATTCAATAAAATTCAGTGAGTTTTCTTTTTAAATTTACTGTTTTTACAATGAGAAGATATAAAATAAATTATATTTTCATAAAATAAGTTACTATAATAGAAACACTCTGCAATTAAAAGTTTTTATTAAAAGAATTCAAATAAATTTTAAAAATATGTACATTAACTAAAGCAGAAATAAAATTTCAATATTTTCTTCAAGATATTTATATCCTTTTACTCTTTTGTACAGACAAAAATATTTTGTCTCAGCATTTCGCTATCAAAATCGGTTATTATGAGTAGTTATTTAACCGTGACTACATGGACACTCTCAGGAATTGAGGATTCAGATATCTAAAAACTAAATATAAATTGCATTCATACTAATATTTTAACATGAAAATATCTGTTATTAAATTGCAAGCTTAAAAATTATTTTTAGTTTCAGTTAAAGTATAATTAAAAATTACCTAATCGCTGCAAAAAAGAGCCCAATACACATCTGCTCACACAAAATATTCACACAATACAGATAAAAACGCTTAATAAGATTACAAAGAGAATATTCATTTTGAGAAAGTAAATATTAATTTATAAAAAGACAATAAAATAAAAAAATTGAATGCATTCGATGAGTATGAAAAACTAAAGTACAGCAGGGTATTATTCTGTCACTAAAATTCTTTTTCTCCAGTAAATAAATATTTGCAGCAATTTTAATTATTGATAAGTTTAAAAATATCTCAATTGACAATTTTGATATATTATATAAATTCTTTGTGATATGGTACATTTCATTTTTAACACGATTTTCTGTTTTTTGAAATTATTTCAGAAGTATTATTCTGAAATTCTCGGCTGCATCGATCATAGTAATTTAATAAAATAAACTACATTAATTTATTTGTACCAGTTGGCAGTAAAAAATAGCTTGCTTATGATATAAAAAATATATTTTGAATGTTTAACAGTTTAATAAAAAAAAGTATTATTAAAATAATTAATTGCATGATTTAAATTTGGTAAATAATAAATTCCTTCTTACAAAAAGAAATAGCTCCAAACGTGCTATTTAATATATACCTGAGACTTACCGTGGAATATTTTACAAATAGCGACAAAGATGGAATTCAAAGTATATAAAATTTTGGAACATTGAACTATGACTTCAAATTTTCATTGATAGAAGTTTGACAATGTCAAAACAAATTTGGAGCATCTTATTTTGATTGCAAAAATCTATTTTTAATATTTACCAATGATTTTGATGTTTTTTAAATATCATTCCATGAATTAAATTAGTCAAATTTTAACTGGGTTTCTCATACGAAGTCTATGAAAATTTGAACTAAATAAAATTTTAAACTTTCTCACCTGTTGATGTGTATGTCGACCTGATATGGAAAGAGATAATTTCCAAAAGAGCATATGGAGCAAGAGCCAAATACGTCATGCATAATTAATACATTTGCAGCTGATAATAGAAAAGATGAATTGATATCATAACTATCACATTCATGCAACCATATTCAAATAAAAGAACGATAATGCATATGTAAAATGGAAACACACATTTTAATCCTTAGCCGCAATAGATTTCCATAGTGGCAGCTCTGTAATCACTATCAATAAGCCTTAAGACACGAGCTCAGTTTCCTTCCAATCTATAGTGGATCACAACAACACTCATCTTTTTCTTACATTTCATTAATTTAAATTTATTAATAGGCAATAAAATTTATTAGATCAAAATAAAACAAATTATATTCCTTATGTTACATATTTATTTCTTTTTACTCATGATCATTAAAAGAATAAACAAAAAAATAAAAGTAAAAATATCAAATAGGACTACATATAAATATATAAAAAATATATATATTTGCCCATATTAAATTATTTAAATTTCCGGACTTAGCGACTTTTTAAGTTCAAAATAATGAGTCAAAATCACGTGGTTTTTGTATTAGATTCGTATAACGTTATAATGTGTCATAATCATGTTGTTTTATGTGTATAACATTTTGACTACACTCTATTTATTTCAGTGATGGAAATATGAAACACTGAAAAACCTGAAAAATGTGAGAGAAAATAAGTTATGCGCTTGAAATAATCATAAAGAAATGCTGCTAATTTCGTCATTTAAAGTATTCTTGGGTTTTGATCTTGCTTTATTTTTAACCAAACATAAAAAAAGATTGAAAATGATTGGTACCTTATTTCTATGAAAAATTTTCCCTGTTATTTAAGCAGAATTTAATTTGAAATCACTTTAAGAATATATTTTTTACAGAATATTTATGAAAAACAGAGGGAAATTTCATGGTATTGTAAACAATAAACGTATCATAATTATTGGACCAGATGATGAAAAATATGCATATTTGAAAAAAAGTGTGGTCATATAACAATACATAATAAATTACTCCCATATAAGTAGTCAACCCAGTTTTACTTATAAGTTATTAATAAACTAAAATCTTGATTCAAAAATTATTATCAGTGTCCTTAAAAAGGGAAATTTAAGAACATTAATATTTTATTGAGACTTTTGAAGGAGATCCTAAAATCTTTAAGGTGGAAATACTTTTCATACTAAAATTGTCATAGAAATGACTGCAGAAGAAATTATGAAAGAATTTTTTATGCTGATAACTAAGTAACTGAGGAAAAATATTCTTCAGGTTGAATCATAATTTCTAAGTACATTGAAAATATGTCACATCTGCCAGTAAACTGATAAACCTAACAAGGAAAAAAATAATATAAAAGATTATTTCCAAGAATCACAAAAAAAAAGTGAGATAAATGTTAAAGTTGAAAGAATTATGTGGATTTCAAATCTAAACTGCCTCTAAATTTGTATTTACTAATTTTTCCACAATTTAGTTCATTGTGAAACTTTTATGCAAAACAATCGTCATTTTAGTGATTCAATAATTTAAATAACATGCCACTAGGAAATTAATTTTATGATTAAATAAAAAATACTGCTTGAACTACAAAAGGATAGAACATTTAACGAAAAAATGTCTAAATAAAAGAAACCGAAAATTTTATAAATGCAGAATAAAAGAATTGACTCATATTTTTTTTCTTGAATGTACTCTGTTTTTAAATTGAAAATTGATTAATATCCTAAAGTGAAATCTCCAAAAATATTCTTTTCTAAAAAGATTATCGAGCATTCTTACATTAATATCTAAAATGATCTAGAAATTTCAAAGATATATAATTTCTAGGTTTAAGAAACGTTTGAGATGTTTCGATATGCATCTCCATGAAAGTAAATAGGTATACGAATATTTTATGAACTGAATAATCCCAATATCTCTACTTCATAAAGAAACATGGAGATTTATTCAGACTTCTAAATGTTGGTTTTGATTCTTTGTATGTTAATTTAATCTTGTTGAAAATTTCACTTATAAAAAAGTTATCATTTGTATTATTACATTATTAGGATTTAAATAGGCAAACAATCATAAGCTAAAAAAGTATTTGTCTTTCTTTTTTTTTTTTTTTTTTTAAACAAAAAAAAAAAAAAGTGGCTATTTCTATGCGAGTTTAAAAATGTGTGAGGGAAATAACCTTTTCTTTCCAGAAAGAAGGTATAAATTAATTTATAACTGTTTTTAACATTAAGTTTTCTTTTTAATTTTTTTATATAAAATATTTTCCCAAATATAAAGTACTATTCAACGTGGGTGCTTGGGAATTTTCCGTGTTTCCTCCATTGCTACACATGAATTTGGGTATTTATGAAAGGCCCTCTCGGAGGACAATCACGCATTGGACATTAAAATGCCTTACAAGAGCCTCAGACTGTTAGGCAGTCTATAACGCGCTGTCAAAATATGAAGCATTAAAGCAAAAATATTATTTATGATATTGTAAAAAACCACTAAAGATAATTCCAATAAATACATCAAAAACTTCAGAAAAAGATAGATGTTTCTTAAATTTGATATTTAGGATGCATAATTTATAAATTATAAATTTAATTGGTACTCGTTCTAAAGCAATTTACGATAAAACTTTTTGCGTACTTTTATAATTAGTCAAAAAATAAAACAATCTGTATTTATATCTTAGTAGAATATGATCTTAGTTCATAAAATTTCAAATACCATAAAAGTATTCAGTCCTTTTACCTATTTTAATCATTGTAGCTTAGTTTGAGAATGCTTTTTTAATATTTATGTTCTGTTAAAAAATTTTCGTCTACATTATATCTTTTTTATCTCATTAAGTGTTTTTTATAGATGAAAAAGCTGAATCAATTGGTTTTTTATTTAGAGACAGCCCGATTCGTATTTAATAGTAGTTTTTGAATAACAAGTAATTTTATTTAAAAAAAAAAAGTGTGATTAATTACTAAATAATGATTTATCAACGAGACTCAGATATAGCAAATAGTAGCTGGTGAAAAAGTAAACTATGAAAGATTAAAATTTAAAAAACACATTTAAAGTTCAAGACTAGAGTGGGAAAATACGAGAGTCACTCTGAAATTTTTGAGATACAACTAGGTTTTTAAAGTTATACTTATAAAAATTTTAGGTGTGTTCAAAGTAGTTTCCTCTAGCATCAATGCACTTTTGTAGACGAATTTTCCACTGATTAAATGCCTCAAGCCATTCATTTCTTGGAATAGATGAAAAAATGAATTCATAGTCACATCAATCTCTTCTTCTGAATGAAAACGACGTCCACGGAAGTTTTTTTTTAGATTAAAGAATAACCAAAAGTCGCTCATAGCTAGATCATGTGAATACGGCGGATATTCGATCACATTAATTTGTTTTTGTTTAAGAAACTCAATTGTTAATCCGGCTGTATGTGAAGATGCATTGTCATTGTGAAGCATTAGTCCCCTAACATTCAGTTCTTGTAGAATTTCTGGAAGACATTTAGTGGTATATCAGTTAACTGTTACTGCCTTCTGTCCTTCCAACTTAATGGCTTTGACCAATCCCGTACTTCTGAAGAAAAGGCATACATCATTTTTTTCAGTGCGCGTAGTTTTTTCACCATTGTCGGCGTGGTATCATCTTCAAAGGCCCATACTTTACTTTCTTCACGTGTTGGAACGTCAAAAAACGGTATGTACGTTTCAACACCTGTTACAATTTTAGGAATTATGCGGTGGCCACCATCATTTAGCAATTTAAGAGTTTCTTTATTGATTCTGACACGCTCCTCTTTTTGGTGCTAGGTTAGATTATGGGGAACCCAACGGCAAACTACTTTTTTCATATGTAATTCCTCATGAGAATGATTTTGTGTATGGCTGCGGATCCAATGTTAAGTTCCTTCTGTATCATATGATAGGTACAGCGATTATCATCCATTAACATTTTTCGTATGGCAGACACATTATCCGGGATTACTGCCGACGGCGGCCTTCCTGTGTGTTCTTCATCCTGAAGAAAATTGCGACCTCTTCTAAATTCTCTAAACCATCTGAATACAATAGCACGAGCTGGAGATTCATCACCGAATGCTAAGTGCAACCGCTGAACGCATTCTTCTTGATTTAATCCTGCTTTAAAATCGTAGAAAATCATAGCGCGAAAATGTTCTCGCGTCAACTCCATTTTCTCTTCTGTTTAAAATTTCTTCTACGCTAAACAAGTTGAAGTAAGTCAATAAAAAAATCGTCTTTTGTGTTAGAATACTTTGTATTTTAAAATTAAACCGTTATTTTTATTTTGTAAATTATCGTCGGCGCGTATCTTAAAAATTTCAGAGTAACCCCCGTATCGCCTAAACCTTGAATTAGTGGAAAGTTTAATTTCACAGAAAAAGTAAATTTACCTAATTCTACATAAATAAAATTTTTGTTCTGTTCTTCACAAAATTTTCTTTCAAGAATTGTTTGGAACAGTTAACAAAATGGAAGGAAACAAATCAGGATGTTAGTTTCCTACTATTTTATAACGTTTTATTTCTAACGCTAATTACATCATTAAGTTCAATTTATATGGGGATTAATGCTCTTCTGAACTTTCTATAAAATGCTTATACCGCCAGGTAATTTATTTAAAATATGCAACTTTCTCGCTTTAAGAATAGAATTGTTTGATTCTATTTTCCTTTTTAAAATTATCTCCTATGCGTAACAGCTGGAAATGGAGAAAAATATTTAAGATATTCCTCTTCTTTCTATATATTCGTATTTAATAATATATAATCGAAAAACATTAATTTACGGGTTTTAATATTTTTTCTAATTTAGGGCAAAACATTTGTTTGAGGAAATACTCCAAAAATACCGAAAATGAAAACTTTGTTTATTAGCTAATTGCATTGGTAAATAAGTGACGAATCCAGTCTAAGAAAGAAAAGGTTATTTACATTGGGAGCGAACGAGTTAAAGATAACTTGAATCACCAGCGAAGTTTGCTTGGAAAAAGGCTAAACATGACAATAAAAAAACATTTCCTAATTTTATGATTTGACACTGTTAGTTTTGTATAATTATTATTATTCAAAATTAAACAATTAGGGTTAGATTATATTGCTTCATTCTTTCAAAAACAAATTTTATGCAGTTGTACCCTAAAAAAAAGTTGCAGACGTAAAATCAAAAGACCGTTTTAAACCAAAATCAACTAGATTTGGCAGAAACCAAAGGAAAATTGTAGATCAACTTTCTGTGAAAGTAATTCACTTTATAAATTTGATGGAATAAAAACAAATGAATACTTAAAATGTTTTTCATGTAACTCAGACAACTATTTATTTCCTTATCTTTCCATTAATTTTTTAAATTGAGAAACTAAGCAAATGGGAAAGAATACGAGTAAATGTAAATAAACATTTCTTTGATATAATAAAAACATTTAATTATCACATGAGCACATTTCCACCTACCACTTAATTATCATAATTACCTCACTTTTTTATCAAAATTTTCTTCACGTAGTCAGAATTTATACACTTGTTTTTGATTGCATCAATAAATAATTAAAAAATTAAATGATATATTTTATTAATTAAAAATATAAATTATGGCATATTTATTTTAAAAACTAGTAGTACTATACCTATAGATAAAGTTCAATTTTAACTCAAGTTATGTTCTTAATTAGTAATGTACTGCATCTCCTACTATGATTAATGGAAGAATGGGAAAAAAAGTATTCAGGGTTTTAAAAACTTTTTAAATTTTCGAATCACCAAAATTTCAATCGATAAAATTAATTTATTTATACAAAAAAATTGTGATATGATTATACTTTCCCTATATTGAGATGATTATGACCATAATGATCATAATCACTTTAATGATGAGAAAAAATTATAGTCTCACCTCACTGCATATTTGTATATTTTTCTACAACGCTCATGGTAAGATTAATGAAAATAACTGTGGAAAATATGTTTTAAAAATTCTTCATGTGGATACTGTAGAAGTGAACGCACATTGTTTGATATTATGAGCTACTAAATATAAAAAAAATCATTTTATAATAAGTATAAAAACTGGAAATTTCAACACTTTTACAAAAATGACAATCAGAGCTGAGAGCACTGGAATTGACTTTCTTGATGAGTTAGACGAGGATTTAGGAACTAAATTCTTCATTTATTTTAGTTGCATTTACATTGATTATAATCTTAGTAGATGGTAAAACTTAAAATTAATTGAATAAAAAGTAAGAGAAATTTTCAAATTTCTTTAATCTTTTGAACATTTTTGATTAATTTATAGTCTTGTATTAAAAAGTGGAATTTTGCTGACATAGCAAAGTTACTCGTTATGAATATGATGTGAGTTCTGGACCTGCTCATTGAAAATAAGATTCCTAAACGTAGATCATAATGTACATATAAAAACGCATTTATATCATTTGATATTTGGACGTGCTGCTCTGTTTACTTTATTTTTTGAATTTTACATAACGTCCCTAAGATTTTTCCTATAGCTTCTGACAGTAAAAATAAGCAGATCAAAATGCCCCTTCAAAATTAGCTTATTTTTAATATGTTTATGCAATATTTGAATATCTTTTAAGAAAACAATTATGATCAAATTAATGCTTTCGATGGAGAAATTGTGAATCATATTTTGTAGCAAATCAGATATTTATGTAAGAGGGAATTCTATTTATATTAATGTGGAGAAAGTTGATATAAAATATCTTAATTAATTCAAATTGAAAACAAGGGGACCAAACAAGAGCAAATCGGTGCAACTTCAGGTAGAAACGCATCAATTTTTTTATGGTAATTTTTGCCTTGATGTGAAACATCATATGATAAACATTCCAATAACATTAATTAGGAATGGAAAAGTTGGTATTCATTATTATAGTCTTGTATATTGTAGTGAAATAATTCTTTCAACATTTTTTATACTTTATAAAATAATGGATTCACGCATTTTTAGCAACTTAAATACAGAAGATATATTAGGTTGGAAATATGGCCTAAGGTAATCATGTTTTCCGAACAAATTAATGAACAAAATAGATGGCGAGGAAGATGTTGTGGCTAAAATTACCAATTTTTAACCACAGAGAGAACCAACACATTGCACTTAAAATATAATAAATGCGGGTGACTATCTTCCAATTTCTATCCCACTTTACAATATGATACTTACTAAAAATTGTATTTAAAAAGAAGACATCAACGAGCTGCTAATTGAAGAAGTAATCGAACAATGCTATCACCATATGCTCTCAAAATGTCTTTAAACTGAATCTTAGTATCAACTAATAGAAAATTGAACTCAGTTATAATGGCGGACAATTACTCACTTCCAAGAATGAATAATTTGTTGCGTGAGGCGAAATGTATACCATTCACGTCAATAATCGACCTTAAATCACGCTCTGCTCAAATTAATATTATCCTGATGATCAAGACAGAACAGAATTTGTAAATTTTATTGAAATTATCAGTATCTACGAATACATTCTGAGTTGAAAATGGACTAACTATATTTCAGCGATTGTTTGATAGTTTCTTCAATAGTCTGGATAATGTACTAATTCTTAGTTTTCTTTATGATATATTTATTCTGTTGGAAACTTTGTACATCACTCAGATCATCAAACTATTTTTGATGGATTGATTCTCCTTAAATTACAAGTTAACATATAGATGTTCAATTTTATTTCCTACCGAGTCAAATATTTGGATCTTCGATTATGTAAGATTTTATTAAAGTTGGTTCAGAAAAATGTTTTCTTTATTCAGAGCTTTCGCCTCCAGAATATGTTAAAAGTGTACAACTTTTTTAGAAAACATGTTTGCTTTCACAGATACATACAAAACTCTATTGAAATTTCTCTATTTTTTAAGGATCTTGCAGACAAATGTGTGCAAATGAATATACAATAAACAGTAAGCACGTGAAACTTAAAAAAACTTCTCACAATATATTCCATGATGAAGCAAGCTAGCGAAATAAAATTATATATTGTTTGCATTGATACAAATAATAATATGTTTTAAACTGAGCATTATGTTGAAAGCAGATTATTTTTACAGACAGAATGTAACTAGTCAACGACAGAAAGAGAAGTTCTCCTTGATGTAAAGGCTTTGCAGAAATTTTATGGCTGTTTGAAACATCAGGAATCATAATGCATTCTACATCTAGCATCCATGAAGGGGACTTTCATTTTCAAGTGTCTAACCGACTAACTCGTTCAAGGAAGATTTGAAATTCAAATTTTCAGCTGGAGATTATTGTACATACGTGGAAAATTAAATGTTTTTCCAACATGCTCAGTCACTCTGAATGTGGCAAACAAGAATATCCTCGTTAACATTTTAAGATAATCTTTCTGACATGCTAGTCGGAAATTCGAGATGCGGATTTTAAAGAAACTCAAATAGTGATTCCTTCTACAGAGTATCAATCCATCTTAATAAATTCCTCTGATGGTTCAGTGGCTGTTTATTATAGAGAAGGCACATTTTAAAGTATTGTCAAATACATTAGACTGAAATGAGAACAAGTATATTCGTGACTACATAGAAAAATTTGCATGAAATTCTTATAAGGCTACCAATAAAGAGCAATAAGTTTGCTCTGATTTCCTGTTTATTTTCAAAGATTTGAAATTTTCTCTATTTCTCTTTTTCAAACACTGTCAAGTAAAAAAAATAAACAATAGATATTTATTATTGACATTTGATGTGTAGAGTTGTTTTTACTTACACAAGCAAATGCAAGAAAATATGTCACAATCTGGTTGAAAAAATGTTCATGAGACACGATATATCTACTCGAATTATTAGTCATAAGCATGTTGTAGCCGCAAGACCAATCAAAACTTGATTTCAGTTTAATTTTGTTAAGTTTCTCGGAATGCTCCCACCCGACGAATACGGTAACTGTTCGGATTTGACGGCCAATCCTGCTAATTGCGCCATGGGACCAGTTATGAATTCTTCGATGCCTCTCCAGTCAAGCTCTCCAAGCGAATGTGCAGCACCACTGAACATGGATACTGATGCCCTGCTAATTATTCCCACTAGGAATAATGCGAATGCTACTGATGAGTCTGTGTCAAGTAATTCAGCATTATGCGCAACCTCGTCGGATGCGCCTAGACAAAAAGGCCCTTTTCAGAGCCGAAAATCAGTTATTAGCCCGCAACAAGATTTGATCTACAATTGCGACATTAATTGTGATACGAGTGATTTCTGTGTAAAAGGTGTGAAATCAATACTGTGTAATAGGTGTGAAATGTGGATGTTCTGCTATCTATGGATCCTAGTGTTCTTATCACCAAAGTGGGTAGATGCGAAGCCCTACTTGATATTGTGAGAAGCAGCGAGCGACTCGAAAGTTTCACGACTACACGAAAACGGCTAATGGAAATGGTTGAGCTAAAAGGTCCAAATTATAACAACGACCCATATTGGATTGCTACTAATGGATTGTACCAGAGAGCTTTCATCACCAGTTGAATTGAGAGGTAAGTGCTTCCAATTTGGTTACTGCTTGATCTCAAACTGTAACTTGCATGGTGATAACTCAGCTATGAATGTTGTTAATACTGATAGAGAAATTGATTCAGATAATTTAATGATTATTAATAATTCTAACAACGTAAAAAAAACAAAAACTAAAAATCAAAAAATCTAAAGGCAAGACAAAATGGACTACCTTAACTAATAATGTCAAAAAAGTGCATTCAATTGTTAAAGGTAATAAGAACTCGGATTTATTTAATGCTAACTTATCAAATTCAGATGATAGTTCGGTAAACAAATTTTCTAAAATCAAGGCTACTGAAGCTTGCAATCTTACTTCTAAACATAATCCTAATTTGAGTAATTATAATTAGCCATTATAATAATAGCTCAAAAATTGTGCTTAATTCACTGGTTGCAAACACCGACTTTAGGATCAACAAACCAGACAAACCTACTCACTATGGCCGTTCATATGGGAACTATATTGATCTTCTGTATCCATGGGAGTCCGACCTTCTATGAAATCAACCACTATGGAGGAATTGCCCTCTGATCATTACTCTGTAATTATATATTACGGTGACCTGTTCCCGCAAAAGAATGAGGGAATTAGGTATTTCTATAACTGGAATAAATTCCGTAATAAAATAAATGAATTAATTCCTGAGGATGCATTTCAATTTACTAAAACCCCAAACCAGTTAGAAGAAAAAGCAACTGGTTTGGGGTTTTAGTAAATTGAATTCCATAATTAACACAGAGTTAGATCATAGCAAATTTAGTAAGCCAAACCAAAAAATTAAATACCTTCCAGACAAAATTAAATCCCTAATAAAAGAGAGAAATAGATTGCGGAAGCAATACAATAGACTTGGAAATACATCAATCAAAAATCAGATTAATGCCCTGAAACAACAAATTAAAAATGAGATTGCAACCCATAATCATAATCGATGGAACAACTATTTATCCAATTTGAATGTGGAGGACGGCTCCTTCTGGAGAGCGGATAATAATAGGAAAACCAAGAGAGAGTGCATGCCGCCACTCATAGATGGCACCAACGTCGCCATCACTAATAGCGAAAAAGCTGAATTAATAGCAAATTCATTTGAACAGCAATTTAGGAATAATGACATTCAAAATCCCAATAATGACCTGTATATCAATAGTATAGTCGAAGAATTTCTACTGGATACTAATTGCAGTCATAACATGATAAATGAAATAGAGGCCTCAGAAAATGAGGATGTCATCCAAAATCTCAAAGACAAAAAAAGTCCGGGACATGACAAAATTAATAACAAAACCATTAAGTAAATACCGATAAGAGCTATTTGTTATTTAACAGCCATTATTAATAGTGTTCTGAAAATTGGGCATTTTCCAATTACTTGGAAGAAAACAGTGATCATCCCCATTCACAAACGGGGAAAATCTAAAACCTTTTCCACTCACAATAGGCCTATTTCACTCCTGTCAACGATGGCAAAAATAACGAAAAATTTTGTGCTATTAAAACTATTGGAATTTGATAACCAAAATCATGTCATCATCCCCCAGCAATTTGGCTTCAGGCTGAAACTTTCAAACTCCTCAGAGCTGTGGAAAACATTTCGCTTGGTTTGGCACACAAAAAATCTACAGGAGGAGTCTTTCTCGACATTGAGAAAGCCTTCCACAGAGTATGGCATAGGGCCTTATTTTTAAGCTTATTAAAATCAAATTCTCCTTCTATTTAATCAAATTAATTAACAATTATTTAATTTGTAGAACTTTTGCTGTTAAGCTAGGTAATGACTTTTCAAGGGATAAGCCCATTCATGCAGGCGTCCCTCAGGGATCATTGCTGGGCCCCTTCTAATTTAATATTTACGTAAATGATATACCACAACATCCAAAAACTATGTTATGTCTGTTTGCGGATGACACTGCAGTTCTATCCACTAGTTCGGAATACCAAAAAATTCACGACATCCTTGCTCAATACTTAGTGGCCATAGAAAAGGGTTGAAAATCAAGAAAATCAAAATTATTGCAATGAAATCCCTGGCAGTCCTTTTCACGAGAAAACTATCACAATGTCCTAGAATAACGATAGCAGGCATTGAAATTCCATGGTCACGCAAGGTGGATTACTTGGGACTAACTATCGATAAAAGGCTTACTTGGAAGCCAAATATAGCTAAAATTAAGAACAAATTTATAGCAGCAAAAACAACATTGTACCTACTTATCGCACATAAATCAAAACTCTCATTGATGAATAAGCTGCTCATTTATAAGGCCTATTTGCGCCCTGTTATTAAGTATGCTGCTTTAGTTTGTGGAGGAACAGCGAACACGAACATGAAGATGTTGGAAAGACAGCAAAATAAATTACATAGGTTAATGTCAAAATCGGAATATTATTTCAGAAATGATCTTATCAGAGAAAAACCTGAGAGTTTTAACGCTTTCGCGTAATATCAAATACATGGCTTTTAGGTTCTATGATAAACTTTATCATACAAACAGCACTGAAATACAAAAAATTGAAAATTATAATCCCTACCATTTAATTAACTTCCATAGACCACGTTCAGTTCTCAGATTTAGACCTCATTCTAACTATCCATTCACTAATCATCACCCAAGAATAAGTTATAAAAAAAACAATAGGATGATTTAATGGAAAGCAATTGGGAACATCGAGTTTGTTTGTATACAAGGGATCAGTATATACGGACAACCTGAAACTGTGGCATATGGGTGGCGAGATCTGTTGGCTTTATTTTATATAACTCAAAGAAATAATTACTTGGAAATATTTTATTCTGTGTGTAATTTGTTGTCTGGTTCCATTATCAGAACCTGGAAAATTAATTGTTATTGTCTTCATTGTATTTTGTGAAAATAAATATTTATAATAAAAAATGAATGTATATGTATATGTGTGTATGTATATATATGTGTGTATATATGTATGTGTGTGTATATGTATATGTATCTGTGTATGTATATATGTATGTTTGTATAGATATCATATGAACAAATAAAGGGAAAAAGTTACAGTAAGGATTAATATTGAATTACATATTTCTGTTCTAATCCAATGGATCAGAATGGTGAATCACATCATTTCTCATTGTTACTATAAATATTGTGATACCATGCAAAGTACTACCAAATTGGGAGCACTTACCTTAGGTTATCAAAAAGTTGAGACTTATTGAAAATTAAGAATTATGTATATTTTGAATGTTCTAAGAGGAGTGAACTTAATTTTGTTAAAATAATGGGGTAAATGGCCTAACGGCTAGGCACCTATCAACCTTTGGACCTATTCTTCTGTCAACTGTCCATTGCCAATAAAGTTTTCGAATTCAAAAGCCGTCTGGAATCGGACGATTACGCCATTGTTTATGTTCGTTTGAGCAGTTTTCAATAAGTGATATCATTCTTAACTGATGAAAATTAAATTTTTTACTTCGTTGCATTTGTCTTACCTATTTGTTGTCAATAATTTAAGACATTTTTAAACAGTATGTAACAACAATAATTTGTAAAAATATAATAACACAAAAATGAAAAGGGGTGTCGAGAGCCAAAACAATCCTTCAAAGAGCCGCGGGTTGGCCATCTCTGGTATAGTATATACTAGCTATCCTTCCTGTAGTTAGTTCAACAAAAATTGTTGGTATGAAGGAAGCTCAAAAAGTCAGGATAAAATTTGCTTAACAAAAAATAATAATAACAATAATGTCAGCACACAAATATTGTTATTAACCGTTACAAAGGTAATCATTATATTGCAATAAAAAATTATATTTTTCTATGTTAATATTGGTGGAAATTTTATCATGTTTGTGAAAACTGAAGCCTGTCTAATAATTTAAAGCTTATGAAGGATGGATATCTGGACTTCGCCCGCGTCTCTGTAATTTTGGTTTGTTGTTTTCGGAAATCCAAGCACAGGTCAGTTGGTAATTACCTGGTTGAGTTGCATTATTTTTACAAATACTTAATTTAAATAGATATTAAAAAAAGGAGATAGAAAGAAAGGTATCATTCAATAATTTAGTCGTATTTATTATACATAAAATGAAAAAATAAGATTAACACTTAATCGTCTAAGTGTAACAACAACGTTCGGTGGTTTTTATAACTAATTTCTTTTTTATTATATTAAGGTATTTCCTGTATACAAATATTACACTTATGATAAATCTTATAAAAATTCTTCATAACAACTTAATATTTGTTATTTTGTTGTTAGATTTTTCTTCATTTTAAATGTTTAATAAATATTTTAATTATTAATTTTTCTTTTGAATTTTTAATAAAATTCTAAGGATTTGGCTATATCTAAACCTGGTCCCAATGACAGAAAATAATGAAATATATTTACTTTATTTGTTAACTTTTTACGAAGAAACCATATGATATTGAGATTCAAAATATTCATTTTGGGTCAAATAGATAACATGAATATAATAAAAGGTTGAAATATTATTACATATTATTTATTTCCCTAAAATATTAAACATATCTCTCTATAAGACAAATATAAGTGTAGATAAATAAACACATTAAAATATGGCCATTTTATATTTAATTAAAATTTTCTTGCAAAAAGGCGGGGCTAAATTGGGAATCCCATAAGCCACGCCTATTTTACCTAAAGACAAATATACCATTGAGAGATAATATGGAATGAAATTTTTTCAACCTTAATGACTAATTCATTTACAGAATTGATTTATTCTATATATTTTATTCATTATTTAAATTTATTCAAATAGAATTTGAATAGTCTCTTGTGAAACTGTAGTATATATTATAATTGGGAAAACATATTTATTTGATATCAATAAAACTTTCTTTAAAATTGGAAATTACTTCTAATATTGTGAATAAAAGAATGTGTTTGTAAATATTAGATGCGTAAATATATCAAATATATGAATATCTGCTATACTTAGAAAGATAAAAAAGTATATAAAAGTGTAGTTTATTTAAAGATTAAAATATAAGCAAAAGTTTAGTTTATTTAGTACCACTATATTTAAAAATGAATATTATACAAGTAATATCTAATTTCTCAATCGATATGCTCTGGTTTCTCTTCAGCTTCCGTGTTAATCTTTCGCCTTTTACTAAAGATTACCGTGGAGAGGAACACTCTAATGAGCCTATAATCAATTTTTGGATTCCCACTTATAGTGGGATAATATTTAATAAAAGTTAGTACAACGTATTTTTTGGTGAACGTGAGTTTCAGTTGGTATAATATCCGCGTAAATGAAACATTCATGTGTAACTAGAAAATGGCTTTTGTCGCTGAGAAGTAATTTTGCATGATTCATTTCCCAAAGTCCGTTCCATATAAATCATTGTAACATCTCTGAAAACAATTATAATAAACAATTCATATACACTAAAATGAAAGTGTTAATGTGCTATGATTTTATATATGGTAGATATATTTAAATAAATGTTTTTTTGAAACTATATTCATTTGTCTCTATATTAATTATATGTAGGGATTAATAATCGAAACAATTTCTTTTTCAAGGAAAAGTCATGACTCAGCGAAGCAAATTAATGTATAATTATTTAAATTAAATGAATAGAATGTGGATTTTGATTTCAATATGCTGTAGTTAATTAATCTAAAATGTCAAATTGGGTGATTATATTATACTTGTTCATTGTAATTAATGCAGTAGACGATCGTTTTTATGATCTCCAGGGACTGGTAAAAGATTTCTTAAAATAAAAAGCCCATAGAATCAAAAATAAACCTTGAATTATTAGATCTGTGAATATTTTTATTTATTTCATTTTACCAAACTGCTCCTTTTGTTAAAAAAGAACTATTAGGAAAAATTATTCTGAATGCATTACACATGAGAAACGGACGCAAAATAAATTTCATATTTTACAAACAATTCTTACTGTCATTTTATTGATGAAAAATAATTTTCTTATTTTTTTATAAATAAAATTACAGTAATAGTTTTTAATAAGTAATTTTTTTCCTAAAAATTGCATATTTCCTTTCTTTCAATGTAGAAAAGAATTTTATTTTTTTCCCTTAAAAAGGTATCTTAGTCCTGTTAACCAATCAGCTGTTTGTGTGTGTGTGTGTGCGTTTCGAAGGGGCTCCCTTTAGCCCTTTGCCGTTTTGAGTTTCCTTTTTTGTCACCGACATGTAAGATCATGCCATTAATTTTATTGTAGCTTTAATACAGTATAAATAAGAAACTAATCACAAAAAATTATATAGTAATGGGTGATAAAACTACTATGTATTCAATAATAAAACTACTATATATATATCCATTTGGGAGTATACACTAACGTCACGATCGAAAAAAATGGAAAATATAAGTAACCCAAATGAAAAAATTCATGAGCTAATTAACTTCATTGGAAACACAAGCATACATAGCGCAAACACAACAAATGAATAAATTACAAAACAAACTCACAATAATAACATGGAATGCACAAAGCATCAGAAATAAAAAACATGAATTAAATCTTTTCCTCCAAGTGCAGAGCCCAGAAATATTACTTGTACAAGAAACCTTTCTAAAATTAAACGAAAAATATAGATTACCAAATTACAACTTTATACACACACCAAGAAACTGCTCACCAAAATTCCCCAGAGGAGGTACAGGTATCTTCATTAAAAATCATCTACCCTATAAACAGGTCATCCCTCCAAACCTCCAATACATTGAAGCTACAATCATTGAAATTTACCCCCCAAATGAAAAATCAATCATAATATGTTCACTTTACATCCCCCCAGACATACACCCAAATTACACAACAGATATTGAAAACATACTTTCACTTGGATATAGAATAATTTTAGCAGGTGACTTCAACTGCAAACACACTAACTGGAAATGTCCAAAAACAAACATAAATGGCCATATCTTAAACAACTTTATTATTAATGCAGATCTGCAATTAATATCTCCACAAACACCAACAAGATACAGCACAAACACACAAAACATAATTGATTTTGCAATAGCCAGGGACCCCCCATACCTTAATGAAATAACAACACTTAATGAATTATCATCTGATCACCTACCTGTAAAAATTGAATTCCAAACTAACATACAAACTAAGCCTCACCCAATGTGTATAAAAGCTAACTGGGAAGAATTCCAAACCAACCTAGATTCATTACACCTAAACTTCACCCCCATTTCAACAGATAAAGAGCTGGATGACAGAGTAGTCAACCTAACAAAAAATATACAAATCGCTTACCAAAACTCATCAAAAGAAACTACCATTGCTAAACCAAAAACATCACCAAAAGTTAAAATTCTAATTAAAACAAGGAACAAAATCAGAAAACAATACCAAAAAAATAGAAATCCCCAAGATAAAATACAACTTCAAAAATTAAATCACCAAATTAAAACATTACTTTATCAACAACAGCAAGAACATTGGGAAAATTTCATTGAAAATCTTAATGTACAAAATGGCTCTCTCTGGAGGGCTACTAAGAAACTAAAATCTACATATACACAAATTCCGAACATAGAACACCAAGGAATAAATTATATAACACAACAAGAAAAAACAGAAATCATAGCAGAACAATTCCAAAAGCAATTCAAAAATGACAACAAAACTGATACAAACACAGAAAACGTAATTAAGAACACAATAGACAAACTTGAGAAATACCAACATAATAAATTCCAAGGAAAAATCACGATAAATAATGTCACTGAAAGTATCAAAAAATTAAAAAATGGAAAAGCCCCAGGAAAAGACCAAATAACTAATAAAATGATTAAACACCTCACCCCAAAATACATAATTAACCTAACAATCATAATAAATAGCATACTAAAACTAAACTACTTCCCAAAAACATGGAAAATAGCAGTAATCAGACCCATACCAAAACCAGGGAAAAATCTTAATAAACCTGAAAATTACCGTCCAATTAGTCTTCTTTCAACGCTAAGCAAAATAACAGAAGAGCAAATTTTAAATCAAATCAAAAACTTCCTTGATAAACATAAAATCCTAATAAATGAACAATTTGGTTTCAGGACAAAACACTCTACAATACATCAAATACTAAGAATAACAGAATTCATACATGAAGGTTTCATTTATGGTCAAGCCACAGCAGCAGTAATGCTGGATGTGGCAAAAGCCTTTGACCGAGTATGGATAGAAGGGCTGATATATAAACTTGTCAGTATCAAGCTTCCAATTTACCTAATCAAACTAATTAAATCTTACTTAACTGAGAGAAATTTTATAGTTGAGATTGAAAAGGAAATATCTACCACCAAAAGTATCTTAAGCGGCGTACCACAAGGAAGCAAACTTGGCCCAGTTCTATTCCTACTCTATATGAATGACATACCAAAAACAAACCAAAATAAAAAAGCACTTTTTGCAGATGATACAGCCATACTTAGAAGAGGTCAATTAAATAACTCCCTTATTGAAAATCTAAATTTGTATATAAATCTAATTGTAAAATGGTTCACCCGTTGGAAACTATCAATAAACGTAGACAAAACACAAGCCATTATTTTTTCTAACTCAAGCAGACTTTTAAAAGAAATCAAAATTCAAGACCAAAAAATTAATTTTTAAATAACAAAATTGGCAACCCAAAGTGGAATATCTAGGAGTTACCATGGATAGGAGACTAACATGGACTCCACACATTGAAAAAGTTAGGCAAAAATTCATTGCCATAAAAACAAAATTATATCCCCTCCTAGGAAGATACTCTCAATTAAACTTCAAAAATAAAAAACTTATCTATACCACAATTCTGAGACCCGTTCTAATGTATGGCTCAGAAATATACGGATCTACTGCAAAAACTAACTTCCATAAAATTGAAGTACTACAAAACATTATACTCAGACTCATCACAAAAACACCATGGTACATTAGAAATAACAAAATTAGGGACGAATCAGAAATAAACACACTAATGCAACACATGTCAAAACAAGCAAATAAATTCTATGAAAATATTAAAACCCACCCAAATGAAGAAATAGCCAAGCTCTCACAGTACGACATTCATGACTATATTAATAAGAAAAGACCAAAAACAATATTAAAAAATATATAAACAATCAAAATGTAAATAAAAAAGTATATAAATAAATAATAATAATAATAATAAAAAATAAAAAAAAACTTGGGATGAAAACATAAAGGGGGACGGACTGAAGAGGAGCTAAGACAGAGGTCAGCCTCTGATTGTAGAAACACCCCAAGTTGTAGTAGTAGGGATTTTCGCACAAGACACTGTTTGAAATCGGCGACCGGTCCTGGCAACGAAACTAAAAACAAAACCAAAAGCAAAACTGCTTAACAGGAAAACCTTGGCATCAACTCCTAAACTATTAAGACTTTTACTCTCTCTCTTTTCATTTCTTTTACAAAATAATAAATAAAAGGAAAAAAAACATTATATAAAAAAAGAAGAATTTATAAATATTTATGCTTATATATAAATCCTAGATTAATATTAATCATTTAATCAATAAAACATTTGATTAAACTATATATCTGTATATATAACCAAAAATATACACTCACATATATAGATATACGTATGTGTAATATGCACTAATTTTCAATATTTATACTTTCATTATATATACAAAACTTATTATCTTCTCAATCTAATTGTGGAAATTTATATATAAATGAAAAATTATTTCTTTCTTAATAAAAGGAGCAAATTAAATACTGTGCACCAAAAAGGTTATTCCACTGTTAACTTAGAAATTCACAGACTGGAGGTAGGAGTTTGACTCCAGGCACTCCGTAAAAAACTATATGGTTCCAGGTTCCAGGTCACGATCGACCTACAGCAACGATGCTGCTTTTACTTTCATCTGTGATAAGGCGTCGTGGAATAGGGAAAAAGTGGCGAGTAGGAGGAGTCATGAAGGGTAGAAGAAGAGGAGGAAGGAGTCCGGGGTTAGTGGACGGTCTTTGATTGGTCGGCTGAGTTGAGCCTGCAGTCTAAATAGAGTTCGAATTGAAAATAACATTTGGAAATAAAAACATTACAGGGACAAAATGAGAAATTTTGCAAATCATAAGAAAGTAAATATAGAAGTATATTACAAGTAGAAAAATACTTATAAATGAAGTAGGAAAAGTGTATAATCTGATTATATAAGTAAAAAGCACTAAGAAATAATTACAATTCTAGGATAACAAAAAAGGTATATACAGAGAGAAAAAAACAATATCCAGAATAATGGAGAGGATTATTTGCATATATATACAAAATGAATTGAGGAATAACTGTTGACAGGCTTGACTAAGTGGCGTCACTAAGATAGTGAGCAGCTTATGGGTCTAAGATTAACTTCATCCTTAGAGTTTTCGCAATTGAATAATTCATTGAAACCGGCTGCAGAGCAATTCACGGATTTGTTGAAGAATTTGATATTAAGTTTTACAAAGTGTTGTTCAAAAGTGTCTAACTTCAGCTCTTTTCTAATAGCAGAGTTTTTTAGGTATCGTGGGGCTCCAAGCATATTTCGAAGAGTTTTATTTTGAAAGGTGTTGAGTAATTCCATAGTTGTGTTGTCAATGACGCACCAAGCTGGAGAGGCATATGTTAGGGTGGGAAGAATCATTGTAGTATTTTCATTTTGGTGTTAGTTTTATTGTAATAGTCCATGATGGGTCTTAATTTGAATAACATTCCTTTAGCCATATTGATGACGTTTTTGACATGTGGTTTCCATCTAAGATGCTGATTAATGGTGACAGCTCGATAGTTGGCGTTGTTAACTATGGGAATTTTGTTTCCAAACATAAATAAGTCATATTTTCTATCGCTTCTGATACTTGGTTTCTTAATGATGAGGAGGTTGGATTTAGTAATGTTAATTTTAACTTTCCAGGTGGAGCACCATTCTTCTACTTCGTTGATTTTCTTTTGGAGTTTGCGGATAGCTAGTTCAATAGATTTGGATTTGACTATGATGCCAGTGTCGAGCGTAGTAAGCCGTGATGCTATTGTAGTCTAATCTGTTTACAGGGAAATCAACTGCATAAAATAGGTAGAGGATCGGGCCAAGAATGCTGCCTTGAGGAACTCTGGTTTCAATGTATCTATATGATGAAATTCTTTTATTATTCCTGATGCTGAAAGACCTGTGATTTAAGTAGTTTTTAATAAGGAGAATCATGTTTTGGTTGAAATTTAATTTATTGATTTTAAAAATAAGGCCTTCATGCCAGAGTCTATCAAATGCCTTTGAGACGTCTAGCATCACAAATGCAGAATTTTCTTTATTTTTGAGTCCCCTACTGGAGAATTCAATAATTCAAAGGAGTTGTTTGGTCATGCTGAGTTCCTTGCGATATCCATATTGCTCATTAGGAAGTTTTTTTATATAAATTTGAAGAGGATTATATATGATTTTCTCAAAAAGTTTTCCTAGAGAGGAGAGAAGACTGATGGGTCTGTTGTTGTTTGGAAGTGCAAGGCTTTTGTGTGGGTTTGGAATCATGATAATAATTGCTTCTTTCCAGGTGTGCGGGAAGTAGTTGTGAGTTAGATAGGAGTTGAAGATATTAGTTAATTGGTGGATGATATTGTCAGGGAAAGATTTAATCATTTTATTTGTAATATTATCTTTATTTTAATATTATCTCTGATTTTTTGATATTGAGATGTTTGATAATGTTACGTATTTCTTCAGGGGTTGTGAGTTCGAGTCCCGGGACCTCTATGCTTTCCCTTTGATTCTCCTGTAAGTATTTTTGATGTGATTTTCGAGGTCAGGATCAGTTTCAGTAATATTGAGTTTGAATTGCTTTTTGATGCTACCCGCAAATGTCTCAGCTTTCTCTTGGTCTGTGTATACCCCTTTCACTCTGCAGAGGTTTACAAGTTTGAGTCCGGTTTTTCAAATTTTTTTTTCAAATTTCCAGATGGATTGGTCTTTAGTATTTAGGGTTTTAATCTTCTTTTCCCATTGCTTGCTTTTGTGTTTAGTACATTTGTCTTTAACTAGTCTATTAAGATTGTTGACAGCTGTTTTATAAATTGGGTTGATAGTTTTCTTGTACTTTTTCCGAATACGATTTCTGGTTTTAATTATTTCTCTAATTTCATGTGGAATTTTATGGAAATTATAAATAAACTTGACCTCCTCTGAGGCTTCGTTGAGAGCTGTTGTTAATTCTAAGTTAAGAGATTGAATTGAAATGTCAATATCAATGGTGTTATTCATGTTGGGGGCAGACCAGTTTCTGGTTAAGAGTAGGTTGTAGTTGTAGGAGGTTTCAGGTAGTTCTTTTGATAGAAGTAGGAGTACTATTTTTGCCAACATTCAGAGTGAAAATTACAGGTAGATGATCAGAGCTTAGGTCGTTAGAAGCCATATTGAGATTTGTGTTGGTTAGGGTGAAGCCCAGTATGTCGGGAATTTGCGCTTGAAAAACATGATAGTAGGTTGGTTCCATAGGGGAGAAGATTTTTATATTCTTTTTAAGGATAATTTCTGCTAGTTGTTTTCCATTTGTGTTAGTTTCTCTGCAGCTCCAGTTCCTGTGTTTGCTGTTAAAATCGCCCATTGCAATGGTGTGGAAGTTCACAGGGAAAAGATGATTAATGTCAATTTCAGTGAGCTTTCTAACAGGAGGATTATATACAGCTGAAAACTTGATTTTGAGTCCATTAGGGAGTTCCGTGACCTCGGAGACTTCCTCATATCCTTCATCGTTTTTGTTGCTGTATAGAGTTGATGGGATTGTTCTTTTAATATAAAGAGTTACTTCACCTACCCTGTAATGCAGCCTGTTAGTGGAGTAGGTTTTATAATTGCTAATGTTTTAAGTTCGACTCCCATTAGAGTGCGTTTCAGTAACCGCGCAAAATCTAGATCGTGATTAGTCAAGAAGCTACTAAATTCTTCAAATTTATTAACTTGTCTGTTGGCATTGCAGTTGCCAATTTATAGTAGTTCAATTTTGTTATAGTTACTCATTTGTTATGTTGAGGGTTTTGACTATTATTTGGTTGCTGATTAACTGCAGTCATAATTCCAGATTTTTGTATGTAGTTGACAATAAATTTTAATTGGTCTAATATGCTTCTGGCTTCCTGTAATGTATTAGTGCTCGCTGCGTGGGTGTATGACTTATTTTCTACAACCACCCCTTTGTAAATTCGGATTGTAGTGCTATCTTTGGTTTTGACTTTTGTGGCCTTGATGAATGATCTGCATCCTCGGAAGTTAGCAGGATGATCTCCTTGACAGTTTGCGCATTTGGCTGGTTGGGCTTTGCTTTTCTGGCAGAGATGGGATAGATGATTTTCGCCGCATTTGACGCATTTAGGCTCATGTTTACATAAGCTTTGAGAGTGGTGGAGTTTTTGGCATCTGTGACATTGAGTAGGACCTCCTCTATTTCTATATTCTTCTACACGTACTTTGAGTCTACCAATGAATTGTATTTGGTGTATTTCTTTGGCTCTATTAGTTTTGGGCATGGTAATTAGGAATAATGGAAGTTTTTGGCTTTCCCCGTTTCTCTTCTTCGCGTCATCTGAGTTATGGAACTGATGGTAAAACATTCTTCAATGAGGTTATTAGTGATATCAGCTATTTCCGTATCTGTGGGGAGGTCACGTATGATCACTTTTAGTGGTTTTTCCCCTGGGAGGTGGTAGGTATGATATCCTGCATCAATTTTCTCCAATAACTGAATGGCTGTGCGGTGTGAGTCTTGATTGATAACATCAGTCATTTCAATATTATTCTCTTCCATGATTGTTTCTTTTGCAGTATATCTTGAAACTTTTGCATCGTGAAATAATTTGTCAAGTGTTTTCCAAGAAAACTTATTGTCTCTGATAACAATCGGTGGAATTTTCCTTGATAGTTTGGCCAAAATGGACGGATTGGTGTTTTCGTGGTTTTCTCCTTGGGGAATCTCGCTGTGGGGTGGAGTATCTTGATGATCCTGGATTGCAGTAGCAGGTGTAGACTCTATCTTGTTTTTAGCGTCCGAAGCAGAGTAATTGGTCTGTGTTTTCTTAGTTTTATTTGGAGGTTGCTGATCTTCGTTAGATTTTCTAGTTCTTTTAAGTCTAGGAGTTTTTTGTGTAATTTCCGTTGTGTCCTGAATGATTTAAAACTTCAAATTTATTTCCCGTGAGAATATCTTGATTGATAACATCAGTCATTTCAATATTATTCTCTTCCATGATTGTTTCTTTTGCAGTATATCTTGAAACTTTTGCATCGTGAAATAATTTGTCAAGTGTTTTCCAAGAAAACTTATTGTCTCTGATAACAATTGGTGGAATTTTCCTTGATAGTTTGGCCAAAATGGACGGATTGGTGTTTTCGTGGTTTTCTCCTTGGGGAATCTCGCTGTGGGGTGGAGTATCTTGATGATCCTGGATTGCAGTAGCAGGTGTAGACTCTATCTTGTTTTTAGCGTCCGAAGCAGAGTAATTGGTCTGTGTTTTCTTAGTTTTATTTGGAGGTTGCTGATCTTCGTTAGATTTTCTAGTTCTTTTAAGTCTAGGAGTTTTCTGTGTAATTTCCGTTGTGTCCTGAATGATTTAAAACTTCAAATTTGTTTCCCGTGAGAATATCTTGATTGATAACATCAGTCATTTGAATATTATTCTCTTCCATGATTGTTTCTTTTAGGGTAGCTTTGTGCGTTTTATTGGTCGTTTCCTGGTTTATGTGTTCAGCAAAATTGCTTAATTTTCCCTTAACAGCTTCCTTATCCTCAGGACAGAATTCGTCAGAGTTTGATATATCGTTGAGCATGTCGCAGATTTCGTCTAACCTGGCAAACAGCCTTTCCAACATCATTTTTTGGGTTGCCCTAAAGGCGTCCTGTCCAGTAGTTTTTGCGTTGCCCATGTCCGATTCGAGTGAGAGAGAAAAGTAGGGAGATGATCTCCCCTTGCCAGGGAAGAGCAAAGAGCGATATAAACCGCTCAGTGACTCTGAAAAACAGAGTGTGAGCTCCTGGTCTGATTTAAGGAACTTAAGATTACCAGAAATTGTCCTCAGGGACCCAGAACTAAGCTAGATGTGAGTAGCCGTATGACAAAAGGAGAGAATCCTACAAAGCGGCACCCGAAGGAATATTTGCATCGAAGGAGAGCATGAAAAAGACAACCTTTCCAATAAAAAAAATAAATAAAAAATAATTAAAAAAATTGGAATTATCTGATGGAGAAGATCCATATGCCATAGACCAAAGTACTGGCAGTAATGACGAAAATAAATGGCCAAATATTACAGTCAAGGAGATATAGTAGGTTATTTAGCGTTGTAGAGATCCCTTTCTCACGTCCTTAATAGTAACGGAAATGACATTTCCCCTTCTCAGCCCTTCTGGAATGGAGTGAAATAAATTCCCACACTTTGAGGTATGGACGCCAAGTTCGGACAGGAAATGCATTTCGACCCCCTTTTCCTCCTACTTCCCAGCAGGCGCACGAGACCACGTGATATACCAGTTGAGAGTCGAACGACCCCAGGCACTAGTTACGCGACCGTCTTGTGATGTAGCAGGATGTAATAAACGCTTCCTTGAATTGAAGTCTTGATTCTGTTCTTCGTATCGAACACGATTACTAAATCCCTAAAAGTGTATTACATATTGTCTGGTGAAAGCCTACAAATCTTAAGAATTTCACAAATGGATTTGTTTTTCTTGAAATTCTTACAAAATGCAATGGTTGCAAAATGTAAATATGCAATACTGATGGAACAAACAGAATGCAATACTGATGGAACAGTTAAGAATTTTTTCTATCATTTTAAACTTTAGAAACTTAGAATTGTTCAGTTTATATAAATAATAATTTTTTACGATACATATTGCAGACATTTTATTCTAACTTAAAAATATAAAATAAAAAATTTCATTTTATAGAATGTATTTCAAAAAATAACTCCTTCACAATATTATAAACTAAGAAGTATTTACACTCTTTCTTTATGAACTTTCTATTAAAACATTGATAAATTTAAGTATTGGTTATTAAATAATGCATTTACAACATATATAAATAAGCACACACATTCTATTTTTTGCTATACTTATTTTGAATGAATATTTATAATTCATCATTAATGCTAGAGTTTTAAACCAATTTTATAATCTTAAGTTTATTACAGTTAATTAAAAATATTACTTATACTCGTTCCTCTAAATAAAAATCTTATGAATTTTTACACATTAAAAATATTTTTGCTATTTACTTTTAAGACCACTCACAGAAACACACTTAGAGAAAAATATTATAAAACTATTAAATTAAGAGAAATTGATAAACATATATTTCGATAAGTTAAACCCATGTCAATTACACGGCCAGGAAAAAAAAATATATATATATATATATATATATTTAAAATAAATTATATTTACAATTCTCCCACTGTTATGTAATATATACGGTTATCTTAATATTCTGTTTACTTGAAATAAAATGAAGGTTGCATTTCTTGGATACTATAATTTTTTGTCTGTTCTCTCTGCTCGGTTTAATCGAAGTAACCACAAATCTCTAAGTTTATGAGTAATTTGTCCGATTTGAGGACTTTTTTTTAGTTACTATTTTTGGAATCGTATCAAAAGATTTTCCAGAATCTCTATCAGACCGATTTCCCAACCCAAAAGGAGCGCACGAGCACATTTTTAGTAACTTACAGTTCCGACACAAGTATTAACTTACGCAGCATGGTCTACTTGTTTGTGCATTGAAAAAATTTACTGTCACTGTTGCCATGAACAATGAGCGAACTGTGGAATAATGAAGTCAAGTGGATACGCAATAGTATAAACTCAAGAGAAATAACAATTAGAAGCACACACACAACCATCACTGTATAGTTGGGAAAGGATTTAAGTAGATTTTCAATCTTACAAATGAAATTAATCAATCAAAATAATACGACATTTTGAGAAAATATAACTTATAATTAATTATTGTGATTTTTCAATGTAAAAATCCAACAGAATCCATAGAACAGGATGAGGCTGAATTTTTCACCCTTGCGATTAAGATGACTCTTATTTAACAGCCATATTGCTGAAGTTTATGAATTTTGTACACATTTCAGAAACGCAGTTTTCCAATGTTAACTTGGACACCTAGCTCTGAAAAAGTCATATCCTTGCTGACATTAAGGCGAATTCAGCTTAATTTTTGCAATTACCATGACTCAACGAAGCGAACGAGAAGACCGTACTTTTGTAAACTTATCACATTTTGCGATATGTTTGTAAAAACACACGGGATTGATTAATTGCAAAAACTTAGCTGATTTCCATTCCAAAAGGTCATCGATTAAAGAAATAGATTTTTCGAATTCATAGGATAGATTAATGAAGAAGCTAACATAAAACTGTGTATTGATATTTACCTGAGACCCCTGCCTCAGTCGGTCTTTTCTCATAATCATTCGTGTCTAAAGAACCCTATGGTGTTTGCACTTGAAACTGTTAATTAGCCCTAATCCATGGTCTGTAAGACAGAAGTTGAGACTAGGCAGGAGAAATTCTTAGCACGGACCGATTCAAAATCTAGAATTTCATCATGAGGATTGCTGTAATCCACAATAAAAATATAACTTTACCCTTCTCCGATATATATATAAGCGATCTGTCTCTCAGCAATTTTCATACTTTCAATCATCCAAACTTTAATATCAGCATGGTAGTAGTTTTTAGACGCTTTACTTTTTTCTGAAAAGAAGGTGTACTTGTTGCTTCCTTTACGTTGGCTGCGAACATCACTATCACTCTGCTTTGCTTCTCTACCCCCCCCCCCCATTACTCCATCTCTTTTGAAGTTAAATATTCTTTCTAGTAAGAGTTAAAAATAAAGCACTTCCGCTTTTAAAACAACTTTTAGTTCGTACTCAGAAAGTAATTATTTTAATATCTTTTCTCTTCATTTAATTTCTGAAATTTTATTCACAGCTCCACATTAATCACACAACATTCTAAGGTTCAAATTGTTTCTGATTTATAATTCTTGGAGCTGTGACCGTCTGATACTTTTAAATCTTTAAATTCATCTTCATTGCAAAACAGTTGGGATTTTTCTTTAATGACATTTACCAGCAACAGGAATAATAATTTTCGAGAGGGCAGTCACTTGTTGGTACTGTTTCCATTTTTAAGAATTTTTTCCAAGTTCTAAAAATTATCTAGAGGTTGTTTTTTGGAATTGCATATTATTTACTTTTGTTTTGAATAATTTTTATCTACTACTTTTAGAACTTCCTTTTCTTCAGATAAATACCTCCGCTTCTTCCACTACGACTTATCCGAAATTCTTCTACAGAACTATCCCGATCTCACTCTCAACAAATGAAACTTCATAAATTAAGCAGTTCAAATCAAACCAATACAGCTCAATCTGTTAACGAGATTTTTCTCCTTTCTGTAAAAGAGGAAAGAAATCAAGTTTGATATCAAAATTCTTTTCCATCTTTAGTTTAATATCAACAAGTTTTTGACTATTGTTCCCATATTTGGTATATGTGCAAACGTCGCTTCGTTGTTCAAGAATGAATCATGTTATTAGTTATTATGTGGAAAAAATCAAACAAAAAGTTTAAAAAATCAAATTTAAAAAAAAAAAAACGACACTTATTGGAAATATTTGTCAGAAACGTAAGTTCATAAATTGGGGTTATAATTATCATGTCTTATGCGTCATTTAATAGACTAGCCATTAGTTCGTAGAAATCTGAGAGATCGTAAACTAGAGGTTTTTAAAAATGTGTATTGTATCGATTTTTTTTCAGAGTATTGGAGAGTTTAATCTGATAAGAAATATTACTTAACTTTATAGCTGCTATTCTGCATTAGTACAAATTATGCAGAGCATATTTAACTGTTGATTATCATCATTATTATATTGAAACTAAGCAAATTTTTATTAGTGGAAAAAAATGATTAACTACATATCACTTTTATTTATTTTCCTGTCTTCAAAAAATCATCTCTTCCTGTCAAAATATTCAAAAATCAATATTTCGTGTTTTACAAGGAAAAAAATCCACTTAATGACAGTAAAATCATTAAAAATATCTATGAATGTAGAAAACTATAAAATTTGGAGTTAATCAAAAAGAAAAAAAACCCACGCACACACACACAATGCTTGTAATTTAATGTTTTCAAGTGATACAAAAATCACAAAAAGGAAAAAAAATTAGATTATGGAAGAAAAATTGCCATGATAAAACTATGATATGTGTGCAGTTTATAATATACCTTTTAATTTCATAATGATAAAAAAGATAGAATTAAAATCAAGCAAAAATAATAAAATTTTATTTTAACAAACAAATTTATAATAAATTATCTTATAGTGGAAAATTTAAAAATATTGAATGGAGAAAAATATAAAAATAGTAAATTTAAATGATAGAATTTTTTATTATTAATGAGCATCTATCAAAAATCAATTTCATAAGCATATACTTTCATCCATTTTTCTCAAAAATTATTCATATGAAAAAATTGATTTATAAATTATAAAGAAAGGAAAAGCAAATCTGTCTATTTATTAATAATTAAAAACACATCATATAGCTCTTTGAACAATTTATTAACGCAGTTTTTTAAATGTTTCCATTAAAAAAATTAGAAATATAACTTTTTTTGACAAAAAATAAGCCTGTAACAAATAAATAACATGAATTCTAATGAATAAAGTTGAAATAATAGTGCTAAATGACAAAAATTTTATTATAAATGAAAGCCAATATTGTGCTTTAACATCAGTAACAACAAATAATGCTTCTTTTATCATCAAATTAGAGAAAATTTTTATTTAGTGGTAGGGTAAAATATAGTTTAAGAAAAAATTCAATGTTTACAAACAAAACTAATGAATACACACTCAAATTACTTGACTATATAAAAAAGCTCGATGTTTAATGTTAATAATGGTACAACACAAATAACTAGTATATGAAATTGAAACATATATTTGAAAATGTAGTAGCAAATATCGTAAGATGATCATCCAGCAGAAAAGAATTAGTAAACACAAATAACATAGTCAACATAATTTAACAATTTCTATTGAAAATAATTAATAAATTCAATAATTACATTAAAATGTTCACAATGTAATTCATTTATGTTTGATGGAAAATAAAATAATCAATCATTATAATTAGTTGAAGTGCAACACATAAAATTATAAAATAAAATATGTAATGCTGTTATTTTCATTCCAAGATTGCATAGTTTTACAATGACAGACACTTATATTACTATATTTTATTACAAAGAAGAAAGCTATAAACAATTGTTCTCATCTCAGTTGACACCGAATATTTTAACACTAACCTTATTTATTAATACACATTTTTAATTTTATAAACATACATTTGTAAAGAACTATTTTAATTAAAGCTACATATATTAATGGTTAAAAATGAATTTTAAAATCTTATAACATATAAGAATTTTAAAATTAATTTATACATCTATTCTCAATCACAATATATACATAATAAACTCTATAAACATAAAAATATACAGACAACATATAAATAGTTTCAATAAAAACCATAATTCTTGAATACATTAAAAACTAATTAAACTTTGAAATGAGAGAAAGAAATAGTAACCTAGTAATAGTAACGTTAAAGATAATACATCAAAAATAAATTTTTTCCGGAAGGTACATCTTCGCTTTTCAATCAAACATTTATATATTTTAAAATATCTTTCATATAATGCATTCAAGAAAGCTTAGTTTATTGTCTAGAATAACATAAATTTTAATAACAGTTGAAATACTTTTAATCACCACTAATTGCTACTGATATAGTTTTTCCTTTAGGATCATCAAATCTATCCATTGTGTGCACAGAAAATAAAGCATAAACACCAACATTAATTATTATAATAAATAACAGGGAAACAAATACTCCCATCCAAATTGGGACAGTGAAAAATGGAACACAGTCTATACTGGCACTGAATTTATCACCCTTTATAGCAAAAGGTTGCACCTGTAAATAAAATTAAACAATATAATAAAATCTAAGCTTGGATTCTTCATATAATAAATTATGAGAATCTGTGTGTGTATTTACATTCACGTGCACACATGCACAAATACATTTTTTTTTTGTATAAAAGTCAGTTTAATCTTTTAAAAGAAACAAAGATTAGTCTTAGAAATTTACCTTAAAATAAGAAGAGCATTTTTTACGTGTTTATTCAACTATTATTTCATTAGAAATACAAAATTACAGATTGCCAATAGATGAATAAGTCATAGAAATAAAAATCATGTTAATGAATAGTAATTGAACAATTATGGAATTTAATGTTTTAGATAAATAATTTATTTTGAACTAGATACTACGTATTCATATAGCCAATTATGTATACTAATGGAAAAAATAAGGAAAGGAATAAGAAATCAAATTGATTGAAACAGTTAGCTTTCATAAATAGAAAATTCTTTAATTCCAATCGTTTTTGCCTGTATTGAATTTTTGCAAAATATTATTCACAGAAATATATTACAATTGAAACAGATATGAATAATAAAATATAAGAAATATGTCACTTAATGATTTGTCGTTTATTTATTCATGACTTCAATTGATATTTTTTTCTTAAAAATAAACATAACTAAAACAATTTCAAATTGACTTTAAATTATTAAGCATAAAATTTTAAATTTTACCTGGAATCCTTTGAATTTTACAATAACATCATTTGTTTCATTCGTTGTTCGTAATTTTAAATTTCCACAGTTAAATGAAAAACCCATGGGTGCTTCAATAAACTTGCCATTTGCTTCCCATTCTCCTCCAGGAACATCTTTGCCAGTGAGAGATAGTGTTGAATTAGTTATCCAAGAACCTTTGTCATTCATAAATTCAAACCTAAAAAAAATTTATATTTTAAAATAATTTGAAATTTCTTTTAAATTATAATTATAAAATTTTATTGTAATAATTTTATAATTTTCCTCTATTCTATTTTTGAACATAACTAATTAGTTATTTCTTAGAAGTAAAAAACCAAATAAAAAAATATATATAATAATTACATTTTTCATTTTAACAGAATGGTTTTTTTTTTTTTTTTTTTTTTTTTTTTTTTTTGCATAATTACTGATATCTACAATTCTGGGGCCTGAGCAGCTACCAGGCACGTCGACAGGTGGTGGATAGCCAAACGTCCTGTATATATCAAACTTGTTAGGGAGAGCAAAATTAACTCCTGGAGGAAGTTCTGTGAAGAGATAGATTCTATCTCTTACAGAGCTAGACTCCAAAAACGCCTCAATAGGGATGAAACTATTTTGGTTGGCACCTCAAAGAACGAGGAGGGTAATTTTGCTGCTTCCGGGAAAGAGGTTATAGAAATTATGACTAAAACCCACTTTCCAGGTGCTAGAGATATTTATAGCAATAATGGGGAGCACTGCATTGGCTATTTGCAAAGAGTCAATAGCGATCAATGGACCATCGCTAAAAAAATTGTTAACTACAAGAATGTTAAATGGGCAATCTCTGCCATTAAACCTCTAAAATGCCCAGGGTCAGATGAAATTATGCCTACCCTGATCCAGATGGCAGAGAAGGTTATCATACCAGTACTAACTAGAATTTACAGAGCTAGTTTAGCACTGGGGTTATATACCAAAGATATGGCAGAAGATCAGGATTATTTTCATTCCTAAACCTGGCAAGGACACCTATGACCAGGCCAAGTCTTACAGACCTATCAGTTTTTCTTAAAATTTTGGGGGAAATCATCAATCAGCATATTAGAGACTACTTGGGTAGTAACAGTCCCTGGCATGCTCTTCAATTTGTCTATCAATCTAGCAAATCTACTGAAACTGCTTTACATCAGCTAGTTTCTAAGATTGAAACCACTCTGGATTAAAAAGAAATTGCCTTGGCAACTTTCCTTGACATCCAAGGTGCCTTTGACAACACTTCCCATCTATCCATCCACAATGCATTTAGAGGGGCAGGGATTAATCAGACCCGGTGTACTTGGATTGAGCCCTTTATTTTGTATTGATGTATACAAATGAGCCTATTCGGTGAATTATTTGTAAAAAAGACAGCTAGAGGTTGTCATCAAGGAGGTGTTCTCTCATCATTACTTTGGAACCTAGTTGTAAAAAGCCTTATAAAATATCTAAATGATAGGGGCTACTATACGCAAGGATATGCTGATGACATTGTCATCATTATCCTTGGCAAAGATCTTGACATAACTTTTCATCTCCTTCAGGATGCTCTAAGTTATGTAGGTCAATGGTGCATGGATAGGGACCTGATGGTTAATCTTCAGAAAACCTACCTTGTACCTTTTACACGCAAAATAAAAGGGAGGGTTTTTCATACCAAGATTTTGATGTTGAAATCAACGTGGCTTCAGAGATGAAGTATCTGGGCATTTATTTAGACCAAACACTCACATAGGATAAGCACATTGATGATAGAATTAACCAAGCAAAAAAAAAAGCATTATGATTTGCAGTTGAATGCTTGGTAAAAACTGGGGTTTACATCCAAAACATCAGTTTTGGATGTACACAGCTATTGTCAGGCCCATTTTCACATATGCCTATGTGATCTGGTGGCGTGAGGTGGAACTGTGATTAACAGACTAGGAGGTCTACAAAGACTGGCCTGTCTTTGCATCACAGGAGCAATATTCACCGCACCAACCAGAGTATTGGAAGTTAAGTTGGATCTGATTCTCTTAGGCATCTTCATCTGTAGCACTGCCAGAATGACTGCATACAAAATGAAGTTACAAAACCAATGGTACGATCAGCCTGTTGCCAAAGGGGTATTACCATGAAAATTCAAGATCCTACTTTACTGATGCCCTCGGACATCATGGAAAAGTCATGCATGTTTGGAACTAAAACAGGAGATCTAATCTGCTACACAGATGGATCACTGAAAAACAGCCTCTCAGGACTGGGAGTATGAGGTGTGTCCCCAAGAACCAGCTTATCTGTAAGCCTTGGGCGATACGATACAGTCTTCCAAGCAGAAGTTTTGGCCATTATCCATTCTCTGCGACTATATAAGATGAAGAGCTACCACGGTAAGCAGATTTTCATTTTTAATGACAGCAGCTTTAAAAGTGCTCAATTCTTTTGAAATCAAATCTAAAATGATTTTGGAATGCAGAAACCTTTTTACAGAACTGGCAACTAGAAGCAATGTGATCCTTGTATGGGTGCTAGGGCACAAAGGTATCGAAGGTAATGAAAGGGCTGATGAACTTGCTAAACAAGGATCGTCTTTTGTTCCCATCGGTACAGAACCTTTTTTTGGAATCAATTTGAAGACCACAAAAATCAATGTTCTTAGATGGGAAAAATAGAAGATGTATGAAGCTTAGTTCAACGCTCCTGATCAAACCCATGCTACAAGTATGATCTGTGGCTCATCAGCGAGGATTGCCTATGAAATTTTAAGATGATGCTCTAGGCAGAAGATACACTTAATCGCAGGCTTCATAACTGGGCACTACTATTTCAGAAAACACCTCCATAAAATGGGACTGTTTCAGCAAGAGTCTATCTGCAGGAAATGTCATATGCTCTAGGCAGAAGATACACTTAATCGTAGGCTTCATAACTGGGCACTACTATTTCAGAAAACACCTCCATAAAATGGGACTGTTTCAGCAAGAGTCTATCTGCAGGAAATGTCATATGCAAGAGGAAATGGCCAAGCATATCATTTACAAATGGGAGGTCCTTGCCCTCCCTAGATTAACTTCTTTAAGCATCATCCATACTAGAGAGCTACACCTAGATTCCATTAAAGAGTTATCAGACTTTATTAATAACGTAGGTGACCCGAGCAATTGGAACTAGATAACATTGGTTTGGAGTTAACAGTACAAAATGCTGATAAAAGTAGAGGTGCCCAATGACATACAAACCCAATTTTAAGAAGAAAGCTATCTACAATAATAAAATCAATGTTATATTTTGTTATTTTTAAGAAATTGTCAATTTTCAAACAGGTTGAATACTAATAAGTGTATTTGCTAAAAGAATACAAACTCCATTATTATATACAAAAAATTATACCATTCAGAATCAATATAATAAAAAATGAAAAAAATTAAATTGAAAAATATTTGATTCT
The DNA here is from genome assembly GCA_030067965.1 of Latrodectus elegans. Lineage (NCBI taxonomy): Eukaryota > Metazoa > Arthropoda > Arachnida > Araneae > Theridiidae > Latrodectus > Latrodectus elegans. The sequence goes on from CM057813.1 coordinate 37,220,005, forward strand.
GTTTCTGTCAGTACATTTAATTTCTACATTAAATATTTATTACCATTTACTACACATCACTGCACATTATTTGTACAAAATCAATGAAGAATAAAAGTAGTTCGCACAAAAAAGACCTTATTTCAAATTGTAAATTAAGATATTAATGCGCTTTTATATGTGTGTTATAGATATTACTTACTTTACAGTAAGATCAGTGACATCACCAGTCATCTTGAAAGCTAATTGCAATCTGAAATATATGAATTTAATTTTTTTTTAAATTTATCTAAACTAAATAAGATAATACATATAAAAAATTACTCATCAAATTAACTCACATCCATGAAACATATGAAATGTAAAATTCTAAATATAAATTTAATTAATATATGCACATAAATATTTTATATATAATAAAGCTTTAAAACTTAACTATTTTATAACATATATTTTCACATGATTTCTTGTGTTTTATTCTGTATTACATATTTTTCTTATTTTCCTCCCTGCCCATTTTTAGGAATACATAGGAATATAAATACTTTAAGATACTTTTAAAGTACTAAACATTTAAATTTTTTTATGTAAAAGTACAGAATGAATCCAGATTTTATTTTATAATGTATTCTGATAAGGTGAGCAAGTTTTCTAACTCAAGTTTCTAAAGTTTTATTTCATTAGTTGCTACAAACACATAATTATTTAATTTGTAGTTAACATTTCAAACAGTTATAATTTGTGGTATTTGCAGAGAATTTTCAGTTGCAATCGATAAATAGCATATTTCAGTTTAATTGTTACTCTATGGTTACTTTTTGTATATGAGCACTAATTTGATTACAACTGCACTGTTAGGGAGGAGGAAATTAGTGTAACTTACATCTAAAAGAAAATATCCTTTCAGTTCAGACAGTAAAATGTATAGATAACAAAAATTTTAATAAAAAGTTAAATGAGAAAAGCTTGATGGCAATATGAAACAGTAATTCATTGAATCAAACAAGAAATGTATTACCTCCAATTAATTAGTTAATCAAATTTAAATATATATTAAGAATTAACGTGTCTTAGTTTCACATGTTAATAATGTGTTCCACACAAATTAGTTTCATAGATTTTAAAAATTGAGTAAACCAAAAGAGTTTAAGTATTTAATTTTACATATTTTTACAAAAAGTAGTTTTTAATTAAAATGATATTGATATACTTGCTAATAATTTAGTAAAAGAAAAAATTACAGATATTAACATAATGAATGAAACCAATTTTTTTTTAAATTAAATCTCCAAAAATAACTCCCTTACTATTTCAATTCCTTTGTTGTTTAGATATTGACTTCCATTTTTATCAGTTTTAAAAGTATACAGATATAATATGCATTATAGAGTTCCATTTACTTGTTTCAATGCTCTTGAAGCTAATATAGCTAAATGATTAGTACTTTAGACTTCAGTTCAATAGCTTGAGTGTAGAATCTCTATTTTGGGCATGGAAGTTTATATTAGTTCAGTATCGACAATAAACTTTGTAGGCACCAATCAAATTACTCCATGTGAGTGAAAAGTGATAGCAGAGTGAATAAATCGAACTCTTGGAAAGAATTTTTTTTTTCATAGGAAAGATCTCTGTAGATAAAAACAGGTCAATTTAAATATTTAAGAAAAGATATCCTCAAAAGATAAACAAAACAGCATTTCATTCCTTTCAAATATATTTTTTCATAATCATATTTTTTAAGAAAAATGTAATACAAAATATTTTCTCTTTTTCTCTCTATATATAACTCTATGGGGAGTTTTTGTGTAGCAATAATAGCATTGACATAAGCAACATCAATGTTCCATAATTCTTGAAAATCACAAAAAATGAAAAATAACTTTGGGAATCTATTCAGCTAAAAAAGAATGAATTTAATTGATTGCATTATCACGACAGAAAAGGCTTTTCTTTATTGAATTATTAGATAAATACAAAATTATAAGGGAAACTAGTTTTCACAATCCAAAAATATTTACATATCATCTATCCATTTTCACACTTTTCAAGGACATAGGGAAATGTTAACTATTATTCTGAGACCCTATTGAGACAAATCCTAAAAAGTTTCTTAAGTTTTCCAAAATTCCTGGGAATTTTAAATTGAAACAATTGTTTGAACATTCTTCAAAACTAAAAAAAAAAAAAAAAAAAAAAAAAAAAAAATAGTTCCTCTTTATGAAAATAACTTAACAGCATTGGCATAAAAATAATATATTTAATATTTTAAAAAAATGAATCAATTTAGATTCTCTATATTCAAATTTCATAATTCTAAATGTAACAAGTTAAACTTTAATTTATAGAAAATTTAATATAATAGAAGAAAAGTAAAAAAAATTATTTTTGAAAGTTATTAATACAATAATATGACAAATTTGAAAATGAACATAAAAAAGTAGAATAGAAAGCATAATGGAAAAACTAAAATGAGATTGTGTCAATTACATAATTTTATAATTCAGAAACATAGATAATATATTGCTGTATAAGTGAAGTAAAATAAAGAGCAGATAAAAAAATTTACAAGGTACATGAAATAGAAAAGTGGGGAGTTAAATCTCCTGAGTTTTTATGGTCATGCAATTCACAATTACAATAAATGTAACAGCTGTTTTTTATAGTATTGATTTTACAAAAACCCTGAATGAGATAAAATGATTTTTATAATATAAATCTATTTAGTTTAATGAGTGATTCAGGACACGTGCCCCTGTCAAGATAGAAAAGAATATTCAACAATATTACTCTTGTCATAGGCACATTATAAATCATTTAATACAATCAGAATAATCATATCTTTCACTATATAAGATTTTTCTTGTCAAAGGCTTCTTACATAATTACTTTTAACTGCTCTTAAAATTATTTTTAAAATTATTTTTCAATAAAATTATGTTGAAATTAAATGGCAGTTTCTTTATTGTTTTGATATATTTTGTTTACACAGTTCTTAGTCAGTAAAAATGATTATACTTCATTTTCCCCTTCATGATAGTTTCTCATGATTTAAGCCCTAGATTCATATTTTCTTTTTCTTTTTTTTTTTTTTTAATGAAAATTAATGTTTTAAAAACCATCTTGTATTTATTTTCTGCACATAAAAATATAATAAAGAATAAGAAATTCTATAAACTGGAAAACAAGAATCACATCTAGATGTAAAGCAAATTTTTTATTATATATTATTTTATGGAATAAAGAATGTACTTTTAGAAATGAAAAAAAAAAACATATAAATAATATCATGATGGAGGGCATGAGGGAAGAATTAAAATATATTTTAGCTTTTATTAAAAAACTTTAAGAAATTTGTTCAAATCTCCATATTATTTGCCCAGATACTTAAATAAATTTTAAATATTCAACAATTTTAAAGCATTCAATGAAAAATGTGTACATATAATTTAAATTTAAAAAAAAAATATTTTTATTCTTAAAATAATTAACAACCCAAAAAAAAAAAAAAAAAAAAAAAAAAATTATTTTATGAAAAATAAGGAATGTTAGAAAAATATTTATAAGTTAATGAATATAATAATTTCCAGAAAAATGCTGCAGCATTTACGTATTGAAAAATTAAATTTTTAGAAAAAGCAGTGTTTCTATTGATAGGAAATTTATGATTATTTTATTGTAGTTAGTAAAACATATTGAAAGAAAGTAGTTTTAGTGAAAACATTACAAACATCCTTATTAAAAAATACTAAAGTTATGTCAGCAGATAAAAAGACTATAAAACAAGATTTGATGTACATATATATGTATGTGTATACATACACACCTTGATGATTTGATACTGAAATATTTAGATCAAGATTTACTTTTGATAATAAAGAACTTGAAATTGAAGAACCCATATAAAGTACAATATGATGTAATTGCTTTTAACATAAAATTTCTTTTCTCCTTCAATTCAATAATTTCTTACTAGATATTCTTCACAGTTTAATATGAGTATGAACATTTTAGAGAACTAATAAAATACATTCGTAAGTGAATACATTTCTTACATGTGATTCATATTCTGTTTTATGTATTTCTTTAACAAATCTGTTAGATATCATAAGCCATTAGTTAAAAATTAGCAACTGTGATGCCCACACCAATGCATTAGTGTGTATTTTCATGTATATAATATGAGGACTATGTGTTAAAAAGTTTTTAAATTTCATTGTATATATTATATGCCACATTGGATAATTTGATAAAAAACATAATACATCAGAAAAATTTATGATAAACTTTTGATGGAAATGCTGTTTATGATTTATAAGATAAATAAGAGATGCCACAAACTAAATGCCACAACTTTAAGAAATCATTAAAACAAAAAAAAAAAATTTTTTTTTGTTTTAGTGATTTCTTAAAATCTAGATTTATGAATAAGGTGGACAGTACTTACACTGATGTTTGATTGCCACAAGAGGAGCCAGTAGTGTCAGGAGGGAAACTCAGTTCCATACTGATGTTTTTCTTAACAACTTGAACTGATGCATTTTGTGCATACATAAATAAGCAACCAGAAATATTAACGAAATTCACATCAGATACTGCTTCATTTACTTGTAATATATTTCTGAGAATATGGTGTTCATTACTAGACAAGGTCTGTAGGAATGAATTTATATAAAAATATAAATTTATTTATTAGGCATCAATAACTTAGAAATGAACAGTGTAAAAAAATTTATTTAAGGTAGCTGTTACAAAACCATTTCATAATTGCTTATAAATATTCATAATCATTCAAAAACAAAATTAAAATATATACATGCACATAAAAAGGGAGAACAAAAAGATAAAATAAACATTTTGATTTAATCTTAAGTCATAATATAAAAAATAAGGTTAAACAAAGTCTAGGTAACAAATTGTAAACAAAATTAAGGAAAAACTTTTATGTGTTGGATTAAAAAAAGAAATTTTTTTTAAGCTAAACATGATTTAATTTGGTTCTTTTGATTTGATAAGTATAATGCTTGTTTGACATTTTAACAAAAGCTGAAAAAAATAAACATTATCATTGTTATTTATTCTTCCAGATGATAGCAAATATATATTAAAAAAAAATATTTATTGCATATACCATTTTTCTTAGTCAGTCAAGTAACCCTTTTTTCACTATATTTTTGATAAAAGTAAGCTATATTTTTATCATTGCTTCAAACATACATCAAAAACATCTTTATGTTTTTCAAAATAATTTAAAAAATACATAAAATATAATTTTTTAATTCTGTATATGCAATAAAAATATCTTTAATGATTAAAAAATATATAAAAACTTGATTATTATAACAAAAGAATGTATAAAGAAACCATTTAACACATCCAAGAAGAGAAATATGGATTCTATGATGCTTAAATGAACACAAATGAATAGAAATTCATAGCACATAAATGAATATAAATATCTAAGGCTTAAATTTTTAAATGATGAAATTAAGTTCAATAACACAACTACATATCTCCTAAAACTTAAGTTTTTAATAATTGAATTTAGATGAATTAAAAATATTTCTAAGATTAAAATCAGCAAACACAGTAAAGAAAAAGTTTTTCAGGATATGTAGTTCATAAATCCATTTTCTAAAAGGAATGTCAACAAATAGCTTGACTATGTGTGATATAAAATTGACTTTTCTAATAACTCTCTAAATACTTTTAATTTACCCTCTTTATCACATAAAAGGTTTTTAGGGTTTTACAGCTTATAACATTGTAATTTAAAATGCTTTTGTATACATATTGTGCATTTCCATCAGTTTAGGAAAGCCTCCACAGCAGACTATCATAACAAGAAAGTGTTATTATAATTAAAAGATAAATACATACCCATGATAAATGATCTGTCCACTGACATAGAAGATAATGATGTATTTTTTAAAAACTAGAAGGTACTACTTCTATTAATTCAGATGAACAAATACAATGCTTGAAAATTTTCAATTTCAATTTACACTTCAAGATTTTTGATATTTGATTTTTGTTTTAAATTAAAAGTTTATTAATGTATTTCTTCACTTAAAACTTCAGAGTAATTTTATAGTGTTCTAAAAAAATATTTTTCCATGTAAACATTTTTTATGTACATTTTTAAGTAAAATAATAAATTAAATGCGGATTTAATATTTATGATAGTTTGTGATCATCTAATAGGATACCAAAAAAAATGATTTTTTAAATTAATTTTTTTTTTTTTTTTTTTTTTTGCAATTTTTTAAGTTAGCAATATGAAATTGACAGCCTATACATCAGTGTTCCCCAATCTTTTTATCACAGCAGACTAGTCAATGTTTGATCATTTTACCACAGCCTTCTGGAAAGGAGGACGTTGATAGTTTATATTTTAAAATATTTTGATTAATTAATTTTAATTTAATTTAATTCAAGCCTTCAAAATAAAATACAGTTGCACCAAAAATTAAACATAAAGTGATTTAACATTTTAACTTACTAGAATATTAAATCAATGAGAACCCTGAGCTTGTTTCTTTGCAATAGGACCGACCTATTTGAAGGTAATAGAAAATAATGACACCCGAAGTGGGTTGCCTATGTCCAGTTTATTCCATTGCTTTGTTTTAATTGCTGTAACTGTAGAAAACTCTGCTTCACAGATAAGTTGTCAAAAATGGCAATATGATATAAGTGCTGCGGTGGTAATCTCATGGTATTCTGCCATGACTAATACAGAACATCGGCAGAGTTGTTGTCTCGAACATAGTTTTAAGACCACTATCATTTGCTATCTCCAGTAGTTGATTTTCTTCTTGCGCAGATATGTTAGCTTTGCCTGAATTTGTGACAAATAGGTCGTAGATCTATTCATTACCAGTTCATGGGTCTTTTGTGGTTGGGAAGTAGCACTCAAGCTCTTTTAAAAGCAAAAAAAGTAATCCTACACTAACTGAGCGAATGAATGTTCAGATTTTAACAGTAGAATGAATATTAGTAGCAGACATTGGTAAAGATTTTAGTATCACCTAAAATCCCTACTAATGTCTGAAACATATCGAAACTGCCTCTGTTCATGTGCCATCCCCACAAGTCATGAATTTCTCCTGAAAGTAAAGATTGAATTCAATCAGCAAGTTGAAATGTCATACAAGTAAGCCAGTTTGGTGACACATATCTTGTCACTGAAATGCACTGCCAGCGGTGACTTCTTTCCTAAGAGAAGTCTTTGCAATGAATATCACAATTCAAATACTCTGAATAGCGATTTTTCTCTGGATAATCATCTTATTTCTGTGTATAACAGTAAGCATCTGTACTCTGTGTCCATCTCCTTTCAAAACAGCTCAAACAGGCATGAATTAAGGGGGTGTACTTTGATGTAGTTAATAATTTCAACATCAATCAACACGCTGTTAAATTGAAATTTTTCCGTTTGCTAGCATTTCCCTGTGAATGAGAAAATGTGTAGATTCGCTCTCAGATGCAACTTCCTTAATTCGAGCAGTTAAACCAGACACTCATCTAGTCATGATAGCAATTCTGTTTTCTATATGCCAACATAAAAAAAGCAATTTTAGTTGTCCTGATATATAACTATCCAGTGGCTTGAATAATTCTGCTACTGTGGAGTTGGTCAGCAAAGATAGTGCACATAACAAATCCTCATGCACATCCTCCTAATATAGATATTGCACATAAGCAAATAATATTGTCTCGTAGATTTGTCAACCAAATATAGATATTTGTAGATTTGTCTACCTGGAGACATCAATGAACCCTTGATGGAGTCACTGGAGTTCATACAATGGTGATGCATTAATCCTCTCCAACAATTGCATCTCAATGTCTTTAGCCATTTCCTCAATGCACCTAGTCACAGAGCTAGCCAACAAAGGCCCATGTGCTATCTTTTCCTCAGCAGCCTATCCTAGAAGTTCAAGACAATGTCTTTAGAGGTGGGCAAAATTAATTCTTCACTGATTGTAAATGGCCTTTTAGCTTCAGCAATACAGTTAGCCACCAAATATGATACTCTCAGCGCACCCTTCTCTCTTGATGTGGTTGCCCTCATAAATTTTTTCTGTCCTTCATGTTCCTATTTTTTTCTTTCAAAATACTTCAGAGACTTTCTTTTAATCCAGAGTGATTGGGTACAAGTAGTGAAGCAGTTTTGAAGGTTTCATTGAGTACTTAAAGAGTTGGTCACTGCAAACTATGCAGAGCGCTTTTGGTTTGTGAGAATCAACTTCCCTATAAAACCATATTTCAAGTAGGACTTATTGTATTGTCTGTTAAAAGTTAGATGTATCCTTGATGTTGAAGTCTCTTCTATCTCTTCCTGTGGAGCCTTTTCTTTTTCCCAAGGAAACTTTCTAATGTCTGTTTCATACACATTTTACTAATTTCTGAATTAAACTGAATTGGAGAAAACATTATATGCAGATACATCAAGCACATGAAAGTACTGAAACATATGAAAGTACTGATGAACAGGGAGAAGAGCAATACACACCTTCAGTTTATTAAAGTTACAACTTTTGAGTGACGAGAACAATTCATTTAAAAAAAAATCACTCTTTTTAAATGCAGTGCTAATTAAATAATTTTAAACAAAATTGCATAAAGCACACAAAACAGAATAGAGGAATCATGGCCACATGATCTTTGGGTAACTAAATGGCAGACGAATAAGCTTCTCTGTACAGAAACCTTACCATACTTTCACTGTATGTGAAGTCACAATCAAGAAAAAAGATTTAAAAAAAAAATATAAAAAAATCTTTTTTTCATTAATTCCAATGCGAATTTCGTGTGGCGTTTTTATGTTTTATTTATGATAACTACAACTCTAATGATTAATTTTTTCTTCATTATAACTAATTGAAGAATAAAATAAGTGCAGTGGTTTTCTTTTTTGACTTTTTAAAACATTAAAAATATTATGCCACATCTTCAAGGAAATCTTTTTTTAAAAAAATAAAATTTTAATGCAACAGATTTTTATAATTTGGAGTATAAACCTAAAAATTTAAATTCATTTTAAATGAAATGGCATGGTATTATTTCATCCATACTGGAGTGAGGATTGGGGATTATTGCTCTAGGACAATGCCCTTCACTTCCATTGTCCTAAGAAAACATTAGTTAACTATGCACAATTCTAAAAGACGTAATAACAATTTTTATGAGATTCTATCTTAAATTTATATACAATAAATTAAAAAATGCAAAAAATAAAGTGAAAAACTTGTAAATTTAAAAGATTAAAATAGTAAGATTAAAATAGTAATGAAATACAATATTCCATTAATTAAATTTTAAGTGAAGGTTTATGGTCTATATTTTAAGAAGTGATAAATATTTTTAACAAACACGCAATTTCTTTTAAATTACTCTTAATTTTCAATTATGGGTTTTACAATTCATTGAAAATTAAGAATTATCTTTAAATAATAAAATAATATCCATGTTCTATTAATAATATTTCAGAAAATTTTATATATTACATATAACAGAATTTAAATAAAACTTAAAGAACATGAACAAAATAACAATTTTTATGAGATTAAACAATTTTTATGAGATTAAATTAGTAAAATGTCATTCTTGCTAAAATTAAAATGTTTTTATAAGTTTGAAAAATTTTTATAGCAATTATTTCTTTTAGGGATCCCTATTATTAAACATAGTGACATATAATTTTAAATATATCATTAATCATATGTATAAATATAGATATTCATTTCACTAAATTGTTTTTTTTTTTTTTCAATTAAATTATATAACTCATTACATAATACACTCTTGTCCTCAAATAAAAATAGATAACTTCATTAGATAAACTTGCTTTATCCCCTGAAATTGCAAATTTATTTTGAAAAATCTGGATTTTATTATACAATTTTCTAAAAATTTTTATGGAATGTTTAATTGGCTCATAAAAAAACAGTTTTAAAAATAAGATACTAATTCTCATAAGAATTTTGCATGAAAATTAACAGTAAAATATACATAATATAACAAGTTTGCAGTTACTTTCAATGTTTATAATTTTAAATATACATAATTAAAAAATAATTTTTAATCAAAAGTATTTAAATTTGAATTTTTACTATAATCAAGTAAATTAAAAAAAAAAAAAAAAAAAAAAAGATTCTCCTCAAGAATTTCTTTAGAAAATGTTTCTATCATTTAAAAAATACTGCAATTCTTACCCAAGATGACTTGTCAGATGTAAAAATTCCGATTATATTTTTGGGAGAATTGATAAAAGATGGTTGAAAAACTCTTTTGACATCTTCTAATTGTGGCTCTAAAGAAAAATATTTCATTTTCAGTAAAAAAATTATATATAATTAAATTTGTAAAAATTAATATTTTAAAAAGAAACTCAATTTATGATATTTAAAAACTACTAAAAATGAAAATAAGCAATAACTGTAATCTTCCTTAGTTTGCATTCTTTTTTTTTTTTTTTTTTTATCTTTGTTAAACTTTTAATGGAAAAAAAAATGTTTTTTCAGAAATTAGCAAGTTTTAAGAAAATTATAGTTTCTCAGATTCAGAAAAAAGTACATAATTAATAAATTTGTATATAAACTGAATTAAAAGTCTTAAATTTTATTTACCTTTTGTCCTAAAAATACCAGTATCAGTTATATGGAGAATGACAACACATGACTGCCCAAAAGCTAAAGATATTGACTGCAATACATTTTCGTCAATATTCTGATCAACAACAATTTCTTGAACTCCACAATGAACTGTATGCAGCTGTGTAAGAGGATCCTTGACAGATGACAGAAACATATATGGTGTAGAATCCAGAAAATTCTGAAAACCAAATATAGATAAATACATTATACTACATTAATATTTTAAAACATTAATAAATACAGATTAAAATTATGAAATTAAAAGGAAAATGTTACTCAGAAAGAAAACATGCAGCGTTTGAAGAATTAATAAGATAAAAGTTTATTTCAGAATTACTTTAACTCCTGCTATACATTCATCCTTTCATTTAATATAATAAATTTTCATATTCCCATTTCCATATGGAATTATTATAATTGATTTCAATTAATATACAAGAGACTTACAAATAATCTTTAATGGTTATGAAATCAATTCCAAAAAATAATTAAATTATAAATAAATTTTTAAAAAAATGTTTTGCACATATTTTATAATTAGAAAAAAAGATTTGAATTATAAAAGCAAACTATAAATTTTTACAAAAGGCTTATTAAAAATTGTAAATAACCCTATTGTAAGAATTTTCTGATATAGAACATACAATTAAAAAATAGCTAGATAGATGTGCTAAGTTATGAAAGAAGAGAAATAAATGCTTTAACTTTCATACATGGTAATGTTATTACTCAAGAACTTTTATCATTTAATGTTATTAATTAAAAATAAATATAATACATAATGTTAAGTATAAAAAAATGTTGAAAATTAAAGTAAATTAGAACTAAGAAATTTAAAAGAAATTCTTAAAAGAGGAACACTTAGAGAGAAACTCTTAGAAAGAAACACTGAAAGAAAAAAAAAAGAGAGAAAAATGAAATTTGTAACAAGTATATACATAAAATACAATTCATTAATGTAAAAAAAAATTATGCGCAAGGAATTTTATTGTGATTTCCTTATGAATACATCAATATGAAAATATTTATTGTTCTATGAATTTTTTTTTTATGCCACAAGATTTAAATGACTCCACAAGGGTTGATTTCAGGATGACTTTTGAGCTGTACAGAATGTAACTGCAGTTATAAGAACTCATAATTTGTTTAACTTGTGAGGAACAATTCATAGTATTGAGTTTTAAAATATAAAGACTGACTCAGTTTAAGTTTAAATCTTTATATATAACTTCATTTTCTTTAAATTGCATATTTACTAATTTTATCAAATGCATAATACCTTTTTCTTATTGTGTTAAATTCACTGCTGAATCGGCAATATCAATTCAAGTCATGTAATATCACAATATTAATGTCATCTCACAGCATTGATTTTGGTCAATATTTGGTGCTTCAAAATTAGCTAGAAATATCTCAATACTTCATGGGTCTTTTTGCTCTCTTGTTGATATGATATACAGGAAAAATCTGATCAGCAACTTATGTCTTTTAATGTGAAAATTCCTTTAATTCTTCAATAAATGTTTAAATTAAATGCTGGAGAATCGATTCATTTAAACTGGGAGCAATGACAAAGAAAAAGGTGTTTTAAATATATAGCCTATATCTATTTACATCAATTTCAAGCTCAAATTGGAACGCATATTTTTAGTGCACAGGTGAACAAAAGCAAATTTTTTCCACGAGTTGTGTGCAGACGTACAGAGTATAAGTGCAGCAGAATTAGGTAGATATCCGCAGAAATAATTCTTCTAAAAAGAATATAACATACTCAAATCTTATGCATTGAAATAACATTTATTAAAAGTTAGACAAAATACTCAACACCAAAGTTAGACAAAATAAAATCAAAGTTAGACAAAATACTCAACACCAGTGATCAATGTGACCATTTATTTGCTACACACATTCTGAGATAAAAAGTTTTATATGAAGTGCACTTATGCACTGTGTATCTTGTTGATATGATATGAACTCTTGTTGATATGATATATGGGAAAAATCTGATCAGTAACTTATGTCTTTTAATGTGAAAATTCCTTTAATTCTTCAATAAATACTTAAATTAAATGCTGGAAAATCGATTCATTTAAACTGGGAGCAATGACTTATAAGAAAAAGGTGTTTTAAATATATAGCATATATCTATTTACATCAATTTCAAGCTCAAATTGGGAACGCATATTTTTAGTGCGCAGGTGAACAAAAGCAAATTTTTTCCACGAATTGTGTGCAGACCTACAGAGTATAAGTGCAGCGGAATTAGGTAGATATCCACAGAAATAATTCTTCTAAAAAGAATATAACATACTCAAATCTTATGCATTGAAATAACATTAAAAGTAGTTTAAAATCAAAGTTAGACAAAATACTCAACACCAGTGATCAATGTGACCATTTACTTGCTACACACATTCTGAGATACACAGTACATAAGTGCACTTCATATAAAACTTTTTATCCATGTTCACGGTCACAGTTAAATTTAGTACTAATTATCAAAAAATACATAAGACCCTTACACCAATGCAGATGAATTTTACGCAACTGTCAACACGTTGCATAGATATAAAATGTTTCTTTCACACAATTATTTATTATTTTTTTTAGACATGTGTGAATTTAAATGTTATAAATTTTTCATACATTAAATTTTCCCATACATAATCTGCAGATCATGTGTTAGATAAGTTTCGAATTTTGTTGTGCATATCATATGCCCCACAGATAATCTAATAAAACACATTCTCCATCAGAAAAGCTTACTGTAAGTTTTAGAAGAAATACTATTTGTTTTATAAAATTTGTTTGTCGCTCAATGGCTATTTTTTGCACACAAGGGCTAATTAGACCGGGACCTACAGTTTAAAGTGGATTCCGAACCGCTACAAACATTCATGCCCAAGGTGGGATTCGAACCCACGAAATTGTTTTATAAAATACATAGCAGGTAGTGCTTAAGACTCAGTTGATACTTTCTTTACCTTTGTTCAATTATATTGAAGAATGAATTTGGTTTCTTGAAAGGATATCAGTTGCTTATACCTATTTTGCATTTTTTACCTGAGCTATTTCATTCTGAAAATATTCAAGTTCATGTATCGTCATGTGGATATATTGTCCATATATCGTCATAACCTGAACACTTTTATTTAATTTTCATGTATCAAATAAAAGTGTTCAGGTTATACAACAGATTTTAAACTAAAAGCATAGAGAAGACATATAAAAAAGAGGTGAAAATGTAAGGTGAAAACAAATCATGCACTATACAAAAGAAAAAATGTATCCAATGTGCAGTTTGAAAAGAATTTCTTTCATTTAATTATTAATGTAAGAAATATATTTTATTTTTAAAATAATTTTAAAAGTTATTAAAAACTAAAAGTTGAAAAGTTTCACTAGAATGTTCTCGGAATTATTGCTTTTGATTGATCTGATACTTTCTCATCTCAGTTTATCACAATTTGCAATGAAGTGGATCCAAATAGGATCCAATCAGATGTTATACTATATAATTTATTATATTTTGAATCATAATGTGTTATTTTATGTGGCATTAATATCAGCAATATTTTTGACTAGTCACTGAAAAAAATGTTGTAAATTAATACAATGTTTAAATGAAATTTTTTTAAAATTTAAATAAAATAGAATGGTGGTATTTTCTTGAAGCGTTTATTTTCTGTTGATTATATATCAAATTATAAGGGTTGTTTCTGTAACTGATTTAATGCTACTTATTATTTTAACTTGTCTGAAAGTATTTGTGATAGAATAACATTTTTTGTATTTTTCCATTATACACCTGATTTTGTAGAAGCATAATGGAATAATGATTTTGATAAATGCCATTGGAAAGAAAAAAATCATAAACTATTGTCATATTGTCAAAAACTACTGAAGATAATACATTTTATTTATATTGTATAAACTCAACAATTATCACTTATTGATAAAACTTATTTACATGCAATATTTATTACAAGCGGAAACTTTATGAATGACATCAGTGATCAATTGAGTAAGTATTATGTAACAGTACCTTTCTTTCAATGAGACAAAAGTAAACTTTGCTGTATATATTATATTTTTCAAAACTAAGTGATTTGTGACTAATAATCACAAATCACTATGAGCTATCAAAAATCACTGAGTAATAATCACAAATCACTATGAGCAAAAGAAAAATTTAGTAGGTGCAAAAGATTGCTTGGTGATAATTTTATTGGTTGTTTAACCAATAAAATTATCATCAACCAATCTTTTGCACCAACTAGTTTTAGCTTTGTTTTGCATTTATCTTGTTTACCACTTTTTAGTGAATTTTTGTACAAAAAAAAATCAATTTAGTATATATTAAATTTAAAATAAAATTTTGAGCCAATAAAATCGTTATTTTGGGTTTTCTGTAAAAAAAATTTTGTATTTCTTAAGAATCAAAAGCAGGAAAAATATCCACTTTCTAAATATTGATGTTATTGTCCAATTGATTAAAATGGAATAACTAGAAAAAAGTTCTTTTAAAGAAAAAGAAAAAAACTGAACTCATGATATCTAAAACTACATAAAATCATGTTATTTTAGCTGACAAGAAAATGTGAAATATTAAATATTCAACATTAGATTTTAACATAAACTCAAATTTCAAACATTAGAGTTAAAAAGAAAGCTTATTTTAAAAGTATACACAAACTACATGAAGTGTTATATGCAGTATGATTTTTTATATGTATATCAAATTAATGAAAAAAATTAATTCTATTTATATTGCTGAATTAGTGTTATTGCTCGATAATTTATGCTGCCAAGCCACAAAGTTGGGTATTTTTTCAATGTCAAAACAATTTTTGCTGTAAATAAAGCAATATATATTAATTTCTTAAAGATTTGGTGAATTTGAGTTAATTGAACAAGTCTTGCATGGAGGCAGTTCTAGAAAAACTGATGTTACTGTCTTCTTTAATAAATACATAAAATCAATGGGTACAGAAAACCAATTTTCATAAGCCACAACTTCAGAAGAAAATATTATAATTTCCAAAAATAATGATAAGTATTTTTTTAGATGATGTTTGTAATTTACCTAGATTTGTTCAAAATGCTGCTTGACTAAAGTCAAATCATACATATAGTTCAGCTAAAAATAAAATAATTGAGGTGTTGAATGCTAGAAAATTCCTTTAATTATTTAATATAGAAAACAGAGCTCCTCCCATACAGGTTCCACGACATTTCTGAAAATGGTTGTATATCAGAATAGAAAATATACATTCTTTTTAATAGGTGAAAACAATATTTTCTCAAAATTGAAAAGCAGCATTTTTTTTTTTCAAATAATACTGTAGGAAAGTAGAAAGAAGGATAGCATACATATTTTTTTCTGTATTCCTGCACATTAGGTATAGATAATTTTAAAAAGAAGGATACTACTTTGTGTATAAGTTTTTTAAACAAGCAGTTTTGGAATGGTTTAATTAATCTTTTAACAATCATTTTTTGCACACAATGGCTGATTAGACTAGGATTTACAGTTTTCAATACAGTATGAAGACATAAATTCAAGGTGAAAATCAAGCCTATGAGCTGTTCAACTGAAGGCTACAGTGCTATCATTTGAACTGAGAGCTTTGTAGTTTCAAACTGGAATTACATTTCTAAAGTAAATAAATTAAGGCATAAGCTTTAGAGTTTAAAATCAGTATTAATGATTGTTTTAAATTACTTAAAATTCTGCAATCAAAATTTTAAAATGAAACTAGTCTATATTCCAATTTACATTATCAAATAAACTTCACTCTGTGTAACATTCTCAGGTTAAATCAAAACAAAACAAAATATAAGAGGAACAGAATAAGGATTTAATTAATAAAAATATTATACTTCTATAATTTCATTCATATTACCAAATCTGGCAATTTTTTTCGACATATAGATCTACTTGTACAGAAGTCAAATTATTTTCATATTCTACTTCAGATTGTTTGGTTTTTATTTTTATTTTTTAAAGTCAGTAATTTAATATTAAACCATACATTTTTCCTTCTTAAAACATACATTAAATGTAAGCAATAGTTAAGAAATTCATTAAATAATCAATAATAATAAGACATCCAAGAGATAAAATTATATCTTTTTGTTTTCTATTAAAGTCTAATGGTAACAATAATATGAGTGGTATTTATTAAAGATATATAAATTTCAATTTGGGATTAAAAATTTTAAATTTTAATAATTAAAAAATATTAATTAAATAAAAAAAAAAAAAAAAAAAAAAAAAAAAAAAAAACCTCATAACTTACCTGTAGATTTTTAATAGTATTATTTGAAGAGAGTGGTCCTATATTTCCTGAAAAGTCTTCCATGCTTAACTGTAAAAATAAAAATAATAAGGAAATTTAAATACATTATAATGAACAAAAATTGTAAATCATAAATTTTTATATTTAATCAACTGACAAGTTAAATAAATGATTTTGTAACTTTGATAAGATACATAGGAACTAAACAAACAGAATAAACAAATATGAAAAGTATTTTTGCATAAATTTATATATAATTAGAAAAAAATTAAAAACTTTTAGAAATCAAAAACATAAAACAGTAAAAAAGTAATAATAGCAAATAAAGATTTGTAAACAATATGAATAAGAAATACCTTAAATTTGTTTTTCAAATAATTGGGAAGTACGCAAATAATTATTTCATTAGGAAAAAAGTTCTGATTTCTTTGAATAAAATCAGCCTTGAGAATTATAAAATTAAGATTTCAGAGAGAAAAAAACATTTCAGTCATTGAGAGGCAAAACCAAAATAATCTAAAATGTTTAACAATTATTTATTATAAGTGTCTTTTTCAAACTATAAAAAAAAATTCTTTTTTTAAAGTCAAATGATAAATTGCTACAAAAATTATTAAAATTTTTTAGCTGTGTGAAATATAAGTAGTTAAATAGTTTAATAAATGTTTAAAAAACAGTAAATGCTAAAAGCATAAAAGGAAAACAAAGTAAATTGTATATAAATGCTATAAATTCAAATATATCTTATAACTGATTCTTAAAACAAGCTAGTATCTCTATCATTAAATATCATTTTATTATTTGTTGTTCAGTTTCTTTGCTATTCTTTTTATTTGCATAAAAAAAAGTTCCGTATTTAATAATTATGATAAAATCGGTTAATCATTATCAGTACAATGTAAATTTTCCATTATTATTCATTAACCTTAATTGACACAATTGGTTGTATCGCATATTCTATAATTTTCCATTGCTTGTATGACTTGCATAAGGTGCAAAATTCCACATCATTTTCATCAGAAAATAAACTATTGACATAATGTTGCACTATGCATTTTTTTTCTGTATAGTCGCTTCATGTTTTTGAGGCAACTCAAACAGCATAGTCAACATTGAATGCTCTCTGAATTACTAGCAGTCTTTGAATGCTATTAAATGAAAAAAAAAAAAAAAATCCTTCATTATATACTTCATTTAAATAGCACATTCCAGAGAATGAAATATGTCAGAATTCAGTAACTAAATCATGTATAATTCAGGTATACGAAACAACTATTTAGAAGTTTAAATTTTTAAATATGAGCTAAATTATCTATAAGCAATAAAATATTTTAAATGTTGAATCACTCAATGAAAGTAAATATATTTTTGTTTCTGTTGCAAATTAATATTCAATAGTTTTAAAATTATTCTTATTATCATCTAAACTTGCTCAAAATAAACTTATTAAACTGAAATTACAGAAAAAGCTTTAAATATGCATGTTAATTTTCCAATAATTAACAATTTGTATTCATGTGTTGTTAGCATTTACACATGGAACAATATTCTAACTTTCTTTTAAATTTTTCATGTGTCTATGTTTCTTGCAAATCTTTTGTCTTCAACTGCAGATTATATATGTTCATCATTGTAGAAAATGTTTAAAAAACAGAAAAACTTGCTTCATCTATGATACATTATGATTCCTATATTACATTACATGATTCATAGACAAAATTTTACTTATATTTAGTATTGAAAATAAAAACTTTCCACACTTTTTGAATATAAACAATATTTAACTAATTATTTAGAATATTGAAAATTCAAGGCAATTTAAAATAGTTAAGCCACTTAATGGAATATTGTAATAATTGTACAATTTCTTTACAAAGCTTAAAACAATTTTCTATAAAATTTTGTTAAAAATCATATTAAAATAAAAATTTATTGGTATTATATTAAGCATAAGTACTAAAAATTTTTCCTTTTAGTGTAAAATACTTTTACTTATACAAACAAAAAAATCCAAAAACGCTAAGACTGACAAAAAATAGTTCTTTATTTTTCATATTATACATTGTACTAACTTCAATATTACCCTCTTAAATCCTACTCTGCAGCTTTAAAATGGTAGGAGGGTGTCAACGAATGACACAGGTTATGCACACTTAGAACTTAGATATACTTTTGGTAAGATCACCCATGAACTTGTGAGGGTTGAACCAATAACTGATTTCATTGTTCCTGAACTAGCATATTTCAATAGAACAGAAGCAGTATTTTTTATTGCTTTAGAAAATCACAATTCTCAAACTGCATACTATAAGCAATCAAAGACAAGTAAAATTAAACAATACCTGCTGCTTAAAAAGACAAAAGTAGATATTAAAGCTCAATAGGTTTATGAAGAATAGTAGGACTAGAACACTGTCACCTTAAATGACATCTTACTATAATGGAAGTACTTGATAATCCTATTTGAGAGGTTGTCTACAAACAGAGGAAATATTAGATATTCTATGTGAATATATAATTTTTTTTTTTTTTTTTTCACATATATTTGAACACAAAGCAGGGTTTAAATGAACCTAACATGTTTCGATACACCCATGTTAAAAGCCTGCTGAAGTTTGCTTCAGCAGGTTTCTTTAAATAAGGGCTTTTTTAAGTTACAGTACAACAGACCTATGGTCGGAGGGAACCAACTTAGGTAACACACCCACCCTTAAGTCTAAATTTACTATTTCAATTTTATATTCTTCTCTAAGAAAATTCTTCAATTGTTACTTTTGAACTTTTTGAAGGTTTATATTATTTTATTAATAGTTAAAATTATATTTTTTATTACACAATAAAAATTAAAGATTTTATAAGAATTGTTTCATAAAAAATGCTTTCAAATAAAAGTTGGAAATTTCTAGGTTCCAGAATAAAAACAAAATATAAGTGCAAAAACTATTTTTATTGGTAAAAAACTTTAATTATTATATACTCGAATTTTCTTAACAATATTGAAATACTCATGTTCTGAAAAAAATTAATGTCAATTATTTGATATGATGATCTATCACAGTGTTTCTCAAATCTATTTCTACTGCCCCCTTTGAAAATCAATTATTTTTCATGCTCCCCTGCATTTTTATACACTTCTAAAACTTAAAACCACAATTTCATTACTGTAATGAATTTAGCTATAGTATGCTATATTAGTCGGTTTGGTGTTTAAACTTCTAAACTAGAATTTTTTACCAGTGATAGCAATTAAAAGGCAACTTTATAATATTAATATATTTTAATCAAATTAAAAGAAACAATATAGATAGCTAATCAATTTTAGTTTTTAAACTAATCTAATGGGATGGATGAATTTGATGACTTTTAACAAGTTTGTGAATATCAGGTTCGATTTTACTCAAAAACAGTCTTAAGTCGCAGCGTTTGGTAACTTGCAAATGATTTCTCTTTTTAGTAAGCAGCGTTGTCACAGCGCTAAATCCACGTTCAAACAAATATGATGATGGGAATGATACCAAAAATTGTAGAATGATCAAAAATAATCCAGGGTACAACTGCAAAATTGATTTTTGTAGCTAAAATTGTTGGTAGCCATTTTTAAATTTGATGTTCTATAAGTTCTTCTTCCAGCTGGGGTGATATTGCTATGTTGATGTTTGAAAAAGGATCTAACACCTGTCTGGTATTTCCAATAACAAAATGTCCTGGAAGCTTTCAATGAAATCACTGTGAAGATTTTCCAAATGTTGGCAGTAGACGAGCAAGTCGTCGGTGTTGAGGATGCTGATAAATTGAGAAAATTATGGAACTCACGTCTGCCAATATTCTTCTTGCTGCTTGCCTATGAAAGCAGTGACAATATTTTTTGCTTTCATTAAGCTCAAGTAATCACCTTAAAATTGGAGATTCATATCATTAAACAATGTATTAAGGTCTGTCAGGTATGCGATATCATCTTTGATGTGATGAGGTTTTCTTACAATGCTGTGTCTTTGTTTTCCAAGAACTCTATAACAGAGTCAAACAGATTGTAAAACGAGTCTGACAATTTCCTTTTGATAGCCAACCCACTTCTGTGTGAAAGATCAATCTGTTGAAATCTTCATCATTATCAACACAAAGCCGATTAAATAATCTGTCATTTAAAGAGTTGTTTCGGATTTTATTGACTGCTCTGATGATATGTTGCAATGATTGAAACAGTCATTCACTTAAATTACTAGTAACTAAATGCTGTCGATGTATAACGCAATATACAGCAGTCACATCAGGAATTTTATTTTTTAAATACAACATGAAGCCTTTTTGACACCCTGTCATCACTGGAGCACCATCTGTAGCAGCTGATATAACAAAAGCTTGGATTTTAATTGATCAGGAAGTGGTGCTCACTTTAAAAATAACTTTATAAAAAAAACTTGCTGCAAACTAATATTCAAAAATTTAACTTTAAAAAAATTTTCAAGCTATAAACATTAAATTGTTTGCTTTTCAAAAGTTAAAGTAAAACAAGTTACTAATCAAATGGGGCTTCAAGGGCTATTAGCACAGAAGATAAATTCACACATGTACACAGTCAAATTATATCTTACAAGTACAAAAAGACATACTAGCACAGAAAGACAGTTTGGCACATTTTATCACCCACACAGGACCTTAGGAATTGGACAAGAGCATTCATTTTTTACATAAGAGTTGGCTAAAATATGTTATGTGCTAAGTATCTTACTAGTTAAATTAGATACTGCATAGAAATTCTGAAACATGCATTTTCTATTGATTTATAAATAAGTTAATAAAAAAGATTATATTATAAACACCATTGATTTAGATACAGTTAGTTATTAGTGATCTTTGCCTGGTACAGGGTATATTTTTATGCGGCATATAACTGCTTTATAAATTAAAAGCATTGTTATTGAAATTATAAAAAACAATGTTATTGAAATTATACATTTAAACTTTCTCAACTGTTGACCTCTGCCTTGTTCTTGCCAACCTCTATCTTACCTACATGGGATGTTTTTTTTTTTTTTTTTTTTTTTAAATTGTACACTATACTGGTCAGTTATTATAATGAAATGCAATTAAAAGTAAAAAATATATCAATATTACTGATAAAGCATGTATAAATAGTATTTATGCTTTGTTTTCTTATTTTTTTTTCATTACATATTATCATAAATTGAAATAAATTATTTCAACATTTTGTCATGAAGAGTTGTTATGATAGGTAAATAAAAAGAAATAATTGAACTCTTAATATTCAAAATCAAAAATCATGTAGAATCTTATAATTTCAATAGCCCAAAAAATATTTGGCACTATTTATTAAGTGAAGAGTTGAAATAAAATTCTACTGAAATACACATGATTTTTAAATATAATTTGTCTAATAAAATTCGAGATAATCAAAAAATTATTCACTAATCAAATAGAAACTTAAAAAAATGGAAATAAATATAACTTTTCACATATCTTTTTGATGTGGGGGATGAAAGTAAAATTAACACTCAAATAATAAAATAATATTTATTTACCCAATATTTAAAATCAAAAGATTTCCCCAGTTTAAAGAATTCAAAATTTTGGGTAGTTAATTATGAAAATTCTTTTAGAAATAAACTCAGAAATGAAAATGAACTGTACATTAAGGTGTTTTGACATGAAAAACAGATTTTTTATGTTATAAAAAAACAGACAAATATTTTATAATTATATATTCAAAGCAATACTTATTGTTTTGAGAATTAAAATAAAATATGTATCAGATGTTATATGAAGCATAATTTGCTTTATTATAACATTAACAAAAATAGTAAAAATAAAATCATAATGATGATAATATAGTCATACCTGATTCATGGCAAAGACTAATATATTTACATCATTATTCACAAGATCTTCCATGTTATTTTTAAATGTATGATCATCTCTTTCAAGAGCTGAAACTGGCTTTACATTCAGAGCATTCCTGTAAAATATTATGAAAATGTCCTTTAATAAAGTTATATTTGATTACATGTAATTAATATAAAATCAAAGCAACCATATACACTGAAAAGCCAAAACATTAAGACCATCTCCATAGTTTGACAATGAGCTCACCAAAGTGTCATGTGAAAATGTGAAACAATGGGAATGACATTTAATTTACTTTGAAGAGAGTAAAGCATTATTTGCCTGAATATGTTTTATCATGGAAAAGGCAGATTATCTAAGAAATTTTAACAGAAGGCAGATTTTGATAGCACAAAGATTAGAAAGCAGTATCTAAAAACTTCAGGGTTCATTAGATGCTCACAAACTATTTATACAAAGTGGATGAATAATGTTAAGACAAGTAACAGATATAAGTGTTAGAAATGTCCACATAAAAACAGCATAAAATCTGGGAAGCTCACCCAGTTTGTAAATTGAATTTAAAAGCAGACAGTGGCTCAGTTAACAACCAAATACAATGAAAGTCAAAGTAAACCTATTTCTAAACATATAAGTGAGTGATGTTAGGGATAGTTTATTGCTGCTCTTATTTTAAGGATAGATTTCAACATCCTGTGTAATTATTGATGTACAAACATCCATCACTGTGTTGTTTGCTACTCATTTTAGCATCATTCATCTAGTTGTCATATGTATTCACTAATACAAAATGAGCAGCAAATGAATCATGCAGCATTAGAGATACTCTTTTTGAGTATTCAGGCCATCACAATCTGTCTCTTGTAAGAGCATAGATCAGCCTCCATTCCCATGAAACACATAATCATAAAACTGCTTCCTTCATTCTTTAGAATAAATTACATATCATTCTGAATGGATCATTGTCACAATCATGTCTTAGATCAGGGGGAATATTGATAATCACTCTTGAAACTGTATTATTTTAGTTACAAACATGTACTTTTTATGCTATTATTATCAGAGTTTGAAAGAAAAATATAACTAATGGATCTAAAAAAGATAAAACAAGAAGTATCTTATTAGCACACTCTTAGACTGTCATATAATATGAAGATCTAGCTATGATTATTATGGTTTCTATGAACAACTTGTCTATAACATATTCTTGAACAAATATAAGATTACTCCAAAAAATTTGTCATAATTCTCCAAATAAAATGAGGATTTATCAGCAAGCAATACATGACTTCAAACACTTTGCACATACAACATTAACGTTCTGCAGTCCTTATGACATTTTGATGTCATCAGTAACATATGCATTTTGAAATTAAACACCTATACTAATGGTGATATACTAACTTGGATTAAAACCCATGTTCTGTGACAAAAAGAAGCTGTATTTTTAGCTGAACTACATACCAGAAGTGGTCTTATACCATAATAATAAAGGATTCTTCAAAAATCTAAGATGCTTCATTATTTTGAAAACCATTTGTTAGATAAGAAGCTGGTTGTGTAGTGGTAGGCACATGTCTTTAGTTTTATCATCATACCGGGCAAGATTGACTCAGCCTTTAATAAATTCTAATGGGTTGTTAAATGGAGTACCAAGAAAATTTTGAAACTAACCACTGAGGATTTTGTGTTAAACTGACCACCTAAATGGGACAAAAGTATCATACCCAGGGCCATCAATCATGAACACAGATATGATCATTGAAGGCTTCACCCTCATACAAGCAGTCAAGTCACTGAGTCTAATTTATCTGTTCAATAAAAATGTATTTAAATAAACATTTAATTCTTTTACAGAAATTTTTTAAATTATTTTATTTCTTACTCATTTTAAGGTATTTAAAAAGATTTAATTTAAAAAGGAAAGAAAACTGATAAAACAGAGTTGTATAATGAAATTTTATATTATTTTTAAATAATTTATGCCTGTCAGGAAAAAAATATTTAAATTTGTTAGTACAAAAACTAATCAATCACCAATAACAAAACTTATGATTCTTAATTAGATGACATAGTGATAATAAAAAGTGTATTACTGTACATTTATGAAAAAATAGAAAATTTCCATATCAAAAAGAAATACTAATAGTAAACATGCTGATGCATATTTTTGTTACAGGAAATTTTGGCACAGGTGCCGTATAATCCATGATTCCACATTCTGAATTTTTTGGCCATAAAGAAATGTTGCCAAAATGACGTTTCGTGATGTGCACGATGACATAAATACTAAAGTTACCAAAATAGAATTTTCTGCATAATTCTTATAAATTTCCATATGCATGATGTAAACAAACATGGTTGCCAAATACATAAGAAAATCCGCCAATCTCAGAATTTGGTGCATGGATTATACGGCACCTGTGCTGAAATTTTTACACCTACGATTCTAAAATTTTTTTAGAATTCAATAGACAAAATGCTTCTACATTATATTGTAAATATAATCAAAATTTTAGCAGCAAATTTTATTAATTAGATTACGTTAAGCTCATTCTTTAAATAATCATAGATAAAATAACCCACACACAACATACATAATTTTATGACATAAAATGATTTCTTAAATAAATTTGTGTATATTTTCATTTCGTAGATATATATGGTTCACTTATCAATATTAACAGGTATGCAATGTATATAATTTAAACAAATCTATCTCATTTATTTTATAAATTAGTATATTTTTAAATAGTGAATTTTCTTGTTCATTTTATAATAAATTTATTAGAATGGAAAATCAGTTTTCTACTTCGGTAAAGTAAAATGAAATTTTTGTTTATAATTATCTTGATAAAATTAAGAAGCGTTCTGCAATTCAGGACACATATATACAGAACATAAAAAAGACCAAAAAAGTGTATCCCCATTTTTACTCCAAACTGCTTTAACATTAACTTGCATTTCAAATAATAAGAAAAATAAAAGCATAAAAATTAACTTATAGATTTTAGGTAAAAATTTAAAATTCCAAAAATTAATAACTATAAGTAGCTGAATATTACGAGTATTTTTTGCAAATAAGCGTTCAACATATTAAATATTCTTTATTTTAAATTCACGATGTCTAATACATAGATAATTTCACTTTGAAAATAAACGGGACTTAATCAATCTTGTATGCATACCCTTTAATATTCCATAATATTGCAGGTACTTCATCTGCAATTGTTTGAGAATTTATAAGCAAAATTAAAAACAATGCCAAATTTATTTTTAAATACATTATAAAATAATCAAATAAAAATCAACTAATGAAATTTTAAGTGAATGGGCGAGATCAGCTTTCCCGATACACAATAAAATCAAAACCCAAGTCACAAGTTTTCTGTATGCTAGGAAAACAATGTGTTGAGGTGAATCTCAGCTGCTTATCTCAAGCAAATATTTTTACTACTGTAAAAAACATTTTTGGTATTCCAAACACTTGGAAGAAAGTTCTGTTCTCGGTGATTTAAAGAGAAAAAAGAAACTAATGAGAGAAACTTTAAATCGTCTTTGCTGTTTAAAATTTACCATGGTATGACTGTTTTTCTTCTGTTCTCAGCGATTTTGATGGCCTGAAACAACGTCAAATAGCTTATCAGTTTATAATGTTGGCATTTACGAAATAAATCATGCATTTCAGCAAAATATTCCTCAACAGTTTCGTATTTTAATTCAAAACAGTCAATACCACCTATTCACTGACTGAAATGAATGAAGCCATATGACGATTTTTAAACGGTTTGCAAAAGTATATGGGTATGAATCTGCAGCTATGGCATTCATATACACTGCTCAAGACAATTAAAGAATAGTGTCTCATAAAATAACGGTATAAGTAAATATTATTTCACATAAAATGGAAGCAATAAACACAAATGCAAATTTTTTCATTTTGAAATTTCGCGGTATGCAAACTTTGAATTTGACGGTGAAGATAATGCTTTAACGGCAGTGCAAGAGATTTTGCTTTATATTTAACGTAAGATAAAGTGGGAAATATTGATGGACATTCAACAAGCGCGTTGCTCTGATAAATGAGATGTCTCAACGAAGTCATTTAACTGAATCAAAAACTTGCAGAGTTCTTGGCAGATTAGATGAGGCCCAAACAATCCAAAGTAGCAGAAGGTGTTGGAATTTCAAAAAGTATTACTTCTGGATCTGAAATCATTTTTTGAAGACTGGAAACGTAAGCTGAAGATCAGAGTAAAGTCGTAAACATGTTAAGAATGACAAATGAAAATCGTTATGTAATGCTAATGGCTCGGAGACACTGCCAAATATTAATGCCACTCTTCTTCAACACCTTTGCTCGGTTAGTGGTACCACACTTTTGACCCAAATCTTCTGAAATCGCCTTCACGCAGCAGGGCTGTTTGCTCACCCACCAATGGCGAGTGTATTATTAATAGCAGGGCATCATTGTTCCTGTAGTAGCAATTTAACGCTGGGATGGAGATTGGGTTGACGACTTGAACCGGTGGAAACTCAGTGGACCTGTCCGGCAATAGTCAACTATTTGTCACCGGCCGAAGAGCGGCTGTGGTATCCCCGCCCGTAGAAATGAAGCGCACGGTGTGATGACTTTATGGCATATGGCCCAGTGAGTTTCTTTCGATTCGATTAAAATGGAGCGAGTGCTGCATTGATATTATGCCATGCAGTTTTACGTTCTACTCGTGTACCAATGTTATTGTCCTAATTTAAACAGCAATAATACACTATAGTTAAAAAATAATTTAACGATAATGTGTTTTTGTTACTAAGCCAGACAATATTAAGGAAAACCCATTTTAAATATGATTGTATATGTTTTTTCATACATAAGAATACTTGTGCTGAAAGACAGTTTTTTTTTTTAAATATTTTTAAATAAATTCAAAATGTAATAAAAATTCATATCGCATGCTCAAGTGAAATTAATATGAAACATATTTTGCCAATCATTTAATATTTTTTCACTCTTGGACTCAATGTTTTCAATAGCTTTTATTGAAAAACACAAAATTAATATTCAACAATTTCAATTTCAATTTTTATTCACTAACACGAAAAACTCCAGTAAATTTTCTTTGAGACAATATTCTGTAAGATTTTTTTATTTTTTTTATAAATAATTTCCACGTTTAGAAAAAATAAAATTTAAATTAGTAGATTGAAAATTGCTATGATTTTCCACATTTGCTATGATTTTCTTTTATTTTTTTTACAATTTTACAATATGAAAATTTAATTTTAAAAAGCTGAAAACTTTATTATTGTTTCTATAAGGATATATATTTTAACAAGTCCTCATAAATTCATTCAGAAATTTAATTTTAAGGATTAAAATAATAAGTTATTCATTTAGTTCTTCCAATGTATTAGTAACAATATGTACATATTATCAGAGAACACTTCTAAACTAGAGAATTTTATCGATCTAAAATAGAACATCGATTTTATTTTAATACAGGACACAGACAACTTTGTTTAATTGTTTTCTTAGTTTAATTCATTTTTGATATTGTTTTCTAGCAGTTTTATATTCATAGCAGAAAAATTGACTTAAATATGATTATTCTTGGAATTTTTCAAAAGCAATATTTTTAGAGCTTAGGATGATAAAAGAAACGAGTTACAAATTTTTCGTAAAAAGTGTATTAAATTTATTATTATAATAAGATTAAAAATTCAGTTGTATTCTCAGATACAAGGGTTTGTGTTTAATTGCATTTTTTTATTTTAATATTTGATAAACTCTCAATTTCAATATTTATGAATTTAACTACAAAAATAAAATATTCACAAAAGATAAATGATTATTATTTTTATTACATATTATATACATTAGACTGGGTTTTTCAAAAGCTCTTTTTAAATGTCCCATCCCTGTCAGAAGCACTCATAAGCCATTTCTTAATATATTGCTGTATATCCATATCTGTAATACAGCTATTATGACATTGAGTAGAGAAGCTACAAATAAAAAAAAAAAAAAAAAAAAAAAAAAAAAGAATCTCATATTAGAAACAAAGTAAGGTTAACATTTTAAGAATTTTTATTTGATACTATTAACATTAAATTGCTTTTGAATTGATTCTGTCTATTAATGTCAGAAAATATAATTTTAAATATTATACTAAAATATCATGCAAATTCAAAGTTGTTAAAAAATTATTAAAATTAAAAATTTAATTTAGAAGGAAAACTATAAAGTTAATTCATTTACTACAATTAACATTTTGATCCAGTGGTGAACTTCACATTAAAAAAATACATTAATAAAGATAGAAAGAATCAATTTTTCTTAATAAATTTTACAAACAGAATAAAAACTAAAATCGCATACATGGAACAAAGGATAACAGAAACATAAGAAATATTGTATACTTATGATTTGTGTTACAATGGTTATGATTCTGAAATACTTAGATTAAATTGAATTAGTAAAAATTAATTCTTATATTTGAATTTAAAGATGTTTTCATACATCAGCATAACTTTTAAAATTTATTTCTACAAGCAATCAACCTCAGAATATTAAAGAATAAGATCTTAAAATGCAACCAAACTTATGAAGGATATAAAATTTGCACATTGCATTAATTAGCACTGATGTATGGTTTGATTATTTTTCCCAGTAATCATACAGCAAGATTACTCTCAACGCTGGGTATACGTTTCATCAAAGTGGAGCGGAATATGAAACAGCGTTAAAAGAGGTTATTTCATCCTGTGAATATTGGAGTTAAGAAAAAATACGTAGAGTATTGGTCAGGTATTTTACCATTAAATTAATTAGTTGTATTTTGTATAACAATAAAACAAAAATTTCTTTCTTCTAAATACAGAAACATAATAAACGAATATATATATGAAAAATAAATAAAATTCTAAGTCAGTATGTTTATATTTCAGATCACTCAGTTCTGTATTTCCAATTTTCTGCCTTTTTATGAAGATGGTATCTAATACATTTTGTACTTTCCTTTCACTCCCTGTAACTAGTTGTTGGGAAATGGATAAAACGTCTATAGTACACAGTTTTGCCTTTGAACTCATGTCAAAATTTGAGTCATTTTCAATAAATTGGTCCATAATTTGTATTATAATGGTCAAACAGGTTTCTAGAGATGCGGTTCAAAGTTCTTTTCGCTCTTCTTCAAAATCACTACTTTTAATATTTTTGTGTTATTTTTGGTTCGCTTGTTCCTTGAGCTCACCTTAGAAAGACTTACTGATGTGTTTCTTGGACTATTTTTTCAACATCTTCAATATTTACCTAACCTAAATTAATTTACTTCGCTATTCCACTATTTCATTTATATCAGTGTCCAGTGTCACAGGTCATGCTTAGATTTTACCAAATGTTCTTCTACACTCCTTTCAAACATTTTTCTGTTACCTCATTCCAAGAATAGTTTATGTTTTTACAGCATTCTATAATATTTTTCTCACATGAGAGCTAATTAGACCAGTACCTATGGTTTAAAGTAGATTTTGAATCACTATCCAAACCCAAAGTGGGATTCAAACCCACAAACTGTGAACTGAATCTTCAGGTTTCTAAGCAGTGGTGTAATGTAAAAGAACATTTTGTTCAATATGAGAATTTATTTGTACATTTTCTCTTGAATATATATATATATATATATATATATATATATATATATATATATATATATATATATATATATATATATATATATATATATATATATATATATATATATATATATGATGAGCCTTTCTAATATAACTCTTAGTTATGTATTTATTTAAATACAAAAACTAATATTAATAGACAAACTGTACATTGCCTTATGCTGGAAATTAACCTTAACAAGATGAACCAATTTCAGCAGTTTACTACAAATAGGCCAAATATAAAATTAAATTTATTATGTAATAAGTCATGGAGATTATTATATCAAAATCAATTATTACATGACTATGATTAAATTTCAAATATTAATGAATAATTAAAATTTAAGTTTTATTAAAATGTAGAAATTATTTAAGCACATTTATTATTTATCAGATTAGAGAAAATTCTTACAATAAAGTTGTATATAATCTGTCCTGATTATTATCACTAAGTTTATTTTTACCTTAGATTAAACTTTGGAACTAAGCTTTAGATTACTGAATTTATTTGAAAATGCTAACATATTCATTGCAAAATTTTGCATATTTATGCTAGTAACAAAAAAGAAATCTAATCAAAAAATAACATACTTAAAAATTATGCATAATAATCAAAAAATAACACACATATAAATGTAAAGTGAGTAACCAGTGAAACCGTTGAATGGCCACGGTAATACCATTGAGCCTCTGCTATTAGGATCCTCAATGGGGAAAGGGCAACAAATCGTGTGAACTGAGAGAGAAATCAAAAGTGCCATATTATTTTCTTTGATGAGTCCCATTTTTCTCATCATCCTGATAATAAGTGCATTTTCATCGTAAAGGAACATGGCTTTAAAAACAATCCTACGAAAATGTCAGATTTGATGGTCTATGCTGGCATCTCCATTTATGAGCGCATATATCTTCATATCATTCAAAATTAAGTTCCGAACGGTCACCGATATAGAGATGAGACACTAAGGCTTATAGTCTCTTAAGAGGAAATGGAGGTGACTTCATATTAATAGACGAGAATTGCCGTCCATACAGTGCCAATTTGATGAAAAACTTCCTTCTGGTTGAAGGAATCATGCGAATGGAATGGCCGGCGTGTTCTCCGAACATGAACTCAATATACTGTGTTTGGGACTTTCTAGGCTGATGAGTTGCTGGACGCCTATCCCTTCCACAAACTGTCCAAGAACTGAAAAGAGCTCTTCTGGAAGAATATGACAGAATACCCCAACTTAAGTATCCCCATTGACTCGATGCTTCAAAAATGTTCAACTTTGCTGGCCGCCAGGGGGAAAAATACCCCCACAAAAATTATTTCATTTTAAAGAAACACCTTATTTTATTTGTTTTTCTTGTATGAATAAATTATATATACATACATACATATATATATATATATATATATATATATATATATATATATATATATATATATATATATATATATATATATATATATATATATATAACTATATTAAACAAATAATGTATCAGATGTACCAGAAATGTATCATACACACACTATATTTATTTAACTATTCGATTCATTAGAAACACAAAATTATACATTGCCAATAGATGAATAGGTCATAAAAATTAAACTTGTGTTAATGAAAATTGATTGAACAGTTAGGCACACACAAACACACACACTCAAGATCTTTTATTCAAAATTTTCCATATTTCTGTAATATTTTATTCTCTTATCATTCAAATTTTAAGACATCATTTAATCATATGCATTTTTTATACTGAAATTACACTATTTTCATATTAATATAAAATTTCAAAATATTATACTTTACTTAAATTTAGTTATTTTTTATAATATTTTGTTACAAAAAAAAAAACTGATAAAAATGAAATTATTTACTCTGCATTTATAAATACCTGGCTTTTAGGTTCTATGATAAACTCTATCATACAAACAACACTGAAATACAAAAAATTGAAAACTATAACTCCTACCATTTAATTAATTTCCATAGACCACGTTCAGTTCTCAGAATTAGACCGCATTCTAACAATCCAATCACTAATCAACGCCCAACAAGAAGGAAAAAAAAACAAAAAAACAATAGGATCACTTAATGGAAAACAATTAGGAACATCGAGTTTGTTTGTATACAAGGAAACAGTAAATACGGACAACCTGAAACTGTGTCATATGGGTGGCGCGATCTGTTGGCTTTATTGTATATAACTCTAATGAAATGATTACTTGAAAAAATTTTATTCTATATGTAATTTGTTGTCTGGTTCCATTATCAGAACCTGGAAAAGTAATTGTTATTGTCTTCATTGTATTTTGTGAAAATAAATATTTAAAATAAAAAAAGAATGTATATGTATATGTGTGTATATGTATATATATGTGTGTATATATGTACGTGTGTGCATATGTGTATATATGTACGTGTGTGCATATGTGTATATATGTGTGTATATATGTACGTGTGTGTATATGTGTATATATATGTGTGTATATATGTACGTGTGTGCATATGTGTATATATGTACGTGTGTGTATATGTGTATATATCTGTGTATGTGTATGTATAGATATAATATGAACAGATAAAGGGAAAAAGTTACTGTAAGGATTAATATTGAATTAAATATTTCTGTTCTAATCCAATGGATCAGAATGGTGAATCATATCATTACTCATTGTTACTATAAATATTGTGATACCATGCAAAGTACTACCAAATTGGGAGCACTTACCTTAGGTTATCAAAAAGTTGAGACTTATTTAAATTTAAGAATTATGTGTGTTTTGAATGTTCTATTAGGGGTGAACTTAATTATGTTAAAATAATGGGGTAAATGGCCTAACGGATAGACACCTATCAACCTTTAGACCTATATTCTCTGCATATATATAGTATATATAGACATACTCATTTTCATCTTTCTGCTGTAGCTGATTATGAAGTACAAACTGTTCAATTTTTTGGGTTTGTGAATACAAATTTGCCTGGAACACCAATTTGTTTCTTTAACCTCCGATTCATTAAATTTTCATACCTAAAATCACTTTCTACAAAATGGTCTGAACACAAAACTGACCAAGGAGAAGGCAAAAAATCTCCTCATATAACTTAATCAGCTAGTCTTTAAAGGTTTTTATTTTTTAAAGGTAATCTAATACATGATTTCTGTCAACAATCATCCGTATATTTGGCATTTTTGCATCCATTCACTGTACAATATATGAATTTAGATAAATTTTTGGGATATACATATAAATTAAAAAAACTCGTGTTGCAAAAGAATTTGAATTCTTGGGTTGTGAAGAGTAAGCAAATCGCGGAGTTTGCACGTCATGTGATTTTGACGTCACAGGAAGTGAGACCAATATTATAGCAGTCCCTTCTTATATTAATTATGAATAATATATGAAGGAGAAATAAGATCATGAGTGTGTTAAGATTTTCTTCATCAGCTATCATGATTAAAATTTATAAGATTAGTTTTCTGTAAAAATTTTACTATTCATTGTTAATTTTTCAAAAGTCTGTATGAATAATTTCTTGAGATAGTAGTACCATCTTTCTTATGGAAAAATGACACTTGATAAAATCTTCTTTAACGTTGTTAATTGTTGGAAATAGTTTTTTTTTTATCAATGTCAATCATTCTTGTATGTATCTGTACTTGAAAAAAAATATCCACAAAATGCTGAAAAAATTGTCTACCACTTTTTTTTATATAGTTAATATAATATATATAATTTAATATGTTCTAAAGTCATGCTCTGGTTTCTCTTCATTAAACGTGCTAATCTTTCGCCTTTTACTAAAGATTACCGTGGAGAGGAACATTCTAATGAGCCTATAAACAATTTTTGGATTCCCACCTCTGGTGGGATTTTAATCGAAACAGTAGAGCTATTAGTTGTAGCTTTGATAAGTTACAATTCCTTTTCGACTTATCTACTTGGCACCCCGCACATTAATTCGTGGTTTCACATATATAGAGGAAGCAAAATAAATTTCTTTTCTTTCTTAAAATGCATCCGAATCCTCAGTTCAATGTTGTAAACAACGAATGCTCATTGATTCCAGCATAGAAGGAAATTAAATCGTTTTTTTACAAACGTTCAGAGTGAAATTTGTTCGAATGTTATGATTCGAATGTTGAATGGTAATTAAAAATGATTTATTAATTTGTTTAATCAATTTATTTACTTTTAATTTAAATTAAATACCTGATTTATATCCTTATACAGAGATCTGTGCTAGAGGAAGCTCTTTAAATCATAAGGATAGAAAGTTTCCAATTTTTGTATTTCTATATTATAGAGTTATTTTATCCAGATTGCTATAGGAAGTCAGAATGATATATTTGTGCAATGAATACTGCAAGTGTAAGGACACTAAGATATTTTTTTATTATATTTGCTTCTACAATGTAACACAGCTTAGGCAACGACCTTAGTAATATTTTTTTACTGGCCTTCCAGGTCCATTGTGAAATTTGGTATAATTGTTTCCGCAATACCTCGAGCTGAGCTCCTACCTCCAGTATTGATTTCTATGATATTAAGTAAAACAACTTTTTGGTGCAATTTTTTTTTTTTATGCTCCTGTGGTCCATTGTGAAGTTACAAGTACCACTGCCAAATAGGTCCCATATGAGTAGTTAAAATTATAATATAGGATTTATATCACCTGATACATTATTATTTCAGAGAGTTGCTGGTGTTCACGTCAGATTTACCTGACATTAGCTTTAAACAAGTACCACTGCCAAATAGGTCCCGTATGAGTAATTAAAATTATAATATAGGATTTATATCACCTGATACATTATCATTTCAGAGAGTTGCTGGTGTTCACGTCAGATTTACCTGACATTAGCTTTGTGTGTTTAATATTTTCTATCTTCTCTTTATCAAGAGAGTCATGAATACGTTTTCCCCTTCACACCGAGAGATATAAAAAGCCATTTTCAAAATAATGAGTCAGATGAGCCTTTCTAGTATGCAATTTCCAGGCGTATTTGAAGACAATGCATTCAGCTACCTTGACAAGCTGCCCAAATCTGGGTATTAAGGTTAGGCTAAGCATGAATGAAGAAAAGAAATGGTATTCTAAGAAGATATGGATATAGAATCAAATGAGCTTACCACAATCCAGGAAGGAAGACTCAGCAGGGATTTTCTTCGACTAGTGTTGATGTTAGTAGTACAAAAAGCCTAGCGAAATCATTCATTGATAATTTAGAAACTACAATACAAGAAATTCGAAATATGATGAAAGACATACAAAATACTTCAGAATTCAATGAAGATCAGAGAAATGAAATCTCCGAAATATTCACGTCGTTCGCGCAAGAATTCAAGTCATCGAAATTGCCCAAACAATCAGGAAAAATCAAATAATTAATTAAGGTAAACATAAAAATTCATTGTTCAATAAAAATTCCCGAACCGGCAGATATGGCCTCATTAAAATGTAAGAATTCTTTTGAAATGTTTAACAACTAAGTCTTACTTGATAATACTGAAGAAAACAATCTTCAAACAAAAGAGAAACACCTAATAACCGGAAGTAAATGCCGAAAGAAAAGAAAATATGTCGAAGGAACCTAATACAGTTAAAATTGTTGAAAAAAAGCAACAGAAATAAACAAGCAGAAATCGTAAGCCCCGCCCACATTCTTCACGCAAAAATGCAAGTTCAGCCAGGAATCACATTCTGTTGTATGGAGCGCCTGCAGAAGAGCTCCTATTTCCAGTCTAAAATTTTATGAGTTTTAGGGGAATAACTTTTTGGTGCATTGAGGTTATTGCTCTGTTTTTAAAAATGTTTCTTAACATTGGTTCAACAATAATAATAAATGAAGAAATAAAAAAAGTAAAAAGTAGCAAATTAAGTTATCTTGAGTATATTGGATAAATTGTAAATAGGGTATATAATGAGTTATTTTTATATATAGTTACGTACATATATATATATATATACATACACACACACATATATATATATGTGTGTTTGTGTGTGTATTTTTTATTAAAGACAAGGATAGAAAGAGATAAAACAAAACAAAAGTAGAGAAAAATAAATTTAATTTTTCTGTTTCTAGAATATAATTGGAAAAGGTAATAAAACAAAATAAAATAGAAAAGAATATAGAAAGGGATTTTTTTTATCCAATTTTATTATTAGTAGTTTTAAATACTAGTTACTATAATAACTTAGTTTACTTCCAAGCGGAACTCCACTTGTTTTTGGGGTTGGGGGAGTAAGGAATCACAATTTTCATAATTTACAATAAATGTTTTCCAGGTATGATTTAATTAGTATTATGAGGTATATGAGAAATTTAAAGCTGAGAAGTTAGTATAGCAGGCCTTCGATCCAGACTAAATAAAAAACTTTGGTCACATCTTGGAATACGGTAGGAGTTGCAGCTCTGAGAAGTTGGTGTACAGTTAAATGTTTTTGTCCAAATCCGAATTGTGCGTGAATAATCATTTTATTGTTTCGAAGGAAATTATTAATTTGCTGTAATATTTGTTGTCTTGTTATTTTGCTAATAGTCTAAGGGAAGCTTATAAGTCTATAATTTTCTGCTTGTGGTTTTTTCCACGTTAAGTCGGGATTTTATGATGGCTGTTTTCCTTATATCTGGAAAGTTTGTTGAAATATGATGCTGATTATTTGTGTTATTTTAATACTGTATTTAATTGCGAGTTATTTTAGCATGTTGTTAATAATCTTTTTCCTTTTTTTTAGTTTTCGGATGCTGTTTATTATTTGATCTGATGTAACTTATTGGGAGTTCAATTGCTATTTCTAGTTTTTAATTGTGTTTTCTATTACAAATTTTGGGATTGAATCTGATTTTTTTTTTTTTTTTTAAATATTTTTTAAGTGTTGTGAAATTGTTTCATTATTTTCGGAGTTTAAATAATTGTTCCGGCATTGCTTTTGAAATGCTAAAATTTGTGTGCGCTTTTTTTGTTTTTAGATTGTTAAATTGTTTTTAGTCTTTTGAGTCAATTCTCTTGGTATTAACGTTTTTTATTTCCTTTATTATTAGTTTTTTTAAATGCTGGAGCTGGTGGAAGGTTCTTGTGATGCATTTTTGGTGATGAATTTTGATATGCTATTTGAAAAATTTTTGCAATTTGCGTGATTCTGTTTTCTAGTTCTGTTCTTGTTTTTATAGAGATGAAATTTATGTTTTGCTTTTCAAGTTCGTTATGATATTCATCCCAGTTGAATTTGTTACAGAGCTGTGGGGATCTTGCATAATTATTTTAAGAACAAATTTAACTGGGAAATGATCTGAAGAAAATTCATTTAATATTTTTTATTATTTGTGGAGGGACTTTTTCTGTAGCACAGTCCAGGTTATTTTCAGAGTTTTTCTAATTATTATGGGGGAGTCTGGTGTTAGTAATGTTAGATTTGCAATCTTGATATAATTTTTTAAGGATATTTTAATTTCTATTAGCGGTTCGACAGTTCCAATTAAAGTTACCGCCTATTACTGTTTTGTGAGTTAAAGTATGAAGGGGTAATTTTTGTGTCTTGTGCGAAATTCGTATTTGTATCTGGGGATATGTAAATGGTGATTTTTAAAATTCTATCTTCATTTTCTGGACGGAATTTGATGACTGAGGATTCTATGATTTTAAGGGTAGGCTTTCCTAATTGTATTTATTTGCCAGTGGATTTTAATGATGATGCTTGTTTCTCCTTATAGTATGAGTGAAGTATGGTCTAAGAATGTGCATGAAGTTATATTGTTAGTTATATGTATTAAATTACAGAATTTATATTACAAAAAATCAGGAAAATATTAGCGGTCAGAAACGAAAGTTTGAAAAAAAGAGATTTTGTAAAATTTTAGGTCGTATAAATGGAAGTTAAAATTATCATCGTGTTTATGTGGTCAGGGTAGGGGCAAGCCCCTAGTCTGTAAAAATTTCCGTATTCATAAATCAGAAGTTGATAAAAGCAAGCGTCTACTGTAATAGCAAATATGGCAGACAATAGACAGGCTACACTGTTAGTTTTTTATGGTTGGATGATAAAACTGGCATTTCAGTTGAATTTGAGGATTCTGACAGGTTACATGTGCAGGTTTCAAATGATCGATAGAAATTATTATAGTTTTATCATTCATTTTAATTACAAAATGCTTATCTGTCCCTGAAATTACTGGATATGGATCAGTATAAGCAAGTGAGAGAGGAGTTTCACACTATCAACTCGTAAAACTACATGTGAACAAATTTGCGTTGAGGAGAGGCATAAAGAGGTTTATTACAGCGCTAAGATTTTGAAAAATATTAAGAGAACGCATGACTGCTTTAAGTTTGCACATATGTTTCTGTTGGTGTGGATAATTCATTCTGAAAATTAAGAGTGGGAGAGGGAAATCTGAGAAGTGTTTCACTAGTTGTGCATACGTTGGATTTATATCAGGTTTTCTTGCTGATTAAATTCCAAATAAAACTATAACAAGTGTGTTGGTCCACTTAATTTGATTGTGGGCCGCCGTGGAGCTTCTTAGATGTCTATGAAAACACTCTACTAATTTATTGGATTGGGGATAATACGAGGTTGAGCGAATTCATTTAGGTGTCTAAATAAATGCTGTTCAAATTTTTAACCTTGATAAGTTATTATAGTGATAGAACATTCTAAACGCGTAATCCAATAATGAACCAGTGCTTTACAAGTTGTGTCAGCTGTAATAGCGATTGTAGGGATAATCTCTGACCATCTGGTAAAAAGAAAAATTACTGACATGCATTAATTATAATCATCAGAGGAGGTAGAGGTCCAATAAAATAGATGTGAATATGCGCAAGTCGAACATTTGACACAGAAAAAGTACCGATAGTAGATTTAGTAGGTCTTAGATATTTGGAATTTTTATATCAGATATTTTTATAAATAAACTCAAATTGGGCCAAAAATATTATTTTAATTAATTTTCTAGTTTCTCTAATGTGGCTGGATGAGAAAGATTATAAACATCCACGAAAATGTTTGAAAGAAAAGATTTTGTAATGTATGGATGGCGAGAATTTGTGGAAACGTCTCAATACAAAGCTACAACCTCAAAAGGAAAATATCGTTTCTTAATTTTGTGATTAAAATTTCAAGAATTTAGAAGTTTCTAAAGTCAAGAATCACCAAGAGAGTATGAGAGTCATATATCACATATGAAAATTGAAAACTACTTTTGAGATTTTGCTACAATTTTTGCATAAGATAAAGTGTCAGCTACAACGTTCTTTAATCCCTTGAGACGTACCTTATATCAGAAGAAAATTAGTAGATTAAATCTAAATGTCTAAGTTGGTGAGGGGAACAATTATTGCGATTTTGCTTGAAAGCATCATTTAGGGTTTTTTTGATCAGTGAGATCAAAAATTCCTTGCTTATGAGCAAAACCCAAAATTTTTTGATGTAGATATAAATAGCTAAAAGTTTTCGAATACGTGCTGACCATTGTATTTGACTTTAAGAAAGCTATCATTGTTAGAACAAAGCAATGGCTTTCCAGCTTCCATTTGTAATTTGATTTATGAAACCACTGATAGAAAAATAAAGATGTTTTTGTCCAAAGGCCCATAAGAGAGCCAGAAACTGAATGTTTTAGGTAGGTAGTTTCAGCAAAAATTTTCTTGACGACTAAAATGGATTTTTTTTTTTTTTTTTTTTTAAACCTTTTTTGGACCATTGAAGAGAATTTTCAGATATTATTTTATTGGCCGTGAAAACTTCTTTTTATTAGTATGATCTTCGAGAAATTTTTAGTTAATGGAAATAATATATGATTATCTTTGAGAATAAACAGGATATAAAAATTCTATAAACCTAAAAATCTATGAAGTTGAAAAGAGTAGGAGGTCTTGAAGAGCTTTGAAAACATCAGATTATATCATGAATTGGAGATAAACCTCATTCTAAAACTTTGAATCCTACAAAGAAACTCCAAATTTCGTAGTGTATGTTTTTTTTTTTTTTTTTTTTTTTTTTTGTTTATGAATGAATTTCATTATTCGTCCATAATCATCATATCTGGTGAAAGTCATGTATAAATATACAGCACCTAATTAAGCTATAAATATTCAGTTCTGATATATAGTTTTAATAATCAAGATGTTTATAATTAAAAAATTCTGGAGAACCATTACTAAAATTAAAAAAAATTATTTTATTTATGACAAAAAATATCTGTAAAGAAAGACCTCAAAGCAAGTTCTAACATTTGAGGTCTCCTCCCTTTCTTCATAGAACTTCAAATAAATTAAATGTCATCAAAATACTACAATTCATCTATAAAGAAGTGAGAAGCTGGTGCTACAGGTGTTTTCAGAGTATTTAACGCTGAACTACTATTTTAATATTGAATTTTATGATATTAAAAGGAAACACACTTTTGGGATAAAACTTGATGAAATATTGCATTGCGATAAGAAAATGGGTGTGTACTACGAAAGAGAACTATTCCATTAGTTGCGTATTTTTGGATAGAATTTTATTTCTTTTGAATT
Source organism: Latrodectus elegans (assembly GCA_030067965.1). NCBI lineage: Eukaryota > Metazoa > Arthropoda > Arachnida > Araneae > Theridiidae > Latrodectus > Latrodectus elegans. The sequence continues at coordinate 37,261,014 of CM057813.1, forward strand.
TCTTAAATTTATAATTTACCAGGCTGCAAATCAGTCTGCGACATTACCGTCTTCCACAGGAGCGGATAACACGATTGCCGTAAATTGTTTACGGACTACACATGTCATAGTCCAATTTTAAAGTACACACCCTATATGTAAAGAACTTTTAGTATTTATACAATACAGATAAAGTTAAAACAACTTAATTGGTAGACAAGATTTATCAATTGCTAGTTCTTGGCACTGAATACTTTTTTAAAGAAAATTAATTGTTAATACACATGACATTTACTTTTGTAATATATTAGCTTGAATTTTTTTAATTTATATTTTTGAATCAAATTTAATATTTTATGCCTACAATATTCACTTTAACTCATCTAAATTTCGATAATTTATGATTGTAATGTTATGATTGTTTCCTTCAACATCAATACACACAATCATTAACTGACGAATACATTATTCCTAGAAGGTCAATCTCATAAGGTCGCTCCAGTTTCCACACCATAAGCATTATTACAAAAGCATGCTACATTATCTGCACTTGAAGTTGTTGATTATGCCCAAATTCATGGGTTATAAGACAGAAGTTGCATTGGACGGAGAAACTATCCGCATCGACTCAAAATCCTAGACTTCAAAGTGAGCAGTACAGTTATCCACGATTCTCAAATAAAGAACATTAAACTAAATCTAAGAGCCAATTTTCATGAAGGCGCTCAGACATCCGAGATTTTATTTGCATGATATGCAGCTGGAAGTTGCTGAACATTTTTTAAGCGTCTAATCCTTAAATATTCCAATGAACTGCAAAGGCACTTTTCTGTTCCATTCATTTTGCCTGTGAGCAACACTAACTCTTTGTTTTGCTTTTTGACCTCATTAATTTTATCAACTTTATAGCTAAGCGTTAGTCCTTCGAGTTAGATAAAAACAAACTTTTTCACTCGCGTTGAAAATATCCTTTGAGCCGTACAGGGAAATAGTGATTTCAGTGTTCCTTCTTTCCATTCAAAGTCTGAAATTTTATTCGTAGTTTCACTTTCATTGCATAATTTTCTATAGCTCAGTTGTAACTGTCTACAATCTGCCATTAAAAAAAAAAAAGAATTCAAATTATTGGGAAAAGTGCTGTGCCTATGTTTATATATTCACACACACACACATATATATATTGTTACTTTTCCATTAAAAAATCACATGTGCTGCTGCAATACATAATATTATATAGTTAGAGAATTATTAAAGGAAAACTTATAATTTATTATATATTACTGGAAATGTATTATTTTAAAGCTAAAAATGCTTTTTGACTAAAAGTTTAGAATTTTTTGTTTATATAATTATAGAATACTTTATTTTGTAGATTTTGTCAAGGATAAACTCTCTCTCTCTTACTCCGTTGAAGCTCGGACTAGGAGGAGTTTGTAATGATTCAGAATTCTTGTCCGTCTACGAAAAAACGCTTTGATTTTGGTGGTTGACCACTCACGACTCAGATATAGTGATATTTTACATTCCATGTTTCAAGTATGCGGGGCTGCAGAGACATGTAAGATAATGAGTTCCTAATGAAATGAAGTAAAACTATGGTTATCTACTTCATTGTAGTTGAAGAGCGCTGAGTTAGGATGATGAATGGACTATGATGACGAGGGGTACAAATTTATTCATCATACCTTTCAGTTTGTTACACACAGGATGCAAAGTTACGCAAACAGTATCATTTGGAGAATATTTTCAGTGTAATATTATTTTCTCTCACCCTCCCCCCTTCGTCTGGATAAAATCTGGTATTTCATTTTGATGGATGTGTATAAACTTTTTAAAATACTGTGTAATCTCAAAAGAAAAAAAAATTGGATTAACATCATATCTTTCAAATTTTGTGATTCATCATCCACAACTTTTCTCGACCAAATTGTAGGAGAATAGGTCTAATGGTTGATAGGTGTCTAGCCGTTAGGCCATTTACCCCATTATTTTAACAAAATTAAGTTCACCCCTAATAGAATATTCAAAATACACATAATTCTTAATTTTAAATAAGTCTCAACTTTTTGATAACCTAAGGTAAGTTCTCCCAAGTTGGTAGTGCTTTGCATGGTATCACAATGTTTATAGTGACAATAATTAATGATATGATTCACCAATCTGATCCATTGAATTAGAACAGAAATTTTTAAATCACTATTAATCTTTACTGTAACTTTTTTCCCTTTATTTGTTCATATTATATCTATACATACATACATATATATACACATTCATAGATATATCTACATATAAACACACCTATGTATATATATATATACATATATTTTTATTTTAAATATTTATTTTCACGAAATACAATTAACACAATAACAATTAATTTTCCAAGTTCCGATAATGGAACTAGACAACCAATTACATACACCAGAATAAATTTTTCCAAGTAATCATTTCATTAGACTTATACAAAATAAAGCCAACAGATCGCGCCACCCATATGACACAGTTTCAGGTTGTCCGTATATAATGTTTTCTTGTATACACAAACAAACTCATTGTTCCCAATTGCATTTTATTAAGTCATCCTATTGTTTTTTTTTTCTTCCTCTTTCTTGAGCGTCGATTAGTGATTTGATAGTTAGAATGCGGTCTAATTCTGAGAACTGAACTATGGAAGTTAATTAAATGGTAGGGGTTATAATTTTCAATTTTGTGTATTTCAGTGTTGTTTGTATGATAGAGTTTATCATGCAGCCTCAAAGCCAGGTATTTGATATGACGCGATAGCGTTAAAACTCCCAGGTTTTTTCTGATAAGATCATTTCTGAAATAATATTCTGATTTCGACATTAACCTAAGTAATTTATTTTGCTGTCTTTCCTGCATTTTCATATTCGTGTCCGCTATTCCACCCCAAACTGGAGCAGCATATGTGATAATAGGGCGCAAATAGGCCTTATAAATGAGCAGCTTATTCATCAATGAGAGTTTTGATTTTTGTGAAATAAGTGGGTACAATGTTGTTTTTGCTGCTATAAATTTGCTCTTAATTTTAAATATATGGGGCTTCCAAGTAAGCCTTTAATCGGTAGTTAGTCCCAAGTAATCCACTTTGGGTGACCATGGAATTTCAATGACTGCTATCTTTATTCTAGGACATTGTGATAATTTTCTCATGAAGAGGACTGCCTGGAATTTCGTTGCATTAATTTTGATTTTCCAGATTTTCAACCACTTTTCTATGGTCACTAAGTGTTGAGCTAGGTTGTCGTGAATTTTTTGGTATTCCGAACTAGTGGATAGAACTGCAGTGTCATCCGCAAACAGGCAAAACATAGTTTTTGGATGTTGTGGGACATCATTTACGTAAATATTAAATAAGAAGGAGCCCAGCAGTGATCCCTGAGGGACGACTGCACAAATGGGCTTATCCCTCGAAAAGTCATTACCTAGCTTAACATCAAAACTTCTACTAAATAAATAATTGTTAATTAATTTGATTAAATAACATGGGGAATTTGAATTTAATAAGCTTAAAAATAAGGCCACAATGCCATACACTGTGGAAGGCTTTCTCAATATCGAGAAAGACTCCTCCTGTAGATTTTTTGTGTGCCAAAGCAAGCGAAATGTTTTCCACAACTCTGAGTAGTTGGTGAGTAGTTGAAAGTTTCGACCTGAATACAAATTTCTGGGGGATGATGAATGATTTTGGTTGTCAAATTCCAATAGTTTTAATAGCACAAAATTTTCCGTTATTTTTGACATCGTTGGCAGGAGTGAAATAGACCTATAGTTAGTGGGAAGGGTTTTAGATTTTCCCCGTTTGTGAATGGGGATGATCACCGCTTTCTTCCAAGTAACTGGAAAATGCCCAGTTTTCAGAACACTATTAATATATATATATAATGGCTGTTAAATAACAAATTGCTTTTATCGGTATTTGCTTAATGGTTTTGTTATTAATTTTGTCATATCCCAGACTTCTTTTGTATTTGAGATTTTTGATGACATCTTCAACTTCTGAGGCCTCTGTTTCTTTTATCATGTTATGATTGCAATTAGTACCCAGCAGAAATTCTTCAACTATACTATTTATATACAGGTCATTATTGGGATTGGAAATGTCGTTATTCCTAAATTACTTTTCAAGGGAATTTGCTATTAATTAAGGTTTTTCGCTATTAATGATGCTGACATTGGTGTCATCTATGAGTGGCGGCAGGTACTCTCTCTTGGTTTTCCTATTATTAACCGCTCTCCAGAAGGAGCCGTCTTTCACATTCAAATTGGATAAATAGTTGTTCCATCGGTTATGATTATGTGATGCAATCTCATTTTTAATTTTGTGTTTCAAGGCATTAATCTGATTTTTGATTGATAGATTTCTAAGCTTATTGCATTGCTTCCGCAATCTATTTCTCTCTTTTATAAGGGATTTAATTTTGTCTGAAAGGTATTCAATTTTTTGGTTTGGCTAACTAAATTTGCTATGATCTAACGCTGTGTTAATTATGGAAGTTAGATTATTTGCTTTTTGTTCTAACTGGTTTGGGTTTTTAGCCAATTGAAATGCATCCTCAGAGATAAATTCATTTATTTTATTATAGAATTTATTCCTTTTATAGAAATACCTAATTCCCTCATTTTTTGCGGGAACTGGTTACCATAATATATAATTACAGGGTAATGATCAGAGGGCAATTCCTCCATAGTGGTTAATTTCATAGGAGGTCGGACTCCCCTGGATACAGAAGATCAATATAGTTCCCATATGAACGGCCATAGTGAGTAGGTTTGTCTAATTTGTAGATCCTAAAATCGGTGTTTGCAACCAGTGAATTAAGCACAATTTCCAAGCTATTATTATAATGGCAGCCCCAACTGAAGTGTTTCGCATTAAAATTCCCAGCTATAATATGCTTATAGCTGAGCGAGGCTAAATTTTCTATATCTACGGAAAGTAGGAGGTTAGTGGTGGGGGGTATGTAGAGCGATATCAGCGTGATATCACCGCTGTTAACAAAGCGAAGTTTTACTGTTGTCGCTTCGACAAAATGTACTTTAGGGGTTGGAATACGAGTGTGATTTAATTTAGTTTTGATTAGAATAGCCAACCCTCCTTGCGGTACTTGACGGTCGTTTCTGTAAGTCGTGTAATTTGGCATCCTGAGGGTATGCATTTTGGTCAGGTGTGTTTCCTGTATCGTAATTACATCAGGATTGTTTTCCTCAACGAAATTTCTGAATTCCGTACATTTTTTTAAGAATGCCGTTAGCATTCCAGATCATTAATTTTAGATTTTTTTTATCTTATTAATTGTCATTATTATTTTCTGTTACGCTGAGTGATTTCAATAGTATGTTCAATTTATCAGTAGGATGAATTGTTTTTTCCAGTAAGGGTGCAGCCTGAAGTAGTGCAGGGTATGCCTTAAATATTGTATGAACCTATTTTATAAGTTTAATTATTGTGTGGAAATTTTCGAATTAATTATGATCCGGTAAAATATTGAGGTTAGTTGGGGGAGCAGTTTGTTGTAGGGATGTTGTTTTGGGTGCTGTTACCTGAGCAAACGTTACATTTTTCCTTGTATAGTTTGGAATTGCGCTTGTTGTAGGGGGAGCTCTTTGTTTTTATTTATTGGGTTTGCAGGGCAACCTGTATAAGGCGCAGTGTGGTTGTTGCCGCAGTTGCAACATTTCGGCATTTCTACTTTTTTGTGTGGACATTCCCGAGATTTGTGCTTCTCACTGCATTTAACACAATTAGGTCTCAAATAACATATTGTTGAGATATGACCAAAGCCCTGGCTGTTGTAACACTGCACAGGTCTATTATTCATGTATTTTTCGATTTTAACTATTACATTCATAATTTCTCTGACATGAAATATTTGAAAGGCAATTTCATTATGGCTTAGAGTTACAAGGAAGCATGGCAATGGTTCCTTTTTTCTAAGCCTCCTCATTACAGCCACCGCTCTACATCAAAACCTTTACTATCAAGTTCTTCTTTAATCAACTCGGTGCGCTTTGTACAAGGTAACCCTTTGATAACTACTTTAACGAGTTTTTCTAATCTCTTTTCTTATAATTAGGCATTCAATTCCCTTTTCCGTTAAATATTTAGTTATTTCCCTATGAGTCTCTGCAGAAGTTGGAATAACCTTTAGATATTCCCCTGCGAGTTTAGCAGTTAAATTTTTGTCATAAGATTGTTTTAGATTATTAAGGATGATATTTAAATTATTTTCGAATTTAATTAAAATTGGGGGTTTTGCATTTTTATGGGTTTTGTATATAGTAGTCAGGTTATTACTAATATCATTTTCATTAGTTTGGGGTTGAATTGAGTGAAGTGGAGAAAATTTGTTCGATAATTTGGTATGTTTGCTATTTATGACAGCTTTAATATTAACAGTCTTACTAGGCCGAGTAAACCCTTCGTCATCACTGAGTGAATTAAGAGCTCGTTTATATTTAGAGGTGTTGTTATCCATAAAAGTAATACTTGTTGAGGGCAGTTGAGAGTTGTGCATAGAAATCGGTTTGACATACGTATGATTAATTACAACATTATTTGCATCAGTAGTACATACATTGTTCGATACATGCATATTATTTGCATCAATATTGATACATCGTTAGATACAGACATATTATTAAAAAGCAAGGAATTATTAGCATCAACATTTGTTTTCTCTACAATAGCATTCTATTCATTATTTATCATCATATCATTACTCAAATTAGGATTATGTTTAGAAGTAAGATTACAAGCTTCAGTAGCCTTGATTTTAAAAAATTTGTTTACCGAACTATCATCTGACTCTGATAAGTTAACATTAAATAAATCCTAGTTCATATTACCTTTAACAATTGAATGCACTTTTTTGATATTATTAGTTAAGGTAGTCCATTTTGTCTTGCCTTTAGATTTTTTAGTAGATATTTGATTTTATTAGTTTTTGTTTTGTTTACATTGTTAGAATTATTAATAATCATTAAATTATCTGAATCAATTTCACTATCAGTATTAACAACATTCATAGCTGAGTTATCAAGTTGAGGAAACAAAATTCCCATAGTTAACAACGCCAACTATCGAGGTCTCACCATTAATCAGCATGTTAGATGGAAACCACATGTCAAAAACGTCATCAATATGGCAAAAGGAATGTTATTTAAATTAAGACCCGTCATGGACTATTACAGTAAAACGAACACCAAAATGAAAAAGCTACTATATACTACAATGATTCTTCCCATCCTAACATATGCCTCTCCAGCTTGGTGCGCCATTGACAACACAACTATGGAATTACTCAACACCTTTCAAAATAAAAACTCTTCGAAATATGCTTGGAGCCCCACGATACCTAAAAAACTCTGCTATTAGAAAAGAGCTTAAGTTAGACACTTTTGAACAACACTTTGTAAAACTTAATATCAAATTCTTCAACAAAGCCGTGAATTGCTATGCAGCCGGTTTCAATGAATTATTCAACTGCGAAAACTCTAAGGATGAAGTTAATCTTAGACCCATAAGCTGCTCACTATCTTAGCGACGCCACTTTGTCAAGCCTGTCAACAGTTATTCCTAAATTCATTTTGTACATGTATGTAAATAAGCCTCTCCATTATTCTAGATATTGTTTTTTCTCTCTGTCTATACCTTTTGTTATCCTAGAATTTTAATTATTTCTTAGTGCTTATTACTTATATATAATCAGATTACACACTTTTCCTATACTTCATTTATAAGTATTTTTCTACTTGTAATATACTTCTATATTTACTTTCTTATGATTTGCAAAATTTCTCATTTTTCCCCTGTAATGTTGTTTTTATTTCCAAATGTTATTTTCAATTCGAACTCCCTTTAGACTGCAGGCTCAACTCAGCCGACCAATCAAAGACCGATCGCTAACCCCGGACTCCTTCTTCCTCTTCTACCCTTCATGACTCCTCCCACTCGCCGCTTTTCCCTATTCTACGACCCTTTATCACAGATGAGAGTAAAAGCAGCTTCGCTGCTGTATGCTCTGGTATACCTATATGATTCTTGATTGCTAGGTCGATCGTGACGTTAGTGTATATTCCCAAATGGATATATACATAGTAGTTTTATCGCACATTACTATATAATTTTTTGTGATTAGTTTCTTATTTAAACTGTATTAAAGCTACAATAAAATTAATGGAATGATCTTACATGTCGGTGACAAAAAAAGAAACTCAAAACGGCAAGATAACTTTAAGCTAAAGGAGAGCCCCTTAAAATTCCTTTTGCTGACAATGAACAACATCTGACAAAACAAGAATGTTCTAGTTTTACTGTAGATAAACGACTTGAAAGTGACATCAAACAAGAAATGAAGAACGATGATCTGGCTGTCCATGAAAAAGCCCACCTAGAGCAAGAATGTGTTATCTATATTCAGAGAATGGTGCGAAACTTTCACGAATAATGATCAGGTTAAATGGCATACTATTCTTTTGATGACGTGAACGATCATTTTCTTAGAAAATCACCTTCACAAAATAAGGATCTGGTTAGAAAAATGGTCTTGTGAAGCAGATGAAACCCCCCAAAGAATTTTTCCTCAGGGATCCAATAAGGCTAAGTTTGACCCCATTATGAGCTAGGACTTTTGTCAATTAATGCTCTTAATGATGTTGAAGGAAAAACGATATCGATAGAGCATTTCAACATGAAGGCTTTATTTAAAAATACTCGTAACGAAAGAAGGTCATGGAAATTTAACCGATGATTTGAGCGAAGATAAACCACTCACTCATCATGTATGAATTCCAACAAAGAACCTCTTTTGTGCCTGACATTTTTCGAGGATATTTTGAATACAGATTCACGTGTGATATGTACGGAGAAATAACGGATGAGAAAATTATTGAGAATATTTGTAATAAGAAAGGAAAAGAGCTTACAGATATTGCACAAGAAAATTATGTAATGCAAAGAGCGTCTACGAAACGCACACACACACACAAACAGCCGATTGGTTAACAGGACTAAGATACCTTTTTAAGGGAAAAAAATGAAATTCTTTTCTACATTGAAAGAAAGGAAAAATGCAATTTTTAGGAAAAAAATTACTAAAAATTGCATTTTTAGTAATTACTGTAATTTTATTTATAAAAAAATAAGAAAATTATTTTTCATCAATAAAATGACAGTAAGAATTGTTTATAAAATATGAAACTTATTTTGCGTCCGTTTCTCATGTGCAATGCATTCAAACTAATTTTTTCTAATAGTTCTTTTTTAACAAAAGGAGCAGTTTGGTAAAATGAAATAAATAAAAATATTCACAGATCTAATAATTCAAGGTTTATTTTCGATTCCATGGGCTTTTTATTTTAAGAAATCTTTTACCAGTCCCTGGAGATCATAAAAACGATCGTCTACTGCATTAATTACAATGAACAAATATAATATAATCACCCAATTTGAAATTTTAGATTAATTAACTACAGCATATTGAAATCAAAATCCACATTCTATTAATTTAATTTAAATAATTATACATGACTTTTCCTTGAAAAAGAAATTTTTCGATTATTAATCCCTTTATAATTAATATAGAGACAAATGAATATAATTTCAAAAAACATTTATTTAAATATGTCTACCATATATAAAATCATAGCACTTTGACACTTTCCTTTTAGTGTTCATGAATTGTTTTCAGAGATCTTACAATGGCTTATATGGAACGGATTTTGGGAAATGAATCGTCATACAAAAATACTCCTCTGCGACAAAAGACATTATCTAATGACACATGAATGTTTCATTTACGCGGATATACTACCAACTGAGACCCCACTCACGTACGCCAAAAATAAATTGTACTCTTATTAAATATTATCCCACTGGAAGTGGGAATCCAAAAATTGGTTATAGGCTCATTAGAGTGTTCCTCTCCACGGTAATCTTTAGTAAAAGGCGAAAGATTAACACGGAAGCTGAAGAGAAACCAGAGCATATCGATTGAGAAATTAGATATTACTTATATAATTTACATTTTTAAAAATAGTGGTAATAAATAAACTAGACTTTTGCTTATATATTAATTTTTAAATAAACTACACTTTTATATATTTTATTATATTTCTAAGTATAGCAGATATTCATATATTTGATATATTTACACATCTAATATTTACAAACACACTCGATTATTCATAACATTACAAGTACTTTCCAATTTTGAAGAAAGTTTTATCGATATCAAATATATGTTTTCCCAATTATAATATATACTAGTTTCACAAGAGACTATTCATATTCTATTTGAATAAATTTAAATAATGAATACTAAAATATATAGAAGAAATCAATTCTGTAAATGAATTAGTCTTTAAGGTTGAAAGAATTTCATTCCATATTGTCTCTCATTGGTATTTTCGTCATTAATAACTCTTTAGGTAAAATAGGCGTGGCTTATGGGATTCCCAATTTAGCCCCGCCTTTTTGCAAGAAAATTTTAATTAAATATAAAATCGCCATATTTTAATGTTTTTATTTTCCAAAGGTTGATAGGTGCCTAGCCTTTAGGCCATTTACCGCATTATTTTAACAAAATTAAGTTCACTCCTCATAGAACATTCAAAATATACATAATTCTTAATTTTCAATAAGTCTCAATTTTTTGATAACCTAAGGTAAGTGCTCCCAATTTGGTAGTACTTTGCATGGTATCACAATATTTATAGTAATGAGAAATGATGTGATTCACCATTCTGATCCATTGGATTAGAACAGAAATATTTAATTCAATATTAATCCTTACTGTAACTTTTTTCCCTTTATTTGTTCATATTATATCTATACAAACATACATATATACACATATATACACATACACACATATACATATATATTCATTTTTTATTATAAATATTTATTTTCACAAAATACAATGAACACAATAACAATTAATTTTCCAGGTTCTGATAATGGAACCAGACAACAAATTACACACAGAATGAAATTTTTCCAAGTAATTATTTCTTTGAGTTATATAAAATAAAGCCAACAGATCTAGCCACCCATATGCCACAGTTTCAGGTTGTTCGTAGATACTGATCCCTTGTATACAAACAAACTCGATGTTCGCAATTGCTTCCCATTAAGTCATCCTATTGTTTTTTTTTTATAACTTATTCTTGGGTGGTGATTAGTGAATGGATAGTTAGAATGAGGTCTAAATCTGAGAACTGAACGTGGTCTATGGAAGTTAATTAAATGGTAGGGATTATAATTTTCAATTTTTTGTATTTCAGTGCTGTTTGTATGATAAAGTTTATCATAGAACCTAAAAGCCATGTATTTGATATAACGCGAAAGCGTTAAAACTCTCAGGTTTTTCTCTGATAAGATCATTTCTGAAATAATATTCCGATTTTGACATTAACCTATGTAATTTATTTTGCTGTCTTTCCAACATCTTCATGTTCGTGTTCGCTGTTCCTCCATAAACTAAAGCAGCATACTTAATAACTGGGCGCAAATAGGCCTTATAAATGAGCAGCTTATTCATCAATGAGAGTTTTGATTTATGTACAATGTTGTTTTTGCTGCTATTAATTTGTTCTTAATTTTAGCTATATTTGGCTTCCAAGTAAGCCTTTTATCGATAGTTAGTCCCAAGTAATCCACCTTGCGTGACCATGGAATTTCAATGCCTGCTATCGTTATTCTAGGATATTGTGATAGTTTTCTCGTGAAAAGGACTGCCAAGGATTTCATTGCAATAATTTTGATTTTCTTGATTTTCAACCCTTTTCTATGGCCACTAAGTATTGAGCAAGGATGTCGTGAATTTTTTGGTATTCCGAACTAATGGATAGAACTGCAGTGTCATCCCCAAACAGGCATAACATAGTTTTTGGATGTTGTGGTATATCATTTACGTAAATATTAAATAAGATGGGGCCCAACAATGATCCCTGAGGGACACCTACATGAATGGGCTTATCCCTTGAAAAGTCATTACCTAGCTTAACAGCAAAAGTTCTACAAAGTAAATAATTGTTAATTAATTTGATTAAATAGAAGGAGAATTTGAATTTAATAAGCTTAAAAATAAGGCCCTATGCCATAGTCTGTGGAAAGCTTTCTCAATGTCGAGAAAGACTCCTCCTGTAGATTTTTTGTGTGCCAAACCAAGCGAAATATTTTCCACAGCTCTGAGGAGTTTGAAAGTTTCAGCCTGAAGCCAAATTGCTGGGGGATGATGACATGATTTTGGTTATCAAATTCCAATAGTTTTAATTGTACAAAATTTTCCGTTATTTTTGCCATCGTTGACAGGAGTGAAATAGGCCTATAGTGAGTGGAAAGGGTTTTAGATTTTCCCCGTTTGTGAATGGGGATGATCACTGTTTCCTTCCATGTAATTGGAAAATGCCCAGTTTTCTGAACACTATTAATAATGGCTGTTAAATAACAAATAGCTCTTATCGGTATTTACTTAATGGGTTTGTTATTAATTTTGTCATGTCCCGGACTTTTTTTGTCTTTGAGATTTTGGATGACATCCTCAACTTCTGAGGCCTCTATTTCATTTATCATGTTATGACTGCAATTAGTATCCAGCAGAAATTCTTCGACTATACTATTTATATACAGGTCATTATTGGGATTTTGAATGTCATTATTCCTAAATTGCTGTTCAAGTGAATTTGCTATTAATTAAGCTTTTTCGCTATTAGGCTATGTTGGTGCCATCTATGAGTTGCGGCAGGGACTCTCTCTTGGTTTTCCTATTATTAGTCGCTCTCCAGAAGGAACCATCCTCCACATTCAAATTGGATAATTAGTTGTTCCATCGATTATGATTATGGGATGCAATCTCATTCTTAATTTTGCGTTTCAAGGCATTAATCTGATTTTTGATTGATGGATATCTAAGACTATTATATTGCTTCCGCAATCTATTTCTCTCTTTTATAAGGGATTTAATTTTGTCTGGAAGGTATTAAATCTTTTGGTTTGGCTTACTAAATTTGCTATGATCTAACGCTGTGTTAGTTATGGAATTCAATTTACTAAGTCCCCAAACCAGATGCTTTTTCTTCTAACTGGTTTGGAGTTTTAGTAAATTGAAATGCATCCTCAGGAATTAATTCATTTATTTTATTACGGAATTTATTCCAGTTAAAGAAATACCTAATTCCCTCATTCTTTTGCGGGAACAGGTCACCATAATATATAAGTACAGAGTAATGATCAGAGGGCAATTCCTCCATAGTGGTTGATTTCATAGGAGGTCGGACTCCCGTGGATACAGAAGATCAATATAGTTCCCATATGAACCGCCATAGTAAGTAGGTTTGTCTAATTTGTAGATCCTAAAATCGGTGTTTGCAACCAGTGAATTAAGCACAATTTCCGAGCTATTAATATAATGGCAGCCCCAACTGTAGTGTTTCGTATTACATTCCCCAGCTATAATATGCTTATAGCTGAGCGAGGCTAAATTTTCTATATCTACTGAAAGTAGGGGGTTAGTGGTGGGGGGTATGTAGAGCGATATTAGCATGATATCACCCCTGTCAACAAAGTGAAGCTTTACTGTTGTCGTTTCCAGAAAATGTACTTTAGGGGTTGCAATACGAGTGTGATTTAGTTTATTTTTGGTTAGGATAGCCGTCCATTCTTGCGGTACTTGACGGTCGTTTCTGTAAGTCGTGTAATTTGGCATCCTGAGGGTATGCATTTTGGTCAGGTGTGTTTCCTGTATCGTAATTACATCAGGATTGTTTTCCTCAACGAAATTTTTGAATTCCGTACATTTTTTTAAGAATGCCGTTAGCATTCCAGATCATTAATTTTAGATTTTTTTATCTTATTAATTGTCATTACTATTTTCTGTTAAGCTGAGTGATTTCAATAGTATGTTCAATTTATCAGTAGGATGAATTGTTTTTTCAAGGAAGGGTACAGCCTGAAATAGTGCAGGGTACGCTTTAAATATTGTATTAAATATTGTATTAACCTCTTTTATAAGTTTAATTATTGTGTGGAAATTTTCGAATTGAATATGATCCGGTAAAATATTGAGCTTAATTAGGGGAGCAGTTTGTTTTAGAGGTGTTGCTTTGGTTGCCGCTACCTGAGCAAACGTTACATTTTTCCTTGTATAATTTGGAATTGCACTTGTTGTAGGGGGAGCTCTTTTGCTTTTATTTATCGGGTTTGCAGGGCAACCTGCATAGAGCACAGTGGGGTTGTTGCCGCAGTTGCAACATTTTGTCATTTCTACTTGTTTGTGTGGAAATTACCGGGATTTGTGCTTCTCACTGCATTTAAAACAATTAGGTCTCAAATAACATATTGTTTAGTTATGACCAAAGCCGTGGCAGTTGTAACACACTGCCAGGGTTGTGCACAGGTCTATTATTTATGTATTTATTAATTTTAACTATTACATTCATAATTTCTCTGACATCAAATATTTTAAGGGCAATGTCACTATGGTTTAGAGTTGTAAGGAAGCATGGCAAAGGCTCCTTTTTTCTATGCCTCCTCATTATAGCCACCGCTGCTACATCAAAACCTTTACTATCAAGTTCTTTAATCAACTCGGTGGGCGTTGTGCAGGGTAACCCTTTGATGACTACTTTAAAGGGTTTTTCTAATCTCTTTTTTATAATTAGGCATCTAATTCCATTTTCTATTAAATATTTAGTTATTTCCCTGTGAGTCTCTGCAGAAGTTGGAATAACCTTTAGAAATCTACCTGTGAGTTCAGCAGTTAAATTTTTGTCATAAGATTACTTTAGATTTTGAAGGAGGACATTGAAATTATTTTTGAATTTAATTAAAATTGGGGGGAGGGTATTGCATTTTTATGGGTTTTTTTTAATAGTAGTCAGGTTATAATTGACATCATTTTCATTAGTTTAAGGTTGAATTGAATGAAGTTGAGAACATTTGTTCGATAAGCTGGTATGTTTGCTATCCGTGACAGTTTTAATATTAGGAGTCTTTTTAGGCCGAGTAAACCCTTCGTCATCACTGAGTGAATTAAGAGCTCGTTTATATTTAGAGGTGTTGTTATCCATATAAGTAGTACTTGTTGAGGGCAGTTGAGAGTTGTGCATAGAAATCGGTTTGACATACGTATGATTAATTACAACATTATTTGCATCAGTAGTACATACATTGTTCGATACATGCATATTATTTGCATCAATATTGATACATCGTTAGATACAGACATATTATTAAAAAGCAAGGAATTATTAGCATCAACATTTGATTTCTCTACAATAGCATTATATTCATTATTTATAATCATATTATTACTCAAATTAGGATTATGTTTAGAAGTAAGATTGCAAGCTTCAGTAGCCTTGATTTTAGAGAATTTGTTTACCGAACTATCATCTGAATCTGATAAGTTAGCATTAAATAAATCCGAGTTCTTATTATCTTTAACAATTGAATGCACTTTTTTGACATTATTAGTTAAGGTAGTCCATTTTGTCTTGCCTTTAGATTTTTTGATTTTATTAGTTTTTTTTACGTTGTTAGAATTAATAATAATCATTAAATTATCTGAATCAATTTCTCTATCAGTATTAAAAACATTCATAGCTGAGTTATCCCCATGCAAGTTACAGTTTGAGATCAAGCATAACCAAATTGGAAGCACTTACCTCTCAATTCTTGACTGGTGATGAAAGCTCTCTGGTACAATCCATTAGTAGCAATCCAATATGGGTCGTTGTTATAATTTTGACCTTTAGCTCAACCATTTCCATTAGCCGTTTTTGTGTAGTCGTGAAACTTTCGAGTCGCTCGCTGCTTCTCACAATATCAAGAAGGGCTTCGCATCTACCCACTTTGGTGATAGGAACACTAGGATCCATAGATAGCAGAACATCCACTTTTCACATCTATTACACAGTATTGATTTCACACCTTTTACACAGAAATCGCTCGTATCACAATTAATGACACAATTGTAGATCAAATCTTGTTGCGGGCTAATAGCTGATTTTCGGCCCTTAAAGGGCCTTTTGTCCAGGCACATCCAACGCAGTTGTACATAATGCTGAATTACATGACACAGACTCAGCTGTAGGATTCGCATTATTCCTAGTGGGAATACTTAGCAGGGCATCAGTATCCATGTTCACTGGTGCTGCACATCCACTTGGAGAGCTTGACTGGAGGGGCATCGAAGAATCCATAACTGGTCTCACGGCGCAATCAGCAGTATTAGCCGTCAAGTCCGAACTGTTACCGTATTCGTCGGGTGGGGAAATCTGAGACCCTCGGGTGAGGCATGATGGCCTCCTTCCACGGCCATCGACAATGGACAATTGGCATCATTCTACTACGGTTTAAATTTGTAATCTGGAATTTTTGTTAAGTTAACTGTAATTTGTTTCGTAATATGTAACTGTTGTAATTGTTTTAATAACACGAAATTTGCATTTTCTAAATTTTTTTCTGATTCCAGTTATTTTCAAAATATGATAACAGAGAATGAAAATTAAAAAAAATATGAGAAAGAAAATAGAAGTTCTATTAATGAGTAAGAGGAGAATTTCTTTCTTATGGACAATAACGGAAAAAAGCATTATGTGTTATTTGTAAGTCTCCAGTAAAAAATTATAAGGCTAGCAATTTATGTCGACATCATGAAATGAATCGTCCTCAGTTTTGTAGTCAGTATCCAACAAATTCCCAATTAAGTTTAGATAAATTTGCTTGTTTAAAATCTAATTTAAAAAACAACAGTCAATTTTGATGACCCTTAGCAGTCTGTTTTGTTATTGCCTGGAATATTGGCCCTTTTAGATAGAAAAAATTTATTTTTTGAAAAAGAAAAAGAAAAAAAAAACTTGGATGTAAGTAAATTCTAGATCTAAATAATGCAGCATTGCACAATGTTGTTTCGTAAATTCCCATCTCGAGATACAGAACACTGATGACATATAACTGCAATTAATGCATTTCTTGAATTAAATTAAAAAAAAAATTGATTTGTAGAACTGTATCGCATTCAGCTTAGCCCTTGATGAATCGACAGATACACAGATCTTCCGCTATTGGCAACTTTCATATGTTTTGTTTCACTTTACATCGTTGTTAAAGAAGAATTATTAGATTTAGTTGAATTTCTTGAGTGAACTCGCGGTGTCGCTATTAAAAATGCATTAGATTCCATAATTGAAAACTTTAGATGTGCCTCTTAATAAACTTTTAAACAATATCTCAGATTGAGCTCCGGCAATGCTGGGTAAAATAATTTATCTAATTGGGATTTTAAGAAATGATTCTCGAATTCCACAATTTATACCGATTCCTTGCATAATTCACCAAGAATATCTTTTTAAGATATATTAAATATATTTTGATGTTATGATAACAGAGAGTGTTACACATTGTAAGTTACTATCGTACCAAATCAAAAGATGATCGACAATTAAATTTCCTTGAAGAATTTAAGAGTGAAGAACTTCCAAATGACATTAATTTCTTTGACATTGTTAGATTGTTACCTAGCTACAACGTATTAAATCGATTAGTAGATTTGTATATCCGGTACCTACATTTCTAAAAGAAAAGGAAATAAGCTATTCAGAATAAAATGATGACGAGTGGTTACAAGGCATGTTTTTGATTGATGCCATAGAATATTTTCAAACACTTAATTTACAATTGCAAGGGAAAGATAAAATAGTATCTGATCTCTCACAGCGTATAATTGGTTTTCAAACTAAATAACAAAATTTTCAAAAGGACATTAAAAATAAAACATTTCTCATTTTCGACAAATTAAAACAATTTGTTCCTATATTTTTAAAAAAAAAAAAAAAAAAAAAAAAAAAAAAAAAACTTTATACAAAAGTTATAAGGAATATTGACAAAATTCCTAAATAGATTTCAAGACTTATTTTAAATCGTCTCTTTATAATTTTTTTCTGAATCCATTTGAAATTAACATAATTCAAGGTGACTTTTCCATTTCCACACAATACAAATTATAAACTAAAATACATCTGGAGAATCAGAATTAATAGACTTGCAAGAAGATAAAGCTCTACAATTAAAATATAAGTCGACTCTTATTACTGAATTTTGGAAATCTGTACCAGAATCGAAGTATCCCAAGTTTTTTTTTTTTTTTTTTTTTTAAAAAAAAAACTGCTTGTCGAATTATTTCAATATTTGGAACAACGTACTGATGTAAATCATTTTATTCCAGTTTAATATTCGTGAAATCCAAACACCGATCAGCATTAACTAACCAGCATCTAAGAATTACTGAGAAGTGTTGTCACCGATTATTCAGCTAATTTCAAGGAATTATCAAGAAAAGTAAAATAAATATTTTTAACATTTAAATTTAATACCCAAATTTTGTACTTTTATTCAAATTATTTCAATAAAAGTATTTTCTGTAAAAAAAATTTTAATGCTCTTTTGCATACCTTTTAAATACTTAGTTGCGGCTCATGAAAAATATCCAATTTTGAAAAATGGCTCGCAATATCAAAGAACTTGCCCACCCCCCTGTATTATACGGTTTTGTTAACAGCATTATTCCTCACGTAGACACTACAATGGTTTCAAATTTCATTATTTTATTATGGAACTAATTCAAATGGGAGAGTAAAAATTTCTTAAGCAAGGTCATATTTCGTATTCACACTAGATCCAAAATGCAAGACGCTTTATACCTCTTATTACATGGTAATATAATATGTATATACTCTTATAAATGACAATATAATATAACCACAGTTATAAAATATTTGTCATTCAAACTAGTTGAACTGGGAGAAAACATTCAGTAAACCATAACACATTTGTAACTCTGTAATTTTATTTTGAATGTGAATAAAGCAGATTAGCCAAAATTAAGTAAAATCTTCGGAAGAATTATCTTCAATAAACTTTCGGACCCCCCCCCCCCCATACGAAAACGAGCAACACCGGTTTCGTAAAGATCTAATTACAAGCATGCAACTTCTTCGGATCCTACAATTTATTGGGGTAAGTAACAAACACAATCAATATTTCACATTACTAATACTAGATTTCTCTAAGGCTTTTAATAAAGTTTGGCATCAAGGCTTCCTATACAAACTAACAAATTACAACATAAACAACAATATCACTTTCCTCAGAAATTACCTCAGTAACAGAAAGGTCAAAATTACACTCACAAATGTCCTCTCTACACTAAGAATAATAACAGCAGGAGTATTATCATAGAGCATTCTTGGTCCGACCCTATATCTATTCTACACAATTGACTACACAAACTTCAACAGCCTCACCTCCTTCTTCGCAGATGACACCCGCCACCCTCGTAAAGAATAAACATGCAAATTGAACTAGAACTTTTGACTTAAGTTCCAATCAGAAGGTTTCTACTTGTTCATCTTGAGGTTCAATCATTGGCTAATGAACTTTGTTGGAAAAAATATCCAAAATTGATTATGAAAAAACTTTAAAACAAATTAAATACAATAAAAGACAGGGGCATAAAATGGAAATAAATACTTCTAACAGAAATTAAGCTTGTAACGAATAAAAAAATTCAAGATCGCAACCAATCAGGAATTTATATCTTTTTGATGACCCAATACCATTATTCTCAAAAATTAAATATCTGGGATTATAGCAGTCATTAAAAATCTCTCCGGAAAAGTCACATTTAAGAAAATTTAAATAAAGCTTATATGTCCTGCATAAAAAACTAGCACTAATAATCAGTTCATACTTTAAACTTAAACTAGAGCGAGCAACAAAAAGATAACTCTACAAGAGCATCATCAGATCTATCCTCACATATGCCTCCCCAACTTTGTTCAATGCTACAGCAGCAGAAAAAAACTAGACATTTATCAAAACAAAATTCTCCATAAGATTACTAATGCACCATACTACATCAGAAATAAAAGCAACCATCAACTAAAACTCATCCCTCTCAGTAATTAAAAATATCTAAATTCAACTTCGATTTCTTCACTTAAGTCATAAAGTGCAACACAGCAAAATTAAATAAAATATTCCAAGCAGAAATGATACTCGAAGATAAATACCTTATACCACAAGCAGCCTCTTTCATGAAAGATATCCTCTTATCAAGTTATGCTAAAATCCCAATCATAGAGATTAATATCACGGACCATTTAACTATTATATGTATTCCAAAGTCAAGTCTCTTTTCTTTTTCCATCCAGATTAAATTAACATTGATGTAAAACTCACCTAGATGAATGAGTAGAACAAGCACAACTTGGTACGATTCAGATCTAATTATACGACGACGAATAAACTGTCAATTATATAAAAAATATAAATTTTTGGCTCATGATATATAACAGTTGAAAATTTATTCAGGGAAAAGTGGAAACTCAAATTAAAGCTGTCGCACGTAAAATAGCCACATATTTTGAACTTTTTCGAAATCTAAAATCGTGTTCTCCACATACATTTCCTGATATAATGATGACATTAGTGACTTCATTTTGTCGGATGTGACGCTTAGATTGTCACCCATGGCATTTTGGGATAGATAACCGACAAATTTGCGGACTGTTTTACACAGTTTAAATGCATTTAGGGGATTTTCCTTAATCATAAATCCAAAATTAAACACAGTGAAAGTTTTTTTTTAACGAAAGAGTAATACATCATCGAATTAAATGTACAATTTTATTATTCACTTGCTTGTATACTGCACTTTTTGAATGAAGTAAAAAAAAAAAAAAAAAAAAAAAAAAGTAGTACCAATTATTAATATTATAGTATTTTTAAAGTGTATGTATCCTGATTTAAAACATTTAATAGCTTATCTCGAAATCATTTTCAATAAAATTAAAAGCTAAGTGTTCAGCTAGGTTGTCGGGAATTTTGTGGTATTCCGAACTAGTGGATAGAACTGCAGTGTCATCCGCAAACAGACATAACATAGTTTTTGGATGTTGTGGTATATATCATTTACGTAAATATTAAATAAGAAGGGGCCCAGCAGTGATCCCTGAGGGACGCCTGTATAAATGGGCTTATCCCTTGAAAAGTTATTACCTAGCTTAACAGCAAAAGTTCTACTAAGTAAATAATTGTTAATTAATTTGATTAAATAACAGGGGAATTTTAATTTAATAAGCTTAAAAATAAGGCCACAATACCATATTCTGTCGAAGGCTTTCTCAAAATCGAGAAAGACTCCCCCTGTACATTTTTTATGCGCCAAACCAAGCGATATTTTTTCCACAGCTCTGAGGAGCATTGATTTTTCTGGTGAGTAGTTGAAAGTTTCGGCCTGAATCCAAATTGTTGGGGAAGGTTATTCTACAGATGAAACTAGTTTTGGAAATGATACGATAACTTAGCTTGATAAAGACTGGGTCATTCAAAAAAAAAAAAAAAAAAAAAAAAAATTTACGTATATTATGAAGTCATCAATCGTTGGTCCAATTAATTCTCCATGGACAATGTGAGATTAATTTAAATGTTCAATTTGTTCATGATATTAAGTGACTGTAAAATTTGAATCATTAATGTGCAATTCTTGTGGCTTGCATTACAATATCTATTCAATTTTTTTTATTAACCTATTCGTTTTGCATTTTTACTGCAGCGTTATACAAACAGATGCCTACATGTAAAATCTATCAACTTATTTCTTACAAATGATATTTGCAACTATAATAACAAAGGATTAAGTTGTCAAAAACACGAAAAATCAATAGTGTTATTTTAATGCTTGGATCACTAATGAATTCACTTTCATTTCATACACTTATTCATTATCCAATACATTTTTCTCAATGTTAGCTTACGTCATTTGTTAGCTTGAAGTTTTCAATAGATCAAAATATTTATGGAAATTAATGTGTTAAAATTTTCATGTTGGGTTTTTATGAGTTAATTTAATATCTTTTAATAAACATTTTACAAAAAAAAAAAAAAAAAAAAAAAAAAAAAAAAAAAAAATGCAAGAACTGTTTTAACTATTTATGCTTATGTTTACTAAATTCCTTCCATTATATACATAAAACTATTTATTGATTTTTCTGACTGGAACTAAATAAAGGTACAAAAAATGTGTATTTTCATTTCACTAGAGAGAGTTTATTGATATACAAAGAATATGAAGCATTTCAAATTCATCATACTAATTAAATATTTTTTTAAATATATAAATTATTGCATTTTGTTAATAAGCAGTAGATATTTATTTTCAGTGACAAGTCTAATTATATTATTCTGAGTTTATACAATTTTATTTCAGATATTAATATATGCTTTTACATTATTTCCTTCAATTTTTTAAATGTATAATAAAATTAAATTACTTTATTCATCAAAATATAAATCTACGAAAATGGATACAATTCCTGTAGGCAAAAAATTCCATTCCATTAACCACTTCCACTTTTTTAGAGAAATGTTACATATGTTCACCATTTAATGAAATAAAACGTCAAACTTTTTGCTCTGTGGGCCGTAATAAAATGTCGTGTATATTGACGTGAGGTGGGGAGCCAAGAATGAAGATGATGCTCTCGGCTATATCTCGAGCCTCCATGCATTTAATAGATTCGTAAATGCTTCGAGCCATTTCCGGATTATTTGAAAAACATCTGTACTCAAACTCGGTCTCAACGAGACCTGGACTTACACTCTGAAATGCAAACAATAATTTAATTAGGGATTTTGATATGTGTAATGCAATTTAACTATGCACAGGAAATATTTTCCTAGAAAAATAAGAAATCTAGCCTTAAAGTTATATTTGCTTTTGTAAAAATATATAAGTTTCTGATGCAATTTTTCGGACATTACTTCTTTACTACTTTAAGTATTTATTTATATAAATTTACAAATAATTTAATTGTATAAATAATTAAGATTGATAGTTAAAATTAAATATAATAATCAGAGGTAAGTTTGCTTTACAACTCGATAAAAATTTCTAATTTTTCGTTTTAAAATCTACAATACACAATTGAAAGATATACTTAGAAATTCAGTCAAATTTTATTACTAATTTTAATAATATCCATACAAAATCCTTTTCATTAATTAGTAATATATTACATAGTGATTTTCTGAAGCAAATATTTAAGCCATTGTTCATCCATTTTAATCTTTTTGATCATACAAAATTAAAATCATTAAGCACATTCTGAAACCAATAAGGATTTTTTTGAAAAAAAAAAAAAAAAAAAAAAAATTAATTGTTGATTTTGGTATAGGGGAATCACACAAAATATAAATAAGATTAGAATGTTCAAAAATGAAGGTAAAATAAGAACTCAAGGATATTTTATTTCAGAGGCTGTGGATATTCAGAGAATTAATTGCAAATGTGTGTTAGTAAATGTTAATATTGTTTATATTTTACAGGAATATATTAGTTTAATATGCTACTATAATATATTTGTATATTGATGTACATTTATATATTTAATATCAATTTATAGATACTTCGTAAATGAATTAAAGTTTGTACCAAATGTGCTATTAGTACAAACACGTTAGGGTTTTCTTTTCTTTTTTTAAATTAAGATTTTGAATTTAAAAATGATGAAAAGAATTAGTTTCTTTTCCATTTTTGAATTCAGTATCAAAAATTAAGCTTTAAATCGTAAAGAGGAAACCTTACTTTTTAATCCAGTTAGCCGATACCTCTTTTTAGCAAAAAGAAGATCAATACTGCCATTTTTTATTGGAGGATTAAATTGTTTCTAAAGAATTTATTCACATCCAATACCTTGTGGTGAAACACTTCTGCTCGGAAGTTGGCATCAGCAGCTAGAAAACTTTTCTACCTGAACATTGGCAACACCAACCTCCATAGAATAGCGCAGGAGGAACAGGAAAGGAGAATTCACGTTTTTTTCCCTTAGAGATTTTGTACTCATAATGTTTTTAGGCATTTTCTTAAAATTCGATAAATAAAATTTAGTTAAGTTTTAATATATGGTGTGCATTCTTATTTATTCATAAAAGGATTAATGAGCACACTATATCTGGTGACCATAATTTGAATACGCATACTTCGACGCGAATTCCTTTGGATCAACATTTACAGGTCTATGAGAATAAGTAATGTCAGTGCTGATTTGTACTCATCCATAACTTCTAGGATGCAGGTAGGATCTTTTTATAATTTTCTTAAACGTAACGTTATGCGCTTTTTGGTTATTTACTGGGGTCAGTTTCTTGGAAAAATTGTGTATATTTTAACGCAAAGTTTTTTCACTTAAATAATTTGTACATATTTTTCTCCCATGAGCTACATTCTGTTAACTACTCCACAATTTTATCAATCCTTTCGCATCATGCTGAGTTTTATTATTTGATTTACTATATTGTATTATATAAATATTCATTACTTCTTTTATATTTCATAACCAATATTTTTGTGTTTATTGCATTTTTTCATTTATATATCTTGATATTCGAAACTATACTCATTTCCCTATTATTGATTTGTATACTTTGTAATTATTTTTCTGCTAAATTTTGACCATGCCTTTATCTGATGATTCTTCCGTTGCTCAAAATTCTCCCTCCGAAGACACATCTTCGCAGGTTGCACACGTTTCGGTAAAAATACCATCTTTCTGGAAAACTAACCCTTCCCTGTGGTTTATTAGGTTAGAATCACAGTTTTTCCTAGCGAATATAACTTCCGATCTAACAAAATTCAATCATGTTGTCTCCTGCTTAGATCCCGATATACTAAATTCGGTACACGACATTTTAGAAAAACCACCTACTACCGAAAAATACGACGCCTTAAAAAAACGTCTCATTTCTGTTCATTCCGAAAGTGAAGCATCTAGAATTCGAACGTTATTGCAGGGAGTAGAACTCGGTGACCAAAGACCCTCACAATTACTACATCGCATGCGTTCGTTAGCTGGAGATACCGTAGGTGAAGCACTTTACGCTCATTATGGCTCACAAGACTGCCATATAACACGCAGACTATTTTAGCCGCTTTCAGTGAGGATGATTTGAATAAAATAGCCGCAGTTGCTGACAAAATAAGCGATTTAGCTATCCCTTCGTATGTACATTCTATCACCCCTAACTCTCATGATTCTGTCACGGCTCGCTTGGAACTCCAGGTAGCGCAGTTAACTCAACAAGTTAGCGAATTAAGCACCGCTCTGGAACGCAGTTCCCGTAGCCCTAGGCGTAATTTCCGCCGATCATTTCAACGCAGCAGATCTCGCAATAGTTCCCGCTCTCGCACTAACTTCAATCACTACAAGGAACGTACAAATGAACTCTGTTTTTATCATGTCAATTTCGGTGATCAAGCGCGAAAGTGCCAAGCTCCATGTTCTTTTCATCAATCGGAAAACTAAACGGGCGATCGCTCACTGGCCAATCTAGCGACCGCCAAGTGAATCGTATCCTGCTGGCCGACCCGTTTTCAAAATTAAAATTTCTAATTGATACAGGAGCCGACATATCTGTTTTGCCTAAAAAATATGCTCCAAAAACCACACCCTCTGACAATTTAGCTTTATATGCAGCAAATGGCACTAAAATTTCTACTTTTGGCAACAAACGCCTCATTATTGATCTAAATCTCCGCCGAAAATTTTTGTGGTTATTCGTAATTGCTGACGTAAGCCAACCAATTATAGGTGTTGATTTTCTTAAACATTTTGAGTTACTTGTCGATGTCAAAAATAACCGCCTGATCGACTCTCGGACGTCTCTCTCGTCAAACGGCATATATTTTAAAAAATTTTCCCTAGATTCCAACATATCAGTACTTATCGGCGATTCCAAATTTGAAAAATTACTCGGTGAGTATCCTGAGCTTACAAACCCCTCTTTAGTAACAAATGAACTTAAAAGTTTTGAAATTTTCCATCACATTGAAACTAAGGGACCCCCTGTATTTTCCAGACCTCGCCGTTTGGCCCCAGACTTACTCAAAGCAGCACGTTTAGAGTTCGAATACCTAATGTCTCAAGGAATTATTCGACCTTCCAAAAGCCCTTGGGCCAGTCCCCTCCACATGGTCCGCAAATCTAACGGTGATTGGCGCCCTTGTGGCGACTATCGTCGTTTGAACGCTGTGACAACTCCTGACAGGTATCCTGTACCCCATATTCAGGATTGTACACAGGTTTTCTTTGGCAAAAATACAGGTACACAGGTTTTCTTTGGCCTCGATCTGGCAAGAGCGTATCACCAGATTCCCGTCAATCCTGAGGACGTACCGAAAACTGCTGTAACCACCCCTTTCGGTTTGTTCGAATACCTTAAAATGCCATTTGGACTTCGTAACGCCGGTCAAACTTTCCAAAGATTTATACATCAAGTGCTTTACGGATTGGATTTTTGCGTCCCCTATTTCGATGATCTTTTTATAGCATCGGCAACCGAAGATGAACATGTTAAACACCTTCGCACCATTTTTGATAAACTCCGCGAATACGGATTAAAATTGAACCCCTCTAAATGTGTGCTTGGAAAAACTTCAGTAACATTTCTTGGTTGCTTAATAACACCCACTGGCGTAAGCCCTCTTCCCGAAAAGACCGCAGTAATTTCTAACTTCCCTAAGCCTGAAACACTGTCTGACCTTAAAAGATTTTTAGCTATGTTAAATTTTTATCGTCGTTTCTTGCCTAAGGCCGCAGCTACTCAAGCCCCACTTCATTCACTTCTAAAAAACTCTAAAAGAATGACAAACGACCTGTTCTTTGGACAGAGGAAACAATTGCCGCGTTTGAAAAATGCAAAAGCGATTTAAAGAATTCAGTCACCCTTGGTTTCCATTCCCCTGATCAGAAGCTATCATTAATGGTAGATGCTTCCGATATCGCCATAGGAGCAGTATTACACTCCCAAAGTGCCAATGGCTTACAGCCTTTAGCTTTTTACTCCAAGAAACTGACGCCAGCTGAAACCAAATACAGCACATATGATAGAGAATTATTGGCTATCTATTCTGCTGTAAAACATTTTCAGCACAACCTTGAGGGTCAAACCTTTTCTATATTTACTGATCATCGTCCACTTACATTTTTGTTTAAGAAAAATTCTAATTCTGCATCTCCTAGACAAATTCGACATATGAATTTTATTGCTCAATTCAGCACTGACATTCAACACGTCTCTGGATCCAACAACCCAGTTGCCGACGCCTTATCAAGGATTTTCTCCATTAATAGTAATGACGCCATCAATTTCGCACGTTTGGCTGAAATCCAGGAAAATTATGCAGAACTAACTCAATTACTATCAACTTCGGGTAGTTCCTTAAAGCTACAGAAGATGGAACTGTCCCCAGGACTTAAATTATTTTGCGATGTAACCAACGATCGAATCCGCCCTTTTGTTCCTTCCCCACTTCGAAAAACTCTGTTTGACTCCCTCCATGGACTTTCTCACCCAGGAGTACGAGCAACTAAAAGACTGATTCTCTCTCGTTTCGTCTGGCCTTCAATTTCAAAAGACTGTGTTGCATGGACTCGCGCATGCATTGATTGCCAGAAATCAAAAGTTTCCAGACACAATCATAGCTCTTTGCAAGCCTTTTCTGTCCCCTCACAACGCTTTCAACATGTGCACCTGGACATTGTCGGACCTTTACCCCCATCGGAAGGATATTCTTATCTTTTAACAATGATGGACAGATTCTCTCGCTGGCCGGAAGCAATTCCGATACGTGACATTTCCGCAGAAACCATCGCCCAAACTTTTGTTACCAATTGGATAGCAAGATTCGGAATACCTATCACCATAACAACTGATCAAGGTCGTCAGTTCCAGTCGAACTTATTCACGAATCTCAACAAAATCCTTGGCATTCATCGAATTCGCACAACTCCATACAACCCTGCCGGGAACGGATTAATTGAGAGGTTTCACCGATCATTAAAACAATCATTAATGTGTCACAATGACGTCCAGTGGACATCAAGCCTGCCCATTACATTGCTAGGACTTCGATCAGCCTACAAGGAAGACCTTGGTGGTACATGTGCCGAGATGCTTTACGGTACAACAATACGGCTGCCTGCAGATTTCTTTCAGGCCACAAGTGTCTCTACTTCCCTGGATCCGGCTTCCTTCTTACAAAAGTTGTGCGAGTCCATGAGAAATGTTGCACCAGTGCCCACTTCAGCTCATATCAACCCCAAATGTTTCGTGCACCCAGCTTTAGATTCATGCACTCATGTGTTTGTGAGGCAGGATGCAGTAAAACCTCCATTGACTCGTCCGTATGATGGTCCTTATCAAGTGCTTAAACGGCTTAATAAAACTTACACTCTCCTCATTAAAGGAAAAGAATCTGTCATCAATGTCGACCGACTAAAACCAGCATTTTTAATGTCTGAAACCTCTGATTCTTTAGTTCCTGTTCCCATTGCTACCCAAGCTTCACCGAACTCTCCGAAAGCTAAGCCTGGTCAAGTGATTCAAGACTCTGCTGTAAACGAAGATCTCCCTGTGCAAACTACGCGATCCGGCAGAAGAGTCCGTTTCAACCCGCGATATCTCTAACTCCTCGTGCCTTAGGCACTTGGGGGGGGGGAGTAATGTGGTGAAACACTTCTGCTCGGAAGTTGGCATCAGCAGCTAGAAAACTTTTCTACCTGAACATTGGCAACACCAACCTCCATAGAATAGCGCACGAGGAACAGGAAAGGAGAATTCACGTTTTTTTCCCTTAGAGATTTTGTACTCATAATGTTTTTAGGCATTTTCTTAAAATTCGATAAATAAAATTTAGTTAAGTTTTAATATATGGTGTGCATTCTTATTTATTCATAAAAGGATTAATGAGCACACTATAACCTTAAGAAACAGTTGGTTTTGTTTGGTTTTAAAAATTTGTAGGATGTTTTTTCCCAGCATGCCAAAATGCAAAGTTGTTGCCTATCTACAAGACACGATTGGCTTGCCAGCCACTTTCACAACGTAGTCATTTCAACCGATTATATCTGTCCATTTCGTGTGTCTGAAGTAGTCAGGGATTATTTGTTCCAACCAAAAGTTCTTCGTGATCATAAGAAAAGTTGAGGTACCTGTTGTAAAGAACTTAGGAAATTACTTCAATCGTCTTGTTTCAAGTTTTATCGTTTGTAACTACTTTTTTTGTAAAGCTTAATTTTCTTCAAAAATGTTCTAAGAATATTGAATCTTAGCACATACAAACATACAATACTGTAATAAAATTAAAGTTAGCCTCACATGAGTTCCAATTCGTTGAAGGAAATTTCTTTTTTTATATATATTAAATACCTTTTATGCATTTAAATTTCTTAAAAGAAATTTGTAATCCTACATTACAGAAAGAAATTTGTAATTCGAAAGAAGTTTGTGTTTATTTCACAACGTAATGTGGGAACAAATAACATTCAGTCTTAGTATCTAATTGTTAAGCTGAAAATAATTTACAATCAAAAATAAACTGTTTTATCAATTTTTTTTATTGAATTATATACTTACAGCCACTCTAATATGAGTCTGATTCTCTGCAAGAATCTCTCTTCGAAGTCCTTCTGTAAGAGCTTTAACCATAAACTTAGTCCCAGCATACATATATATGGCCATGGACGGAATCCTATGAGCAGACATACTAGAAGGCAACGAGAAAATTATGCTAAATATTTGGAAATAAAATCGAAGCAAAATTTAAAGTGTTCTTTAATGTTTTCCCAATATTTACTCATGAATGTATTTTAATAGATTTGATGAACAAAGTAAAAATTACTTACAAAATATGTTGTGTAACTTTTGATATAGTAAATTATTTTTTAAAGTTAAATTGTTAAATAATTTTAAACAATTTAATCATCAAAAATTTTCGTCTAAAATGATTAAAATTCAGTAAATAGCCTAAGTAATATTTATACAAATTTTTCAACTGAAATTGAATAACAGAAATAATGGAAAAATTGCATTAATTGTATTCTTTAATATATCTCTAAATTAAAAAAATTGAGAAAAAATTTTACTCAATACAAGAAAAAAGAAAATGAAATAATAATTCACTTAAATTAATTAATGTCTTCTAATCATTAACTCTAATTGAGATGTTACGCTATTTATGCAATTACGAGCAGGAGAAATATTCATAAGTGATTGATGCAACTCGTCCGTGAAAACCGACAGTTGTGTTTGACATGCTACCAACTTATACAGTAACAATTTGTTAAACACAATGTACTTTTCCTTGAAATTTGTCCAGTATTCTGATGAACCAAAATTTTGATTATATATAGTCATTGTGTAGAGTGTAAATCTGAAATAAATGATATACTTCGTTTTTTTTTCTGTATTCTCTGTGTCAAATAGACTTAGAGAATACCAGAAATGACAATATAATTGTTTGGACAATGCATAATGAACAGCTTAACGAACGAAGACCTTTAAAAGGTATTTTAATGTATGCCACGGAAATTATTGTCCACGTGAACTTCCACAAATTGTGGGCGATACTCAAGCGTAGCCAGAGAGGACGTACATGAAGAAGGCGTAAGCGCAACATCCATCTCCAAAAGTCACCAGTGGCCAAGTGCTACTCTAGAATCTTATGCTACAAAGAGCACAGTCCTACCATTACTACTATATCCTTCTACTGACCACGGTAAGCAAAACGTATCTCTGTGGGACTATTTAATAGAGTGTAATTAATTCATGCTAAAAGCAGAATTAAATTAATATGCGTAAAGACTGATGAGTTGTGCCTACACTCCTTTATATCCATGCTGTCCCTACTTGCCTTTCTAAATTTTGAACATCTAATGTACTCAGATGTATTTGGTAACTTCACAATTTGTATGTTTATTTATTATATTTATCATTCTGTTTATATTACTCCTTATAAACCAAGGACTTCTAGCATGTTAATCTTGTTTCATGACTTTTTCTTGGAGTCCGACATTGATATATGAAAGGAATTACATACTGCGCCATGAATGATTCAAAGAAAATAGCGAAATTATTAGAAAACAACTAGCTTCAAAAATTAAAATCTATCAAACATTAATATGTTTTTAATGAATATTTTTTATTTATACTTTGAAATCGTCAACTTTTAAAATGATTTAATGAAATAACAGATGAATATGTAACTATCTCAAATTCACCAATGTCCCTTCTTACTACTTTATAATGTTATTATTGATATTTGTGAAAAAAATTTTCATATTTCATACACGTACAGTAGAATTCCAATTATCCGAATCGTTTTCAGAAAAAATAAATCACACTAAAGAAGAGAAGGAAAATCAGAAAAAAGAGAAGCTTCAAAAAAACAAATGTAAGAGATGAGAGAAGAAAAGGAGAGAGAGACATGTAGCGAATAAATTATGAATCTGACACTGCATTTTAAATTTCAAATGAAGCCTTATGCAAATAAAACTTATTGAAAGTGTAGAGGAAAGAGGTGTTCTTAATGTCCAAGTTGAAGCAAACACTGGACTTTCTACAAGTGAAGAATTTGCCGGCTTAGAAGAAAATGGAGCGTCAGCCCGAGAGTGATCATAAACAAATTCTCACTGTCAAGAGTCATGGTCACCCAAAAATGCGTGAAAGCAGTGAAACAGCTTACTCTGAACGAGATATTCAGTAATTCATCATCATATCTTCATTATTTCATTTACAGAGCTGTACATACATACTGTATTAATATATAGTACTTCTAAATACCTTAACATGTATAAGAATCACATTTTCCTTTAATTGATTAGTTGTTGTTCTTTAGAAATATGTTGTTTTTCTCCCATCTTCAACGTACAATAATTAATTAAAATCGACCTTTTTTCTCGCAAGTCAAGCTATTCGAATGGGGTATGGTCTCAACTGATTCAGATAATCGGAGTTCGACAGTATAATAATTTTAAAATTGCGATTTTTAGGTATCGTAAAGCGACACGGACTTGCTCAAGAATCAAATTCGCTGTTTCCCCCTTCTCGAAGAGCTATATATTATCAAGATATAATGATTTTAAAGGTTTTACTGAGAAATTTGAGTTATACTATATATATAATAACCACATAAAAAAATGAAAATACTTCATATCTTTTATCGCACAGAATAGAAATATTTTTATCGCATTATTCTTTGCAAAATAATTATTTTATAATTTTTTTTACATAAATCTTAATTTTATACCTGCTTAAATGAATGATTTGACCTTCTTCTACATTTGTTTCCTTCATCATTCTCACAGCTTCTCGTGTACAGATACAAAGAGCTAATACGTTAACCTGATTAAATGAAAACATTTTTTTCATTGCAAAATCAATAATTAATATTGTTTATTTCCTTATTACTTAAACATGAAAAAGTAAAATGTTAAAAAAGTCTTTCAGTGACTACAATTTATAAGTATCAAAATCCTACTTTGACTAACATGAAATACATCAATAAAGTAGCAAATATACATTTAATCATAAAGCAAAACAAAGCAGTATAAAGAAGAAAATATTGAAATTTATTAAAATGTTAGAGGACGTCATTTCTCTCGGTGTCATTTAAAAAAATCAAATTATATATAAAAGTAATACATTAAAAGTATATGTGTGAACATTGTTTACCTTCATATAAAATTCACAACGTTTGCATAAATTTTCTATGAGATGATTATGTATGGTTGAGAGTAATCGATACTGATCATTTAGAGGATTTTCTAAGTCAGAGAAATTGGCCAAGTTGATCGAGAACATACATCATGTCCAAGAGTATTCCGATGGGGTTTTATGTCGGGAGAGCAGGCTGTTCACTTCATATGGGTAAACTCTAGTAAGGCCTAGTATAAACAGCTTGAGGAAAATGCTCCCTATTGTCTATTAATGACCAAAGCAATTAGTCATTAATGAACAAAACCAGTTGGTCCAGCATAACCAACTGTTTTAAAGTAAATTCTTGAATAATATCAGAGATTTCAATCCAATGCCATTTAGACATCCCAAAACCTTAACTGTAGATGTTCAGTTTAGGTCGATATCTTTAAGAATATTATGCTAAGATCAGAATGCTTTCACATTGGAATATGAAATGATTGGTGATATTCTTGTGCAGACTGTGTACGTTTTGTGTCATTTAAACTCTTACACACTTTTCCGGGTTTCAGGGTAAATTTCAATACAAAATATAGTTACGCTTTAAAGAGACACAATGAAGTTAAGGGTTCGCGACATCATTTAGTTAGCTTCTTTTGAATTATATGTATAAAGGAAAACGAGCACACATAATATATATGTAAAATATCGTAATTAAATAGATTTTTCCGAGAAGAGAGAAGGATTTTGTCTTACAAATGTCCTGAAGTCATGGATAACATTCGTGAAGAAGACGCTGTTTGGTTTTGTCAGGATACAAAAACAATATGATAATCTTTGCCGGAGATAGTAACATTTGAGTAACAAGATTAGATTTTTACAAAGCTGCTTGGCTGCTTTCAAATTGTTACCATTATCATAAGAAGATGGGAAAATAAATATAGTAATATAATAAAACAAATATAGCTCAGTAATATCTATAACTGATTATCTGGCTTTAATCCGTTCGACAATACGCCCACACACAGCTTAGAAACTTCCATCATCTAAAAGCCATGAAAACAGTTCTATTTTATGAAGAAGTTCAAAACGTCTTTTAGTTATACTTACATTCAACTCATGTAACCTTGTATAAAGAACAGTTTTTTGTATGGCAATCTTTTTGCAAACCTTTAAAGATTAGGTTATTACGTAGTACTTCAACTTAGAACAGCTTACAATAATTCATATATTCTTCACCATATTTAACAATTATATATAAGTGAGTAAATAAAATAAAAATATTTTCAATTAACCATTAAAATATAAAACAAATTAGTTTTAGGGACTAATTTTTTATATATTACAAGGGATGGTTGGAATTTATATTGTAAGAATTCATAGAATCCTTTTAAATACTCAATGTGCGAAGGGACATATTGGCTTTCAAATTATTGTAATTTGAAACATAAAATGAAGTTAATTAAAGTTTTGCTTCGTGATAAATTGATGAAAAAGATTTATGAAAAGGTATATGAAAAAAATTTCCAATCAATTTACAGTTTATTTATTTAATATAAAATCTTTTCCTAAACTTTATTTAAATTACAGTACTGACATAAAACTTAGCTTAATGGACTTTTGATTTAGATATTCTTGCTTTTCTAAATTCCATTTTACAATTGCTGTTAGTAATTGCAAATTTTTTTTTTTAAATATTGCAAGTTTTTCTAAAGAAAGGAACAGCAATTTTTAACTAATAAACTTTTTTACATTTTCATTATCCATTCTTCCTTTTTTAATCTTATATAATTTTCTTTCAGCAATTCCAAGAAGAAAACAGTCTAGAAGATGATGTTCATTTCTGTTTATTGAGCGATATAACTCCCCCCCCCCATTTTGCTTGTTATTCTATGATTCCTTTCTGCACACGTAAGTTAATTCGATTTTTTTTTTTTTTTTTTTTTAAGAATTTAAAAAACTTGGAAATTATTGTAATTATTCATTCTAGAAGTAATAATAAAATCTCAAGTAGCTGTACATACGCTTTCTTCAATTGGTAACATTTCACTGGAATTCAGACCAGTAATAATAATTTTATATTAGATGTTTTCCTTACATAATTTGGTTTTTAATAAATTTTAAAAGTAAAATATGTTTCATGCAGAAAAAATTGTAAATGTAGGCTTTCATGTCATATTTAAGGAATCTCTTTCTTAATCAACGCATAAGTAGCTAATTTATAGGCTTATTGATTTATCAACATGATTTAAATTGTCTAGTGACCCATATTTATTTTGAACATTCCAAATAAATGTAAATCCTAATTAATTTTACAATAATTTCTAAATTTATCTATAAAATTTTTATATGAAAAAATTACACGTATTTTCAAAATAATATTCTTTTTAAATGCAGCTTCGCACAGTTAAATAAGTTCTCTGCACAGATTAGCTAAAAACAAATGGAACTTGGAAGTATTAAGCGCTTGAAAATTCTCTTCAATTACGTTGTTGTTATACATCGAAATTGGAAGTACTTTCATCCTCAAATTAAACATTTGCTATTAGTGGCGTATTAGATAAAACCTATACCCATACGAGGCAATAAAGTAAAGTATCTCAACAAAATTTTCCGAGTTACTTTCAAAACAATATTCTTAAATATTCTCAAAAACTAAAAAAGTAAATATATTGTTGTATTAAAATAATTACACTATGATAACATATTGTAAATGTAGACTTGTAAATGTAGACCTTGAAAATGACACTATGAGAAAGAAAGAGGGGTGATATAGTAAAACTTTCCCTCTGGTCCCAATGATTATGCACAGAAGACAATGTAAAACAGCAGAAAGATTCACGTGGCTCCACTCTGGAAGGGCGAGGAATTCGGAAATGTTATGTTACGCTTAAATTAAGTACATAACAGCTTAAGTAATTTCATAATCAAGTCAAATCAGTGTTAAGTAGTTTAAATTAATTACAAATGCTGCAATGAAAAAGCCAAAATGAGTTACAGATCTTATATATATATATATGTTAGCTATAAACTAACATTCAAGTTTAAATTTAATTTTCCACTCTGTTCAGCTGTTCTCAATTCAGCTCCGTACAAAAAATTTTATTTTTATTTGTCTAATTTGTATATTTGTCTAATTATAAGTCTTAGTTGTATAATTTTTTGTTTGTAGAAGCGTTCAACACCTCTTTTAGTTTGCTTTTAGCTGATTGGATTCATTAATATCATAATTAGATTTCATCGATTTCCAAAATATATACTCAACAAATATCTCAAATGCATTTTTGATTGTTTATTTACATAAATCATAAGCATTATTTAAAATAATTTTAACTACGCTATTACACTTATTTATAAATAATAAACTTTTATTAAAATTATTTTTTCTGTGAATATTCTTGCTATATTATTTGGAAGCACCTAATTGAGAATGAATTCAGAGATTTATTTCGACAGTTAAATATGAAACTTTCGTAAACATGTTTATAATATTCTGAGCGAGAATAAAGCCGATTCCAAATCACATAATTTGTTTAACCACTGAAGTTCAAAGCTTCGATTTAACACATTAGCAAAAGCAAGATAAATGAATTTTCTTACTTGTGTAAATTAATGTAATTACAGATTTTAATTTAAGGCAATATTTTACTTGTATTAAAACATTAGAATTTATTTTGGAAGAGGCATTTTTAATTATCCAAATACTTCTTTTCTCTAAACTCAAAGGATCAGTTTTCACTGTTATCACTGGTATGCTTCCCAGTGCCCTAAATTATCAGTTGGGCTCTGCCACTTTCTAGAAGCAGCAGGGTGGGAGTATTTGTAAGTTAGAAGTAGAAATCAATCAGAAGACAGCCTGTAATTGACATGACGCCCCCATAAAAGTGTCATTTAACATGGAGAACTTTGCAATCATTAAATATTTATCGTGACCTAGCCACCATTAACGAGCAAGCCGAATCTTTGGTTGCGAAGGGATTGGAATTCACTATCTTCCGATGATATGATCGAATGACTTATCCAACAAAACCACCTCGATCCTTTCAGTTTTCCTTGGGAAAGGCATCATTTTATCAAACATTTTATATTTCTTTACTATTTCACATATTCTGCTAAATTAAAGTAAAAACATTCTATTAAGTTTTTCGGAGTTACGATGCATTAAATTTGTAAAAATCTATTAAATAGGACCGATTGCATAATATTATAGTTGTTATTCATAAGCAGAGACACGAAGTAAGATGCAGACCTTTACACATCCACAAAGAAGATAATAAATAAACAATTTGCCTAAACTCATTCTCCTATACAAATTTCTCAATACATATAAATCTCTCTAAGTTTCACAAAATATTTGATTTAGTGGAATATTTCTAAAATCACAGGAATTAATTTATGATTAATGAAAATGCTTAACAGATTTTTATACAGACGGAAACAATATTAACATTTAAGAAATTTTGAAGTTCAGAGTAATTTGTACCTTGTATTTAGTCTAATTTTGTTTGTTTGTCAATCTATGATAATATTTTACTCTCTAATGTTAGGACTAAACAATAAACATCAACAGTTGTAGTGAAAGTTCAATCCATAAACTGATAAATTGATAACCAGGGTTTAGATTCATTCATTTAGATTCCAGTTAAACATACTTTATTTGGAAACTTATTTTTGATTATGAAGTTATTTTAAAAACTATTCTTTTGTCCATTGAATTTGCTTCACTTAAAATATATATTTACGGGTGATTGTCTAGTATAAGTTAAAAAAAAATAAAATTAGATAATAATATAAAATATCAATAATAGAGATTTCCTATCTTCAAGTACAATTCGTAAATAAAGATAGCTTACATCTAACATTGTTCTCCACTGGTCAGTTTGTCCACTTAGCAAAGGGCAGTCAAAACTGAGTCCTGCATTGTTAATACAAACATGAAGACGACCTACAGTTCTTCGTATTTCATCAAACATGGCGAGAATCTCTTCTTCTTTCGTCAAATCGCATCTAAAATATTAATACTATCTCATTATTATTTACAATCTATAGCCATTCAGTAAAAGTATGATTAAGGTTACTTGATCTGAATATTTCAAAACTTAAAGCCCGCGATGAGTATGATATATTGAGAGTACAAAAAAGAAAAAAAGTTCCAATTGTAAATTAAACCATGATGCATACTTTTACTTGAAACATCAATTTATATTTAATTTTTTTTTTCTTATGTAGAATTTTAACGATACAGATTTCATATTACTGAGAGGGTAAGTTAAGTAGAACTGATGGCTTATATAAGCCACCAACTCTTAGATATACGATTTAAATTACCACCTCAGGAATATAATTTAAAAAACTATTATCAGTGGTTCAATACTTACACTACTCGACATTAAAATTACTACACCAAGAAGGCGACATGCTACAGACGTGAAATTTATACGAAAGGAAGAAGGTGCGGTGATATGCAAATGATTAGCTTTTCAGCGCATTCAGACAAAGCAGGCGCCAGTAGCGACACCTACATTGTGTTTAAATGAGGAAATTGTTCAGCCGGTTCCTCATACACAAATTGCATTTGAACATTGTTGCCTGGTGAAAAGTTGTTGTGATGCCTCGTGTAAGAAGGAGAAATGCGTACAAGCACGTTTCTGACTTCGATAAAGGTCGAATTGTAGCGTACCGGGATCGCGGTTTATCTTATCGCAGTATTGTTGCTCGCGTCGGTCAAGATACAATGACTGTTAGCAGAATATGGAATCGATGGGTTCAGGACGGTAATACGGAACGCCATGCGGGATCTCAAGGGCCACCTATCACTAGCAGCCGAGAAAACAGGCATATTGTTCGCATGGCCGTAATGGATCGTGTAACCACGTCACGAGCCGTGACTCAAGAAACGGGGTCGTTTGGAAGACAACAAGTGTCTGCACGAACATTTCGACGACGTTTGCAGCAGCATGGACTCTCAGCTCGGAGAGAGTGGCTGCGGCTTCCCTTGACGCTGCGTCATAGACAAGAGCGCCTTTAATGGTGTGATCAACGACGAATCTGGGCGCACGAATGGCGAGACGTCATCTTTTCAGATGAATCCAGGTTCTGTGTACAGCATCATGATGGTCGCATCCGTGTTTGGCGGCAACGTGGTGAACGCACACTGGCAGCGTGCATTCGTCATCGTCATACTGGCCCATCACCTGACGTGATGGTATGGGGTGCCATTATATACACGTCTCGGTCACCTCTTGTTCGCATTGACGGTGCTTTGAACAGTGCACGTTACATTTCTGTTGTGTTACGACCCGTGGCTCTACCCTTTATTCGAGCCCTGCGAAATACTACGTTTCAGCAGGATAATGCCCGACCGCATGTTGCCGGTATTGTACGGATCTTCCTTGATACGGAACATGTTCAGCTGTTGCCATGGCCAGCACGTTCTCCAGATCTTTCACCAATAGAAAACGTCTGGTCAATGGTTGCCGAGCGACTGGCTCGTCACCAAACACCAGTCACTACGGTTAATGAACTGTGGCATCGTGTTAAAGCTGCATGGGCATCTGTACCTGTACATGCAATCCAATCTCTGTTTGACTCAATGCCCAGGCATATAACTGCTGTTATTACTGCCAGAGATTGTTGTTCAGGGTACTGATTTCTCAGGATCTATATATATCCAGCCAATTTTTTTGAAAATTTAATCACTTGTTATTTCTAGTATAATATATTTGTCCAATAAATCTCATTTTGTTATCTGCATTTCTTCCTGGTGTAGCAATTTTAATGGCCAGTAGTGTATTTAAACTATAGGTTAATGAAGTCCTTTATCACATATTTAAATGGCAGTTCGACAGAACAATTACTCAATAAACAGAACTAGACAATATATTTTTTAAAAGTCAATCAAATACCCTATATTAATGATGGAACTAACAATGGAAATGAACTTAAAATCGTAATTCTTAATATTATATCAATTTGTAGCAGCTGAATAAACAAAATGTTAGCATAAAATTAAAGTGTTAAAATTAATTAAAAACAATTTAAAATAAATAATTATATATAAACAATATATGTTATAAATCTAATTTAAAAAAAAAAAAAACTATAAATTTACTATCGATTGTTTGTGTAAACGACTTGCAAAAATAAGGGAGTTTTAATTCATCATCATCAATCATTCAAGGGAAAATATAAAAATAATAATTTGACATTGAAATCCAAAATGCATCTTTCCTTCCTTTCACCTCCAAAGTCTCAAATGCTTTCCTGCATTTAGCCTAAGCATTATCGAAAGACAATGTCAGTCAACCACTTACTGAGTATTGCCTGAACTTCTGCCCCTTTAGTTTTCTTCCTAAGCTAATTTAAAAATTTTAATTTGAAGAAAAGTTAAAATTCCAAGGAGAGAAACTGAAACATATAATATGAATCATGAATCTAAAGAAAAGGAGCAATAAAGAATTATTTTATGAAGCTTGTAGGGACGTAAGAAAATGGAAGTTAGAATAATACTAAACGAAATATTTTTATTACGACATTACACACAATTAAAACACTTAAAAAAGAAAATAATAATTATAAACAAAGTTGCATATAAGGTTAGTAGATATATTACAAATAATTAAAGAAAGGTATTTTTATGAACCGGATGGTTCGCCTTCCACTCACATCTCCCTTCTGTATCATCTCTATTTCTTATCGGATAAGAATATCTTGTAAGTTTACTCTATTGGGTAGTAACGCCATCTCTTGTCAATAGAGTTAATATAGATCTGTTACAAGCTGTATTTATTTAATGTAATCAAGTTGATATAATAATTTTATATTTTTGTAGCATTCACCATGAAAAATAATTCACATATAAAGTACTATTAAAAAGAGTTTTAGTGCTATTATCATTTTGAAAACAAATACAAAATGTTATGAAATTCGTAAAGAAATCGTGTGCTTACATTTCTTAAAGAGATAACGTATTTATAAATAATATATATATATATATATATATATATATATATATATATATATATATATATATATATATATATATATATATATATATATATAAACGTATTAGGTTTACCGTGTTAAATTCTGGCCATTTTTGGAATGAAACAAAATGCAAATTTTTCTAAACGTCAATAAACTTTATTAAATATTATAATAGTTATTATTATTTATGACTTTTCGAAGGCCTCAGGGAAATTTTCGTAACCCATTTTTGAAATAGGTTTCATGTTTATATTTTACATTTTTATAAAAATTGAAACAGTGCTGGATTGATACTTTCTTTACTTCTGAATTTTTTGCCTTTACAAACATTTTGTAAGGAAAAAAAAATTATTGATAGTTGAAGGGTGATAAGTCCGGGATATGATGTATGGGACAGAATTTCTCAGCGAAGTTGTGAAATTTATAGACGAATTCTTTTCTCGCCTTCTTTCTTGGAACATAACCAACCTCTTTTCTTGGACTACTCCCTTTAAATTATCCAGTTGGTGATAATACTGTTCCGAATCGAACTTTTTTATTCAATTTTTAATGCTCATAATGTATTGGTCCTCAAATGTTCCACCATATACACAACATTCTCTTATTCAAAATCAAATTTGTTTTAGAGTTGGAATGGCTAGATTTTCCACGCAATATGTCCTTTACCCTACGATGTTTTCGTTAGTAATGCACTTTTCATTCCCAGCTACTGCCCGATACAAGAAAGATTCCATTTTGCTTCAGAAAGCAGAGGTAAGCATTTGATGACTCGATCATCAAAATTCTTCTGACTTAATTGATATGAGACCCATTTTAAGTATTTTCCCAACAATCATATCTTCCAAATAGGGTCCGAAATTTTTTTTCTTAGCTGAATCAAGCTTTCTGTGATTTCCAATGTTATCAGGAAAATATTTTTCTCGCACAAGGTTTTAACAACGTCATCATAGATCAATTGACAGAACTATTAGGTACACCTAATCGAAATAATTTACCTCTGTTACATCATTCCTCGGGCAGAACTAGCCTAGTGGTTAGGTATTGGCCTTCTGTCCGGAAAGGTGGAGTTCGTTTCCCAATGCCACGAAAGACCCACCGA
Source organism: Latrodectus elegans (assembly GCA_030067965.1). Classification (NCBI taxonomy): domain Eukaryota; kingdom Metazoa; phylum Arthropoda; class Arachnida; order Araneae; family Theridiidae; genus Latrodectus; species Latrodectus elegans. Next base: position 37,302,644 of record CM057813.1, read on the forward strand.
GTTAATTCGATATACGTACTCATTAAATTTGTGGAATCGAAAGTCCTGTGGTAGGTTATTGAGCAGTTACCATGGGTGTAATGGTCTGGAAAAAATTTCCTCCCACTTCAAATCAATGTCAAAATCGTGGGAGTGGATACTCTGGTTGTGCCATCTATTGGAAGATTTGAAGAGTAAAGTCGTACTTTCACCTTCCTGGTGTTTCGATTAAAACGAAAGATACGCCTTACTGATTTAAATGCGCATAGAGTCAACGCATAGTTAACTTGGCTTGTCCAAGTGTCATAAACATCATTCCTCAAATTTTTAAGAAAATCTTTTGTCTTTTATATTTTTAGCAAAATTATTTATAAAACAAAATATATTAAGAAAGTCTCTCGTACCAAAACCATAAAAATATGAAATGAAATTTTTAATATTATTCTACGCACTTTATTTAAAAGTTTTGCTTTAAAAAATTAAAGAGAGAATTGTTATCTGCATTATTATTTTTAAAAATAGAAAATTCGAAAACTTATTAAATTATTGAATTTTTCCATATTGAATTTTTAAAATTTTTTTCAAAAAATTTTCAGGCATAATATTTTATATATTAATATGTATATATCACAGTTTTATTTATTTGATTTATGTATACTGTTGATTTATATACACTTCTATTATAACGATAGGCGATAAAATACCGAATTCTTTTCCTATGCGCTCAACATTATATTGCATCCAAAATGACGACCGTCCCCATGTCTGAGTTTAATTGGAGTTCAGGGTAAAATCTTAATTGGGAGCTCCTTCTGTCACAACAACAAACTTTATATTCGATTTGGCATACGATTGCATTCGTTTGACAACGTAAAATTAAACTTTCTATTTGATTAGTGGGTCTCTCCGATGTGAGAACTTGAGGCAAACACCCTGTATGCCCCAGCTTTAGTCAGGCTCTGACTGTCTAGTAACGCATAATCTCGATACAACGTCCGAATTCAGCAAATTATCTTCTCAGTAGTTTCCTAAAAAAAGTTTGTTTCGAAATTCTAACTGAAATACGTGTTATTACTGTAGTGGCAATTTATGTATACGTAGAATATTCAGTGTTTCCGTTCAACTCTGATGGATGGAGGTGGAATTACTTAGCCAACAATATCATTCTAGTAAATAAAGAAAAGTCTTGATGTCCGGGAGTCAGCACCGAAATTCTACTTCCGGGGTTTGAAGGATTGGTAGAAGCGTTACATTTCCTCTATTCGAAAAGTTCATGATCATTTTTGTCACATAAGTGCAATATGGCAACTTACTAAGGTGAGGTGTAAAACTGAGCAGGCTCCTTCTAATCACATCCTGGATTGTTTGGGATTTTCTAGAGAGGATATATATTCATCCCGCATCTGGTCCTCGATTTCCTTAGGGTCAGCGGTCTTACGGATCTTGCCTGACGAAGTAAGACATTTGGAGAATAAGCCACAACAACAACTGAGGGGAGGGACTGTCCAGTTTCAGTTGCTTGATTTCTGATTAAAGAAAGGGGGAAGTCAAAAAAGTTTCCTCTCAGAGGAATACAAATGAAATGTGCAAATTAGAGTTACATTTTCGTCACTGAGCAAGATGGCGGAATCAATCAAACCCGTGCGATATTGCTAGAAACCAAAATAAAAATGTTATAAGTAGTAGATATTAGAGATGAAAAAGTCAAACTGCAATTTTGTTTAAAATCTCTAAAAGCATATTACTTGGCATTAATCAATTTTGATAAAAAGAATTGGGTGTTGAACTATCTAGCAATCGATTTCGAGATGAAAAATTTCAAAAGCTTGCAACAAATAAGGCAACAAAAATATTCGAATAGAAGGAAGTTTATTAAATTCTTATGCGCTAACTTTAATTCAACAAATAGACGTAGAGGAAAACTGCATATCAAGCGTCAGACGAATGGTTGCAGAAGTTTAAAAAAAAAAAACAGTTTTTCCAAAAGCTTTGAAAGAAAAAGCGGTGCTGTTAACGAAAAAATATTCCAAAAAAAAATGTTGTTTGGTTAAACAAATGATAAATACAGAAAAATTGCTCTAATTATTGACGACTGGACGACAGATTCCAAAATAAAATGTTTGAAGTCAACTTCCGGGGAATATTATCCACGGAAATTAACTTCACTCTTTATTTGGTATTTTTATTATAATTAAAATATGTTTTGAAATAAATTTGATTGACAAAATTTTATTTTTGACTGAAAGAATAATTTAAATATTTAACTGAAATCCCTTTAAAAATTGCCTTTTTTTTGGAACTTGTAAATACTGAGGAGTATATTTTTCAATTATTTAATAGAGTGACCACTCGCTATAACCTGACCTTTTGCTTTGGGTTTCAGAGGGTCGTTACATAGAGCTTCAATTGTGTATAAAATACACAATTACAAATGCTATGAATTCTAGGGATGTGAGATTTTTCAGTCTTTGCTAAAGAAAACTTAAATATTAATTATTACCTAACCTTCAAGTTTTTATTATTATTTATCATGAAAAGAACTGATAAAAGGAAAAAAATAAAAACGAGGATATCATTCAGGCATCATATTTTTTCACATTTATTCATTATTTTAAAATTATGTTATTAATATACCTTTATTTATTATATTTATTACTTATAATTAAAGCTGATTTTCAAACATTGAAGAAAAATAGTAAAGAAAATTATAATAAATAATGAAAAATATCTGTTTAATATATAGCTGATTTCATATAGCTTTGCGATTTATTAATAATTTTCAAATCACGTATTCAATATACCTTTATTTATTGTTTTTATAAATAAAGTTAATTTTATTCTTTCATACTAAATTATAATATAACCTATAAAAGAAAATTTTAGAATAAAGCAAAATAAAAAGGAATATATTTAATAATGAATGAGAAAACTAATTTTATTTTTGAACTAACTTAATTTTTGATATTCATGATAAAAGGTGCTGCAACTTTTATCATGAATATCAAAAATTAATTTGTATTGCAGAAATGAAACTCAAATTATCAGTAAAATAAATAATTCTATAGCCATACTAACTTAATAGGTATGATTGATCCAATGGAATTTTTCACTTTTTCTTCTTCAGCCATATCTTTAATTTTCTGTACGTTTCTTGCACAACCCACAACAATCATTCCATATTTCACGAGTTCTCTGCAAATAGCTGCTCCTATGCCCGCAGAAGCTCCTGTTACCAAAGCTACTCGACCAGACCAGCGCTCCATTTTATTCCTATTAAAAATATATTGTCCGTTTAAATTCTCATTAATTTTAAAGATAATTTAAAATAGTTTTATATTTTTATTGTTTATTAATGTGTGATATAATTTGGGTAATTTTTTCCTTATAACAGGTTAGATTCACAGACATGTTCCATAATAGGAAAATTACAAATATATTTGTGAAATCAACACTTTTAAAAAAATTAAGTAATTATCATTATTCAATGAGAGTCAAATTTGTATACGATCAAAATGATTTTTTTTTGGGAAGGGGGGGTGTTAATAATCAAGTCAAAAATATTTGATTTAGAGTAGACTATTTTCAAAGTGATATATATGTCTAAGAGTTAATTTTTATCTTTTAAAACAGGTTGAGTTTCAGGTTGTAAGGAAAGTACATTCACTCCATCTGACTGGAATTTCCTATGCAATTTTCAAGTGTGAAGCTTATTTTTAAAGTGGTAAAAAGTAAAAACCTTCCTATTCCTGCATATTTACATGAAATTATTTTACAAATGACTTACTATGTACTTTTATTTACATAAGCTTATTTTACTGTTTATTTTTAAAACATTGTGATAGAATTTTGCACGCGTATGTTTAATAAATTAACTTATTATTGTTTGCATAAAATTTCATCCAAGTTATTGGTATAAAAATCAAAATATCAGCATTGATTATTGTAGTACGTTTCCAAAAGCCCATTTCCATTGACAGGAGCAGCTAAATACAGCCAAACTCAGTTGAAGTGACATGAATTTGCAGCATTCTCTCTATACCCGATCAAAGAAGAGACATGACCCTACAGAGCTCGTTAACGTGCATAAGTTGTCTCTGACGATGATGGAGGTCATTTGCATCATGTATCGAACCCGCTACCTTCTGGCCACAATCAAGACACCTTTCCTCAGCCTACAAATGTAAACATTTTCTATAATAACATTCGCAAGTAGTTTGAGCTAATGTTATTCCATAAGAAATGTATTTATAATGACAAATTATTATTACAGATTGACACTGGATTTTTATATTTTTGTCAAACATCTCTAATTAAAAACTCAGAATTTATTTCGCGGGAATTACACGAAAATATTTCAGCTATTGAACAATAGACCGAAACAAAGAAAGTTTACGTCGACTCACAAAAATCTAAATTTCTAATCAATAAAAGATACAACAAATGAATTTTAATTCCACTCTTGTCTTCTAATATAACACTCTAAATAACCCACATGAACTTTATAATGAAAGATTATATTTTGCGATTACACTAAAAATTAAGGAAATTTTTTGCAAGTTAACTAACCGTATTCAGAATCACTTCATAACAGTTATAATAATTAAAGAAAATTATTTATAACGTTTCTACCATATTGATTCTATGTCTTTCGGTGATCATAGTCTTAAAATTTTATGTATTATTTATAAGGGTACAGTTATAGAAAATAAGATTAAAATATTCATTTGTAAAAATCGACAATTAAGGTGGATGATTTATTCTCTTTATATTACCCTAAACCCAATCCCATTATTAAATACATAAATTAAAAATTCTTAAATGATCATATTTTTCATTTCAATATACCAACCGTAACTACTTACGTAGTAAACTTGACAAGCACTTTGAAAACGAAACAGTTAAAGACTTATTTTTCAACAGGTAGTTATTTATTTCATATCAAGTTAAAAATTATCTTCACTCTGGTAAAAGAACATTTATATACAGTATACGAATTTTATTCTTTCATTTTATAAATCTTTGCAAATATTTCTATATATACATATATAGGCAAATTTCTTTTACGTAATTAATATCGTTTAATATATATATTTTTTTATTTCATATTCGACTTTACTGATGCCATTGTAATTCTGTTCCTCACTATCTTTAACCTTTTGGTAGTCACCATAGTATCAATGAATACGGCACCGATTATTCTGTGACTGAACATTGCTAACCATACAGTCACCCCTTTAGAGTCAAGATATTTCTCGAGTGGAAAATGTGGTTTCGTAGTCTCCTAAAGGTCCGCATGAAGACGTGAAGAGTATAAACGCGATAGAATTATGTGTAGATGCATATAGAAATAATTATTCTAAAATGAATTTATAATATACATAAATGTAATGCACGAAAGAAACATTTAAAATTAAAATTAGACAAAAATACATAAAAGACCAAGTAGCGGGCAACACGTGCTTTTATCTTCAACATACCGATTCTTACTAATAAGTATACGTTATATAATTAAATCTTATATAGTCATGGTTACAATTAAATTCAATATTTATATTTAAAAAGAAATACATATGACCCTTACATCAATAAGACTGAAATTTACTCAATTAACAACTCTAAATGTGACAATTTTACTTATTGACAAACCCACTGAAATGTGAAGTAGTTAAACAAAACCGCATTCACAAATTTCTGTTTGTCCATTCTCTCGATAATAGGTTGGAAAAACACAATCTTTGCTTTATGGGAATAAGCACTAATGGCTGATGAGTTTGAATTTTGTATGAAAACAGAGATGCAAGTCTTCAACAATTGATCCCAAGATCTCTTCGTTAATCCTCACCAGTTTTTCAGCCCATCTGATCAATTTCCTTGTCCTGGTTTAAAACACTGCTCGTGTTTTCTTGATATTTTTAGGACTTCTTTAACGAGACTAATATTTCTAACACTGTAATCACAAACAAATTCTCTCAAATTTGTGAAGCCAATTCTTAATTGTTAGCACTTAGATTGGTTGTCTTCATCTTGCACTTGGTCGCAAACTTCATGGAAGCGCAATTGGAGTGTTACTGCTTGCTTAGTAGGTCTTTACAAATCACAGGCTCTTAGGCACGCTGCACCATAACATTTTCAGGCAATGCATTGCGTACTGATATGCACTATAATTCTTTATCAAAGCCTGCACTCAACCACGAAATTTGAGCTTCATAACGCAAACCGTTGAGAAAATATGTCGGATTTATTTCAAATAATTCAATAGTTGTCACTTTGTTTTTATATATGCTATAATCAATACATTTGGTAAAGTCAACAATAATTTTTCATTTATTTTTAAGTGTTATTATAATTAAAAAATAAATAATAAATTAAGTTTAAGAGAGTTTAATAAGTAGTCATTACCAACGATAAAACAAATTTAACAAATAAAACTGCGGCAAATAAAATTAAGACCATTTGCAAAAGAATTAAATTGAAGTACAATTCAAGTAATGAGTTATTTTTCTGTGTGACTTTTCAAAATTAAAAAAAAAAAAAAACTATTAATTTTTAATTTATTGTCAATGGAATCAAAAGTGCTAAAAAATAGCGGAATTTCTTTACATAAAACCTAAAAAAGATTTTAACAAGGCTTAAAAATCCTATGATATTCATAAATATTGGATAATAAATAGCGTACAACAGGTAATCAATATTGTAAAAATTCTTTATGCTGTCTGTTATAAAAAAGTTTTTTTCTTTCGAAAATCTTTTTATTAGTTTACCTTTAGATATTATTCTTAAAAAGCAAATCAGTATTGCTTAATTTAATATTTCAGACACTATTACCAAAAGAAATATGGAGATATCAGTAATCAATTATAATTTAAAAATAACATTTACATTTAATTCGATTATAGAATTATAGGCAAAAACTATAATTCCCATGTAAATTAAGTTTAGAATTAGTGCATGAGATTCATATTCCTTTTCTCTCTGAAAACCATTTCGATTATTTAGATCAATTTCAAGATTTACTTATTGCATTGATGATCTCCTTATGGTGGATATTAACAACTTCGAAAACTATGCCAAAAAGAAATCTACCAATATTTTTAAATAGCGCACAAATAGTATTGAACCTAATAAACATTTTGTGTTTAAAAATTAAAGTGTCATTCATTTTACTTACGATCTTATACATAAACTAAATATTATTAACTTTAAAACACTAAAATGTTAATTGAAATTCTTATATCCCTAAAGTAATTTTGCAAGTGCTATTAGGTGAATTTTATTTATCCATAAGAATTCCCTCCAGTTTTGATTTTTTTCTTAGTAATCAAAAATTTATAATTAAATATTTGTATAATGTGACCTACACTAACTGCTTACATTTAAAACTTTTTATAAACTTAATAATTATTACTTTTAATAAATCTTCAAAAAGGTAAAGTATTTGCATGATATTTAGCTCTCTTAGATTCAGACGAGTCAAGAAAAATGCTTCTTGATTTATACATTTTATTACTTATATTTAACTTGCATATTTTATGTATGTGAGTGGGCATCAAATAAAATCTGCATAAATTGTATTTTAATTTTAATCAAAAATTGCATACCATGATCACATTTATTTATTTTCACTATTTTTTCTTGTTAAATTTTTATTTATTTATTTTTTAAGGAGTTTTTTTAAAAATTATATTTTTGTATGTGTATTCTTATTTTTTACATTTCTTTCATATCTATTAGGAAATCTTAGTTATATCTTTTGTAACATTTATATTTAATTAAAGGTGAATGTAGTAAAAATTTCATCTGATAATATTTTATATATTTTAATTAATTTTTGTCTTATAAATGTAAACATTCATCAAAACAATTTTTTATGCAAGTATTACATTGTAATTTAATTTCAAATATATTGAAATATCCCTACTATATTTCCTCCAGTTTATATTTTTTAACATTAATTTAATTTAATAGTATTTTTCATGTTCTTTATTCAATTGTTAATTCAATAATATTTGAATACCTACATTAACTATAATTAATGTGTACTCCTCAACTCCATTTTACTTAAACTTTCACGTCAAACATTTTACACGCATTTAAATTTCACATTCTAGTATTCTGAATATAGTTAAAATTAATTAATTTTAATATTTTTGCATTTATTTGATTTTTATTTAGACAATTATTATAATATTTTCCTCTCTGAGAGACGAAGTTCAAAGCTATTAATTCAGATAGTATTCGCGCTGTATATATCGTAACGTTTATACACTATCTTAGACCATGCATGCATGCATGAATGAATGAATGAATGAATATTACATTAATTATAGTTAATGAATGAATGAATGCATGCATGTATGTATGTATACAATAAAGTAGCATGTTTTTTAAATTGTTTATTAAATTTCTCTTAAGATAAAGTCATCATAGAATAATATGTATATGAATACTCATTTGCGTAACTTTTGAATTTCTAAATATTTTTAAACATTTCAGTTGGTCTACATGTATATATGTACTATACACAAATTCCTTTAATCCATAAAATCCTAATTCAAAATTCCAATTAGGTTTTTTTTTTGTTTACAAAAATTAGAGTTCAGATAAAGTTACTAATATCTCCTTAAAATATATTCTTAAAGTTGTTATTGTCATTATATATTCTCTGTTTCTGACTTAACAAATCAAATTCCTTAGGTTCCGTAAACACCATTAAATCTCACTTTTTTCTCTTTCATTCCACAGTGATTATAATACAGAAATTTTATGTTTTATTTAAAATTGAGATTTTTTCTTTCATGAAGCAATTTACTTTTACATTTTCATGTGTAGGACTAAAATTTTGAAATAGTTTCAGCGCTGGTCCTTTGAATAGAATCATACATTATCACATGTGAATATAAATTTTTCCTTGACCTAATGGTCATTAGAACCATTAGGTCAAGGGGAAATTTATGAACTTGCAATTTGTAAAATACAGAAAAAGTAATTATATCAATAAATTCCAAAATATATACGCAGGATCTGTGTTTCATATTTTATTTCGATGCAGTGGAGGGAACTTCAATTTATGACAAAAGTATCAAATATCTAATTCATATTTAATGCACCAGCAAAAAATTTAAAAAGCAAAGAAAAACAATATATTTAGCAAAAAATATATGTTTATCGTTAACTTTAATATTAAAAAAATATATATTTTTTCAGAATCACTTATTTCTGTAAAGCTACTTTTTAAATGACCCCAACACACTGCGACAGCGGCACAATATTGCATATTATAGATTTAATACATAATTTTCATTATTTTACATTTTTGGAAATAGCTTAATATTTCTAAAGTATTTTATATGAAATAATCAAAAATGTTACTGTATAAAACTAAAATTTAATGAAAAGAATACATAGTTCATTCATATGTAATACCTAAACATATTTTAAATGTATCCACTGTAATATATCTAAATGTGTACATACATAATATCCAAAATACAAGCATTTAATGTATGTCTTAAATGTAAATGTAGCAATTGAATGGCAACACTGTATAAGTGGTATTTCACAAATGCACCCTGTAATCACAATCATTAGCATATAAAAATTGAAAAACTTACCAAGAGAACCAACAACAATGTTAATGATCAATTGTGAGATCAAACAGAACTTAAACAAATCTTTCCTTAACATTATCCTAACCTTATCTTATCTTTTTTTGCAAACAATGCACTGCCTCAAGTTTATCAATAGCTTACTTAATTATGAAAGCACTTCAAGCCGTTTCTCAAATGAAAACTAAATGAAATTCAAAAACAAATCCATGCTTTTATCTTCATTCGTTTGTATAATCATCACCGAGAATTATTTTGGCAATCACGTAACTTAAATTTATCGAATGTTATTTTCGACGTTTAAGTGAAATATTATGAAGCATAACATCAACGAAAAGAATACAAATGTTAAAAAAAAAGGTTTTTAATTTATTAAACATTTAAACATACAAGATGAGATCAGTTTTTGAAATAATTAAGTGTTTCCAAAGTAAATGCTTGAATGAAAAATAACGCTGGTGTGAATTGCACAAGTGTGAAAATTGAAGTAATGAACATGAAGTTTAAGTTTAATATACCATCCAATTTTAAGAGATTATAAAAGAAATATATTTAAAAATAATAAAAATGAATAATTTAATCATTGCCATAATAATCTTAAAATACCGATTTTCCAAATGCACGTATGTTTTTATTCTAATAATTATTTATATTATATTTGAAGTAAATATGATAATGTAGATGAAAGAGCTGTTTTTATAGTAAAAATATATGGAATTTATTTCAAATAAACGTAAGTTACAACATTTTTCTTTTAAAAGAAAGAAAGAAAAAACATACAAATTGCTTTGCAAATATTTACTTAAAGTTTAAATTTACATACTAAATATTTATAAGGCGCAAGCTGTAAGTTTTTTTCATAAAAACATTTTTTTCCTGCGAAAGCAATCATTAGCTGTAGAAGGGAATAACATGGCCTCCTATGAGAATCTGAAAATATCCATCCTTTTTTTTTAATGATGGATATTTCGGTACAAATACAATTTAAAATCGATTGTGTAACGATCCGTCATGTTTCCTTCAAATGTTCTGTTCGTTATTATTAACAATACTTTCACATTTTTGAAAAAATCTGACAATAGTTACATTCAATTATACTACTGTCTCGGAAATTTTCTTTCTCCTTCATGACTGAATATACATACAAGATACCAAATGCTTTTATTTTACTAGCTATAGCGAAATAACTATAGAACCAACAATAAGAAAATTTTTTTAAGAATTTCAGCTAATTAAAAAAGAACTTTTTATAAATACTTTGATCTATAACCAAATAAATCTAGAAAATTTCAAAAATATCTAAAGTATAATTTTTAATAAAAAAATTATATTTTTATTAAATTTTTTAATAACCTTTGTTGAAAATAAATAAAATTATTAGAGACAAAAATAAATAAATACAACATCAAATTTAACAAATTGCTACTTAATTTTAAAAAATAAGAAATTTTTTTTTTAAAATTTAGGAATATCAAATTATTCCATGTGTAATAAAATTGAAACATACTGCTAAATCTATTATTGTGCACAGTGCAGTTAAATTGTTATCTAACATAAGCGATGCACTCTTAAAAATATCGAGTGGAATTGCAGTTAAACGGAGTGAAATTATCCATTCATATCCTTCCTAAACTTCAGTCTCAATTTTAACTCTTGAAAATTATCACAGTGAATCCTATCTATTCAAATCATATCTTTTTCACCGAATTAAACATTAAAATAGTTTTAGTATCGTAAATGATTTAAACAAACCCGAGATTCGTCAATTTCTGAAAATCAATAAACTTTTTAAGGAGTGCGCCTCATTTTTTGAAATAAAACTTCATTTTACACTACTGGCCATTAAAACTGTTACACCAAGAAGGCGACATGCTACAGACGTGAAATTTATACGAAAGGAAGAAGGTGCTGTGATATGCAAATGATAAGCTTTTCGGCGCATTCAGACAAAGCAGGCGCCAGTAGCGACACCTACATTGAGTTTAAATGAGGAAATTGTTCAGCCGGTTCCTCATACACAAATTGCATTTGAACGTTGTTGCCTGGTGAAAAGTTGTTGTGATGCCTCGTGTCAGAAGGAGAAATGCGTACCAGCACGTTTCTGACTTTGATAAAGGTCGAATTGTAACGCACCGGGATTGCGGTTTATCTTATCGCAGTATTGCTGCCCGCGTCGGTCGATATCCAATGACTGTTAGCAGAATATGGAATCGATGGGTTCAGAACGGTAATACGGAACGCTATGCGGGATCTCAACGGCCACCTATCACTAGCAGCCGAGAAGACAGGCATATTATCCGCATGGCCGTAATGGATCGTGCAACCACGTTACGAGCCATGAGTCAAGAAACGGGGTCGTTTGGAAGACAACAAGTGTGCACGAACAGTTCGACGACGTTTGCAGCAGCATGGACTCTCAGCTCGGAGACCATGGCTGCGGCTTCCCTTGACGCTGCGTCATAGACAAGAGCGCCTTCAATGGTGTGATCAACGACGAACCTGGGCGCACGAATGGCGAGACATCTTTTCAGATGAATCCAGGTTCTGTGTACAGCATCATGATGGTGGCATCCGCGTTTGGCGGCATCGTGGTGAACGCACACTGGCAGCGTGAATTCGTCATCGTCATACTGGCCCATCACCTGGCGTGATGGTGTGGGGTGCCATTGGACACACGTCTCGGTCACCTCTTGTTCGCATTGATGGTGCTTTGAACAGTGCACGTTACATTTCTGGTGTGTTACGACCCGTGACTCTACCCTTTATTCGAGCCTGCGAAACCCTACGTTTCAGCAGGATAAACCCTGACCGCATGTTGCCGGTATTGTACTGACCTCCTTGATACGGAACATGTTCGGCTGTTGCCCTGGCCAGCACTTTCTCCAGATCTTTCCTTAATAGAAAACGTCTGGTCAATAGTTGCCGAGCGACTGGCTCGTCACCAAACGCCAGTCACTACGGTTGATGAATTGTGGCATCGTATTGAAGCATCGTATTGGGCATCTGTACCTGTACATGGAATCTAATCTCTGTTTGACTCAATGCCCAGGCGTATAACTGCTGTTATTACTGCCAGAGGTGGTTGTTCTGGGTACTGATTTCTCAGGATATATTCAGCCAAATTTTTTGAAAATTTAATCACTTGTTATTTTTAGTATAATATATTTGTCCAATAAATATCATTTTGTTATCTACATTTCTTCCTGGTGTTGCAATTTTAATGGCCAGTAGTGTAGTTTCAATTTGTAAATTTGAATATTACTTTTTTCGTGTATGGAGCCCCTTTATATCCTGGTTAGGAGTGTTGATAAATTAAAATTTCCGTCAATTTCCTTAGGCACTTTAGAAAAGGAGTGATGATCACTAACAAAGTATCTACGAGAAATTCTGGAAATAAATGGATGATGAAATGACGTCATAAACGTCAAAGAATGGTTGAGACGACTTATAACTTGAGTTTGAAATAACAAGTCAACGGCGAGAGAGAACTTTTTCTTTCACATTTTTCTATTTTTCAAAATGGTTAAGAGTGTGTGTGTGAAGCGCTTTTTACCATTTCTTCGTGAGATGGTATCTCTATGCACGCGATGGTGTTACAGTAAGTTCGCAGAAGTTCTACTTCTCTCATTTGAGAAATGCCCGATTTATCGTAATATTCATGTGATGTTAAAGGCTTTCGATAATATTTAAAAACTTCTAAATTTTCGATAAAACTGCGAAACTCCTAGAAATTGTTGGTAAAGGTGCTTGGAATCAGAGCATGAGGGGCTATAGAGCTTTGAAAACATCAGATTATATCATGAATTGGAGATAAACCTCATTCTAAAACTTTGAATCCTACAAAGAAACTCCAAATTTCGTAGTGTATGTTTTTTTTGTGTTTTTTTTTTGTTTATGAATGAATTTCATTATTCGTCCATAATCATCATATCTGGTGAAAGTCATGTATAAATATACAGCACCTAATTAAGCTATAAATATTCAGTTCTGATATATAGTTTTAATAATCAAGATGTTTATAATTAAAAAATTCTGGAGAACCATTACTAAAATTAAAAAAAATTATTTTATTTATGACAAAAAATATCTGTAAAGAAAGACCTCAAAGCAAGTTCTAACATTTGAGGTCTCCTCCCTTTCTTCATAGAACTTCAAATAAATTAAATGTCATCAAAATACTACAATTCATCTATAAAGAAGTGAGAAGCTGGTGCTACAGGTGTTTTCAGAGTATTTAACGCTGAACTACTATTTTAATATTGAATTTTATGATATTAAAAGGAAACACACTTTTGGGATAAAACTTGATGAAATATTGCATTGCGATAAGAAAATGGGTGTGTACTACGAAAGAGGACTATTCCATTAGTTGCGTATTTTTGGATAGAATTTTATTTCTTTTGAATTTCTTAAATTTATAATTTACCAGGCTGCAAATCAGTCTGCGACATTACCGTCTTCCACAGGAGCGGATAACACGATTGCCGTAAATTGTTTACGGACTACACATGTCATAGTCCAATTTTAAAGTACACACCTCCTATATGTAAAGAACTTTTAGTATTTATACAATACAGATAAAGTTAAAACAACTTAATTGGTAGACAAGATTTATCAATTGCTAGTTCTTGGCACTGAATACTTTTTTAAAGAAAATTAATTGTTAATACACATGACATTTACTTTTGTAATATATTAGCTTGAATTTTTTTAATTTATATTTTTGAATCAAATTTAATATTTTATGCCTACAATATTCACTTTAACTCATCTAAATTTCGATAATTTATGATTGTAATGTTATGATTGTTTCCTTCAACATCAATACACACAATCATTAACTGACGAATACATTATTCCTAGAAGGTCAATCTCATAAGGTCGCTCCAGTTTCCACACCATAAGCATTATTACAAAAGCATGCTACATTATCTGCACTTGAAGTTGTTGATTATGCCCAAATTCATGGGTTATAAGACAGAAGTTGCATTGGACGGAGAAACTATCCGCATCGACTCAAAATCCTAGACTTCAAAGTGAGCAGTACAGTTATCCACGATTCTCAAATAAAGAACATTAAACTAAATCTAAGAGCCAATTTTCATGAAGGCGCTCAGACATCCGAGATTTTATTTGCATGATATGCAGCTGGAAGTTGCTGAACATTTTTTAAGCGTCTAATCCTTAAATATTCCAATGAACTGCAAAGGCACTTTTCTGTTCCATTCATTTTGCCTGTGAGCAACACTAACTCTTTGTTTTGCTTTTTGACCTCATTAATTTTATCAACTTTATAGCTAAGCGTTAGTCCTTCGAGTTAGATAAAAACAAACTTTTTCACTCGCGTTGAAAATATCCTTTGAGCCGTACAGGAAATAGTGATTTCAGTGTTCCTTCTTTCCATTCAAAGTCTGAAATTTTATTCGTAGTTTCACTTTCATTGCATAATTTTCTATAGCTCAGTTGTAACTGTCTACAATCTGCCATTAAAAAAAAAAAAAGAATTCAAATTATTGGGAAAAGTGCTGTGCCTATGTTTATATATTCACACACACACACATATATATATTGTTACTTTTCCATTAAAAAATCACATGTGCTGCTGCAATACATAATATTATATAGTTAGAGAATTATTAAAGGAAAACTTATAATTTATTATATATTACTGGAAATGTATTATTTTAAAGCTAAAAATGCTTTTTGACTAAAAGTTTAGAATTTTTTGTTTATATAATTATAGAATACTTTATTTTGTAGATTTTGTCAAGGATAAACTCTCTCTCTCTTACTCCGTTGAAGCTCGGACTAGGAGGAGTTTGTAATGATTCAGAATTCTTGTCCGTCTACGAAAAAAAGCTTTGATTTTGGTGGTTGACCACTCACGATTCAGATATAGTGATATTTTACATTCCATGTTTCAAGTATGCGGGGCTGCAGAGACATGTAAGATAATGAGTTCCTAATGAAATGAAGTAAAACTATGGTTATCTACTTCATTGTAGTTGAAGAGCGCTGAGTTAGGATGATGAATGGACTATGATGACGAGGGGTACAAATTTATTCATCATACCTTTCAGTTTGTTACACACAGGATGCAAAGTTACGCAAACAGTATCATTTGGAGAATATTTTCAGTGTAATATTATTTTCTCTCACCCTCCCCCCTTCGTCTGGATAAAATCTGGTATTTCATTTTTGATGGATGTGTATAAACTTTTTAAAATACTGTGTAATCTCAAAAGAAAAAAAAATTGGATTAACATCATATCTTTCAAATTTTGTGATTCATCATCCACAACTTTTCTCGACCAAATTGTAGGAGAATAGGTCTAATGGTTGATAGGTGTCTAGCCGTTAGGCCATTTACCCCATTATTTTAACAAAATTAAGTTCACCCCTAATAGAATATTCAAAATACACATAATTCTTAATTTTAAATAAGTCTCAACTTTTTGATAACCTAAGGTAAGTTCTCCCAAGTTGGTAGTGCTTTGCATGGTATCACAATGTTTATAGTGACAATAATTAATGATATGATTCACCAATCTGATCCATTGAATTAGAACAGAAATTTTTAAATCACTATTAATCTTTACTGTAACTTTTTTCCCTTTATTTGTTCATATTATATCTATACATACATACATATATATACACATTCATAGATATATCTACATATAAACACACCTATGTATATATATATATACATATATTTTTTATTTTAAATATTTATTTTCACGAAATACAATTAACACAATAACAATTAATTTTCCAAGTTCCGATAATGGAACTAGACAACCAATTACATACACCAGAATAAATTTTTCCAAGTAATCATTTCATTAGACTTATACAAAATAAAGCCAACAGATCGCGCCACCCATATGACACAGTTTCAGGTTGTCCGTATATAATGTTTTCTTGTATACACAAACAAACTCATTGTTCCCAATTGCATTTTATTAAGTCATCCTATTGTTTTTTTTTTTCTTCCTCTTTCTTGAGCGTCGATTAGTGATTTGATAGTTAGAATGCGGTCTAATTCTGAGAACTGAACTATGGAAGTTAATTAAATGGTAGGGGTTATAATTTTCAATTTTGTGTATTTCAGTGTTGTTTGTATGATAGAGTTTATCATGCAGCCTCAAAGCCAGGTATTTGATATGACGCGATAGCGTTAAAACTCCCAGGTTTTTTCTGATAAGATCATTTCTGAAATAATATTCTGATTTCGACATTAACCTAAGTAATTTATTTTGCTGTCTTTCCTGCATTTTCATATTCGTGTCCGCTATTCCACCCCAAACTGGAGCAGCATATGTGATAATAGGGCGCAAATAGGCCTTATAAATGAGCAGCTTATTCATCAATGAGAGTTTTGATTTTTGTGAAATAAGTGGGTACAATGTTGTTTTTGCTGCTATAAATTTTCTCTTAATTTTAAATATATGGGGCTTCCAAGTAAGCCTTTAATCGGTAGTTAGTCCCAAGTAATCCACTTTGGGTGACCATGGAATTTCAATGACTGCTATCTTTATTCTAGGACATTGTGATAATTTTCTCATGAAGAGGACTGCCTGGAATTTCGTTGCATTAATTTTGATTTTCCAGATTTTCAACCACTTTTCTATGGTCACTAAGTGTTGAGCTAGGTTGTCGTGAATTTTTTGGTATTCCGAACTAGTGGATAGAACTGCAGTGTCATCCGCAAACAGGCAAAACATAGTTTTTGGATGTTGTGGGACATCATTTACGTAAATATTAAATAAGAAGGAGCCCAGCAGTGATCCCTGAGGGACGACTGCACAAATGGGCTTATCCTCGAAAAGTCATTACCTAGCTTAACATCAAAACTTCTACTAAATAAATAATTGTTAATTAATTTGATTAAATAACATGGGAATTTGAATTTAATAAGCTTAAAAATAAGGCCACAATGCCATACACTGTGGAAGAGCTTTCTCAATATCGAGAAAGACTCCTCCTGTAGATTTTTGTGTGCCAAAGCAAGCGAAATGTTTTCCACAACTCTGAGTAGTTGGTGAGTAGTTGAAAGTTTCGACCTGAATACAAATTTCTGGGGGATGATGAATGATTTTGGTTGTCAAATTCCAATAGTTTTAATAGCACAAAATTTTCCGTTATTTTTGACATCGTTGGCAGGAGTGAAATAGACCTATAGTTAGTGGGAAGGGTTTTAGATTTTCACCGTTAGAGAATGGGGATGATAACCGCTTTCTTCAAGTAACTGGAAAATGCCCAGTTTTCAGAACACTATTAATATATATATATAATGGCTGTTAAATAACAAATTGCTTTTATCGGTATTTGCTTAATGGTTTTGTTATTAATTTTGTCATATCCCAGACTTCTTTTGTATTTGAGATTTTTGATGACATCTTCAACTTCTGAGGCCTCTGTTTCTTTTATCATGTTATGATTGCAATTAGTACCCAGCAGAAATTCTTCAACTATACTATTTATATACAGGTCATTATTGGGATTGGAAATGTCGTTATTCCTAAATTACTTTTCAAGGGAATTTGCTATTAATTAAGGTTTTTCGCTATTAATGATGCTGACATTGGTGTCATCTATGAGTGGCGGCAGGTACTCTCTCTTGGTTTTCCTATTATTAACCGCTCTCCAGAAGGAGCCGTCTTTCACATTCAAATTGGATAAATAGTTGTTCCATCGGTTATGATTATGTGATGCAATCTCATTTTTAATTTTGTGTTTCAAGGCATTAATCTGATTTTTGATTGATAGATTTCTAAGCTTATTGCATTGCTTCCGCAATCTATTTCTCTCTTTTATAAGGGATTTAATTTTGTCTGAAAGGTATTCAATTTTTTGGTTTGGCTAACTAAATTTGCTATGATCTAACGCTGTGTTAATTATGGAAGTTAGATTATTTGCTTTTTGTTCTAACTGGTTTGGGTTTTTAGCCAATTGAAATGCATCCTCAGAGATAAATTCATTTATTTTATTATAGAATTTATTCCTTTTATAGAAATACCTAATTCCCTCATTTTTTGCGGGAACTGGTTACCATAATATATAATTACAGGGTAATGATCAGAGGGCAATTCCTCCATAGTGGTTAATTTCATAGGAGGTCGGACTCCCCTGGATACAGAAGATCAATATAGTTCCCATATGAACGGCCATAGTGAGTAGGTTTGTAGATCCTAAAATCGTTGTTTGCAACCAATGAATTAAGCACAATTTCCAAGCTATTATTATAATGGCAGCCCCAACTGAAGTGTTTCGCATTAAAATTCCCAGCTATAATATGCTTATAGCTGAGCGAGGCTAAATTTTCTATATCTACGGAAAGTAGGAGGTTAGTGGTGGGGGGTATGTAGAGCGATATCAGCGTGATATCACCGCTGTTAACAAAGCGAAGTTTTACTGTTGTCGCTTCGACAAAATGTACTTTAGGGGTTGGAATACGAGTGTGATTTAATTTAGTTTTGATTAGAATAGCCAACCCTCCTTGCGGTACTTGACGGTCGTTTCTGTAAGTCGTGTAATTTGGCATCCTGAGGGTATGCATTTTGGTCAGGTGTGTTTCCTGTATCGTAATTACATAAGGATTGTTTTCCTCAACGAAATTTCTGAATTACGTACATTTATTTAAGAATTCCGTTAGCATTCCAGATCATTAATTTTAGATTTTTTTTATCTTATTGATTGTCATTATTATTTTCTGTTACGCTGAGTGATTTCAATAGTATGTTCAATTTATCAGTAGGATGAATTGTTTTTTCCAGTAAGGGTGCAGCCTGAAGTAGTGCAGGGTATGCCTTAAATATTGTATGAACCTATTTTATAAGTTTAATTATTGTGTGGAAATTTTCGAATTAATTATGATCCGGTAAAATATTGAGGTTAGTTGGGGGAGCAGTTTGTTGTAGGGATGTTGTTTTGGGTGCTGTTACCTGAGCAAACGTTACATTTTTCCTTGTATAGTTTGGAATTGCGCTTGTTGTAGGGGGAGCTCTTTTGTTTTTATTTATTGGGTTTGCAGGGCAACCTGTATAAGGCGCAGTGTGGTTGTTGCCGCAGTTGCAACATTTCGGCATTTCTACTTTTTTGTGTGGACATTCCCGAGATTTGTGCTTCTCACTGCATTTAACACAATTAGGTCTCAAATAACATATTGTTGAGATATGACCAAAGCCCTGGCTGTTGTAACACTGCACAGGTCTATTATTCATGTATTTTTCGATTTTAACTATTACATTCATAATTTCTCTGACATGAAATATTTGAAAGGCAATTTCATTATGGCTTAGAGTTACAAGGAAGCATGGCAATGGTTCCTTTTTTCTAAGCCTCCTCATTACAGCCACCGCTCTACATCAAAACCTTTACTATCAAGTTCTTCTTTAATCAACTCGGTGCGCTTTGTACAAGGTAACCCTTTGATAACTACTTTAACGAGTTTTTCTAATCTCTTTTCTTATAATTAGGCATTCAATTCCCTTTTCCGTTAAATATTTAGTTATTTCCCTATGAGTCTCTGCAGAAGTTGGAATAACCTTTAGATATTCCCCTGCGAGTTTAGCAGTTAAATTTTTGTCATAAGATTGTTTTAGATTATTAAGGATGATATTTAAATTATTTTCGAATTTAATTAAAATTGGGGGTTTTGCATTTTTATGGGTTTTGTATATAGTAGTCAGGTTATTACTAATATCATTTTCATTAGTTTGGGGTTGAATTGAGTGAAGTGGAGAAAATTTGTTCGATAATTTGGTATGTTTGCTATTTATGACAGCTTTAATATTAACAGTCTTACTAGGCCGAGTAAACCCTTCGTCATCACTGAGTGAATTAAGAGCTCGTTTATATTTAGAGGTGTTGTTATCCATAAAAGTAGTACTTGTTGAGGGCAGTTGAGAGTTGTGCATAGAAATCGGTTTGACATACGTATGATTAATTACAACATTATTTGCATCAGTAGTACATACATTGTTCGATACATGCATATTATTTGCATCAATATTGATACATCGTTAGATACAGACATATTATTAAAAAGCAAGGAATTATTAGCATCAACATTTGTTTTCTCTACAATAGCATTCTATTCATTATTTATCATCATATCATTACTCAAATTAGGATTATGTTTAGAAGTAAGATTACAAGCTTCAGTAGCCTTGATTTTAAAAAATTTGTTTACCGAACTATCATCTGACTCTGATAAGTTAACATTAAATAAATCCTAGTTCATATTACCTTTAACAATTGAATGCACTTTTTTGATATTATTAGTTAAGGTAGTCCATTTTGTCTTGCCTTTAGATTTTTTAGTAGATATTTGATTTTATTAGTTTTTGTTTTGTTTACATTGTTAGAATTATTAATAATCATTAAATTATCTGAATCAATTTCACTATCAGTATTAACAACATTCATAGCTGAGTTATCAAGTTGAGGAAACAAAATTCCCATAGTTAACAACGCCAACTATCGAGGTCTCACCATTAATCAGCATGTTAGATGGAAACCACATGTCAAAAACGTCATCAATATGGCAAAAGGAATGTTATTTAAATTAAGACCCGTCATGGACTATTACAGTAAAACGAACACCAAAATGAAAAAGCTACTATATACTACAATGATTCTTCCCATCCTAACATATGCCTCTCCAGCTTGGTGCGCCATTGACAACACAACTATGGAATTACTCAACACCTTTCAAAATAAAAACTCTTCGAAATATGCTTGGAGCCCCACGATACCTAAAAAACTCTGCTATTAGAAAAGAGCTTAAGTTAGACACTTTTGAACAACACTTTGTAAAACTTAATATCAAATTCTTCAACAAAGCCGTGAATTGCTATGCAGCCGGTTTCAATGAATTATTCAACTGCGAAAACTCTAAGGATGAAGTTAATCTTAGACCCATAAGCTGCTCACTATCTTAGCGACGCCACTTTGTCAAGCCTGTCAACAGTTATTCCTAAATTCATTTTGTACATGTATGTAAATAAGCCTCTCCATTATTCTAGATATTGTTTTTCTCTCTGTCTATACCTTTTGTTATCCTAGAATTTTAATTATTTCTTAGTGCTTATTACTTATATATAATCAGATTACACACTTTTCCTATACTTCATTTATAAGTATTTTTCTACTTGTAATATACTTCTATATTTACTTTCTTATGATTTGCAAAATTTCTCATTTTTCCCCTGTAATGTTGTTTTTATTTCCAAATGTTATTTTCAATTCGAACTCCCTTTAGACTGCAGGCTCAACTCAGCCGACCAATCAAAGACCGATCGCTAACCCCGGACTCCTTCCTCCTCTTCTACCCTTCATGACTCCTCCCACTCGCCGCTTTTCCCTATTCTACGACCCTTTATCACAGATGAGAGTAAAAGCAGCTTCGCTGCTGTATGCTCTGGTATACCTATATGATTCTTGATTGCTAGGTCGATCGTGACGTTAGTGTATATTCCCAAATGGATATATACATAGTAGTTTTATCGCACATTACTATATAATTTTTTGTGATTAGTTTCTTATTTAAACTGTATTAAAGCTACAATAAAATTAATGGAATGATCTTACATGTCGGTGACAAAAAAAGAAACTCAAAACGGCAAGATAACTTTAAGCTAAAGGAGAGCCCCTTAAAATTCCTTTTGCTGACAATGAACAACATCTGACAAAACAAGAATGTTCTAGTTTTACTGTAGATAAACGACTTGAAAGTGACATCAAACAAGAAATGAAGAACGATGATCTGGCTGTCCATGAAAAAGCCCACCTAGAGCAAGAATGTGTTATCTATATTCAGAGAATGGTGCGAAACTTTCACGAATAATGATCAGGTTAAATGGCACACTATTCTTTTGATGACGTGAACGATCATTTTCTTAGAAAATCACCTTCACAAAATAAAGATCTGGTTAGAAAAATGGTCTTGTGAAGCAGATGAAACCCCCCAAAGAATTTTTCCTCAGGGATCCAATAAGGCTAAGTTTGACCCCATTATGAGCTAGGACTTTTGTCAATTAATGCTCTTAATGATGTTGAAGGAAAAACGATATCGATAGAGCATTTCAACATGAAGGCTTTATTTAAAAATACTCGTAACGAAAGAAGGTCATGGAAATTTAACCGATGATTTGAGCGAAGATAAACCACTCACTCATCATGTATGAATTCCAACAAAGAACCTCTTTTGTGCCTGACATTTTTCGAGGATATTTTGAATACAGATTCACGTGTGATATGTACGGAGAAATAACGGATGAGAAAATTATTGAGAATATTTGTAATAAGAAAGGAAAAGAGCTTACAGATATTGCACAAGAAAATTATGTAATGCAAAGAGCGTCTACGAAACGCACACACACACACAAACAGCCGATTGGTTAACAGGACTAAGATACCTTTTTAAGGGAAAAAAATGAAATTCTTTTCTACATTGAAAGAAAGGAAAAATGCAATTTTTAGGAAAAAAATTACTAAAAATTGCATTTTTAGTAATTACTGTAATTTTATTTATAAAAAAATAAGGAAATTATTTTTCATCAATAAAATGACAGTAAGAATTGTTTATAAAATATGAAAATTATTTTGAGTCCGTTTCTCATGTGCAATGCATTCAAACTAATTTTTCTAATAGTTCTTTTAACAAAAGGAGCAGTTTGGTAAAATGAAATAAATAAAAATATTCACAGATCTAATAATTCAAGGTTTATTTTCGATTCCATGGGCTTTTTATTTTAAGAAATCTTTTACCAGTCCCTGGAGATCATAAAAACGATCGTCTACTGCATTAATTACAATGAACAAGTATAATATAATCACCCAATTTGAAATTTTAGATTAATTAACTACAGCATATTGAAATCAAAATCCACATTCTATTAATTTAATTTAAATAATTATACATGACTTTTCCTTGAAAAAGAAATTTTTCGATTATTAATCCCTTTATAATTAATATAGAGACAAATGAATATAATTTCAAAAAACATTTATTTAAATATGTCTACCATATATAAAATCATAGCACTTTGACACTTTCCTTTTAGTGTTCATGAATTGTTTTCAGAGATCTTACAATGGCTTATATGGAACGGATTTTGGGAAATGAATCGTCATACAAAGATACTCCTCTGCGACAAAAGACATTATCTAATGACACATGAATGTTTCATTTACGCGGATATACTACCAACTGAGACCCCACTCACGTACGCCAAAAATAAATTGTACTTTTATTAAATATTATCCCACTGGAAGTGGGAATCCAAAAATTGGTTATAGGCTCATTAGAGTGTTCCTCTCCACGGTAATCTTTAGTAAAAGGCGAAAGATTAACACGGAAGCTGAAGAGAAACCAGAGCATATCGATTGAGAAATTAGATATTACTTATATAATTTACATTTTTAAAAATAGTGGTAATAAATAAACTAGACTTTTGCTTATATATTAATTTTTAAATAAACTACACTTTTATATATTTTATTATATTTCTAAGTATAGCAGATATTCATATATTTGATATATTTACACATCTAATATTTACAAACACACTCTATTATTCATAACATTACAAGTACTTTCCAATTTTGAAGAAAGTTTTATCGATATCAAATATATGTTTTCCCAATTATAATATATACTAGTTTCACAAGAGACTATTCATATTCTATTTGAATAAATTTAAATAATGAATACTAAAATATATAGAAGAAATCAATTCTGTAAATGAATTAGTCTTTAAGGTTGAAAGAATTTCATTCCATATTGTCTCTCATTGGTATTTTCGTCATTAATAACTCTTTAGGTAAAATAGGCGTGGCTTATGGGATTCCCAATTTAGCCCCGCCTTTTTGCAAGAAAATTTTAATTAAATATAAAATCGCCATATTTTAATGTTTTTATTTTCCAAAGGTTGATAGGTGCCTAGCCTTTAGGCCATTTACCGCATTATTTTAACAAAATTAAGTTCACTCCTCATAGAACATTCAAAATATACATAATTCTTAATTTTCAATAAGTCTCAATTTTTTGATAACCTAAGGTAAGTGCTCCCAATTTGGTAGTACTTTGCATGGTATCACAATATTTATAGTAATGAGAAATGATGTGATTCACCATTCTGATCCATTGGATTAGAACAGAAATATTTAATTCAATATTAATCCTTACTGTAACTTTTTTCCCTTTATTTGTTCATATTATATCTATACAAACATACATATATACACATATATACACATACACACATATACATATATATTCATTTTTTATTATAAATATTTATTTTCACAAAATACAATGAACACAATAACAATTAATTTTCCAGGTTCTGATAATGGAACCAGACAACAAATTACACACAGAATGAAATTTTTCCAAGTAATTATTTCTTTGAGTTATATAAAATAAAGCCAACAGATCTAGCCACCCATATGCCACAGTTTCAGGTTGTTCGTAGATACTGATCCCTTGTATACAAACAAACTCGATGTTCGCAATTGCTTCCCATTAAGTCATCCTATTGTTTTTTTTTATAACTTATTCTTGGGTGGTGATTAGTGAATGGATAGTTAGAATGAGGTCTAAATCTGAGAACTGAACGTGGTCTATGGAAGTTAATTAAATGGTAGGGATTATAATTTTCAATTTTTTGTATTTCAGTGCTGTTTGTATGATAAAGTTTATCATAGAACCTAAAAGCCATGTATTTGATATAACGCGAAAGCGTTAAAACTCTCAGGTTTTTCTCTGATAAGATCATTTCTGAAATAATATTCCGATTTTGACATTAACCTATGTAATTTATTTTGCTGTCTTTCCAACATCTTCATGTTCGTGTTCGCTGTTCCTCCATAAACTAAAGCAGCATACTTAATAACTGGGCGCAAATAGGCCTTATAAATGAGCAGCTTATTCATCAATGAGAGTTTTGATTTATGTACAATGTTGTTTTTGCTGCTATTAATTTGTTCTTAATTTTAGCTATATTTGGCTTCCAAGTAAGCCTTTTATCGATAGTTAGTCCCAAGTAATCCACCTTGCGTGACCATGGAATTTCAATGCCTGCTATCGTTATTCTAGGATATTGTGATAGTTTTCTCGTGAAAAGGACTGCCAAGGATTTCATTGCAATAATTTTGATTTTCTTGATTTTCAACCCTTTTCTATGGCCACTAAGTATTGAGCAAGGATGTCGTGAATTTTTTGGTATTCCGAACTAATGGATAGAACTGCAGTGTCATCCCCAAACAGGCATAACATAGTTTTTGGATGTTGTGGTATATCATTTACGTAAATATTAAATAAGATGGGGCCCAACAATGATCCCTGAGGGACACCTACATGAATGGGCTTATCCCTTGAAAAGTCATTACCTAGCTTAACAGCAAAAGTTCTACAAAGTAAATAATTGTTAATTAATTTGATTAAATAGAAGGAGAATTTGAATTTAATAAGCTTAAAAATAAGGCCCTATGCCATAGTCTGTGGAAAGCTTTCTCAATGTCGAGAAAGACTCCTCCTGTAGATTTTTGTGTGCCAAACCAAGCGAAATATTTTCCACAGCTCTGAGGAGTTTGAAAGTTTCAGCCTGAAGCCAAATTGCTGGGGGATGATGACATGATTTTGGTTATCAAATTCCAATAGTTTTAATTGTACAAAATTTTCCGTTATTTTTGCCATCGTTGACAGGAGTGAAATAGGCCTATAGTGAGTGGAAAGGGTTTTAGATTTTCCCCGTTTGTGAATGGGGATGATCACTGTTTCCTTCCATGTAATTGGAAAATGCCCAGTTTTCTGAACACTATTAATAATGGCTGTTAAATAACAAATAGCTCTTATCGGTATTTACTTAATGGGTTTGTTATTAATTTTGTCATGTCCCGGACTTTTTTTGTCTTTGAGATTTTGGATGACATCCTCAACTTCTGAGGCCTCTATTTCATTTATCATGTTATGACTGCAATTAGTATCCAGCAGAAATTCTTCGACTATACTATTTATATACAGGTCATTATTGGGATTTTGAATGTCATTATTCCTAAATTGCTGTTCAAGTGAATTTGCTATTAATTAAGCTTTTTCGCTATTAGGCTATGTTGGTGCCATCTATGAGTTGCGGCAGGGACTCTCTCTTGGTTTTCCTATTATTAGTCGCTCTCCAGAAGGAACCATCCTCCACATTCAAATTGGATAATTAGTTGTTCCATCGATTATGATTATGGGATGCAATCTCATTCTTAATTTTGCGTTTCAAGGCATTAATCTGATTTTTGATTGATGGATATCTAAGACTATTATATTGCTTCCGCAATCTATTTCTCTCTTTTTATAAGGGATTTAATTTTGTCTGGAAGGTATTAAATCTTTTGGTTTGGCTTACTAAATTTGCTATGATCTAACGCTGTGTTAGTTATGGAATTCAATTTACTAAGTCCCCAAACCAGATGCTTTTTCTTCTAACTGGTTTGGAGTTTTAGTAAATTGAAATGCATCCTCAGGAATTAATTCATTTATTTTATTACGGAATTTATTCCAGTTAAAGAAATACCTAATTCCCTCATTCTTTTGCGGGAACAGGTCACCATAATATATAAGTACAGAGTAATGATCAGAGGGCAATTCCTCCATAGTGGTTGATTTCATAGGAGGTCGGACTCCCGTGGATACAGAAGATCAATATAGTTCCCATATGAACCGCCATAGTAAGTAGGTTTGTCTAATTTGTAGATCCTAAAATCGGTGTTTGCAACCAGTGAATTAAGCACAATTTCCGAGCTATTAATATAATGGCAGCCCCAACTGTAGTGTTTCGTATTACATTCCCCAGCTATAATATGCTTATAGCTGAGCGAGGCTAAATTTTCTATATCTACTGAAAGTAGGGGGTTAGTGGTGGGGGGTATGTAGAGCGATATTAGCATGATATCACCCCTGTCAACAAAGTGAAGCTTTACTGTTGTCGTTTCCAGAAAATGTACTTTAGGGGTTGCAATACGAGTGTGATTTAGTTTATTTTTGGTTAGGATAGCCGTCCATTCTTGCGGTACTTGACGGTCGTTTCTGTAAGTCGTGTAATTTGGCATCCTGAGGGTATGCATTTTGGTCAGGTGTGTTTCCTGTATCGTAATTACATCAGGATTGTTTTCCTCAACGAAATTTTTGAATTCCGTACATTTTTTTAAGAATGCCGTTAGCATTCCAGATCATTAATTTTAGATTTTTTTATCTTATTAATTGTCATTACTATTTTCTGTTAAGCTGAGTGATTTC
Organism: Latrodectus elegans; assembly: GCA_030067965.1. NCBI lineage: Eukaryota > Metazoa > Arthropoda > Arachnida > Araneae > Theridiidae > Latrodectus > Latrodectus elegans. The sequence goes on from CM057813.1 coordinate 37,330,526, forward strand.
AATAGTATGTTCAATTTATCAGTAGGATGAATTGTTTTTTCAAGGAAGGGTACAGCCTGAAATAGTGCAGGGTACGCTTTAAATATTGTATTAAATATTGTATTAACCTCTTTTATAAGTTTAATTATTGTGTGGAAATTTTCGAATTGAATATGATCCGGTAAAATATTGAGCTTAATTAGGGGAGCAGTTTGTTTTAGAGGTGTTGCTTTGGTTGCCGCTACCTGAGCAAACGTTACATTTTTCCTTGTATAATTTGGAATTGCACTTGTTGTAGGGGGAGCTCTTTTGCTTTTATTTATCGGGTTTGCAGGGCAACCTGCATAGAGCACAGTGGGGTTGTTGCCGCAGTTGCAACATTTTGTCATTTCTACTTGTTTGTGTGGAAATTACCGGGATTTGTGCTTCTCACTGCATTTAAAACAATTAGGTCTCAAATAACATATTGTTTAGTTATGACCAAAGCCGTGGCAGTTGTAACACACTGCCAGGGTTGTGCACAGGTCTATTATTTATGTATTTATTAATTTTAACTATTACATTCATAATTTCTCTGACATCAAATATTTTAAGGGCAATGTCACTATGGTTTAGAGTTGTAAGGAAGCATGGCAAAGGCTCCTTTTTTCTATGCCTCCTCATTATAGCCACCGCTGCTACATCAAAACCTTTACTATCAAGTTCTTTAATCAACTCGGTGGGCGTTGTGCAGGGTAACCCTTTGATGACTACTTTAACGGGTTTTTCTAATCTCTTTTTTATAATTAGGCATCTAATTCCATTTTCTATTAAATATTTAGTTATTTCCCTGTGAGTCTCTGCAGAAGTTGGAATAACCTTTAGAAATCTACCTGTGAGTTCAGCAGTTAAATTTTTGTCATAAGATTACTTTAGATTTTGAAGGAGGACATTGAAATTATTTTTGAATTTAATTAAAATTGGGGGGAGGGTATTGCATTTTTATGGGTTTTTTTTAATAGTAGTCAGGTTATAATTGACATCATTTTCATTAGTTTAAGGTTGAATTGAATGAAGTTGAGAACATTTGTTCGATAAGCTGGTATGTTTGCTATCCGTGACAGTTTTAATATTAGGAGTCTTTTTAGGCCGAGTAAACCCTTCGTCATCACTGAGTGAATTAAGAGCTCGTTTATATTTAGAGGTGTTGTTATCCATATAAGTAGTACTTGTTGAGGGCAGTTGAGAGTTGTGCATAGAAATCGGTTTGACATACGTATGATTAATTACAACATTATTTGCATCAGTAGTACATACATTGTTCGATACATGCATATTATTTGCATCAATATTGATACATCGTTAGATACAGACATATTATTAAAAAGCAAGGAATTATTAGCATCAACATTTGATTTCTCTACAATAGCATTATATTCATTATTTATAATCATATTATTACTCAAATTAGGATTATGTTTAGAAGTAAGATTGCAAGCTTCAGTAGCCTTGATTTTAGAGAATTTGTTTACCGAACTATCATCTGAATCTGATAAGTTAGCATTAAATAAATCCGAGTTCTTATTATCTTTAACAATTGAATGCACTTTTTTGACATTATTAGTTAAGGTAGTCCATTTTGTCTTGCCTTTAGATTTTTTTGATTTTATTAGTTTTTTTTACGTTGTTAGAATTAATAATAATCATTAAATTATCTGAATCAATTTCTCTATCAGTATTAAAAACATTCATAGCTGAGTTATCCCCATGCAAGTTACAGTTTGAGATCAAGCATAACCAAATTGGAAGCACTTACCTCTCAATTCTTGACTGGTGATGAAAGCTCTCTGGTACAATCCATTAGTAGCAATCCAATATGGGTCGTTGTTATAATTTTGACCTTTTAGCTCAACCATTTCCATTAGCCGTTTTTGTGTAGTCGTGAAACTTTCGAGTCGCTCGCTGCTTCTCACAATATCAAGAAGGGCTTCGCATCTACCCACTTTGGTGATAGGAACACTAGGATCCATAGATAGCAGAACATCCACTTTTCACATCTATTACACAGTATTGATTTCACACCTTTTACACAGAAATCGCTCGTATCACAATTAATGACACAATTGTAGATCAAATCTTGTTGCGGGCTAATAGCTGATTTTCGGCCCTTAAAAGGGCCTTTTTGTCCAGGCACATCCGACGCGGTTGGACATAATGCTGAATTACATGACACAGACTCAGCTGTAGGATTCGCATTATTCCTAGTGGGAATACTTAGCAGGGCATCAGTATCCATGTTCACTGGTGCTGCACATCCACTTGGAGAGCTTGACTGGAGGGGCATCGAAGAATCCATAACTGGTCTCACGGCGCAATCAGCAGTATTAGCCGTCAAGTCCGAACTGTTACCGTATTCGTCGGGTGGGGGAAATCCGAGACCCCCTCGGGTGAGGCATGATGGCCTCCTTCCACGGCCATCGACAATGGACAATTGGCATCATTCTACTACGGTTTAAATTTGTAATCTGGAATTTTTGTTAAGTTAACTGTAATTTGTTTCGTAATATGTAACTGTTGTAATTGTTTTAATAACACGAAATTTGCATTTTCTAAATTTTTTTCTGATTCCAGTTATTTTCAAAATATGATAACAGAGAATGAAAATTAAAAAAAATATGAGAAAGAAAATAGAAGTTCTATTAATGAGTAAGAGGAGAATTTCTTTCTTATGGACAATAACGGAAAAAAGCATTATGTGTTATTTGTAAGTCTCCAGTAAAAAATTATAAGGCTAGCAATTTATGTCGACATCATGAAATGAATCGTCCTCAGTTTTGTAGTCAGTATCCAACAAATTCCCAATTAAGTTTAGATAAATTTGCTTGTTTAAAATCTAATTTAAAAAACAACAGTCAATTTTGATGACCCTTAGCAGTCTGTTTTGTTATTGCCTGGAATATTGGCCCTTTTAGATAGAAAAAATTTATTTTTTGAAAAAGAAAAAAAAAACTTGGATGTAAGTAAATTCTAGATCTAAATAATGCAGCATTGCACAATGTTGTTTCGTAAATTCCCATCTCGAGATACAGAACACTGATGACATATAACTGCAATTAATGCATTTCTTGAATTAAATTTTTAAAAAAATTGATTTGTAGAACTGTATCGCATTCAGCTTAGCCCTTGATGAATCGACAGATACACAGATCTTCCGCTATTGGCAACTTTCATATGTTTTGTTTCACTTTACATCGTTGTTAAAGAAGAATTATTAGATTTAGTTGAATTTCTTGAGTGAACTCGCGGTGTCGCTATTAAAAATGCATTAGATTCCATAATTGAAAACTTTAGATGTGCCTCTTAATAAACTTTTAAACAATATCTCAGATTGAGCTCCGGCAATGCTGGGTAAAATAATTTATCTAATTGGGATTTTAAGAAATGATTCTCGAATTCCACAATTTATACCGATTCCTTGCATAATTCACCAAGAATATCTTTTTAAGATATATTAAATATATTTTGATGTTATGATAACAGAGAGTGTTACACATTGTAAGTTACTATCGTACCAAATCAAAAGATGATCGACAATTAAATTTCCTTGAAGAATTTAAGAGTGAAGAACTTCCAAATGACATTAATTTCTTTGACATTGTTAGATTGTTACCTAGCTACAACGTATTAAATCGATTAGTAGATTTGTATATCCGGTACCTACATTTCTAAAAGAAAAGGAAATAAGCTATTCAGAATAAAATGATGACGAGTGGTTACAAGGCATGTTTTTGATTGATGCCATAGAATATTTTCAAACACTTAATTTACAATTGCAAGGGAAAGATAAAATAGTATCTGATCTCTCACAGCGTATAATTGGTTTTCAAACTAAATAACAAAATTTTCAAAAGGACATTAAAAATAAAACATTTCTCATTTTCGACAAATTAAAACAATTTGTTCCTATATTTAAAAAAAAAAAAAAAAAAAAAGCTTTATACAAAAGTTATAAGGAATATTGACAAAATACCTAAATAGATTTCAAGACTTATTTTAAATCGTCTCTTTATAATTTTTCTGAATCCATTTGAAATTAACATAATTCAAGGTGACTTTTCCATTTCCACACAATACAAATTATAAACTAAAATACATCTGGAGAATCAGAATTAATAGACTTGCAAGAAGATAAAGCTCTACAATTAAAATATAAGTCGACTCTTATTACTGAATTTTGGAAATCTGTACCAGAATCGAAGTATCCCAAGTTTTTTTTTTTTTTTTTTTTTTTTAAAAACTGCTTGTCGAATTATTTCAATATTTGGAACAACGTACTGATGTAAATCATTTTATTCCAGTTTAATATTCGTGAAATCCAAACACCGATCAGCATTAACTAACCAGCATCTAAGAATTACTGAGAAGTGTTGTCACCGATTATTCAGCTAATTTCAAGGAATTATCAAGAAAAGTAAAATAAATATTTTTAACATTTAAATTTAATACCCAAATTTTGTACTTTTATTCAAATTATTTCAATAAAAGTATTTTCTGTAAAAAAAATTTTAATGCTCTTTTGCATACCTTTTAAATACTTAGTTGCGGCTCATGAAAAATATCCAATTTTGAAAAATGGCTCGCAATATCAAAGAACTTTCCCCCCCCCCCTGTATTATACGGTTTTGTTAACAGCATTACTCCTCACGTAGACACTACAATGGTTTCAAATTTCATTATTTTATTATGGAACTAATTCAAATGGGAGAGTAAAAATTTCTTAAGCAAGGTCATATTTCGTATTCACACTAGATCCAAAATGCAAGACGCTTTATACCTCTTATTACATGGTAATATAATATGTATATACTCTTATAAATGACAATATAATATAACCACAGTTATAAAATATTTGTCATTCAAACTAGTTGAACTGGGAGAAAACATTCAGTAAACCATAACACATTTGTAACTCTGTAATTTTATTTTGAATGTGAATAAAGCAGATTAGCCAAAATTAAGTAAAATCTTTGGAAGAATTATCTTCAATAAACTTTCGGACTTCCCCCCCCCATACGAAAATGAGCAATACCGGTTTCGTAAAGATCTAATTACAAGCATGCAACTTCTTCGGATCCTACAATTTATTGGGTAAGTAACAAACACAATCAATATTTCACATTACTAATACTAGATTTCTCTAAGGCTTTTAATAAAGTTTGGCATCAAGGCTTCCTATACAAACTAACAAATTACAACATAAACAACAATATCACTTTCCTCAGAAATTACCTCGGTAACAGAAAGGTCAAAATTACATTACACTCATAAATGTCCTCTCTACACTAAGAATAATAACAGCAGGAGTATTATCATACAGCATTCTTGGTCCGACCCTATATCTATTCTACACAATTGACTACACAAACTTCAACAGCCTCACCTCTTTCTTCGCAGATGACACCCGCCACCCTCGTAAAGTATAAACATGCAAATTGAACGAGAACTTTTGACTTAAGTTCCAATCAGAAGGTTTCTACTTGTTCATCTTGAGGTTCAACCATTAGTTAATGAACTTTGTATAGGAAAAAATATCCAAAATTGATTATGAAAAAACTTTGAAACAAATTAAATACAATAAAATACAGGGGCATAAAATGGAAATAAATACTTCTAACAGAAATTAAGCTTGTAACGAATAAAAAAATTCAAGATCGCAACCAATCAGGAATTTATATTTTTTTGATGACCCAATACCATTATTCTCAAAAATTAAATATCTGGGATTATAGCTGTCATTAAAAATCTCTCCGGAAAAGTCACATTTAAGAAAATTTAAATAAAGCTTATATGTCCTGCATAAAAAACTAGCACTAATAATCAGTTCATACTTTAAACTTAAACTAGAGCGAGCAACAAAAAGATAACTCTACAAGAGCATCATCAGATCTATCCTCACATATGCCTCCCAACTTTGTTCAATGCTACAGCAGCAGAAAAAAACTAGACATTTGTCAAAACAAAATTCTCCATAAGATTACTAATGCACCATACTACATCAGAAATAAAAGCAACCATCAACTAAAACTCATCCCTCTCAGTAATTAAAAATATCTAAATTCAACTTCGATTTCTTCACTAAAGTCATAAAGTGCAACACAGCAAAATTAAATAAAATATTCCAAACAGAAATGATACTCGAAGATAAATACCTTATACCACAAGCAACCTCTTTCATGAAAGATATCCTCTTATCAAGTTATGCTAAAATCCCAATCATAGAGATTAATATCACGGACCATTTAACTATTATATGTATTCCAAAGTCAAGTCTCTTTTCTTTTTCCATCCAGATTAAATTAACATTGATGTAAAACTCACCTAGATGAATGAGTAGAACAAGCACAACTTGGTACGATTCAGATCTAATTATACGACGACGAATAAACTGTCAATTATATAAAAAATATAAATTTTTGGCTCATGATATAACAGTTGAAAATTTATTCAGGGAAAAGTGGAAACTCAAATTAAAGCTGTCGCACGGAAAATAGCCACATATTTTGAACTTTTTCGAAATCTAAAATCGTGTTCTCCACATACATTTCCTGATATAATGATGACATTAGTGACTTCATTTTGTCGGATGTGACGCTTAGATTGTCACCCATGGCATTTCGGGATAGATAACCGACAAATTTGCGGACTGTTTTACACAGTTTAAATGCATTTAGGGGATTTTCCTTAATCATAAATCCAAAATTAAACACAGTGAAAGTTTTTTTTTTAACGAAAGAGTAATACATCATCGAATTAAATGTACAATTTTATTATTGACTTGCTTGTATACTGCACTTTTTGGATGAATTAAAAAAAAAAAAAAGTAGTACCAATTATTAATATTATAGTATTTTTAAAGTGTATGTGTCCTGATTTAAAACATTTAATAGTAATCTCGAAATCATTTTCAATAAAATTAAAAGCTAAGTGTTCAGCTAGGTTATCTTGAATTTTGTGGTATTCCGAACTAGTGGATAGAACTGCAGTGTCATCCGCAAACAGACATAACATAGTTTTTGGATGTTGTGGTATATCATTTACGTAAATATTAAATAAGAAGGGGCCCAGCAGTGATCCCTGAGGGACGCCTGTATAAATGGGCTTATCCCTTGAAAAGTTATTACCTAGCTTAACAGCAAAAGTTCTACTAAGTAAATAATTGTTAATTAATTTGATTAAATAACAGGGGAATTTTAATTTAATAAGCTTAAAAATAAGGCCACAATACCATATTCTGTCGAAGGCTTTCTCAAAATCGAGAGACTCCCCCTGTACATTTTTTATGCGCCAAACCAAGCGATATTTTTTCCACAGCTCTGAGGAGTATTGATTTTTCTGGTGAGTAGTTGAAAGTTTCGGCCTGAATCCAAATTGTTGGGGAAGGTTATTCTACAGATGAAACTAGTTTTGGAAATGATACGATAACTTAGCTTGATAAAGACTGGGTCATTAAAAAAAAAAAAAAAAAAAAAATATTTACGTATATTATGAAGTCATCAATCGTTGGTCCAATTAAATCTCCATGGATAATGTGAGATAAATTTAAATGTTCAATTTGTTCATGATATTAAGTGACTGTAAAATTTAAATCATTAATGTGCAATTCTTGTGGCTTGCATTACAATATCTATTCAATTTTTTTTATTAACCTATTCGTTTTGCATTTTTACTGCAGCGTTATACAGATGCCTACATGTAAAATCTATTAACTTATTTCTTACAAATGATATTTGCAACTATAATAACAAAGGATTAAGCTGTCAAAAACACGAAAAATCAATAGTGTTATTTTAATGCTTGGATCACTAATGAATTCACTTTCATTTCATACACTTATTCCTTATCCAATACATTTTTCTCAATGTTAGCTTACGTCATTTGTTAGCTTTGAAGTTTTCAATAGATCAAAATATTTATGGAAATTAATGTGTTAAAATTTTCATGCTGGGTTTTTATGAGTTAATTTAATATCTTTTAATAAACATTTTACAAAAAAAAAAAAAAAAAAAAAAAAAAAAAAAATTGCAAGAACTGTTTTAACTATTTATGCTTATGTTTATTAAATTCCTTCCATTATATACATAAAACTATTTATTGATTTTTCTGACTGGAACTAAATATAGGTACAAAAAATGTGTATTTTCATTTCACTAGAGAGAGTTTATTGATATACAAAGAATATGAAGCATTTCAAATTCATCATACTAAATAAATATTTTTTTAAATATATAAATTATTGCATTTTGTTAATAAGCAGTAGATATTTATTTTCAGTGACAAGTCTAATTATATTATTCTGAGTTTATACAATTTTATTTCAGATATTAATATATGCTTTTACATTATTTGCTTCAATTTTTTAAATATATAATAAAATTAAATTACTTTATTCATCAAAATATAAATCTACGAAAATGGATACAATTCCTGTAGGCAAAAAATTCCATTCCATTAACCACTTCCACTTTTTTAGAGGAATGTTACATATGTTCACCATTTAATGAAATAAAACGTCAAACTTTTTGCTCTGTGGGCCGTAATAAAATGTCGTGTATATTGACGTGAGGTGGGGAGCCAAGAATGAAGATGATGCTCTCGGCTATATCTCGAGCCTCCATGCATTTAATAGATTCGTAAATGCTTCGAGCCATTTCTGGATTATTTGAAAAACATCTGTACTCAAACTCGGTCTCAACGAGACCTGGACTTACACTCTGAAATGCAAACAATAATTTAATTAGGGATTTTGATATGTGTAATGCAATTTAACTATGCACAGGAAATATTTTCCTAGAAAAATAAGAAATCTAGCCTTAAAGTTATATTTGCTTTTGTAAAAATATATAAGTTTATGATGCAAATTTTCGGACATTACTTCTTTACTACTTTAAGTATTTATTTATATAAATTTACAAATAATTTATTTGTATAAATAATTAAGATTGATAGTTAAAATTAAATATAATAATCAGAGGTAAGTTTGCTTTACAACTCGATAAAAATTTCTAATTTTTCGTTTTAAAATCTACAATACACAATTGAAAGATATACTTAGAAATTCAGTCAAATTTTATTACTAATTTTAATAATATCCATACAAAATCCTTTTCATTAATTAGTAATATATTACATAGTGATTTTCTGAAGCAAATATTTAAGCCATTGTTCATCCATTTTAATCTTTTTGATCATACAAAATTAAAATCATTAAGCACATTCTGAAACCAATAAAGATTTTTTTGGAAAAAAAAAAAAAAAAAAAAAAAAAATTGTTGATTTTGGTATAGGGGAATCACACAAAATATAAATAAGATTAGAATGTTCAAAAATGAAGGTAAAATAAGAACTCAAGGATATTTTATTTCAGAGGCTGTGGATATTCAGAGAATTAATTGCAAATGTGTGTTAGTAAATGTTAATATTGTTTACATTTTACAGGAATATATTAGTTTAATATGCTACTAATATATTTGTATATTGATGTACATTTATATATTTAATATCAATTTATAGATACTTCGTAAATGAATTTAAGTTTGTACCAAATGTGCTACTAGTACAAACACGCTAGGGTTTTCTTTTCTTTTTTCAAATTAAGATTTTGAATTTAAAAATGATGAAAAGAATTAGTTTCTTTTCCATTTTTGAATTCAGTATCAAAAATTAAGCTTTAAATCGTAAAGAGGAAACCTTACTTTTTAATCCAGTTAGCCGATACCTCTTTTTAGCAAAAAGAAGATCAATACTGCCATTTTTTATTGGAGGATTTAATTGTTTCTAAAGAATTTATTCACATCCAATACCTTAAGAAACAGTTGGTTTTGCTTGGTTTTAAAATATTTGTAGGATGTTTTTTCTCAGCATGCCAAAATGTAAAGTTGTTGCCTATCTACAAGACACGATTGGCTTGCCAGCCACTTTCACAACGTAGTCATTTCAACCGATTATATCTGTCCATTTCGTGTGTCTGAAGTAGTCAGGGATTATTTGTTACAACCAAAAGTTCTTCGTGATCATAAGAAAAGTTGAGGTACCTGTTGTAAAGAACTTAGGAAATTACTTCAATCGTCTTGTTTCAAGTTTTATCGTTTGTAACTACTTTTTTTGTAAAGCTTAATTTTCTTCAAAAATGTTCTAAGAATATTGAATTTTAGCACATACAAACATACAATACTGTAATAAAATTAAAGTTAGCCTCACATGAGTTCCAATTCGTTGAAGGAAATTTCTTTTTTTATATATATTAAATACCTTTTATGCATTTAAATTTCTTAAAATTTGTAATCCTACATTACAGAAAGAAATTTGTAATTCGAAAGAAGTTTGTGTTTATTTCATAACGTAATGTGGGAACAAATAACATTCAGTCTTAGTATCTAATTGTTAAGCTGAAAATACAATCAAAAATAAACATTATTTGTTTTATAAATTTTTTATTGAATTATATACTTACAGCCACTCTAATATGAGTCTGATTCTCTGCAAGAATCTCTCTTCGAAGTCCTTCTGTAAGAGCTTTAACCATAAACTTAGTCCCAGCATACATATATATGGCCATGGACGGAATCCTATGAGCAGACATACTAGAAGGCAACGAGAAAATTATGCTAAATATTTTGAAATAAAATAGAAGCAAAATTTAAAGTGTTCTTTAATGTTTTCCCAATATTTACTCATGAATGTATTTTAATAGATTTGATGAACAAAGTAAAAATTACTTACAAAATATGTTGTGTAACTTTTGATATAGTAAATTATTTTTTAAAGTTAAATTGTTAAATAATTTTAAACAATTTAATCATCAAAAATTTTCGTCTAAAATGATAAAAATACAGTAAATAGCCTAAGTAATATTTATACAAATTTTTCAACTGAAATTGAATAACAGAAATAATGGAAAAATTGCATTAATTGTATTCTTTAATACATCTCTAAATTTAAAAAATTGAGAAAAAATTTTACTCAATACAAGAAAAAAGAAAATGAAATAATAATTCACTTAAATTAATTAATGTCTTCTAATCATTAACTCTAAATGAGATGTTACGCTATTTATGCAATTACGAGCAGGCGAAATATTCATAAGCGATTGATGCAACTCGTCCGTGAAAACCGACAGTTGTGTTTGACATGCTACCAACTTATACAGTAACAATTTGTTAAACACAATGTACTTTTCCTTGAAATTTGTCCAGTATTCTGATGAACCAAAATTTTGATTATATATAGTCATTGTGTAGAGAGTAAATCTGAAATAAATGATATACTTCGTTTTTTTTCTGTATTCTCGGTGTCCAATAGACTTAGAGAATACCAGAAATGACAATATAATTGTTTGGACAAAGCATAATGAACAGCTTAACGAACGAAGACCTTTATAAAGTATTTTAATGTATGCCACGGAAATTATTGTCCACGTGAACTTCCACAAATTGTGGGCGATACTCAAGCGTAGCCAGAGAGGACGTACATGAAGAAGGCGTAAGCGCAACATCCATCTCCAAAAGTCACCAGTGGCCAGGTGCTACTCTAGAATCTTATGCTACAAAGAGCACTGTCCTACCATTACTACTATATCCTTCTACTGACCACGGTAAGCAAAATGTATCTCTGTGGGACTATTTATTAGAGTGTAATTAATTCATGCTAAAAGCAGAATTAAATTAATATGCGTAAAGACTGATGAGTTGTGCCTACACTCCTTTATATCCATGCTGTCCCTATTTGCCTTTCTAAATTTTGAACATCTAATGTACTCAGATGTATTTGGTAACTTCACAATTTGTATGTTTATTTATTATATTTATCATTCTGTTTATATTGCTCCTTATAAACCAAGGACTTCTAGCATGTTAATCTTGTTTCATGACTTTTTCTTGGAGTCCGACATTGATATATGAAAGGAATTACATACTGCGCCATGAATGATTCAAAGAAAATAGCGAAATTATTAGAAAACAACTAGCTTCAAAAATTAAAATCAATCAAACATTAATATGTTTTTAATGAATATTTTTTATTTATACTTTGAAATCGTCAACTTTTAAAATGATTTAATGAAATAACAGATGAATATGTAACTATCTCAAATTCACCAATGTCCCTTCTTACTACTTTATAATGTTATTATTGATATTTGTGAAAAAAATTTTCATATTTCATACACGTACAGTAGAATTCCAATTATCCGAATCGTTTTCAGAAAAAATAAATCACACTAAAGAAGAGAAAGAAAATCAGAAAAAAGAGAAGCTTCAAAAAAACAAATGTAAGAGATGAGAGAAGAAAAGGAGAGAGAGACGTGTAGCGAATAAATTATGAATCTGACACTGGATTTTAAATTTCAAATGAAGCCTTATGCAAATAAAACTTATTGAAAGTGTAGAGGAAAGAGGTGTTCTTAATGTCCAAGTTGAAGCAAACACTGGACCTTCTACAAGTGAAGAATTTGCCGGCTTCGAAGAGAATGGAGTGTCAGCCCGAGAGTGATCATATACAAATTCTCACTGTCAAGAGTCATGGCCACCCAAAAATGCGTGAAAGCAGTGAAACAGCTTACTCTGAACGAGATATTCAGTAATTCATCATCATATCTTCATTATTTCATTTACAGAGCTGTACATACATACTGTATTAATATATAGTACTTCTAAATACCTTAACATGTATAAGAATCACATTTTCCTTTAATTGATTAGTTGTTGTTCTTTAGAAATATGTTGTTTTTCTCCCATCTTCAACGTACAATAATTAATTAAAATCGACCTTTTTTCTCGCAAGTCAAGCTATTCGAATGGGGTATGGTCCCAACTGATTCAGATAATCGGAGTTCGACAGTATAATAATTTTAAAATTGCGATTTTTAGGTATCGTAAAGCGACACGGACTTGCTCAAGAATCAAATTCGCTGTTTCCCCCTTCTCGAAGAGCTATATATTATCAAGATATAATGATTTTAAAGGTTTTACTGAGAAATTTGAGTTATACTATATAATAACCACATAAAAAAAATGAAAATACTTCATATCTTTTATCGCACAGAATATTTTTATCGCATTATTCTTTGCAAAATAATTATTTTATAATTTTTTTTTACATAAATCTTAATTTTATACCTGCTTAACTGAATGATTTGACCTTCTTCTACATTTGTTTCCTTCATCATTCTCACAGCTTCTCGTGTACAGATACAAAGAGCTAATACGTTAACCTGATTAAATGAAAACATTTTTTTCATTGCAAAATCAATAATTAATATTGCTTATTTCCTTATTACTTAAACATGAAAAAGTAAAATGTTAAAAAAGTCTTTTAGTGACTACAATTTATAAGTATCAAAATCCTACTCTGACTAACATGAAATACATCTATAAAGTAGCAAATATACATTTAATCATAAAGCAAAACAAAGCACTATAAAGAAAATATTGAAATTTATTAAATTGTTAGAGGACGTCATTTCTCTCTCAGTGTCATTTAAAAAAATCAAATTATATATATATATATAATAATAATTATATATATATATAATAATAAAAAATCAAATTATATTATATATAAGTAATACATTAAAAGTATATGTGTGAACATTGTTTACCTTCATATAAAATTCACAACGTTTGCATAAATTTTCTATGAGATGATAATGTATGGTTGAGAGTAATCGATACTGATCATTTAGAGGATTTTCTAAGTCCGAGAAATTGGCCAAGTTGATCGAGTACATACATCATGTCCAAGAGTATTCCGATGGGGTTTTATGTCGGGAGAGCAGGCTGTTCACTTCATATGGGTAAACTCTAGTAAGGCCTAGTATAAACAGCTTGAGGTAAATGCTCCCTATTGTCTATTAATGACCAAAGCAATTAGTCATTAATGAACAAAACCAGTTGGTCCAGCATAACCAACTGTTTTAAAGTAAATTCTTGAATAATATCAGAAATTTCAATGCCATTTAGACATCCCAAAACCTTAACTGTAGATGTTCAGTTTAGGTCGATATCTTTAAGAAACCTATGCTAAGATCAGAATGCTTTCACAATGGAATATGAAATGATTGGTGATATTCTTGTGCAGACTGTGTACGTTTTGTGTCATTTAAACTCTTACACACTTTTCCGGGTTTCATGGTAAATTTCAATACAAAATATAGTTACGCTTTAAAGAGACATCATTTAGTTAGCTTCTTTTGAATTAAATGTATAAAGGAAAACGAGCACACATAATATATATGTAAAATATCGTAATTAAATAGATTTTTCCGAGAAGAGAGAAGGATTTTGTCTTACAAATGTCCTGAAGTCATGGATGACACTCGTGAAGAAGACGCTGTTTGGTTTTGTCAGGATACAAAAACAATATGATAATCTTTGCCGGAGATAGTAACATTTGAGTAACAAGATTAGATTTTTACAAAGCTGCTTGGCTGCTTTCAAATTGTTACCATTATCATAAGAAGATGGGAAAATAAATATAGTAATATAATAAAACAAATATAGCTCAGTGATATCTATAACTGATTATCTGGATTTAATTCGTTCGACAATACGCAAAAATACAGCTTAGAAACTTCCATCATCTAAAAGCCATGAAAACAGTTCTATTTTATGAAGAAGTTCAAAACGTCTTTTAGTTATACTTACATTCAACTCATGTAACCTTGTATAAAGAACAGTTTTTTGTATGGCAATCTTTTTGCAAACCTTTAAAGATTAGGTTATTACGTAGTACTTCAACTTAGAACAGCTTACAATAATTCATATATTCTTCACCATATTTAACAATTATAAGTGAGTAAATAAAATAAAAATATTTTCAATTAACCATTAAAATATAGAAAAAATTAGTTTTAGTGACTAATTTTTTTATCTATTACAAGGGATGGTTGGAATTTATATTGTAAGAATTCATAGAATCCTTTTAAATACTCAATGTGCGAAGGGACATATTGGCTTTCAAATTATTGTAATTTGAAACATAAAATGAAGTTAATTAAAGTTTTGCTTCGTGATAAATTGATGAAAAAGATTTATGAAAAAGTATATGAAAAAAATTTCCAATCAATTTACAGTTTATTTATTTAATATAAAATCTTTTCCTAAACTTTATTTAAATTACAGTACTGACATAAAACTTAGCTTAATGGACTTTTGATTTAGATATTCTTGCTTTTCTAAATTCCATTTTACAATTGCTGTTAGTAATTGCAATTTTTTTTTTTTTTTTTAAATATTGCAAGTTTTTCTAAAGAAAGGAACAGCAATTTTTAACTAATAAACTTTTTTACATTTTCTTATCCATTCTTCCTTTTTTAATCTTATATAATTTTCTTTCAGCAATTCCAAGAAGAAAACAGTCTAGAAGATGATGTTCATTTCTGTTTATTGAGCGATATAACTCCTCCCCTCCCATTTTGCTTGTTATTCTACGATTCCTTTCTGCACACCTAAATTGATTCGATTTTTTTTTTTTTTTTTTTTAAGAATTTAAAAAACTTGGAAATTATTGTAATTATTTATTCTAGAAGTAATAATAAAATCTCAAGCAGCTGTACATACGCTTTCTTCAATTGGTAACATTTCACTGGAATTCAGACCAGTAATAATAATTTTATATTAGATGTTTTCCTTACATAATTTGGTTTTTAATAAATTTTAAAAGTAAAATATGTTTTATGCAGAAAAAAATTGTAAATGTAGGCTTTCATGTCATATTTAGGGAATCTCTTTCTTAATCAACGCATAAGTAGCTAATTTATAGGCTTATTGATTTATCAACATGATTTAAATTGTCTAGTGACCCATATTTATTTTGAACATTCCAAATAAATGTAAATCCTAATTAATTTTACAATAATTTCTAAATTTATCTATAAAATTTTTATATGAAAAAATTACACGTATTTTCAGAATAATATTCTTCTTAAATGCAGCTTCGCACAGCTAAATAAGTTTTCTGCACAGATTAGCTAAAAATAAATGGAACTTGAAGTATTAAGCGCTTGAAAATTCTCTTCAATTACGTTGTTATTATACATCGAAACTGGAAGTACTTTCATCCTCAAATTAAACATTTGCTATTAGTGGCGTATTAGATAAAACCTATACCCATACGAGGCAATAAAGTAAAGTATCTCAATAAAATTTTCCGAGTTACTTTCAAAACAATATTCTTAAATATTCTCAAAAACTAAAAAAGTAAATATTGTTGTATTAAAATAATTACACTATGATAACATAAATCCTTGAAAATGACACTATGAGAAAGAAAGAGGGGTGATAGTAAAACTTTCCCTCTGGTCACAATGATTACGCACAGAAGACAATGTAAAACAGCAGAAAGATTCACGTGGCTCCACTCTGGAAGGGCGAGGAATTCGGAAATGTTATGTTACGCTTAAATTAAGTACATAACAGCTTAAGTAATTTCATAATCAAGTCAAATCAGTGTTAAGTAGTTTAAATTAATTACAAATGCTGCAATGAAAAAGCCCAAATGAGTTACAGATCTTATATATATATATATATGTTAGCTATAAACTAACATTCAAGTTTAAATTTAATTTTCCATTCTGTTCAGCTGTTCTCAATTCAGCTCCGTACAAAAAATTTTATTTTTATTTGTCTAAGTTGTATATTTGTCTAATTATAAGTCTTAGTTGTATAATTTTTTGTTTGTAGAAACGTTCAACACCTCTTTTAGTTTGCTTTTAGCTGATTGGATTCATTAATATCATAATTAGATTTCATTGATTTCCAAAATATATACTCAACAAATATCTCAAATGCATTTTTGATTGTTTATTTACATAAATCATAAGCATTATTTAAAATAATTTTAACTACGCTATTACACTTATTTATAAATAATAAACTTTTATTAAAAAAATTATTTTTTCTGTGAATATTCTTGCTATATTATTTGGAAACACCTAATTGAGAATGAATTCATAGATTTATTTCGACAGTTAAATATGAAACTTTCGTGAACATGTTTATAATATTCTGACCGAGAATAAAGCCGATTCCAAATTACATAATTTGTTTAACCACTGAAGTTCAAAGCTTCGATTTAACACATTAGCAAAAGCAAGATAAATGAATTTTCTTACTTGTGTAAATTAATGTAATTACAGATTTTAATTTAAGGCAATATTTTATTTGTATTAAAACATTAGAATTTATTTTGGAAGAGGCATTTTTAATTATCCAAATACTTCTTTTCTCTAAACTCAAAGGATCAGTTTTCACTGTTATCACTGATATGCTTCCCAGTGCCCTAAATTATCAGTTGGGCTCTGCAACTTTCTAGAAGCAGCAGGGTGGGAGTATTTGTAAGTTAGAAGTAGAAATCAATCAGAAGACAGCCTGTAATTGACATGACGCCCCCATAAAAGTGTCATTTAACATGGAGAACTTTGCAATCATTAAATATTTATCGTGACCTAGCCACCATTAACGAGCAAGCCGAATCTTTGGTTGCGAAGGGATTGGAATTCACTATCTTCCGATGATATGATCGAATGACTTATCCAACAAAACCACCTCGATCCTTTCAGTTTTCCTTGGGAAAAGCATCATTTTATCAAACATTTTATCTTTCTTTACTATTTCACATATTCTGCTAAATTAAAATAAAAACATTCTATTAAGTTTTTCGGAGTTACGATGCATTAAATTTGTAAAAATCTATTAAATAGGACCGATTGCATAATATTATAGTTGTTATTCATAAGCAGAGATACGAAGTAAGATGCAGACCTTTACACATCCACACACAAAGAAGATAATAAATAAACAATTTGCCTAAACTCATTTTCCTATACAAATTTCTCAATACATATAAATCTCTTTAAGTTTCACAAAATATTTGATTTAGTGGAATATTTCTAAAATCACTGGAATTAATTTATGATTAATGAAAATGCTTAACAGATTTTTATACAGACGGAAACAATATTAACATTTAAGAAATTTTGAAGTTCAGAGTAGTTTGTACCTTGTATTTAGTCTAATTTTGTTTGTTTGTCAATCTATGATAATATTTTACTCTCTAATGTTAGGACTAAACAATAAACATCAACAGTTGTAGTGAAAGTTCAATCCATAAACTGATAAATTGATAACCAGGGTTTAGATTCATTCATTTAGATTCCAGTTAAACATACTTTATTTGGAAACTTATTTCTGATTATGAAGTTATTTTAAAAACTAATCTTTTGTCCATTGAATTTGCTTCACTTAAAATATATATTTACGGGTGATTGTCTAGTATAAGTTAAAAAAAAAAAAAAAAAAAATTAGATAATAATATAAAATATCAATAATAGAGATTTCCTATCTTCAAGTACAATTCGTAAATAAAGATAGCTTACATCTAACATTGTTCTCCACTGGTCAGTTTGTCCACTTAGCAAAGGGCAGTCAAAACTGAGTCCTGCATTGTTAATACAAACATGAAGACGACCTACAGTTCTTCGTATTTCATCAAACATGGCGAGAATCTCTTCTTCTTTCGTCAAATCGCATCTAAAATATTAATACTATCTCATTATTATTTACAATCTATAGCCATTCAGTAAAAGTATGATTAAGGTTACTTGATCTGAATATTTCAAAACTTAAAGCCCGCGATGAGTATGATATATTGAGAGTACAAAAAAGAAAAAAAGTTCCAATTGTAAATTAAACCATGATGCATACTTTTACTTGAAACATCAATTTCTTTAATTTTTTTTTCTTATGTAGAATTTTAACGATACAGATTTCATATTACTGAGAGGGTAAGTTAAGTAGAACTGATGGCTTATATAAGCCACCAACTCTGAGATATACGATTTAAATTACCACCTCAGGAATATAATTTAAAAAACTATTATCAGTGGTTCAATACTTACACTACTCGACATTAAAATTACTACACTAAGAAGGCGACATGCTACAGACGTGAAATTTATACGAAAGGAAGAAGGTGCGATGATATGCAAATGATTAGCTTTTCAGCGCATTCAGACAAAGTAGGCGCCAGTAGCGACACCTACATTGTGTTTAAATGAGGAAATTGTTCAGCCGGTTCCTCATACACAAATTGCATTTGAACATTGTTGCCTGGTGAAAAGTTGTTGTGATGCCTTGTGTAAGAAGGAGAAATGCGTACAAGCACGTTTCTGACTTCGATAAAGGTCGAATTGTAGCGTACCGGGATTGCGGTTTATCTTATCGCAGTATTGTTGCTCGTGTCGGTCGAGATACAATGACTGTTAGCAGAATATGGAATCGATGGGTTCAGGACGGTAATACGGAACGCCATGCGGGATCTCAACGGCCACCTATCACTAGCAGCCGAGAAAACAGGCATATTGTTCGCATGGCCGTAATGGATCGTGTAACCACGTCACGAGCCGTGACTCAAGAAACGGGGTCGTTTGGAAGACAACAAGTGTCTACACGAACATTTCGACGACGTTTGCAGCAGCATGGACTCTCAGCTCGGAGAGAATGGCTGCGGCTTCCCTTGACGTTGCGTCATAGACAAGAGCGCCTTTAATGGTGTGATCAACGACGAATCTGGGCGCACGAATGGCGAGACGTCATCTTTTCAGATGAATCCAGGTTCTGTGTACAGCATCATGATGGTCGCATCCATGTTTAGCGGCAACGTGGTGAACGCACACTGGCAGCGTGCATTCGTCAGCGTCATACTGGCCCATCACCTGACGTGATGGTATGGGGTGCCATTGGATACACGTCTCGGTCACCTCTTGTTCGCATTGACGGTGCTTTGAACAGTGCACGTTACATTTCTGTTGTGTTACGACCCGTGGCTCTACCCTTTATTCGAGCCCTGCGAAATACTACGTTTCAGCAGGATAATGCCGGACCGCATGTTGCCGGTATTGTACGGATCTTCCTTGATACGGAACATGTTCGGCTGTTGCCATGGCCAGCACGTTCTCCAGATCTTTCACCAATAGAAAACGTCTGGTCAATGGTTGCCGAGCGACTGGCTCGTCACCAAATGCCAGTCACTATGGTTAATGAACTGTGGCATCGTGTTAAAGCTGCATGGGTATCTGTACCTGTACATGCAATCCAATCTCTGTTTGGCTCAATGCCCAGGCATATAACTGCTGTTATTACTGCCAGAGATTGTTGTTCAGGGTACTGATTTCTCTCAGGATCTATATCCAGCCAAATTTTTTGAAAATTTAATCACTTGTTATTTTTAGTATAATATATTTGTCCAATAAATATCATTTTGTTATCTGCATTTCTTCCTGGTGTAGCAATTTTAATGGCCAGTAGTGTATTTAAACTATAGGTTAATTAAGTCCTTTATCACATATTTAAATGACAGATCGATAGAACAATTACTCAATAAACAGAACTAGACAATATATTTTTTAAAAGTCAATCAAATACCCTATATTAATGATGGAACTAACAATGGAAATGAACTTAAAATCGTAATTCTTAATATTATATCAATTTGTAGCAGCTGAATAAACAAAATGTTAACATAAAATTAAAGTGTTAAAATTAATTAAAAACAATTAATTATATATAAACAAAATATATGTTATAAATCTAATTTAAAAAAAAAACTATAAATTTACTATCGATTGTTTGTGTAAACGACTTGCAAAAATAAAGGAGTTTTAATTCATCATCATCAATCATTCAAGGGAAAATATAAAAATAATAATTTGACATTGAAATCCAAAATGCATCTTTCCTTCCTTTCACCTCCAAAGTCTCAAATGCTTTCCTGCATTTAGCCTAAGCATTATCGAAAGACAATGTCAGTCAACCACTTACTGAGTATTGCCTGAACTTCTGCGCCTTTAGTTTTCTTCCTAAGCTAATTTAAAAATTTTAATTTGAAGAAAAGTTAAAATTCCAAGGAAAGAAACTGAAACATATAATATGAATCATGAATCTAAAGAAAAGGAGCAATAAAGAATTATTTTATGAAGCTTGTAGGGACGTAAGAAAATGGAAGTTAGAATAATACTAAACGAAATATTTTTATTACGACATTACACACAATTAAAACACTTAAAAAAGAAAATAATAATTATAAACAAAGTTGCATATAAGGTTAGTAGATATATTACAAATAATTAAAGAAAGGTGTTTTTATGAACCGGATGGTTCGCCTTCCACTCACATCTCCCTTCTGTATCATCTCTATTTCTTATCGGATAAGAATATCTTGTAAGTTTACTCTATTGGGTAGTAACGCCATCTCTTGTCAATAGAGTTAATATAGATCTGTTAAAAGCTGTATTTATTTAATGTAATCAAGTTGACATAATAATTTTATATTTTTGTAGCATTCACCATGAAAAATAATTCACATATAAAGTACTATTAAAAAGAGTTTTAGTGCTATAATCATTTTGAAAACAAATACAAAATGTTATGAAATTCGTAAAGAAATCGTGTGCTTACATTTCTTAAAGAGATAACGTATTTAAATAATATATATATATATATATATATATATATATATATATATATATATATATATATATATCTATATATATATATATATTAAACGTCTTAGGTTTACCGTGTTAAATTCTGGCCATTTTTGGAATGAAACAAAATGCAAATTTTTCTAAACGTCAATAAACTTTATTAAATATTATAATAGTCATTATTATTAATGACTTTTCGACGGCCTCAGGGAAATTTTCGTAACCCATTTTTGAAATAGGTTTCATGTTTATATTTTACATTTTTATAAAAATTGAAACAGTGCTGGATTGATACTTTCTTTACTTCTGAATTTTTTGCCTTTACAAACATTTTGTAAGGAAAAAAAATTATTGATAGTTGAAGGGTGATAAGTCCGGGATATGATGTATGGGACAGAATTTCTCAGCGAAGTTGTGAAATTTATAGACGAATTCTTTTCTCGCCCTCTTTCTTGGAACATAACCAACCTCTTTTCTTGGACTACTCCCTTTAAATTATCCAGTTGTTGATAATACTGTTCCGAATCGAACTTTTTTATTTAATTTTTAATGCTCATAATGTATTGGTCCTCAAATGTTCCACCATATACACAACATTCTCTTATTCAAAATCAAATTTGTTTTAGAGTTGGAATGGCTAGATTTTCCACGCAATATGCCCTTTACCCTACGATGTTTTCGTTAGTAATGCACTTTTCATCCCCAGCTACTGCCCGATACAAGAAAGATTCCATTTTGCTTCAGAAAGCAGAGGTAAGCATTTGATGACTCGATCATCAAAATTCTTCTGACTTAATTGATATGCGACCCATTTTAAGTATTTTCCCAACAATCATATCTTCCAAATAGGGTCCGAAATTTTTTTTCTTAGCTGAATCAAGCTTTCTGTGATCTCCAATGTTATCAGGAAAATATTTTTCTCGCACAAGGTTTTAACAACGTCATCATAGATCAATTAACAGAACTATTAGGTACACCTAATCGAAATAATTTACCTCTGTTACATCATTCCTCGGGCAGAACTAGCCTAGTGGTTAGGTATTGGCCTTCCGTCCGGAAAGGTGGAGTTCGTTTCCCAATGCCACGAAAGACCCACCGAGTAAATTCGATATACGTACTCATTAAATTTGTGGAATCGAAAGTCCTGTGGTAGGTCATTGAGCAGTTACCATGGGTGTAATGGTCTGGAAAAAATTTCCTCCCACTTCAAATCAATGTCAAAATTGTGGGAGTGGATACTCTGGTTGTGCCATCTATTGGAAGATTTGAAGAGCAAAGTCGTACTTTCACCTTCCTGGTGTTTCGATTAAAACGAAAGATACGCCTTACTGATTTAAATGCGCATAGAGTCAACGCATAGTTAGCTTGGCTTGTCCAAGTGTCATAAACATCATTCCTCAAATTTTTAAGAAAATCTTTTGTCTTTTATATTTTTAGCAAAATTATTTATAAAACAAAATATATTAAGAAAGTCTCTCGTACCAAAATCATAAAAATATGAAATGAAATTTTTAATATTATTCTACGCACTTTATTTATAAGTTTTGCTTTAAAAAATTAAACAGAGAATTGTTATCTGCATTATTATTTTTAAAAATAGAAAATTCGAAAACTTGTTAAATTATTGAATTTTTCCATATTGAATTTTTAAAATTTTTTTCAAAAAATTTTCATGCATAATATTTTATATATTAATATGTATCACAGTTTTATTTATTTGATTTATGTATACTGTTGATTTATATACACTTCTATTATAACGATAGGCGATAAAATACCGAATTCTTTTCCTATGCGCTCAACATTATATTGCATCCAACATGACGACCGTCCCCATGTCTGAGTTTAATTGGAGTTCAGGGTAAAATCTTAATTGGGAGCTCCTTCTGTCACAACAACAAACTTTATATTCGATTTGGCATACGATTGCATTCGTTTGACAACGTAAAATTAAACTTTCTATTTGATTAGTGGGTCTCTCCGATGTGAGAACTTGAGGCAAACACCCTGTATGCCCCAGCTTTAGTCAGGCTCTGACTGTCTAGTAACGCATAATCTCGATACAACGTCCGAATTCAGCAAATTATCTTCTCAGTAGTTTCCTAAAAAAAGTTTGTTTCGAAATTCTAACTGAAATACGTGTTATTACTGTAGTGGCAATTTATGTATACGTAGAATATTCAGTGTTTCCGTTCAACTCTGATGGATGGAGGTGGAATTACTTAGCCAACAATATCATTCTAGTAAATAAAGAAAAGTCTTGATGTCCGGGAGTCAGCACCGAAATTCTACTTCCGGTGTTTGAAGGATTGGTAGAAGCGTTACATTTCCTCTATTCGAAAAGTTCATGATCATTTTTGTCACACAAGTGCAATATGGCAACTTACTAAGGAGAGGTGTAAAACTGAGCAGGCTCCTTCTAATCACATCCTGGATTGTTTGGGATTTTCTAGAGAGGATATATATTCATCCCGCATCTGGTCCTCGATTTCCTTAGGGTCAGCGGTCTTACGGATCTTGCCTGACGAAGTAAGACATTTGGAGAATAAGCCACAACAACAACTGAGGGGAGGGACTGTCCAGTTTCAGTTGCTTGATTTCTGATTAAAGAAAGGGGGAAGTCAAAAAAGTTTCCTCTCAGAGGAATACAAATGAAATGTGCAAATTAGAGTTACATTTTCGTCACTGAGCAAGATGGCGGAATCAATCAAACCCGTGCGATATTGCTAGAAACCAAAATAAAAATGTTATAAGTAGTAGATATTAGAGATGAAAAAGTCAAACTGCAATTTTGTTTAAAATCTCTAAAAGCATATTACTTGGCATTAATCAATTTTGATAAAAAGAATTGGGTGTTGAACTATCTAGCAATCGATTTCGAGATGAAAAATTTCAAAAGCTTGCAACAAATAAGGCAACAAAAATATTCGAATAGAAGGAAGTTTATTATATTCTTATGCGCTAACTTTAATTCAACAAATAGACGTAGAGGAAAACTGCATATCAAGCGTCAGACGAATGGTTGCAGAAGTTTAAAAAAAAAAACAGTTTTTCCAAAAGCTTTGAAAGAAAAAGCGGTGCTGTTAACGAAAAAATAGTCCAAAAAAAAAAAGTTGTTTGGATAAACAAATGATAAATACAGAAAAATTGCTCTAATTATTGATGACTGGACGACAAATTCCAAAATAAAATGTTTGAAGTCAACTTCCGGGGAATATTATCCACGGAAATTAACTTCACTCTTTATTTGGTATTTTTATTATAATTAAAATATGTTTTGAAATAAATTTGATTGACAAAATTTTATTTTTGACTGAAAGAATAATTTAAATATTTAACTGAAATCCCTTTAAAAATTGCCTTTTTTTTGGAACTTGTAAATACTGAGGAGTATATTTTTCAATTATTTAATAGAGTGACCACTCGCTATAACCTGACCTTTTGCTTTGGGTTTCAGAGGGTCGTTACATAGAGCTTCAATTGTGTATAAAATACACAATTACAAATGCTATGAATTCTAGGGATGTGAGATTTTTCAGTCTTTGCTAAAGAAAACTTAAATATTAATTATTACCTAACCTTCAAGTTTTTATTATTATTTATCATGAAAAGAACTGATAAAAGGAAAAAAATAAAAACGAGGATATCATTCAGGCATCATATTTTTTCACATTTATTCATTATTTTAAAATTATGTTATTAATATACCTTTATTTATTATATTTATTACTTATAATTAACGCTGATTTTCAAACATTGAAGAAAAATAATAAAGAAAATTATAATAAATAATGAAAAATATCTGTTTAATATATAGCTGATTTCATATAGCTTTGCGATTTATTAATAATTTTCAAATCACGTATTCAATATACCTTTATTTATTGTTTATAAATAAAGTTAATTTTATTCTTTCATACTAAATTATAATATAACCTATAAAAGAAAATTTTAAAATAAAGCAAAATAAAAAGGAATATATTTAATAATGAATGAGAAAACTAATTTTATTTTTGAACTAACTTAATTTTTGATATTCATGATAAAAGGTGCTGCAACTTTTATCATGAATATCAAAAATTAATTTGTATTGCAGAAATGAAACTCAAATTATCAGTAAAATAAATAATTCTATAGCCATACTAACTTAATAGGTATGATTGATCCAATGGAATTTTTCACTTTTTCTTCTTCAGCCATATCTTTAATTTTCTGTACGTTTCTTGCACAACCCACAACAATCATTCCATATTTCACGAGTTCTCTGCAAATAGCTGCTCCTATGCCCGCAGAAGCTCCTGTTACCAAAGCTACTCGACCAGACCAGCGCTCCATTTTATTCCTATTAAAAATATATTGTCCGTTTAAATTCTCATTAATTTTAAAGATAATTTAAAATAGTTTTATATTTTTATTGTTTATTAATGTGTGATATAATTTGGGTTATTTTTTCCTTATAACAGGTTAGATTCACAGACATGTTCCATAATAGGAAAATTACAAATATATTTGTGAAATCAACACTTTTAAAAAAATTAAGTAATTATCATTATTCAATGAGAGTCAAATTTGTATACGATCAAAATGATTTTTTTTTGGGAAGGGGGGGGGGTTCATAATCAAGTCAAAAATATTTGATTTCGATTAGACTAGTTTCAAAGTGATATATTTTTCTCAGAGTTAATTTTTATCTTTTAAAACAGGTTGAGTTTCAGGTTGTAAGGGAAAGTACATTCACTCCATCTGACTGGAATTTCCTATGCAATTTTCAAGTGTGAAGCTTATTTTTAAAGTGGTAAAAAGTAAAAACCTTCCTATTCCTTCATATTTACATGAAATTATTTTACAAATGACTTACTATGTACTTTTATTTACATAAGCTTATTTTACTGTTTATTTTTAAAACATTGTGATAGAATTTTGCACGCGTATGTTTAATAAATTAACTTATTATTGTTTGCATAAAATTTCATCTAAGTTATTGGTATAAAAATCAAAATATCAGCATTGATTATTGTAGTACGTTTCCAAAAGCCCATTTCCATTGACAGGAGCAGCTAAATACAGCCAAACTCAGTTGAAGTGACATGAATTTGCAGCATTCTCTCTATACCCGATCAAAGAAGAGACATGACCCTACAGAGCTCGTTAACGTGCATAAGTTGTCTCTGACGATGATGGAGGTCATTTGCATCATGTATCGAACCCGCTACCTTCTGGCCACAATCAAGACACCTTTCCTCAGCCTACAAATGTAAACATTTTCTATAATAACATTCGCAAGTAGTTTGAGCTAATGTTATTCCATAAGAAATGTATTTATAATGACAAATTATTATTACAGATTGACACTGGATTTTTATATTTTTGTCAAACATCTCTAATTAAAAACTCAGAATTTATTTCGCGGGAATTACACGAAAATATTTCAGCTATTGAACAATAGACCGAAACAAAGAAAGTTTACGTCGACTCACAAAAATCTAAATTTCTAATCAATAAAAGATACAACAAATGAATTTTAATTCCACTCTTGTCTTCTAATATAACACTCTAAATAACCCACATGAACTTTATAATGAAAGATTATATTTTGCGATTACACTAAAAATTAAGGAAATTTTTTGCAAGTTAACTAACCGTATTCAGAATCACTTCATAACAGTTATAATAATTAAAGAAAATTATTTATAACGTTTCTACCATATTGATTCTGTGTCTTTCGGTGATCATAGTCTTAAAATTTTATGTATTATTTATAAGGGTACAGTTATAGAAAATAAGATTAAAATATTCATTTGTAAAAATCGACAATTAAGGTGGATGATTTATTCTCTTTATATCACCCTAAACCCAATCCCATTATTAAATACATAAATTAAAAATTCTTAAATGATCATATTTTTCATTTCAATATACCAACCGTAACTACTTACGTAGTAAACTTGACAAGCACTTTGAAAACGAAACAGTTAAAGACTTATTTTTCAACAGGTAGTTATTTATTTCATATCAAGTTAAAAATTATCTTCACTCTGGTAAAAGAACATTTATATACAGTATACGAATTTTATTCTTTCATTTTATAAATCTTTGCAAATATTTCTATATATACACATATAGGCAAATTTCTTTTACGTAATTAATATCGTTTAATATATATATTTTTTTATTTCATATTCGACTTTACTGATGCCATTGTAATTCTGTTCCTCACTATCTTTAACCTTTTGGTAGTCACCATAGTATCAATGAATACGGCACCGATTATTCTGTGACTGAACATTGCTAACCATACAGTCACCCCTTGAGAGTGAAGATATTTCTCGAGTGGAAAATGTGGTTTCGTAGTCTCCTAAAGGTCCGCATGAAGACGTGAAGAGTATAAACGCGATAGAATTATGAGTAGATGCATATAGAAATAATTATTCTAAAATGAATTTATAATATACATAAATGTAATGCACGAAAGGAACATTTAAAATTAAAATTAGACAAAAATACATAAAAGACCAAGTAGCGGGCAACACGTGCTTTTATCTTCAACATACCGATTCTTACTAATAAGTATACGTTATATAATTAAATCTTATATAGTCATGGTTACAATTAAATTCAATATTTATATTTAAAAGAAATACATATGACCCTTACATCAATAAGACTGAAATTTACTCAATTAACAACTCTAAATGTGACAATTTTACTTATTGACAAACCCACTGAAATGTGAAGTAGTTAAACAAAACCGCATTCACAAATTTCTGTTTGTCCATTCTCTCGATAATAGGTTGGAAAAACACAATCTTTGCTTTATGGGAATAAGCACTAATGGCTGATGAGTTTGAATTTTGTATGAAAACAGAGATGCAAGTCTTCAACAATTGATCCCAAGATCTCTTCGTTAATCCTCACCAGTTTTTCAGCCCATCTGATCAATTTCCTTGCCCTGGTTTAAAACACTGCTCGTGTTTTCTTGATATTTTTAGGACTTCTTTAACGAGACTAATATTTCTAACACTGTAATCACAAACAAATTCTCTCAAATTTGTGAAGCCAATTCTTAATTGTTAGCACTTAGATTGGTTGTCTTCATCTTGCACTCGGTCGCAAACTTCATCGAAGCGCAATTGGAGTGTTACTGCTTGCTTAGTAGGTCTTTACAAATCACAGGCTCTTAGGCACGCTGCACCATAACATTTTCAGGCAATGCATTGCGTACTGATATGCACTATAATTCCCATCAAGGCCTGTACTTAACCACGAAGTTTGAGATTCATAACGCAAACCGTTGAGAAAATATGTCGGATTTATTTCAAATAATTCAATAGTTGTCACTTTGTTTTTATATATGCTTTAATCAATACAGTTGGTAAAGTCAACAATAATTTTTCATTTATTTTTAAGTGTTATTATAATTAAAAAATAAATAATAAATTAAATTTAAGAGAGTTTAATAGTAATTACCAACGATAAAACAAATTTAACAAATAAAACTGCGGCAAATAAAATTAAGATCATTTGCAAAAGAATTAAATTAAAATACAATTCAAGTAATGAGTTATTTTTCTGTGTGCCTTTTCAAAATTAAAATTTAAAAAAAAAAAAAAAAAAAAACTATTAATTTTTAATTTATTGTCAATGGAATCAAAAGTGTTAAAAAATAGCGGAATTTATTTACATAAAACCTAAAAAATATTTTAACAAGGCTTAAAAATCCTATAATATTCATAAATATTGGATAATAAACAGCGTACAACAGGTAATCAATATTGTAAAAAATCTTTATGCTGTCTGTTATAAAAAAGTTTTTTTCTTTTCTTTCGAAAATCTTTTTATTAGTTTACCTTTAGATATTATTCTTAAAAAGCAAATCAGTATTGCTTAATTTAATATTTCAGACACTATTACCAAAAGAAATATGGAGAGATATCAGTAATCAATTATAATTTAAAAATAACATTTACATTTAATTCGATTATAGAATTTATAGGCAAAAACTATAATTCCCATGCAAATTAAGTTTAGAATTAGTGCATGGGATTCATATTCCTTTTCTCTTTGAAAACCATTTCGATTATTTAGATCTCAATTTCAAGATTTACTTATTGCATTGATGATCTCCTTATGGTGGATATTAACAACTTCGAAAACTATGCCAAAGAGAAATCTACCAATATTTTTAAATAGCGCACATATAGTATTGAACCTAATAAAAATTTTGTGTTTAAAAATTAAAGTGTCCTTCATTTTACTTACGATCTTATACATAAACTAAATATTATTAACTTTAAAACACTAAAATGTTAATTGAAATTCTTATATCCCTAAAGTAATTTTGCAAGTGCTATTAGGTGAATTTTATTTATCCATAAGAATTCCCTCCAGTTTTGATTTTTTTTCTTAGTAATCAAAAATTTATAATTAAATATTTGTATAATGTGACCTACACAAACTGCTTACATTTAAAACTTTTTATAAACTTAATAATTATTACTTTTAATAAATCTTCTAAAAGGTAAAGTATTTGCATGATATTTAGCTCTCTTAGATTCAGACGAGTCAAGAAAAATGCTTCTTGATATATACACATTTTATTACTTATATTTAACTTGCATATTTTATGTATGTGAGTGGGCATCAAATAAAATCTGCATAAATTGTATTTTAATTTTAATCAAAAATTGCATACCATGATCACATTTATTTATTTTCACTATTTTTTCTTGTTAAATTTTTATTTATTTATTTTTTAAGGAGTTTTTTTTAAAAATTATATTTTTGTTTGTGTATTCTTATTTTTTACATTTCTTTCATATCTATTAGGAAATCTTAGTTATATCTTTGTTACATTTATATTTAATTAAAGGTGAATGTAGTAAAAATTTCATCTGATAATATTTTATATTTTTAATTAATTTTTGTCTTATAAATGTAAACATTCATCAAAACAATTTTTTATGCAAGTATTACATTGTAATTTAATTTCAAATATATTGAAATATCCCTACTATATTTCCTCCAGTTTATATTTTTTAACATTAATTTAATTTAATAGTATTTTTCATGTTCTTTATTCAATTGTTAATTCAATAATATTTGAATACCTACATTAACTATAATTAATGTGTACTCCTCAACTCCATTTTACTTAAACTTTCACGTCAAACATTTTACACGCATTTAAATTTCACATTCTAGTATTCTGAATATAGTTAAAATTAATTAATTTTAATATTTTTGCATTTATTTGATTTTTATTTAGACAATTATTATAATATTTTCCTCTCTGAGAGACGAAGTTCAAAGCTATTAATTCAGATAGTATTCGCGCTGTATATATCGTAACGTTTATACACTATCTTAGACCATGCATGCATGCATGAATGAATGAATGAATGAATATTACATTAATTATAGTTAATGAATGAATGAATGCATGCATGTATGTATGTATACAATAAAGTAGCATGTTTTTTAAATTGTTTATTAAATTTCTCTTAAGATAAAGTCATCATAGAATAATATGTATATGAATACTCATTTGCGTAACTTTTGAATTTCTAAATATTTTTTTAAACATTTCAGTTGGTCTACATGTATATATGTACTATACACAAATTCCTTTAATCCATAAAATCCTAATTCAAAATTCCAATTAGGTTTTTTTTTGTTTACAAAAATTAGAGTTCAGATAAAGTTACTAATATCTCCTTAAAATATATTCTTAAAGTTGTTATTGTCATTATATATTCTCTGTTTCTGACTTAACAAATCAAATTCCTTAGGTTCCGTAAACACCATTAAATCTCACTTTTTTTCTCTTTCATTCCACAGTGATTATAATACAGAAATTTTATGTTTTATTTAAAATTGAGATTTTTTTTCTTTCATGAAGCAATTTACTTTTACATTTTCATGTGTAGGACTAAAATTTTTGAAATAGTTTCAGCGCTGGTCCTTTGAATAGAATCATACATTATCACATGTGAATATAAATTTTTCCTTGACCTAATGGTCATTAGAACCATTAGGTCAAGGGGAAATTTATGAACTTGCAATTTGTAAAATACAGAAAAAGTAATTATATCAATAAATTCCAAAATATATACGCAGGATCTGTGTTTCATATTTTATTTCGATGCAGTGGAGGGAACTTCAATTTATGACAAAAGTATCAAATATCTAATTCATATTTAATGCACCAGCAAAAAATTTAAAAAGCAAAGAAAAACAATATATTTAGCAAAAAATATATGTTTATCGTTAACTTTAATATTAAAAATATATATTTTTTCAGAATCACTTATTTCTGTAAAGCTACTTTTTAAATGACCCCAACACACTGCGACAGCGGCACAATATTGCATATTATAGATTTAATACATAATTTTCATTATTTTACATTTTTGGAAATAGCTTAATATTTCTAAAGTATTTTATATGAAATAATCAAAAATGTTACTGTATAAAACTAAAATTTAATGAAAAGAATACATAGTTCATTCATATATAATACCTAAACATATTTTAAATGTATCCACTGTAATATATCTAAATGTGTACATACATAATATCCAAAATACAAGTATTTAATGTATGTCTTAAATGTAAATGTAGCAATTGAATGGCAACACTGTATAAGTGGTATTTCACAAATGCACCCTGTAACCACAATCATTAGCATATAAAAATTGAAAAACTTACCAAGAGAACCGACAACAATGTTAATGATCAATTGTGAGATCAAACAGAACTTAAATAAATCTTTCCTTAACCTTATCCTAACCTTATCTTATCTTTTTTTGCAAACAATGCACTGCCTCAAGTTATCAATAGCTTACTTAATTATGAAAGCACTTCAAGCCGTTTCTCAAATGAAAACTAAATGAAATTCAAAAACAAATCCATGCTTTTATCTTCATTCGTTTGTATAATCATCACCGAGAATTATTTTGGCAATCACGTAACTTAAATTTATCGAATGTTATTTTCGACGTTTAAGTGAAATATTATGAAGCATAACATCAACGAAAAAGAATACAAATGTTAAAAAAGGTTTTAATTTATTAAACATTTAAACATACAAGATGAGATCAGTTTTGAAATAATTAAGTGTTTCCAAAGTAAATGCTTGAATGAAAAATAACGCTGGTGTGAATTGCACAAGTGTGAAAATTGAAGTAATGAACATGAAGTTTAAGTTTAATATACCATCCAATTTTAAGAGATTATAAAAGAAATATATTTAAAAATAATAAAAATGAATAATTTAATCATTGCCATAATAATCTTAAAATACCGATTTTCAAAATGCACGTATGTTTTTATTCTAATAATTATTTATATTATATTTGAAGTAAATATGATAATGTAGATGAAAGAGCTGTTTTTATAGTAAAAATATATGGAATTTATTTCAAATAAACGTAAGTTACAACATTTTTCTTTTAAAAGAAAGAAAGAAAAAACATACAAATTGCTTTGCAAATATTTACTTAAAGTTTAAATTTACATACTAAATATTTATAAGGCGCAAGCTGTAAGTTTTTTTCATAAAAACATTTTTTTCCTGCGAAAGCAATCATTAGCTGTAGAAGGGAATAACATGGCCTCCTATGAGAATCTGAAAATATCCATCCTTTTTTTTTAATGATGGATATTTCGGTACAAATACAATTTAAAATCGATTGTGTAACGATCCGTCATGTTTCCTTCAAATGTTCTGTTCGTTATTATTAACAATACTTTCACATTTTTGAAAAAATCTGACAATAGTTACATTCAATTATACTACTGTCTCGGAAATTTTCTTTCTCCTTCATGACTGAATATACATACAAGATACCAAATGCTTTTATTTTACTAGCTATAGCGAAATAACTATAGAACCAACAATAAGAAAATTTTTTTAAGAATTTCAGCTAATTAAAAGAACTTTTTATAAATACTTTGATCTATAACCAAATAAATCTAGAAAATTTCAAAAATATCTAAAGTATAATTTTTAATAAAAATTATATTTTTATTAAATTTTAATAACCTTTGTTGAAAATAAATAAAATTATTAGAGACAAAAATAAATAAATACAACATCAAATTTAACAAATTGCTACTTAATTTTAAAAATAAGAAATTTTTTTTTAAAATTTAGGAATATCAAATTATTCTATGTGTAATAAAATTGAAACATACTGCTAAATCTATTACTGTGCAGTGCAGTTAAATTGTTATCTAACATAAGCGATGCACTCTTAAAAATATCGAGTGGAATTGCAGTTAAACGGAGTGAAATTATCCATTCATATCCTTCCTAAACTTCAGTCTCAATTTTAACTCTTGAAAATTATCACAGTGAATCCTATCTATTCAAATCATATCTTTTTCACCGAATTAAACATTAAAATAGTTTTAGTATCGTAAATGATTTAAACAAACCCGAGATTCGTCAATTTCTGAAAATCAATAAACTTTTTAAGGAGTGCGCCTCATTTTTGAAATAAAACTTCATTTTACACTACTGGCCATTAAAACTGTTACACCAAGAAGGCGACATGCTACCGACGTGAAATTTATCCGAAAGGACGAGGGTGCTGTGATGTGCAAATGATAAGCTTTTTCGGCGCATTCAGACAAAGCAGGCGCCAGTAGCGACACCTACATTGAGTTTAAATGAGGAAATTGTTCAGCCGGTTCCTCATACACAAATTGCATTTGAACGTTGTTGCCTGGTGAAAAGTTGTTGTGATGCCTCGTGTCAGAAGGAGAAATGCGTACCAGCACGTTTCTGACTTTGATAAAGGTCGAATTGTAACGCACCGGGATTGCGGTTTATCTTATCGCAGTATTGCTGCCCGCGTCGGTCGATATCCAATGACTGTTAGCAGAATATGGAATCGATGGGTTCAGAACGGTAATACGGAACGCTATGCGGGATCTCAACGGCCACCTATCACTAGCAGCCGAGAAGACAGGCATATTATCCGCATGGCCGTAATGGATCGTGCACCCACGTTACGAGCCATGAGTCAAGAAACGGGTCGTTTGGAAGACAACAAGTGTGCACGAACAGTTCGACGACGTTTGCAGCAGCATGGACTCTCAGCTCGGAGACCATGGCTGCGGCTTCCCTTGACGCTGCGTCATAGACAAGAGCGCCTTCAATGGTGTGATCAACGACGAACCTGGGCGCACGAATGGCGAGACAT
This sequence comes from Latrodectus elegans, assembly GCA_030067965.1. NCBI lineage: Eukaryota > Metazoa > Arthropoda > Arachnida > Araneae > Theridiidae > Latrodectus > Latrodectus elegans. Next base: position 37,365,230 of record CM057813.1, read on the forward strand.
CTTTTCAGATGAATCCAGGTTCTGTGTACAGCATCATGATGGTGGCATCCGCGTTTGGCGGCATCGTGGTGAACGCACACTGGCAGCGTGAATTCGTCATCGTCATACTGGCCCATCACCTGGCGTGATGGTGTGGGTGCCATTGGACACACGTCTCGGTCACCTCTTGTTCGCATTGATGGTGCTTTGAACAGTGCACGTTACATTTCTGGTGTGTTACGACCCGTGACTCTACCCTTTATTCGAGCCTGCGAAACCCTACGTTTCAGCAGGATAAACCCTGACCGCATGTTGCCGGTATTGTACTGACCTCCCTTGATACGGAACATGTTCGGCTGTTGCCCTGGCCAGCACTTTCTCCAGATCTTTCCTTAATAGAAAACGTCTGGTCAATAGTTGCCGAGCGACTGGCTCGTCACCAAACGCCAGTCACTACGGTTGATGAATTGTGGCATCGTATTGAAGCATCGTATTGGGCATCTGTACCTGTACATGGAATCTAATCTCTGTTTGACTCAATGCCCAGGCGTATAACTGCTGTTATTACTGCCAGAGGTGGTTGTTCTGGGTACTGATTTCTCAGGATATATTCAGCCAAATTTTTTGAAAATTTAATCACTTGTTATTTTTAGTATAATATATTTGTCCAATAAATATCATTTTGTTATCTACATTTCTTCCTGGTGTAGCAATTTTAATAGCCAGTAGTGTAGTTTCAATTTGTAAATTTGAATATTACTTTTTCGTGGATGGAGCCCCTTTAAATCCTGGTTAGGAGTGTTGATAAATTAAAATTTCCGTCAATTTCCTTAGGCACTTTAGAAAAGGAGTGATGATCACTAACAAAGTATCTACGAGAAATTCTGGAAATAAATGGATGATGAAATGACGTCATAAACGTCAAAGAATGGTTGAGACGACTTATAACTTGAGTTTGAAATAACAAGTCAACGGCGAGAGTGAACTTTTTCTTTCACATTTTTCTATTTTTCAAAATGGTTAAGAGTGTGTGTGTGAAGCGCTTTTTACCATTTCTTCGTGAGATGGTATCTCTAAGCACGCGATGGTGTTACAGTAAGTTCGCAGAAGTTCTACTTCTCCCATTTGAGAAATGCCCGATTTATCGTAATATTCATGTGATGTTAAAGGCTTTCGATAATATTTAAAAACTTCTAAATTTTCGATAAAACTGCGAAACTCCTAGAAATTGTTGGTAAAGGTGCTTGGAATCAGAGCATGAGGGGCTATAGTGCTCGCCTATGATTTTCCTGGTGTTACTCTCGTAATAACTTTTTGGGTGGGGAAGGGGGTGCATCTTGTGTAATTTGCCGTATGACTTCCTCCACGCAGTTCATACACTTTGGTGGTTCTGTGTATTCAAAGTTTAACTGTTCTTTATAGCAATTCAGACATGATTATGTGTATCGAAATCATTGATATCAATAACATTGGACACCTGTTGAGTTTTGTCAGAAAGCTTCGTTCTTCACAGTAAGACAGAAATCCTTGTTAACTTCTTTTGCCATAAGCTAAGAAAATTAATAAAATTTGTATGAGTAAGAAAATAGGCATATCAACTGTTTTGCCCTTATTTTTCTTTGAAATATGTTTGATGACGTTGACTTGAAACCCGAAATTAATCAATTCTTCGCGGCAGTATATTTAAAAATGCTCTTGAATTCCGATCTTAATGTCCTTGCCTTCTAATAGAGTGCAAGAGTGGAAATTTATTTCAAAGTCTTTCTAGAAACACTATAAATTTCCTAAAATCCTCGATTGGTTTCAGAAGTATGCTTGTCACTCTGTTTTGCTGCATAATTTTTACCAATAGTTTTAGTGATATATAATTCAGTGATTCCGGAAATGTAGTCATCTACTTTATTTTCGCAAATTCTTCCATACTTTGTTCAAGATCAAGCCTAACATCACCGAAAGAATATATTCCATAACATCCCCTTTCTCTTTTGCTTTTTCATCTCCTGTTTGATAAATTCAGAAATCAATTTCTCCTTCAGTTATGATATTTTTCATCTGATTGGTACTAATGCTATTAAGGTGGAAAAAATAACCTGATTTATTCTCAAGTAAATTTTAAAATCTCTTCGGAATTCCAAAAATTTTCAGATGATATAATAAATATTAAATTTTATTTTTCTCTAAAATTAATTAATATTAAAAAATTACAATTAAATGCATTGAAAAGAAAAAAAGCACAATTTTCAATAGTTTTTTAATACACATAATACTTTCCTCTTATTAATGAATTAAGGAAGATAATTTTTCAAGAAAAGAAAGCAAAAATGCAATTAAACAGCTTAGAAAAATATGTAGTCATATTGGATTTAACTTGCTATAGTATATTTTGGAAACTCTTGGTATGCCCAAGATCGGTAGTAACTTGGCTACCACTATAGGACCAATAATGCCTTATCATGGCATATTAGGATAAACTTGTCATCCCTTAATGCTCCAATATTGGTATTTCACGGCATTTTTTGGATTGGGAAAATCTCGGCTCCCATTATAGAAGCAATATGTGCTTAACTTGGTATGCCCAGTATTGGAATAAGCTTAGCACCCATGTTAGGTCCATTATTGGGATAATCTTGGCATGCTGTATATAAGGGAAAACTTGAATCCCACTATTAATATATTATTGGGGTTATCTTGGCAAGATTTCTAATATTTAGCCAAGCTATTTTCTCACTTGGGATGGCATCACATGAAAAGTACAAGCATTGAAATTTTCTTGTTTGCTTTTCTTTCTTCTGAGAATCAAACAAAATTCTAGTAGTGAAGATATTGGTATAATAACTAAGGGCAGATATGTAATCACTATTCAAATATCTGTGAAAGAAGAAAAATATTATTAAAATGGACACAGGAGCTGTTTAATACAGGATGCCAAATTCTGAGATTGGCGATTTTTTGGCAGATTTTGTTTGGATCCTTATGGTTACAGAGGAAAAATCTGTTTGGGAAACTTTTCCTTCTAAAATCTAATCTAATATAATAAAATGAATAAAAAATTTGTGACATTCTTACAGGTTTCCTCGAAATGAAAAATATTTTTTTCACTGTCCTATGTACAATACTTTTTTCAGCTTCTTCAAAATCTTTATGCTAAATCGATATTGTGTTAGGATTAAGACATAAATTGTCATATATATAATCTTTTAAAAATGCAAAAATAAATTTCAGATCAAAAAATTATATAAATGACATTTTTACTAATTAGTAATACAATTTTTATTTTGAACATAAATTTTTCACAATGCTGTAATAGATATATTGCGCTCTCTACTTAAATGAAAATTTTCCTCTGATTTGGTCTGATTCTTTGAAACAAAAAAAATATATAGTAGTTTTTTTAGAGTTGTGCTTGACTAAATGACACACTCTAAACCGCAGCTTATATTTGAAGGTCATTTTAAATTTTATTTTTCTGTTTGTTTCTGTGATCAAAAATTTGAAATTATAAAGAAAATAAATGACAAATTCAAATCATCTAAAAAGTTTCTTAAAATAAGTATTTACCGGAAATGATGGATAGCTAAACTAATTACACAAATATTAAGGAATATATTTATATACATTTATAGAGAAATATATTATCACATATTTCTGATTTCTAAGCTTAAGAACATTTTGCAATGAATCCGAAACAAATAAGCATTGCTTATCATAGAATGTATAATAATAAAAAAGGTTGCCACTAACAAATGATTATGTACACTTTGGAAACTCTTGGTAAGAACTAGTGCAAGGGGCACACCCAAAAACTAAAGGAAATCGTGATTCAGTTCAGCTAAACCACAGATTTGTAGATTTTGCTAACAAATGATATGAAAAAGAAATTAAAAATAAACATGTAGCCTCTCAAATTGTAACACCAAGAAAGACAAGAGATATCACAATAAAATTTATTTTGTAGATAACATGTTGACAAAGTAACAAATGAGTAAATTGATAGACTTCTGTGAAGAGTTCCCGCCAAAACCAGTGTCCAGAGTTGCCACCATTGTTGGAGATCACCGCTGCCACATGCCTCGGCATTGATTCACAGACTCTGGATGTGTTCTTGGGGTACAGCAGACTAAGCATTTTCCACATCTTGTCCAAGTTGATCTGGTGTGCCAGCTGGGGATGTAATGTGGGTTAATCGTTGAACAACCATGGACCACTCATTTTCTATCGGCGAAAGATACGGAGAGTGAACCGGCCAGGGAAGCAATTCAATCTGATGATTGTCGAAGAACCATTGGACAATGTGTGCCCCGTATGGTCACGCATTATGCAATAGAAAATAGGGTTATGGATAAAACCTGAAGGTAAGGAAAGACAACTGACGCCAACACCTCAGAGATGTAACGCTGGCTGCTTAAAGTACCGGTAATACGTAGTAGAAGAGTGCGAGATTCATATTCAATACCGCCCCATACCATAATACCCGGTGCAGGACCAGTGGGGCGATACATAACGCAGCTGTTCAGCATCTTCTCTCCACGGTGTCTTCAGACTCGAATGCGACCATTATGGTATTGCAGACAGAAGCGTGATTCATCAGTAAAGACAGTTCCAGTCCATTCTGCCATCCACATCCTTCTTTCATCGAACCATTGGCGGCGGAGACGTCTGTGTTTTTGCATCAAAGGTAGACGAAACAATGGACGTCTTGGGACAGACCATTCTACTGTAAATGGTATTGAATGGCACGCTCAAACTCAGGATGATACGTTACAGACTGAATGAGCTGTGCCATGGTTCGTTATGTGACTAAGGTATCTGTCACTGCCATTCGCACACTTTGCCTATCATTACGTGAAGTGGTGCATTGAGGTGGAAGCGATTGAATATGTCAGTCCGTCGTACTTTCATGCATCTAACGATCACATATCCGCATTACAGTTGCTTGGTTTTGTCCAACACGACTACCGATTTCCCTGAAAGATAATCCACAATTTCGGTAGGCCACTATCTTTCCTCTGTTGAACTCGGATACTTTATCAAAAAATTACCACTGCTTTCTAAGAGGCGTAATTGATCGTGTTATTTATTTTGAAAAAACACCATTGCCGAATTTGAAACCGTTTTGAAGTGGCAACTCAGGCACGTGTGATGTGAGTCTGCTCTGAATTTCTAATCATTTGCTTATCTCTCCTCCGCTGAAGCATGTTGTAAATTTCATGTCATTTGCGTTCTTCTTTCATAGTCTTGCTTTTACGGTGGCCAGCAGTGTATATAAATTGAAACTATAGTTTATGTTACAAAATAAATAAAGCATATTTTTTTATTCATTTATGAGAATCTGCTGAATTATTTCTTCTTGTCTCTTCCACAAGTGAGTAGTAGGTCCTCACCACAGTTGATAGGACGGGATAACTGGCGTTATATATAATAGAAAGACTGTGAGTCCAGATTTTCTTATAATTGTGAAACCAGAGCATTTCAACCCAAAATAGAAAGATCTTAATTAGTGTGACACAGAAACCTCTTAATTTCGTGTGGCAGTAAGAAGACACATGAAGTTGAACTACTTTAAAAGCCGTATTTCCATGAAACAATATTCTCACGCAGTAGAGTTACAAAGAGTTTAATTATATATATCCTGAATTCTTGTTAGAACAAAATAAAATAAAATGGGACATGTTTACATTTAGGATGTAAAAATATCTCTCTGCAAAGCAGTTATTTTCTGATAGTCAGAAGTTCTTTTCTCTACAAAAGAATCTCATTTTACTACAATGAGGACCAATAAAAGTGAAAAAAAATTTCATAGATGAGGAGGGATTAATTATTTGTTTAAATATATGTATCTACGTAAGCAATTTTACATTATTTGAAACCTGTAAATATAACGAGCATCCTGAACAACAAATAAACATCACAATCAAATAAAAAAAGGGTTAAATAAAATGAAATGTTAAAGTATGTATCAATTATTATGTTTAAATATTGGCTGAAAAATGAAGGTAATCAATTACATATTTCAGAGATTCAAAAGGAAAAGTATAAAAATATATTTATATAGAAAATTAAATGTGCTTTAAAAATGGATAATAAGTTAATTGATAATCCTTTGCTCTTGAAAGATTTCTCATCTCAAAAATTTCATTGCGTTAAAGTGGCTTATGACTTAGAACTTTTTCATTGCTTTTTAAATTGCTTAGAATTAATCAATATTCAATCTATTTTTCAACAATAAAATCAATTTATTTTTTATGAATTTTTGGTTTACTGTCCAGAATAAACTTGCCTTTTGTGTTATATTAAGTTCAACGCTGCAAAATAACATTTTATTATCATGAGATATAACCACAAAATAATTAAATTGGAGAAGGGATATATCCTTTTATGAAAATGTTCTTGTTTCAAACGAAATGACATGCAACCGAATATAATACAATGAAACAGACATGATGAAGAACCATCAAAAATGATTCACCATGAAGCAAATAATTAATCTCTTTGATAATTCCTTGAGAGGGCCTCACTCAAATCTTTACATAGAATCAAGTAAATTGCACTCTGTCAGAGTGATAATTCAGTCTGCGCTTCACACGTCCGTCTCTCTTCCCTACACAATTTCCGAAGAAAATCCGCACATCTGCGAAGTAGTCACGAAGTTGCTTTTGAAACAATATGGAACCTCAATTACAGAAAATTAATAATGAAAATCTCTCTAATAATGATGGATTACTTATAGCACAGTTCCGTTATCTGTATAAGACCGATTCCTCTATTTTGTCAGTTTGCTAGAGTTATGAAATAGCGAACAAAAATATCTTAAGGGTATTTAAAAAAAAAAAAAAAAAAAAAAAACAGATCATCATAGGGTTTCTATTTCCTGGGCACGAAGTCCCAAGTTTTGCTTTCATCAGCTCCTTTGATCGAAATGAACCTCAATTTTTGCAATTATTTATTTTGTTTAGTAGATAATGAAAACTGTACTTACATTAGTTTTTGAGAGACACTAGTATATATGCAAAAAAATATTATTTTCTTAAACATGCACAAAACCGTACCACTGCATAGAAATTCCATCGTTATTTAAAAAATGCTCGCACTAAAGAGTTTTATTCTCCCTATTTACTCGTATTGTAGAATAAAAAAAAGTCTATAAAATTAGAAAGATTAATTTTTTTTAATAAAAACGTTGGATAAAGTATTTATTCTCTATAAATTTATAAGCCACTAATTAATTTTTTATATATTTGTAATAATAACTGAAATAGATGACACACAAAATTAATTATATTTTAAAATATCGGTAACAAATTTTTTAATATTTAAAAAACTGAGCTTTATTTAAAGACACAATACATAATTTATGTTGTAAAATTCAAATTTATTATTTCATTAATAGATAAAGCCCGAAATGTAAACGGTATATTCTTTTTCTAGTTATTAAGCATTTTTAATGACATCACAATATTAAAAACATCCAATATAATAAGAAATAATTTTTGTTGAAATGGAAAAATGCAATGAGATTTATTGACAAGTATTACGTTAAAATATAACATTAGAAGATTAATATTATTTACATGATTGATTAATGGAAATTTTTATTTAACAAGTATTACAAAATTATGAATCATAAAAAGAATTAAAAAAGGAGGCTATATTTTCAAGGAAAAAATATAAAGCAACTATTAGCTCTTCAATAAGAAAAGTAAGGTCTTCCAAAACTGCAATACATTCGAATTGTGTAACAAAAAAAAGTGTTTTAAATTTTTTTACATTGACAAGTCAAACGCTGTTGAAAATATGCCAGCGTGAATCTCTCTCGGTACAGAAATTCGATTGGGCAAATTTTATTCGTCTATGAACTCACAAAAACGGCAACATGTAATTCAATTATTGTTGTTTTGGATCATCTTCAGGAATATGTAATGAAAATTTTTTATTTTATGGTGCAGATGGATCTTTGTGCTGGTGTTTACTGTTTTAGCACCACTTGCAAGAATTAAAACAAAGAAAGACAATTGGTGTCCCGAAATTAGCTGATTGTTATTGATTTTTCATGGTTTTATTTAAGATGTAAAAAATGAAAAAGTTTGCAACCGTATTCAAGTGAAACAGTTGTTCAAATTTTGTAGAGAAATTTCGCTGATGGATTATCATTAATAATAATGTCGAAAATCCTTCAAATTGAATCTTTATCCTTCTGAAAGACAAAGAGTGCTTCATGGAAGGAATAAGTCACAAAGAGAAGATTTTGTTTTTTCAGTACAACGATGAACACTTAAAATAATTTACTTCTTATAGATCTTCTGAGAGAAAATTTCAAAACATACATTTCATAACTAAAGAGCATTTGCTAATACAATAAATGAAACTATTTTACCTTTAAATGTAAACAAACACTAGTTTTCATATCCTGCAATACTTATTAGCTTCAAAAATAAAATTCTTTTCTTTAAACTGACTTTTCAAATTTATATAATATATATGACATTACTTTTATCGATATTTTATAGTTATATAAGCAGCTACCAATAAAAAAATAAGCAATATTCTCATTATATTTATTGAAATTTCATTTTTTGAGATAAAATTGGATTAGAGGCAAATTTTACTGAAATATCTATTTTGAAAATTCTGAATTTTATATTCAGCTATCACGCATAATCTTTTTTTCTTAATGTCCTTTATTCTCGTATCGATGGAGAAAAAATGTTCTCGTACTTTAAATGCACAAAAATTTTTTAATAATTAATTCTGAAGAGTCATTTTTACGTTGTGAGATCTTTTAGAAAAGTTTGTTCTTGAACATATATGGGAAAGTTTCAACGGATAAATTTTCTTTAACTTTTTTTATTGAAAATTTGAATAGCAGATTTTTATCCTATTCATTTATTTAGATATTTTTTGATATATTGTAACAAGAGTGAATACAACTCCTATGAGGATGTTGACTCATGAACTTCAGTGGTTTGATCTGGTCGACATCTTCATAAGATATGGAGAGTTCACGGCCAATTTCTCAAATGATAGTAAATCATTATATGATTTTCGTAAGTCATGAAATAAATTTTGGACATTTTAATTCATTGACTCAGATGATTAATTAGATCAGATCTCAAGCTATTTAAATATGATTTATTTTAAAAACAAATGAAATTGTATCAATATTATCAAGAGCAGTGTCTTTGAATTACAAATAAGAACTACAATTTTATTTAACAAATACTCGGTTACACTTATTAAAAATTTCTCTTATTCTTATAAATTTCCATTATTAATAACATGAATATTTTAGATTGTATTTTCGAGATGTATTTTCATGTATATTAAGTATCATATAATCGTATCATATTATTACAATTTTAATATCATATTATTATTTAAATAGCAATGAATTTTATTTTGCTATAGTAAAAAACATTTATAACAAAATTTCAAACTTATTTAATTATATCCTTCAATAAATTGCTAAAAACTACAGTGCACACATCGCTTATTGTATGCATTCAGTAATTCAATGATTTCTAAATGTAACTACTGTGTTAGATATATAACTAGCCATGAAAAATATATATCACTCCTCAGAATTACAGTGACTTCAGTGACTCAGAATTACTTCACTTGATGAGGCTCCATTTTAAAAATATTTATAAAATAATATTTATTTTTTTGATAGAAAAATTTTCTTATACATTATTTTCAATTTATTAAAGAAGCAGACTGTTTTATTTTCGTAAAAAAGTTTTCCTATCACTTAATTGCACTTAGTGCAATTAAGATAAATAACCAGGTTGAAAAGAAAATCGTGTATTTTTTCTGTAGATTCATATCATAAAATCAATTTTTTTTTTAAATAAAGAATTTTAAACACATGGAATTTTTTAGAAAATACTTTTGAAATTATTTTGGGCATGATTAAGGGCAATGTAATTTTTATTACGATGGTAAAATTACATTTATAATTTATCTGCCTTTTAAAAATATATTTCACCCGATTGTGAAATAAAAATGCGTAGTTTGACAAAATAAATTGGTATCAATAAGTGTAGGAATCAATAACTTATTCAAAGGGTGAAAATTATTCTCTTTTAGATAGATGTCTCAAGATTAGTACTTCGTATTTAGTATTCATTAAGAAATAAAAATTGCTACGATGATTAACTAATAAGAAATACAGATATTAATTTTGAAAATAATGTTAAATCTAATTTATTTTATTTAAGGAAAGCATTTATAAATAGAAAAAAAAATCTAAATATTATTTTCTGACAACTAGGTTTTGTTAAAAAATAATATTTTATCTGACAAAACCAAGTACTCAGTGTGGTAACAAATTTAATGAGTAATTTTTTTAAAGTAAGTAGTGTGATTTGAAAATGCAGTTTAGATTTTTGCAGATAGTTCGAGTAACACATAAAATATGAAAGTATTCACAAAGCATTGCATTCAAAACAATACCCCTTATTGTACAGATTGCAGAAAACATTTCGCGCTAGTACAATGCCACAGTAAGAAAAACAGAATTCCCATCGCAATTAGTTTTGTATCTCTCGCATCAAGTAAGAAGTTGAGATTCTCCTTTCAAGGGAGTTCGCCCTTTTAAAAGGGATCAAAAGGGGCAAATTCAAAAATTAGGAATTTAAAATATTTGAGTGAAGAAAAAAATTGAGAATTAAATTTTTTTTCTCCATATTTTGGTATCGATAGCATTTTCTAATAATTAGTGGTGTAGTATTATGGATTATAATTTTTTTAAGTGAACTCTTAATAGAATATTTTTATTTCTTTTACTGATTCTGTAAACTTCAATTTTATCAACAAAAATTTTGGATTGATAAATAAAGTATAAATAAAAGGTCAAAATGTTAAAATATCTATTCAAACGCGTTATTTCTATAAAGATCTCTCCAATGAAAAAATTTGTGAGTACCTGATTTATTAATTTATGTGATTAATTATAAGAGCATTTATATACATGGGATACATCCTAGGCAATGCGTTTTGATTATTTCATTTTTTCTATTGTGATTATCAAAATTCTTACTTTCTAAAATATTTTTCTGCTTTACCGTGTTTCCCTTTCATTAACTAGAATTGAACAATAGATTGTTGATTTATAAAAACTAGACTTGTCATCGGCTTAGGTCTAATATATATCAAAGAAATTTAATTATAGAAAAAAATTCACAAATTTACAGCATTAAATTTAAAACATCTAAAATATTTTTTTAAAAATGCTAACATTTCTGGATGTAATTTAATAATTTTCTTTTCCAGAAACAAAATAAGGGATTTTTTTCGAATACTTTCTTTAAAATAATTTTTAAAGAAGAATATTCTTCCAAACAAAGAATAGAAGAAACTTTATTTATGGATATCTCTGAATTACCTTTAGAAACGGATTTGAATAATAAATTTAGACACTTAAATTTCAATTAAAGCTAAAATATTACCTCAATATTATATCAACGTTAATTGTTCTATGAGAGTAAACTAACAATCACGATGGAATAAGGCAACCAAATTTAGTCAAGCTTTCAATGGCCTTTGTCGTAGTTTTCGCATGAGTACACGTGTGTGGTTTTTTTTATAATTAATTCTTCGCAGAAATGTCCACCGATTTTTCAAAATTTTCAAAAGATTTCAGAAAGAAAGAAGTAAAACAAACATTTATTATTAGAAATAGGGTACATGAAAATAGAAATAAATAGAAAATAAATCAGGTAAGCAAATTTTTCTCGAACATTAAAAAAATAATGAGAAAATTTATGCTTAAGTTATAAAATGTACAAATTAATTTCTACTTTCAGAGTTAAAGTTATTTCTTTAACTAGCTAGTATTTTAAATGATAACATTTAATGACAGCTAATAACTTTCTTACATTTTATTGTTTTAACTGATAATTTCTAATAATTTTCTAACGTTTAAGACATGTTTTCAAAAGTAAACAGGGTAAAAAATAATCAAAAGTTATTAAATAATGAGGAAAATTTTAATGTGTAATGTATATAATTATGAATACCTTAATAATGACATAATTTTAAAACAATAGAAAGTTTTCAATTGACACAAAAAATGAAGAAAGAAAATGCTTTAGGAGGTATATCTAAAAATATTTGTGCACATTAAAAATTAAAAAACATTAATTTATGGATCCGATACAGGTTTTCATATTAATAAATTTTAATATTACGCTTAAAGTAATTTACTTATTGTTCAATTTTATTATTTATTTAAATACTTTTAACTAATTTCTTTTTACTGATAGTATTTATAAAAAAAGACAATAGTCTGAGAACTTACTGCATGCGTATATTGAAATAGCTGTAAACTTGAAATTGCCTAATGTCGTCAGTACCCTATATCCATCAGAAAGCACAGCAAGACTAATTTTCTGCGATACTTTGCAAAGTAAAAACTCTTAGAACATGTCATCCGTGATTTTAAAAGTTTCTCAACAATGCAAGAGAGAAATGTAAATTCCTTTGGGGGGACGAAATTTCTCCCAACAGCGGTTGTCACACCGATTCGCTCTAAGAATCTTATCGAAACACCACGATGCGATTGAGTTGCTATTACGAATTGAGGCGGTTTCCAAGAACAGGGTTGCCGTTGGCTATTTTTATCGCCAAAGATTCTATATTTTATTTTTTACTTTTCTTTAGAACAATATTATCTTTCTGATGAATATGATGACTTGAACTGAATAATAACTGATATTTTGATCAAATTCTATGCTTTTTAATACATTAAGATCTTTGAAGCAATTTGTTTCAATTTAAAACAGATTTTTTTCCAAAATAATGGAACATATATTATGAACAATAATGAAACATCTATATGAATCAATCAATACATAACTTTAGCCAGATTTCAATCGAAAAAAAATATTTTTAGAATTTAATTTGAACTTTATAGTCATTATATATTTTCTGTTACAGCTTATTTTATTTCATTTTCTAAACTGAAATGTTAGTTGTTTCTAATATTATATTATGTGAATAAAAAAAATCCTCTTAACTTCAGGAAAAAAAAAAAAAAAAAAAAAAGCAGTTTTGCATGTTGATACAAAATTTAACGAGAAAATCTTGTACGACCTTTGAGTGTTGTTTTTACTGACTAGCTCTATTTAACATCGGTAGCTGGAATTGTATATCGCATGAATACAGTCTACGTAACTTTAAAACTATATAAGGAAAATTATCACAGAGAAATATGCTAAAGCCCAATTTTCAGCGTTCAAAAGATGTTAATTTAATTTTTTCATTTAAATCTGATAATGATTCTGAGAATGAAGGTATCCCAAGTTTTGAAATTAATTCATCATCTACCCTTTTAGAGACGTTTCCTGAAAGCTGTTTTATGAAAAGTTAGAAGATGACCAAAAGAGAGAAGCAATTGAGAAGACTTTTGATTCAATTTATTAATATTTCCTCAAATGAACCGGGCTGAACAGAATTTCGAGTTAGAATCTGGCAAACCTATTATAGCTAAACCATATCGAATGTCCCCCACGACAGACAGAAATTCTGAAATCCTAAGTAGACAAAATGTTGAAATTAAAGGTGGCGGAATCAGGTGAATCCATTTGTTTTTATATGAAAAAATTACACGTATTTTCAAAATAATATTCTTTTTAAATGCAGCTTCGCACAGTTAAATAAGTTCTCTGCACAGATTAGCTAAAAACAAATGGAACTTGAAGTATTAAGCGCTTGAAAATTCTCTTCAATTACGTTGTTGTTATACATCGAAATTGGAAGTACTTTCATCCTCAAATTAAACATTTGCTATTAGTGACGTATTAGATAAAACCTATACCCATACGAGGCAATAAAGTAAAGTATCTCAACAAAATTTTCCGAGTTACTTTCAAAACAATATTCTTAAATATTCTCAAAAACTAAAAAAGTAAATATTGTTGTATTAAAATAATTACACTATGATAACATAAATCCTTGAAAATGACACTATGAGAAAGAAAGAGGGGTGATAGTAAAACTTTCCCTCTGGTCACAATGATTACGCACAGAAGACAATGTAAAACAGCAGAAAGATTCACGTGGCTCCACTCTGGAAGGGCGAGGAATTCGGAAATGTTATGTTACGCTTAAATTAAGTACATAACAGCTTAAGTAATTTCATAATCAAGTCAAATCAGTGTTAAGTAGTTTAAATTAATTACAAATGCTGCAATGAAAAAGCCCAAATGAGTTACAGATCTTATATATATATATATGTTAGCTATAAACTAACATTCAAGTTTAAATTTAATTTTCCATTCTGTTCAGCTGTTCTCAATTCAGCTCCGTACAAAAAATTTTATTTTTATTTGTCTAATTATAAGTCTTAGTTGTATAATTTTTTGTTTGTAGAAACGTTCAACACCTCTTTTAGTTTGCTTTTAGCTGATTGGATTCATTAATAACATAATTAGATTTCATTGATTTCCAAAATATATACTCAACAAATATCTCAAATGCATTTTTGATTGTTTATTTACATAAATCATAAGCATTATTTAAAATAATTTTAACTACGCTATTACACTTATTTATAAATAATTAACTTTTATTAAAATTATTTTTTCTGTGAATATTCTTACTATATTATTTGGAAACACCTAATTGAGAATGAATTCATAGATTTATTTCGAAAGTTAAATATGAAACTTTCGTGAACATGTTTATAATATTCTGACCGAGAATAAAGCCGATTCCAAATTACATAATTTGTTTAACCACTGAAGTTCAAAGCTTCGATTTAACACATTAGCAAAAGCAAGATAAATGAATTTTCTTACTTGTGTAAATTAATGTAATTACAGATTTTAATTTAAGGCAATATTTTATTTGTATTAAAACATTAGAATTTATTTTGGAAGAGGCATTTTTAATTATCCAAATACTTCTTTTCTCTAAACTCAAAGGATCAGTTTTCACTGTTATCACTGATATGCTTCCCAGTGCCCTAAATTATCAGTTGGGCTCTGCAACTTTCTAGAAGCAGCAGGGTGGGAGTATTTGTAAGTTAGAAGTAGAAATCAATCAGAAGACAGCCTGTAATTGACATGACGCCCCCATAAAAGTGTCATTTAACATGGAGAACTTTGCAATCATTAAATATTTATCGTGACCTAGCCACCATTAACGAGCAAGCCGAATCTTTGGTTGCGAAGGGATTGGAATTCACTATCTTCCGATGATATGATCGAATGACTTATCCAACAAAACCACCTCGATCCTTTCAGTTTTCCTTGGGAAAAGCATCATTTTATCAAACATTTTATCTTTCTTTACTATTTCACATATTCTGCTAAATTAAAATAAAAACATTCTATTAAGTTTTTCGGAGTTACGATGCATTAAATTTGTAAAAATCTATTAAATAGGACCGATTGCATAATATTATAGTTGATATTCATAAGCAGAGATACGAAGTAAGATGCAGACCTTTACACATCCACAAAGAAGATAATAAATAAACAATTTGCCTAAACTCATTTTCCTATACAAATTTCTCAATACATATAAATCTCTTTAAGTTTCACAAAATATTTGATTTAGTGGAATATTTCTAAAATCACTGGAATTAATTTATGATTAATGAAAATGCTTAACAGATTTTTATACAGACGGAAACAATATTAACATTTAAGAAATTTTGAAGTTCAGAGTAGTTTGTACCTTGTATTTAGTCTAATTTTGTTTGTTTGTCAGTCTATGATAATATTTTACTCTCTAATGTTAGGACTAAACAATAAACATCAACAGTTGTAGTGAAAGTTCAATCCATAAACTGATAAATTGATAACCAGGGTTTAGATTCATTCATTTAGATTCCAGTTAAACATACTTTATTTGGAAACTTATTTCTGATTATGAAGTTATTTTAAAAACTAATCTTTTGTCCATTGAATTTGCTTCACTTAAAATATATATTTACGGGTGATTGTCTAGTATAAGTTAAAAAAAAAAAAAAAAAAATTAGATAATAATATAAAATATCAATAATAGAGATTTCCTATCTTCAAGTACAATTCGTAAATAAAGATAGCTTACATCTAACATTGTTCTCCACTGGTCAGTTTGTCCACTTAGCAAAGGGCAGTCAAAACTGAGTCCTGCATTGTTAATACAAACATGAAGACGACCTACAGTTCTTCGTATTTCATCAAACATGGCGAGAATCTCTTCTTCTTTCGTCAAATCGCATCTAAAATATTAATACTATCTCATTATTATTTACAATCTATAGCCATTCAGTAAAAGTATGATTAAGGTTACTTGATCTGAATATTTCAAAACTTAAAGCCCGCGATGAGTATGATATATTGAGAGTACAAAAAAGAAAAAAAGTTCCAATTGTAAATTAAACCATGATGCATACTTTTACTTGAAACATCAATTTCTTTAATTTTTTTTTCTTATGTAGAATTTTAACGATACAGATTTCATATTACTGAGAGGGTAAGTTAAGTAGAACTGATGGCTTATATAAGCCACCAACTCTGAGATATACGATTTAAATTACCACCTCAGGAATATAATTTAAAAAACTATTATCAGTGGTTCAATACTTACACTACTCGACATTAAAATTACTACACTAAGAAGGCGACATGCTACAGACGTGAAATTTATACGAAAGGAAAAAGGTGCGGTGATATGCAAATGATTAGCTTTTCAGCGCATTCAGACAAAGCAGGCGCCAGTAGCGACACCTACATTGTGTTTAAATGAGGAAATTGTTCAGCCGGTTCCTCATACACAAATTGCATTCGAACATTGTTGCCTGGTGAAAAGTTGTTGTGATGCCTCGTGTAAGAAGGAGAAATGCGTACAAGCACGTTTCTGACTTCGATAAAAGTCGAATTGTAGCGTACCGGGATTGCGGTTTATCTTATCGCAATATTGTTGCTCGCGTCGGTCGAGATACAATGACTGTTGGCAGAATATGGAATCGATGGGTTCAGGACGGTAATACGGAACGCCATGCGGGATCTCAACGGCCACCTATCACTAGCAGCCGAGAAGACAGGCATATTGTTCGCATGGCCGTAATGGATCGTGTAACCACGTCACGAGCCGTGACTCAAGAAACGGGGTCGTTTGGAAGACAAGTGTCTGCACGAACATTTCGACGACGTTTGCAGCAGCATGGACTCTCAGCTCGGAGAGAATGGCTGCGGCTTCCCTTGACGCTGCGTCATAGACAAGAGCGCCTTTAATGGTGTGATCAACGACGAATCTGGGCGCACGAATGGCGAGACGTCATCTTTTCAGAGGAATCCAGGTTCTGTGTACAGCATCATGATGGTCGCATCCGTGTTTGGCGGCAACGTGGTGAACGCACACTGGCAGCGTGCATTCGTCATCGTCATACTGGCCCATCACCTGACGTGATGGTATGGGGTGCCATTGGATACACGTCTCGGTCACCTCTTGTTCGCATTGACGGTGCTTTGAACAGTGCACGTTACATTTCTGTTGTGTTACGACCCGTGGCTCTACCCTTTATTCGAGCCCTGCGAAATAATACGTTTCAGCAGGATAATGCCCGACCGCATGTTGCCGGTATTGTACGGATCTTCCCTGATACGGAACATGTTCGGCTGTTGCCATGGCCAGCACGTTCTCCAGATCTTTCACCAATAGAAAACGTCTGGTCAATTTTTGCCGAGCGACTGGCTCGTCACCAAACGCCAGTCACTACAGTTAATGAACTGTGGCCTCGTGTTAAAGCTGCATGGGCATCTGTACCTGTACATGCAATCCAATCTCTGTTTGACTCAATGCCCAGGCATATAACTGCTGTTATTACTGCCAGAGATTGTTGTTCAGGGTACTGATTTCTCAGGATCTATCCAGCCAAATTTTTTGAACATTTAATCACTTGTTATTTCTAGTATAATATATTTGTCCAATAAATATCATTTTGTTAGCTGCATTTCTTCCTGGTGTAGCAATTTTAATGGCCAGTAGTGTATTTAAACTATAGGTTAATTAAGTCCTTTATCACATATTTAAATGACAGATCGATAGAACAATTACTCAATAAACAGAACTAGACAATATATTTTTTAAAAGTCAATCAAATACCCTATATTAATGATGGAACTAACAATGGAAATGAACTTAAAATCGTAATTCTTAATATTATATCAATTTGTAGCAGCTGAATAACAAAATGTTAGCATAAAATTAAAGTGTTAAGATTAATTAAAAACAATTTAAAATAATTAATTATATATAAACAAAATATATGTTATAAATCTAATTTAAAAAAAAAAAAACTATAAATTTACTATCGATTGTTTGTGTAAACGACTTGCAAAAATAAAGGAGTTTTAATTCATCATCATCAATCATTCAAGGGAAAATATAAAAATAATAATTTGACATTGAAATCCAAAATGCATCTTTCCTTCCTTTCACCTCCAAAGTCTCAAATGCTTTCCTGCATTTAGCCTAAGCATTATCGAAAGACAATGTCAGTCAACCACTTACTGAGTATTGCCTGAACTTCTGCGCCTTTAGTTTTCTTCCTAAGCTAATTTAAAAATTTTAATTTGAAGAAAAGTTAAAATTCCAAGGAAAGAAACTGAAACATATAATATGAATCATGAATCTAAAGAAAAGGAGCAATAAAGAATTATTTTATGAAGCTTGTAGGGACGTAAGAAAATGGAAGTTAGAATAATACTAAACGAAATATTTTTATTACGACATTACACACAATTAAAACACTTAAAAAAGAAAATAATAATTATAAACAAAGTTGCATATAAGGTTAGTAGATATATTACAAATAATTAAAGAAAATTGTTTTTATGAACCGGATGGTTCGCCTTCCACTCACATCTCCCTTCTGTATCATCTCTATTTCTTATCGGATAAGAATATCTTGTAAGTTTACTCTATTGGGTAGTAACGCCATCTCTTGTCAATAGAGTTAATATAGATCTGTTAAAAGCTGTATTTATTTAATGTAATCAAGTTGACATAATAATTTTATATTTTTGTAGCATTCACCATGAAAAATAATTCACATATAAAGTACTATTAAAAAGAGTTTTAGTGCTATAATCATTTTGAAAACAAATACAAAATGTTATGAAATTCGTAAAGAAATCGTGTGCTTACATTTCTTAAAGAGATAACGTATTTAAATAATATATATATATATTAAACGTATTAGGTTTACCGTGTTAAATTCTGGCCATTTTTGGAATGAAACAAAATGCAAATTTTTCTAAACGTCAATAAACTTTATTAAATATTATAATAGTCATTATTATTAATGACTTTTCGACGGCCTCAGGGAAATTTTCGTAACCCATTTTTGAAATAGGTTTCATGTTTATATTTTACATTTTTATAAAAATTGAAACAGTGCTGGATTGATACTTTCTTTACTTCTGAATTTTTTGCCTTTACAAACATTTTGTAAGGAAAAAAAATTATTGATAGTTGAAGGGTGATAAGTCCGGGATATGATGTATGGGACAGAATTTCTCAGCGAAGTTGTGAAATTTATAGACGAATTCTTTTCTCGCCCTCTTTCTTGGAACATAACCAACCTCTTTTCTTGGACTACTCCCTTTAAATTATCCAGTTGTTGATAATACTGTTCCGAATCGAACTTTTTATTTAATTTTTAATGCTCATAATGTATTGGTCCTCAAATGTTCCACCATATACACAACATTCTCTTATTCAAAATCAAATTTGTTTTAGAGTTGGAATGGCTAGATTTTCCACGCAATATGCCCTTTACCCTACGATGTGAGTTTTCTTTGTTAGTAATGCACTTTTTCATCCCCAGCTACTGCCCGATACAAGAAAGATTCCATTTTGCTTCAGAAAGCAGAGGTAAGCATTTGATGACTCGATCATCAAAATTCTTCTGACTTAATTGATATGCGACCCATTTTAAGTATTTTCCCAACAATCATATCTTCCAAATAGGGTCCGAAATTTTTTTTCTTAGCTGAATCAAGCTTTCTGTGATCTCCAATGTTATCAGGAAAATATTTTTCTCGCACAAGGTTTTAACAACGTCATCATAGATCAATTAACAGAACTATTAGGTACACCTAATCGAAATAATTTACCTCTGTTACATCATTCCTCGGGCAGAACTAGCCTAGTGGTTAGGTATTGGCCTTCCGTCCGGAAAGGTGGAGTTCGTTTCATCCAATGCCACGAAAGACCCACCGAGTAAATTCGATATACGTACTCATTAAATTTGTGGAATCGAAAGTCCTGTGGTAGGTCATTGAGCAGTTACCATGGGTGTAATGGTCTGGAAAAAATTTCCTCCCACTTCAAATCAATGTCAAAATTGTGGGAGTGGATACTCTGGTTGTGCCATCTATTGGAAGATTTGAAGAGCAAAGTCGTACTTTCACCTTCCTGGTGTTTCGATTAAAACGAAAGATACGCCTTACTGATTTAAATGCGCATAGAGTCAACGCATAGTTAGCTTGGCTTGTCCAAGTGTCATAAACATCATTCCTCAAATTTTTAAGAAAATCTTTTGTCTTTTATATTTTTAGCAAAATTATTTATAAAACAAAATATATTAAGAAAGTCTCTCGTACCAAAATCATAAAAATATGAAATGAAATTTTTAATATTATTCTACGCACTTTATTTATAAGTTTTGCTTTAAAAAATTAAACAGAGAATTGTTATCTGCATTATTATTTTTAAAAATAGAAAATTCGAAAACTTGTTAAATTATTGAATTTTTCCATATTGAATTTTTAAAATTTTTTCAAAAAATTTTCATGTATAATATTTTATATATTAATATGTATCACAGTTTTATTTATTTGATTTATGTATACTGTTGATTTATATACACTTCTATTATAACGATAGGCGATAAAATACCGAATTCTTTTCCTATGCGCTCAACATTATATTGCATCCAACATGACGACCGTCCCCATGTCTGAGTTTAATTGGAGTTCAGGGTAAAATCTTAATTGGGAGCTCCTTCTGTCACAACAACAAACTTTATATTCGATTTGGCATACGATTGCATTCGTTTGACAACGTAAAATTAAACTTTCTATTTGATTAGTGGGTCTCTCCGATGTGAGAACTTGAGGCAAACACCCTGTATGCCCCAGCTTTAGTCAGGCTCTGACTGTCTAGTAACGCATAATCTCGATACAACGTCCGAATTCAGCAAATTATCTTCTCAGTAGTTTCCTAAAAAAAGTTTGTTTCGAAATTCTAACTGAAATACGTGTTATTACTGTAGTGGCAATTTATGTATACGTAGAATATTCAGTGTTTCCGTTCAACTCTGATGGATGGAGGTGGAATTACTTAGCCAACAATATCATTCTAGTAAATAAAGAAAAGTCTTGATGTCCGGGAGTCAGCACCGAAATTCTACTTCCGGTGTTTGAAGGATTGGTAGAAGCGTTACATTTCCTCTATTCGAAAAGTTCCTGATCATTTTTGTCACACAAGTGCAACATGGCAACTTACTAAGGAGAGGTGTAAAACTGAGCAGGCTCCTTCTAATCACATCCTGGATTGTTTGGGATTTTCTAGAGAGGATATATATTCATCCCGCATCTGGTCCTCGATTTCCTTAGGGTCATGGTCTTACGGATCTTGCCTGACGAAGTAAGACATTTGGAGAATAAGCCACAACAACAACTGAGGGGAGGGACTGTCCAGTTTCAGTTGCTTGATTTCTGATTAAAGAAAGGGGAAGTCAAAAGTTTCCTCTCAGAGGAATACAAATGAAATGTGCAAATTAGAGTTACATTTTCGTCACTGAGCAAGATGGCGGAATCAATCAAACCCGTGCGATATTGCTAGAAACCAAAATAAAAATGTTATAAGTAGTAGATATTAGAGATGAAAAAGTCAAACTGCAATTTTGTTTAAAATCTCTAAAAGCATATTACTTGGCATTAATCAATTTTGATAAAAAGAATTGGGTGTTGAACTATCTAGCAATCGATTTCGAGATGAAAAATTTCAAAAGCTTGCAACAAATAAGGCAACAAAAATATTCGAATAGAAGGAAGTTTATTAAATTCTTATGCGCTAA
The DNA here is from genome assembly GCA_030067965.1 of Latrodectus elegans. Lineage (NCBI taxonomy): Eukaryota > Metazoa > Arthropoda > Arachnida > Araneae > Theridiidae > Latrodectus > Latrodectus elegans. The sequence goes on from CM057813.1 coordinate 37,387,284, forward strand.
CTTTAATTCAACAAATAGACGTAGAGGAAAACTGCATATCAAGCGTCAGACGAATGGTTGCAGAAGTTTAAAAAAAAAAACAGTTTTTCCAAAAGCTTTGAAAGAAAAAGCGGTGCTGTTAACGAAAAAATAGTCCAAAAAAAAAAAGTTGTTTGGATAAACAAATGATAAATACAGAAAAATTGCTCTAATTATTGATGACTGGACGACAGATTCCAAAATAAAATGTTTGAAGTCAACTTCCGGGGAATATTATCCACGGAAATTAACTTCACTCTTTATTTGGTATTTTTATTATAATTAAAATATGTTTTGAAATAAATTTGATTGACAAAATTTTATTTTTGACTGAAAGAATAATTTAAATATTTAACTGAAATCCCTTTAAAAATTGCCTTTTTTTTGGAACTTGTAAATACTGAGGAGTATATTTTTCAATTATTTAATAGAGTGACCACTCGCTATAACCTGACCTTTTGCTTTGGGTTTCAGAGGGTCGTTACATAGAGCTTCAATTGTGTATAAAATACACAATTACAAATGCTATGAATTCTAGGATGTGAGATTTTTCAGTCTTTGCTAAAGAAAACTTAAATATTAATTATTACCTAACCTTCAAGTTTTTATTATTATTTATCATGAAAAAGAACTGATAAAAGGAAAAAAATAAAAACGAGGATATCATTCAGGCATCATATTTTTTCACATTTATTCATTATTTTAAAATTATGTTATTAATATACCTTTATTTATTATATTTATTACTTATAATTAACGCTGATTTTCAAACATTGAAGAAAAATAATAAAGAAAATTATAATAAATAATGAAAAATATCTGTTTAATATATAGCTGATTTCATATAGCTTTGCGATTTATTAATAATTTTCAAATCACGTATTCAATATACCTTTATTTATTGTTTTTATAAATAAAGTTAATTTTATTCTTTCATACTAAATTATAATATAACCTATAAAAGAAAATTTTAGAATAAAGCAAAATAAAAAGGAATATATTTAATAATGAATGAGAAAACTAATTTTATTTTTGAACTAACTTAATTTTTGATATTCATGATAAAAGGTGCTGCAACTTTTATCATGAATATCAAAAATTAATTTGTATTGCAGAAATGAAACTCAAATTATCAGTAAAATAAATAATTCTATAGCCATACTAACTTAATAGGTATGATTGATCCAATGGAATTTTTCACTTTTTCTTCTTCAGCCATATCTTTAATTTTCTGTACGTTTCTTGCACAACCCACAACAATCATTCCATATTTCACGAGTTCTCTGCAAATAGCTGCTCCTATGCCCGCAGAAGCTCCTGTTACCAAAGCTACTCGACCAGACCAGCGCTCCATTTTATTCCTATTAAAAATATATTGTCCGTTTAAATTCTCATTAATTTTAAAGATAATTTAAAATAGTTTTATATTTTTATTGTTTATTAATGTGTGATATAATTTGGGTTATTTTTTCCTTATAACAGGTTAGATTCACAGACATGTTCCATAATAGGAAAATTACAAATATATTTGTGAAATCAACACTTTTAAAAAAATTAAGTAATTATCATTATTCAATGAGAGTCAAAATTGTATACGATCAAAATGATTTTTTTTTGGGAAGGGGGGGGGGTTCATAATCAAGTAAAAAATATTTGATTTCGATTAGACTAGTTACAAAGTGATATATTTTTCTCAGAGTTACTTTTTATCTTTTTAAAACAGGTTGAGTTTCAGGTTGTAAGGAAAGTACATTCACTCCATCTGACTGGAATTTCCTATGCAATTTTCAAGTGTGAAGCTTATTTTTAAAGTGGTTGTTCCGACCCTGTATACTCAATGTATAAATTTAATTTCTCTGCGCACCAGATGGCGCTAACTCAATAATCGTTTTTTGTCAGTCAAGCAATAAAATTTCAAAAGAACGGACGTGTCGTTTCTGTGTGCCAATATTATGAATATTTCAAGGTGGGCGGCATGTTCCGACCCTGTATACTCAATGTATAAATTTAATTTCTCTGCGCACCAGATGGCGCTAACTCAATAATCGTTTTTTGTCAGTCAAGCAATAAAATTTCAAAAGAACGGACGTGTCGTTTCTGTGTGCCAATATTATGGTCCGTCGAGCCGATGAACGAAACTAGCAAAAAATTATTTGGTGATGCATAGAAGCGGCCAACGACTGTTGAATCAAAAAACAACAACAAAACCAGTGATTGAGTGAAGGTCACAAAACCAAAATGGATACCCTTCTTAAAACCAAAAAGATAATAAAGGGTAAGTTAACTCGTTTAATTTCGCAAGTCAATAGCTTACAAAATCAAGCAAATTCTCTTTCTATTATTGAAGTGTATGAAAATAACGTAAATTCTTTAGACAATGAAATAAACAAACTAAATAATGATATTCTTTATGCATGTTCTGATTCAGAATTCGATACATTTGAAAGTGAAATGCATGAACTGTTTTCTAAAATAAGTAATTTAAAAATCATTCTTAAAGACGAATCAAGAAAACTTTCAAAAAATGATTGTCATAAAGAAGTAACTAATGTCAACAATGTTAAACTTCCTAGAATAGAATTACCAGTTTTCACTTCTAATTACATAGATTGGATTTCTTTTCGTGATTTATTTTTATCGAGTGTTGGTAATAATGATAGTTTAAGTAATAGTCAAAATTGCAATATCTTAAACTTTCTGTTAAGGGAGAAGCATATACATTATTACAGTCTATTCAAATTACAGATGAGAATTTCCAAATTAGCTTGGGATATGCTTACTGAGCGCTTTGAAAACGAAACAGAAATCATAAATGCAGCATTAAATAAATTAATTTCAGCCTATTCTTAAACATGAATCAGCAGCGGGTTTGAGGAAATTAATTGATACAACACAGCAATGTCTTGATACATTAAAAATTTTGAAACAGCCTGTTGAGCATTGGGATACCATTATTATTTTTCTTTTAAAGGGTAAGCTTGATAACGAAACACTGAGAGTGTGGGCGTTAGAGCAATCGAACAAAAAAGCTTCTTCTTTCGCGGAATTCAAAACATTCATGCTGAATAGATCGTGTGCGCTTTCGTCTTTGGCGAAGTGCCAAAAAGAGAAAGTAGGTCAATTTGATGGAAAAACGGTTGCAAATCAAAAACAAAACAAATATTCTTTTTCATCTCAGATTGTTTCTAATTTATGCATTTATTGTCGAAATGATTCTCATTCGCGATTACATAGTTGTGATAGTTTCTTAGATCTTTCAGTAAAGGAAAATGGAATGTAATTAAAAAACATCATTTATGCGCTAATTGTTTAAAAGATAATAAAACTCATCCTATTTCTAAATGTCGCTCAGGCATGTGTAAATTATGTTCAAAATTGCATAATACATTATTGTGTTCGAAAAATACACATGATACAAAAATCGAAACACAAACAACAGATGAACATTCTACTATTAGTAGTAATAATGTAGTTGTACCTGTAACAAAACAGTTTTATTGCCAACAGCAATTGTTAATGTTAAGGACATTAATGGTACATTACATAAATGCAGAATTCTTATCGATTCAGCAAGCCAAGGCTCATTTATTAGAGAAAGTTGTGTAAATTTATTGCAACTTAAACGTAATAGAATTAACATAAATGTTGATGGGCTTAGTTCTCGAAATGTAGGTAAGCTCTCAGGTTCGGTATCATTGCAAATATCATCTCTATTTTATAAAAACACACATATCACTGTAGATGCATTAATTATACCCAAAATCACTTGTGACCTTCCTCAATTCAAAATTGATGCTTCAGCATTAAATTCATTCAAAAATATACAACTGGCAGATGTTACTTGCTTGCAGCCTGGTCCTATAGACATTCTCTTAGGTGCAGATGTGTTTGGAGAAATAGTGCTCCATAAAAACATTACTAGTCCTGGACATTCGTTAACTGCACTAGAAACAATTTTCGGATGGGTTGTTTTAGGCAAAACAAACAATATCTCAAAAACAATAATTACAAATCACGCTAGTTGTACCGCAATCGAGTATCAACTTGATAAATTTTGGCAACTAGAAGAAGTTTCTGAAACTAAACCTTATTCAAAGGAGGAAATTGCATGTGAAAATCACTGAAAACATTCTTTCGTGATTCTACTGGCAGATTCAATGTCAAATTTCCATTCAATGACTCACACAATGAACTTGGATCATCTAGAGACATTGCATTGCGCCGTCTTCAACAAATTGAACGTCGCTTTTCTAAAAATCAATCTCTACTTGAACAATATCATAAATTCATGGACGAATACATAAAACTGGGGCACATGGAATTAGTTCCTGAAAGTGAAGTTAATATTCCAGCCAAATCTAGCTTTTACCTTCCACACCATCCAGTTCCCAACAAAAGTGGTGACAAGTTCCGGGTAGTGTTTGATGGATCTGCTAAATCATCTAATGGTGTTTCTCTTAATGATATACTCATGGTGGGACCACAAATACAGACTGATTTAACTACATTGCTTATTAAATTTAGGATGCATAAAATAGCGGTTGCTGCAGACATTGAAAAATGTATAGACAAATAACTTTACAAGATCCAGATTTCCAAAGAATCGTTGGCGCAAATCAAAAATATGATGCAGTGAAGGATTACAGATTAATAAGACTGGCTTATGGCACTGCCTCAGCACCATACCTGGCTGTAAAATGTCTACAAAAATTAGCAGAAGAAGAAGCAGAGAAATATCCATTGGCTTCTAAGGCAGTTCTCGAAGACTTTTATGTTGATGATCTCATGTCTGGAGCGAATTCAATTTCCCAAGCCATGGAACTGCACCAACAATTAATGCAAATGTTGTCATGCCAAATTTCCTTTGAGAAAATGGGCTTCAAATTCTAAAGAATTTTGAACTCAATTGATCCAAATTTACGGTTATCAAACACTTCTTTAAGCTTAGACAATGATGAAACTGTGAAAACATTGGGACTACTTTTGGCAACCCGAGTTGGATATATTCTTTTTCAAAACTAATCAATCAATTCATGTAGATAACATAACTAAGCGGACATTACTAACAACAATTTCAAAAATATTTGATCCACTAGGATGGATAACTCCAAATACCAATAATTACAAATTAATAATTCAAAACTCTGGAAAAATCAATTGCAGTGGGACGATACTATTCCTTCAACCATAGCATATGAATGGAAGCAGCTTTCAGAAAAACCCTTGTTCGTGAAAGACGTTCAAATTCCCAGATTCTTATTTTGGGATTCAAATAACAAATTTCAGTTACATGGCTTCAGTGATGCCTCGGAAAAGGCACATGCAGCAGCAATTTACTGTCGCTCAGTCTCAAGTACTGGTGAAATTAAAGTTCATCTAGTAATTGCTAAGACAAAAGTTGCTCCACTTAAAACTGTTTCACTTCCGAGATTGGAACTATGTGGTGCTCTGCTGTTAACTAAATTGATGGACTTCACTTGCAAGGCTATGAACACATCCATTTCCCAAGCTCAATTTTATACTGATTCTACCATCGTTCTATCTTGGATTGGTTCTTCTGCCAGCCGATGGAAATGCTTTGTGGCCAATAGAGTGGCAAAAATACAAACTCTTTCTTCCCCTACCCAGTGGCATCATGTTAGTGGAAACATTAATCCTGCTGATCTTGCTACTCGTGGCACATCATCTTCTGAACTACTTTCTTCATTATGGTTAAATGGTCCAAAATTTCTTTATAATTCACTTTCTTTTCAGATAAAGCAGCCTGAACTACCAGTTAGTGATCCTGTTCCAGAAGAAAGGTATTGTACTTTACAATCAACCACTGAAAACAAACCCCACTGTACTGACTTTGATATTTTTTTTAAATATTCATCCTTTTCTAAACTTAAACGTATAACAGCTTTGTGTTTAAGGTTTATGAACAATTGCAGAAATCCTATGAACAAATTAACAGGATTTTTGCAAACTTGTGAATTAACTAATGCGATGCATGTGTTAATAAAAATAGTTCAAACTAATGAGTTTAATAATGAGATCAATGCATTACAGAAAAATAAAACAATATCGTGTAATAGTAAAATTTTATCTCTAAATCCATTTCTTGATAATTCAGGCATTCTAAGAGTAGGTGGTCGTTTGAGACATGCAAATATAGTATACAATCAGAAACATCCTATTTTGTTGCCAACAAGGCATAGATTAACTGATCTCATTGTTAAACATTTTCATGAAAATCTTTTGCATGCTGGTTCACAACTTGTTCAATCATGTATTGCAGAACAGTATTGGATTATAGGTGTTAGAAATGTAATTAGGGATTTAATCAGAAAATGTGTAAAATGTTGTAGAATACGAGCTTCTGTAACCAATCAGATGATGAGCGATTTACCATCTTCTCGCATTTCTCCTGCTCCTGCATTCTTGCGATGTGGAGTGGATTATGCTGGTCCTTTTCAAATTAAAGCATGTAAAGGTAGAGGCTCCAAATCATACAAAGGGTATATAGCACTTTTTGTTTGCTTTACTACAAGAGCTATACACCTAGAATTAGTTACCGACTTATTTGCAGATGCGTTCATTGCATCTCTTAAGAGATTTATTTCACGCAGAGGTAAATGTAGTGATATATACAGTGATTGTGGTACCAACTTTATTGGTGCAAAGCGCAAACTCATGGAAATTGAGAAACTTAGAAACTCCAAAAATTATAATCAAAATGTAAACAATTTTATGTCTGAAAATGGTATTAATTGGCATTTAAATGTTCCAGGTGCACCTCACATGGGTGGACTATGGGAAGCTGGCATAAAGTCTACCAAATTTCATTTAAAACGCGTTATAGGGGAGACAAAACTAACTTATGAAGAATTTGAAACATTGTTAACTCAAATAGAGGCTTGTCTTAATTCTAGACCTTTAACTGCATTATCTACCGATCCAAAATGACTTGTCAGCCTTAACACCTGGCCATTTTATTATTGGTAGGGCATTAACAAGCCTTCCTGAACCAAATTACGTTGATACAAACATTTCTTTTCTTTCAAAATGGCAGCATATTCAAAAAATGGTGCAACAGTTTTGGAAACGTTGGCATAAGGAATATCTCACACGGTTGCAGCAAAGGCCAAAATGGCTACTGCCGACTAAAAATTATCAAATTAATGATCTATGTCTTTAAAAGAGGACAATTTACCCCCAACAAAAATGGAAAATGGGTAGAATAATTCAATTGCACCCTGGACTTGACAATAATGTTAGGGTAGTTACTCTTAAAACATCAGATGGTGTATACAAAAGAAACATAACAAAATTATGCCAACTTCCTGTGTAATGCCAAATTCATGGTTAAATTTAAATAAAATTTTATTTCTTATATATGTACAATTTTATACTTCCATTGCATTTTAACATATAAAACTTTTTTATTTATGTGTTTGTTTTATATTTTTTCATTTATGTTCATTTATTTGTATATCTAATTTTTATTTGTAAAGTATATTTGTATATCTAATTTTTTTTGTATGTTACATATTCTGTTTCTTTGAAATAATATTTCAAGGTGGGCGGCATGTTCCGACCCTGTATACTCAATGTATAAATTTAATTTCTCTGCGCACCAGATGGCGCTAACTCAATAATCGTTTTTTGTCAGTCAAGCAATAAAATTTCAAAAGAACGGACGTGTCGTTTCTGTGTGCCAATAGTGGTAAAAAGTAAAAACCTTCCTATTCCTTCATATTTACATGAAATTATTTTACAAATGACTTACTATGTACTTTTATTTACATAAGCTTATTTTACTGTTTATTTTTAAAACATTGTGATAGAATTTTGCACGCGTATGTTTAATAAATTAACTTATTATTGTTTGCATAAAATTTCATCTAAGTTATTGGTATAAAAATCAAAATATCAGCATTGATTATTGTAGTACGTTTCCAAAAGCCCATTTCCATTGACAGGAGCAGCTAAATACAGCCAAACTCAGTTGAAGTGACATGAATTTGCAGCATTCTCTCTATACCCGATCAAAGAAGAGACATGACCCTACAGAGCTCGTTAACGTGCATAAGTTGTCTCTGACGATGATGGAGGTCATTTGCATCATGTATCGAACCCGCTACCTTCTGGCCACAATCAAGACACCTTTCCTCAGCCTACAAATGTAAACATTTTCTATAATAACATTCGCAAGTAGTTTGAGCTAATGTTATTCCATAAGAAATGTATTTATAATGACAAATTATTATTACAGATTGACACTGGATTTTTATATTTTTGTCAAACATCTCTAATTAAAAACTCAGAATTTATTTCGCGGGAATTACACGAAAATATTTCAGCTATTGAACAATAGACCGAAACAAAGAAAGTTTACGTCGACTCACAAAATCTAAATTTCTAATCAATAAAAGATACAACAAATGAATTTTAATTCCACTCTTGTCTTCTAATATAACACTCTAAATAACCCACATGAACTTTATAATGAAAGATTATATTTTGCGATTACACTAAAAATTAAGGAAATTTTTGCAAGTTAACTAACCGTATTCAGAATCACTTCATAACAGTTATAATAATTAAAGAAAATTATTTATAACGTTTCTACCATATTGATTCTGTGTCTTTCGGTGATCATAGTCTTAAAATTTTATGTATTATTTATAAGGGTACAGTTATAGAAAATAAGATTAAAATATTCATTTGTAAAAATCGACAATTAAGGTGGATGATTTATTCTCTTTATATCACCCTAAACCCAATCCCATTATTAAATACATAAATTAAAAATTCTTAAATGATCATATTTTTCATTTCAATATACCAACTGTAACTACTTACGTAGTAAACTTGACAAGCACTTTGAAAACGAAACAGTTAAAGACTTATTTTTCAACAGGTAGTTATTTATTTCATATCAAGTTAAAAATTATCTTCACTCTGGTAAAAGAACATTTATATACAGTATACGAATTTTATTCTTTCATTTTATAAATCTTTGCAAATATTTCTATATATACACATATAGGCAAATTTCTTTTACGTAATTAATATCGTTTAATATATATATTTTTTTATTTCATATTCGACTTTACTGATGCCATTGTAATTCTGTTCCTCACTATCTTTAACCTTTTGGTAGTCACCATAGTATCAATGAATACGGCACCGATTATTCTGTGACTGAACATTGCTAACCATACAGTCACCCCTTGAGAGTGAAGATATTTCTCGAGTGGAAAATGTGGTTTCGTAGTCTCCTAAAGGTCCGCATGAAGACGTGAAGAGTATAAACGCGATAGAATTATGAGTAGATGCATATAGAAATAATTATTCTAAAATGAATTTATAATATACATAAATGTAATGCACGAAAGGAACATTTAAAATTAAAATTAGACAAAAAATACATAACAGACCAAGTAGCGGGTAACACGTGCTTTTATCTTCAACATACCGATTCTTACTAATAAGTATACGTTATATAATTAAATCTTATATAGTCATGGTTACAATTAAATGCAATATTTATATTTAAAAGAAATACATATGACCCTTACATCAATAAGACTGAAATTTACTCAATTAACAACTCTAAATGTGACAATTTTACTTATTGACAAACCCACTGAAATGTGAAGTAGTTAAACAAAACCGCATTCACAAATTTCTGTTTGTCCATTCTCTCGATAATAGGTTGGAAAAACACAATCTTTGCTTTATGGGAATAAGCACTAATGGCTGATGAGTTTGAATTTTGTATGAAAACAGAGATGCAAGTCTTCAACAATTGATCCCAAGATCTCTTCGTTAATCCTCACCAGTTTTTCAGCCCATCTGATCAATTTCCTTGCCCTGGTTTAAAACACTGCTCGTGTTTTCTTGATATTTTTAGGACTTCTTTAACGAGACTAATATTTCTAACACTGTAATCACAAACAAATTCTCTCAAATTTGTGAAGCCAATTCTTAATTGTTAGCACTTAGATTGGTTGTCTTCATCTTGCACTCGGTCGCAAACTTCATCGAAGCGCAATTGGAGTGTTACTGCTTGCTTAGTAGGTCTTTACAAATCACAGGCTCTTAGGCACGCTGCACCATAACATTTTCAGGCAATGCATTGCGTACTGATATGCACTATAATTCTTTATCAAGGCCTGCACTCAACAACGAAGTTTGAGCTTCATAACGCAAACCGTTGAGAAAATATGTCGGATTTATTTCAAATAATTCAATAGTGGTCACTTTGTTTTTATATATGCTATAATCAATACATTTGGTAAAGTCAACAATAATTTTTCATTTATTTTTAAGTGTTATTATAATTAAAAAATAAATAATAAATTAAGTTTAAGAGAGTTTAATAAGTAGTCATTACCAACGATAAAACAAATTTAACAAATAAAACTGCAACAAATAAAATTAAGACCATTTGCAAAAGAATTAAATTGAAGTACAATTCAAGTAATGAGTTATTTTTCTGTGTGCCTTTTCAAAATTAAAAAAAAAAAAAAACTATTAATTTTTAATTTATTGTCAATGGAATCAAAAGTGCTAAAAAATAGCGGAATTTATTTACATAAAACCTAAAAAAGATTTTAACAAGGCTTAAAAATCCTATAATATTCATAAATATTGGATAATAAACAGCGTACAACAGGTAATCAATATTGTAAAAAATCTTTATGCTGTCTGTTATAAAAAAGTTTTTTTCTTTTCTTTCGAAAATCTTTTTATTAGTTTACCTTTAGATATTATTCTTAAAAAGCAAATCAGTATTGCTTAATTTAATATTTCAGACACTATTACCAAAAGAAATATGGAGAGATATCAGTAATCAATTATAATTTAAAAATAACATTTACATTTAATTCGATTATAGAATTATAGGCAAAAACTATAATTCCCATGTAAATTAAGTTTAGAATTAGTGCATGAGATTCATATTCCTTTTCTCTCTGAAAACCATTTCGATTATTTAGATCTCAATTTCAAGATTTACTTATTGCATTGATGATCTCCTTATGGTGGATATTAACAACTTCGAAAACTATGCCAAAGAGAAATCTACCAATATTTTTAAATAGCGCACAAATAGTATTGAACCTAATAAACATTTTGTGTTTAAAAATTAAAGTGTCATTCATTTTACTTACGATCTTATACATAAACTAAATATTATTAACTTTAAAACACTAAAATGTTAATTGAAATTCTTATATCCCTAAAGTAATTTTGCAAGTGCTATTAGGTGAATTTTATTTATCCATAAGAATTCCCTCCAGTTTTGATTTTTTTCTTAGTAATCAAAAATTTATAATTAAATATTTGTATAATGTGACCTACACAAACTGCTTACATTTAAAACTTTTTATAAACTTAATAATTATTACTTTTAATAAATCTTCTAAAAGGTAAAGTATTTGCATGATATTTAGCTCTCTTAGATTCAGACGAGTCAAGAAAAATGCTTCTTGATATATACACATTTTATTACTTATATTTAACTTGCATATTTTATGTATGTGAGTGGGCATCAAATAAAATCTGCATAAATTGTATTTTAATTTTAATCAAAAATTGCATACCATGATCACATTTATTTATTTTCACTATTTTTTCTTGTTAAATTTTTATTTATTTATTTTTTAAGGAGTTTTTTTAAAAATTATATTTTTGTATGTGTATTCTTATTTTTTACATTTCTTTCATATCTATTAGGAAATCTTAGTTATATCTTTGTAACATTTATATTTAATTAAAGGTGAATGTAGTAAAAATTTCATCTGATAATATTTTATATTTTTAATTAATTTTTGTCTTATAAATGTAAACATTCATCAAAACAATTTTTTATGCAAGTATTACATTGTAATTTAATTTCAAATATATTGAAATATCCCTACTATATTTCCTCCAGTTTATATTTTTTAACATTAATTTAATTTAATAGTATTTTTCATGTTCTTTATTCAATTGTTAATTCAATAATATTTGAATACCTACATTAACTATAATTAATGTGTACTCCTCAACTCCATTTTACTTAAACTTTCACGTCAAACATTTTACACGCATTTAAATTTCACATTCTAGTATTCTGAATATAGTTAAAATTAATTAATTTTAATATTTTTGCATTTATTTGATTTTTATTTAGACAATTATTATAATATTTTCCTCTCTGAGAGACGAAGTTCAAAGCTATTAATTCAGATAGTATTCGCGCTGTATATATCGTAACGTTTATACACTATCTTAGACCATGCATGCATGCATGAATGAATGAATGAATGAATATTACATTAATTATAGTTAATGAATGAATGAATGCATGCATGTATGTATGTATACAATAAAGTAGCATGTTTTTTAAATTGTTTATTAAATTTCTCTTAAGATAAAGTCATCATAGAATAATATGTATATGAATACTCATTTGCGTAACTTTTGAATTTCTAAATATTTTTTTAAACATTTCAGTTGGTCTACATGTATATATGTACTATACACAAATTCCTTTAATCCATAAAATCCTAATTCAAAATTCCAATTAGGTTTTTTTTTTGTTTACAAAAATTAGAGTTCAGATAAAGTTACTAATATCTCCTTAAAATATATTCTTAAAGTTGTTATTGTCATTATATATTCTCTGTTTCTGACTTAACAAATCAAATTCCTTAGGTTCCGTAAACACCATTAAATCTCACTTTTTTTCTTTCATTCCACAGTGATTATAATACAGAAATTTTATGTTTTATTTAAAATTGAGATTTTTTTTTCTTTCATGAAGCAATTTACTTTTACATTTTCATGTGTAGGACTAAAATTTTTGAAATAGTTTCAGCGCTGGTCCTTTGAATAGAATCATACATTATCACATGTGAATATAAATTTTTCCTTGACCTAATGGTCATTAGAACCATTAGGTCAAGGGGAAATTTATGAACTTGCAATTTGTAAAATACAGAAAAAGTAATTATATCAATAAATTCCAAAATATATACGCAGGATCTGTGTTTCATATTTTATTTCGATGCAGTGGAGGGAACTTCAATTTATGACAAAAGTATCAAATATCTAATTCATATTTAATGCACCAGCAAAAAATTTAAAAAGCAAAGAAAAACAATATATTTAGCAAAAAATATATGTTTATCGTTAACTTTAATATTAAAAAAATATATATTTTTTCAGAATCACTTATTTCTGTAAAGCTACTTTTTAAATGACCCCAACACACTGCGACAGCGGCACAATATTGCATATTATAGATTTAATACATAATTTTCATTATTTTACATTTTTGGAAATAGCTTAATATTTCTAAAGTATTTTATATGAAATAATCAAAAATGTTACTGTATAAAACTAAAATTTAATGAAAAGAATACATAGTTCATTCATATGTAATACCTAAACATATTTTAAATGTATCCACTGTAATATATCTAAATGTGTACATACATAATATCCAAAATACAAGTATTTAATGTATGTCTTAAATGTAAATGTAGCAATTGAATGGCAACACTGTATAAGTGGTATTTCACAAATGCACCCTGTAATCACAATCATTAGCATATAAAAATTGAAAAACTTACCAAGAGAACCAACAACAATGTTAATGATCAATTGTGAGATCAAACAGAACTTAAATAAATCTTTCCTTAACCTTATCCTAACCTTATCTTATCTTTTTTTGCAAACAATGCACTGCCTCAAGTTTATCAATAGCTTACTTAATTATGAAAGCACTTCAAGCCGTTTCTCAAATGAAAACTAAATGAAATTCAAAAACAAATCCATGCTTTTATCTTCATTCGTTTGTATAATCATCACCGAGAATTATTTTGGCAATCACGTAACTTAAATTTATCGAATGTTATTTTCGACGTTTAAGTGAAATATTATGAAGCATAACATCAACGAAAAGAATACAAATGTTAAAAAAAAAGGTTTTTAATTTATTAAACATTTAAACATACAAGATGAGATCAGTTTTTGAAATAATTAAGTGTTTCCAAAGTAAATGCTTGAATGAAAAATAACGCTGGTGTGAATTGCACAAGTGTGAAAATTGAAGTAATGAACATGAAGTTTAAGTTTAATATACCATCCAATTTTAAGAGATTATAAAAGAAATATATTTAAAAATAATAAAAATGAATAATTTAATCATTGCCATAATAATCTTGAAATACCGATTTTCAAAATGCACGTATGTTTTTATTCTAATAATTATTTATATTATATTTGAAGTAAATATGATAATGTAGATCAAAGAACTGTTTTTATAGTAAAAATATATGGAATTTATTTCAAATAAACGTAAGTTACAACATTTTTCTTTTAAAAGAAAAAAAGAAAGAAAGAAAAAACATACAAATTGCTTTGCAAATATTTACTTAAAGTTTAAATTTACATACTAAATATTTATAAGGCGCAAGCTGTAAGTTTTTTTCATAAAAACATTTTTTTCCTGCGAAAGCAATCATTAGCTGTAGAAGGGAATAACATGGCCTCCTATGAGAATCTGAAAATATCCATCCTTTTTTTTTAATGATGGATATTTCGGTACAAATACAATTTAAAATCGATTGTGTAACGATCCGTCATGTTTCCTTCAAATGTTCTGTTCGTTATTATTAACAATACTTTCACATTTTTGAAAAAATCTGACAATAGTTACATTCAATTATACTACTGTCTCGGAAATTTTCTTTCTCCTTCATGACTGAATATACATACAAGATACCAAATGCTTTTATTTTACTAGCTATAGCGAAATAACTATAGAACCAACAATAAGAAAATTTTTTTAAGAATTTCAGCTAATTAAAAAAGAACTTTTTATAAATACTTTGATCTATAACCAAATAAATCTAGAAAATTTCAAAAATATCTAAAGTATAATTTTTAATAAAAATTATATTTTTATTAAATTTTTTAATAACCTTTGTTGAAAATAAATAAAATTATTAGAGACAAAAATAAATAAATACAACATCAAATTTAACAAATTGCTACTTAATTTTAAAAAATAAGAAATTTTTTTTTTAAAATTTAGGAATATCAAATTATTCCATGTGTAATAAAATTGAAACATACTGCTAAATCTATTATTGTGCACAGTGCAGTTAAATTGTTATCTAACATAAGCGATGCACTCTTAAAAATATCGAGTGGAATTGCAGTTAAACGGAGTGAAATTATCCATTCATATCCTTCCTAAACTTCAGTCTCAATTTTAACTCTTGAAAATTATCACAGTGAATCCTATCTATTCAAATCATATCTTTTTCACCGAATTAAACATTAAAATAGTTTTAGTATCGTAAATGATTTAAACAAACCCGAGATTCGTCAATTTCTGAAAATCAATAAACTTTTTAAGGAGTGCGCCTCATTTTTTGAAATAAAACTTCATTTTACACTACTGGCCATTAAAACTGTTACACCAAGAAGGCGACATGCTACAGACGTGAAATTTATACGAAAGGAAGAAGGTGCTGTGATATGCAAATGATAAGCTTTTCGGCGCATTCAGACAAAGCAGGCGCCAGTAGCGACACCTACATTGAGTTTAAATGAGGAAATTGTTCAGCCGGTTCCTCATACACAAATTGCATTTGAACGTTGTTGCCTGGTGAAAAGTTGTTGTGATGCCTCGTGTCAGAAGGAGAAATGCGTACCAGCACGTTTCTGACTTTGATAAAGGTCGAATTGTAACGCACCGGGATTGCGGTTTATCTTATCGCAGTATTGCTGCCCGCGTCGGTCGATATCCAATGACTGTTAGCAGAATATGGAATCGATGGGTTCAGAACGGTAATACGGAACGCTATGCGGGATCTCAACGGCCACCTATCACTAGCAGCCGAGAAGACAGGCATATTATCCGCATGGCCGTAATGGATCGTGCAACCACGTTACGAGCCATGAGTCAAGAAACGGGGTCGTTTGGAAGACAACAAGTGTGCACGAACAGTTCGACGACGTTTGCAGCAGCATGGACTCTCAGCTCGGAGACCATGGCTGCGGCTTCCCTTGACGCTGCGTCATAGACAACAGCGCCTTCAATGGTGTGATCAACGACGAACCTGGGCGCACGAATGGCGAGACGACATCTTTTCAGATGAATCCAGGTTCTGTGTACAGCATCAAGATGGTGGCATCCGTGTTTGGCGGCATCGTGGTGAACGCACACTGGCAGCGTGAATTCGTCATCGTCATACTGGCCCATCACCTGGCGTGATGGTGTGGGGTGCCATTGGACACACGTCTCGGTCACCTCTTGTTCGCATTGATGGTGCTTTGAACAGTGCACGTTACATTTCTGGTGTGTTACGACCCGTGACTCTACCCTTTATTCGAGCCTGCGAAACCCTACGTTTCAGCAGGATAAACCCTGACCGCATGTTGCCGGTATTGTACTGACCTCCCTTGATACGGAACATGTTCGGCTGTTGCCCTGGCCAGCACTTTCTCCAGATCTTTCCTTAATAGAAAACGTCTGGTCAATAGTTGCCGAGCGACTGGCTCGTCACCAAACGCCAGTCACTACGGTTGATGAATTGTGGCATCGTATTGAAGCATCGTATTGGGCATCTGTACCTGTACATGGAATCTAATCTCTGTTTGACTCAATGCCCAGGCGTATAACTGCTGTTATTACTGCCAGAGGTGGTTGTTCTGGGTACTGATTTCTCAGGATATATTCAGCCAAATTTTTTGAAAATTTAATCACTTGTTATTTTTAGTATAATATATTTGTCCAATAAATATCATTTTGTTATCTACATTTCTTCCTGGTGTAGCAATTTTAATGGCCAGTAGTGTAGTTTCAATTTGTAAATTTGAATATTACTTTTTTCGTGTATGGAGCCCCTTTAAATCCTGGTTAGGAGTGTTGATAAATTAAAATTTCCGTCAATTTCCTTAGGCACTTTAGAAAAGGAGTGATGATCACTAACAAAGTATCTACGAGAAATTCTGGAAATAAATGGATGATGAAATGACGTCATAAACGTCAAAGAATGGTTGAGACGACTTATAACTTGAGTTTGAAATAACAAGTCAACGGCGAGAGTGAACTTTTTCTTTCACATTTTTCTATTTTTCAAAATGGTTAAGAGTGTGTGTGTGAAGCACTTTTTACCATTTCTTCGTGAGATGGTATCTCTAAGCACGCGATGGTGTTACAGTAAGTTCGCAGAAGTTCTACTTCTCCCATTTGAGAAATGCCTGATTTATCGTAATATTCATGTGATGTTAAAGGCTTTCGATAATATTTAAAAACTTCTAAATTTTCGATAACAAACTGCGAAACTCCTCGAAATTGTTGGTAAAGGTGCTTGGAATCAGAGCATGAGGGGCTATAGTGCTCGCCTATGATTTTCCTGGTGTTACTCTCGTAATAACTTTTTGGGTGGGGAAGGGGGTGCATCTTGTGTAATTTGCCGTATGACTTCCTCCACGCAGTTCATACACTTTGGTGGTTCTGTGTATTCAAAGTTTAACTGTTCTTTATAGCAATTCAGACATGATTATGTGTATCGAAATCGTTGATATCAATAACATTGGACACCTGTTGAGTTTTGTCAGAAAGCTTCGTTCTTCACAGTAAGACAGAAATCCTTGTTAACTTCTTTTGCCATAAGCTAAGAAAATTAATAAAATTTGTATGAGTAAGAAAATAGGCATATCAACTGTTTTGCCCTTATTTTTCTTTGAAATATGTTTGATGACGTTGACTTGAAACCCGAAATTAATCAATTCTTCGCGGCAGTATATTTAAAAATGCTCTTGAATTCCGATCTTAATGTCCTTGCCTTCTAATAGAGTGCAAGAGTGGAAATTTATTTCAAAGTCTTTCTAGAAACACTATAAATTTCCTAAAATCCTCGATTGGTTTCAGAAGTATGCTTGTCACTCTGTTTTGCTGCATAATTTTTACCAATAGTTTTAGTGATATATAATTCAGTGATTCCGGAAATGTAGTCATCTACTTTATTTTCGCAAATTCTTCCATACTTTGTTCAAGATCAAGCCTAACATCACCGAAAGAATATATTCCATAACATCCCCTTTCTCTTTTGCTTTTTCATCTCCTGTTTGATAAATTCAGAAATCAATTTCTCCTTCAGTTATGATATTTTTCATCTGATTGGTACTAATGCTATTAAGGTGGAAAAAATAACCTGATTTATTCTCAAGTAAATTTTAAAATCTCTTCGGAATTCCAAAAATTTTCAGATGATATAATAAATATTAAATTTTATTTTTCTCAAAAATTAATTAATATTAAAAAATTACAATTAAATGCATTGAAAAAAACAAAAGCACAATTTTCAATAGTTTTTTAATACACATAATACTTTCCTCTTATTAATGAATTAAGGAAGATAATTTTTCAAGAAAAGAAAGCAAAAATGCAATTAAACAGCTTAGAAAAATATGTAGTCATATTGGATTTAACTTGCTATAGTATATTTTGGAAACTCTTGGTATGCCCAAGATCGGTAGTAACTTGGCTACCACTATAGGACCAATAATGCCTTATCATGGCATATTAGGATAAACTTGTCATCCCTTAATGCTCCAATATTGGTATTTCACGGCATTTTTTGGATTGGGAAAATCTCGGCTCCCATTATAGAAGCAATATGTGCTTAACTTGGTATGCCCAGTATTGGAATAAGCTTAGCACCCATGTTAGGTCCATTATTGGGATAATCTTGGCATGCTGTATATAAGGGAAAACTTGAATCCCACTATTAATATATTATTGGGGTTATCTTGGCAAGATTTCTAATATTTAGCCAAGCTATTTTCTCACTTGGGATGGCATCACATGAAAAGTACAAGCATTGAAATTTTCTTGTTTGCTTTTCTTTCTTCTGAGAATCAAACAAAATTCTAGTAGTGAAGATATTGGTATAATAACTAAGGGCAGATATGTAATCACTATTCAAATATCTGTGAAAGAAGAAAAATATTATTAAAATGGACACAGGAGCTGTTTAATATAGGATGCCAAATTCTGAGATTGACGATTTTTTGGCGGATTTTCTATGTATCTGGCAATCTTGATTTTATTACGTCATACATATGGAGACCTATAAGAATTACGCAGGAAATTCTATTTTGGTAGCCCTAATATTTTCGTCATCACGTAAGTCACGAAACGTCATCTTGACAACATTTCTTTATCGTCAAACAAAAATTCAGAATTTGGAATCATAGATTATAAGGCTCCTGTGCCTTAAAATGTTCGTAGGAACAATAATATAGATTTTGTTGCATTCTTAAAATTTTAATTATTGGTTGAATATTACATACATTTAATTTTGAATATCTAAGGGAAAAATTTCAAGAGTTTAACTGAAGTCATGGCTAATTAGCTTACTAAATTTTATCTATATACTGTACTAAAAATCGTGATGGATAAACAAAATGTTAAAAAAATTTTTGAACTCATTTATGTTGTCAGTAAGATAAGAGCATTGTTGCTTTTTATATTGTTAACTATCTTTTTTCAATTTTTATTTTTAAGAGTAATGGGCAAAAGATTATTCAACGTGTTTCCATTAACTATGAAAATGTTCTTAAACTCATTATTATACATTCATTAACTTACTTGCATGTTTATTTCCATCATACATTTTTTTCAAACGGTAGGCTTATTTGTCTATAACTTACCAAGTTTTACTACACTTTAGAAAGAATGAAATATGAAATTTGTAAGCAAAAATATACAAAAAAATATTCACATCAAGCCATTCACAATTCTATGTGAATGGCTTGCCATCATATAGAGTTGTATCTTTAGGAATACATGGGGTGAAAATTCAAAGACAAGGGCTTTTGGTGCCAAATTAAAATCAAGTACAAATTTACAAAAACATCGCTTAATTTTAAAAATTATTTAAGTAACTGTATTGAATTCAGCTTAGGCCTTGACAAATCAGCAGATCTTCCGCTATTGGCAGTTTAATTAATTTATAATAATGTCGGGAAAAAAACGATCTTAATGGGTTTTTAAGGGATGATTTTGATATTCCACAATTCATATATATATTTATATACCGATTCACTGTATTATTCACCGAGAACATCTCGTTACAAAATATTTAAAATATTCTGATACAGTGTTACACATTGTAAATAAACTACTAGCCATTGAAATTGCTACACCAAGAAGGCGACATGCTATAAACGTGAAATTTATACGAAAGGAAGAAGGTGCTGTGATATGCAAATGATTAGGTTTTCAGCGCATTCAGACAAAGCAGGCACCAGTAGCGACACCTACATTGTGTTTAAATGAGGAAATTGTTCAGCCGGTTCCTCATACACAAATTGCATTTGAACGTTGTTGCCTGATGAAAAGTTGTTGTGATGCCTCGTGTAAGAAGCAGAAATGCGTACCAGCACGTTTCTGACTTTGATAAAGGTCGAATTATAGCGTACCGGGATTGCGGTTTATCCTATCGCAGTATTGCTGCTCGCGTCGGTCGAGATCCAATGACTGTTAGCAGAATATGGAATTGATGGGTTCAGGACGGTAATACGGAACGCCATGCGGGATCTCAACAGCCACCTATCACTTGCAGCCGAGAAGACAGGCATATTATCCGCATGGCCGTAATGTATCGTGCAACCACGTCACGAGCCGTGAGTCAAGAAACGGGGTCGTTTGGAAGACAAGTGTCTACACGAACAGTTCGACGACGTTTGCAGCAGCATGGACTCTCAGCTCGGAGACCATTGCTGTGGCTTCCCTTGACGCTGTGTCATAGACAAGAGCGCCTTCAATGGTGTGATCAACGACGAATCTGGGCGCACGAATGGCGAGACGTCATCTTTCCAGATGAATCCAGGTTCTGTGTACAGCATTATGGTCGCATCCGTTTTTGGCGGCATCGTGGTGAACGCACACTGGCAGCGTTAATTCGTCGTCGTGATACTGGCCCATCACATGGCGTGATGGTATGGGGTGCCATTGGATATACGTCTCGGTCACCTCTTGTTCGCATTCACGGTGCTTTGAACAGTGCACGTTACATTTCTGGTGTGTTACGACCCGTGGCTCTATCCTTTATTCGAGCCTGCGAAACCATACGTTTCAGCAGGATAATGCCTGACCGCATGTTGCCGGTATTGTACTGACCTTCCTTGATACGGAACATGTTCGTCTGTTGCCCTGGCCAGCACGTTCTCCAGATCATTCCTTAATAGAAAACGTCTGGTCAATGGTTGCCGAGCGACTGGCTCGTCACCAAACGCCAGTCACTACGGTTGATGAACTGTGGCATCGTGTTGAAGCTGCATGGGCATCTGTACCTGTACATGCAATCCAATCTCTGTTTGACTTAATTCCCAGGCGTATAACTGTTGTTATTACTGCCAGAGGTGGTTGTTCTTGGTACTGATTTCTCAGGATCTATCCAGCCAAATATTTTGAAAATTTAATCACTTGTTATTTCTAGTATAATATATTTGTCCAATAAATATCATTTTGTTATCTGAATTTCTTCCTGGTGTAGCAATTTTAAGGGCCAGTAGTGTAACGTTCGCACTAAAGCAAAAAAAATCATCGACAATTCAAAGATTTCCTTGAAGAATTTCCAAATTGCATTAATTTCTTTTGCATTGTCGATGATTATCTAGCTACAGCGTAATAAATCTTTTTGACACTGGGTCTTCCCAAATGGACCCCCATACCGACAGTTCTACAAGAAGCAGGAGAAAATTCTCTTCACTCTAGACATGAAATGCTCATCTTAAACTTTTACATTCGAAATTTATGCAAGTCATCATTATCCCCCTATGCTTCAGCTTGAGAAAAGCTAACCTACAATCGAGTCAATCGTAACCATTAATTACCCATTAAAGCCAAATTGTGACTCGACCAACAAGGAATAAATACTTCGTGCATATTAAAAGTCCCAACTGGCTGGCCAGAAATGTCAAATAAAATCTCCATTTGCTCCTCGAGTCTCCTTTTTCAGACTAAATCATTGCCAAAAGATATAATTTGTAAGCTATTTCACCAAGTTTGCGAGTAATCATGGCAGACAGATACGGTGATTTTTACAGATGCTTCAAAGCAGGGATCAACTGTGGGCATTACAATAGTCAATTTTACAACTAGTTTATCAATAATAGGAAAAATTAGTTCCATAAACTCCATATTCTCAGCAGAGTCTATGGCACTGCTTATTGCAGTCTCTAAAATTTGCACTGAACCCAAAAAATATGTCTTTTTCACAGACTCACTTTCTTGCATCTCTGCTCTTTCAGATTGTTGCAGGACATCACCAACTATTATACAACTGCTTTGATTCCAAATGATTCAATCTACTCAAAAGTGCTTATCAATACAGTTAGTTTGGGTTCCCGGACATTCAAGGATTGCAGGTGATGAAATTGCAAACTCATTGGCGAAAGCAGCAACTGTGAGTCATTATGCTATTCGATCTATTTCTCTTGAAGATCTGAAACAACACATCAAGAAACATTACTTTAAGGAAAGTCTCAATAAATGGGAAAATAGCAAATTTGCTGAAGCATTTACTCTTCTTACATCTATTCACAAAAATCATAGGCTGTTAACAAAATTGCGACTAGAAGACGTACGGCTGACCAGAGCAAGAACAAGATCTTTTCCTACCAATTCGAGTCTATTTAGGTTTAATCTCTGGCATACAGACCGCTGTCAGTGCGGTGAACCTGAAACCATAGATCATATTCTCCTAGATTATCATTTATACGAACATCTGAGGAATCAACTACGGAAAAAATTAGGAATAGGAGCATTATCATTCTCTTGTATATTTGAACTGTCTACAAATCCGGAAATTAAAATTCTTGCATGCTGTGAATTTCTACGCCTGTCCAACAGATTCTAATTTTAATGAAAAAAGAAAGTTACAACTCAAAATCCACCTTGAACTATTTTCTAACACGAATTTATAAATCCGAATTTTTTCTTCACATATCAAGATGTCTTTGTTAGTGATCACCGAATTCAACTGACTTTACTTAAATAAGGTTAGTCGATTGATTGTATAAATCCTCTCCAAATACCTTCTTCAATGAGAGCTACAAGCATCTTAGCATAAAGCTCCAAAAGTGCCCGCCATAACCTACCTACCTAAATCGTTTTGTAGATTTGTTTCATCCGTTAACTGCATTCCTAAAAGAAACGAAAATAATCTATTCAGAATTAGAAGATGACGAGTGGTTACAAGACTTAATGTTTTTGACTGATGTCATGGAACATTTGCAACCACAGAATTTACAATTGCAGGGGAAAGAAAAATAACCAAAAAAGCATCTGGAGAATTAGAATTAATAGAGATGCAAGAATATCAAGCTCTACAGCTGAAATATAAATCGACGCCAATTACTCAATATTAGAAACCAAAACAACGCTAATAACGACTTTGAAATTCTAAAATAACGATAACGACTTTAAAGTTCCGGAAATTACAAAATAACGTAACGTAGAAACCTCTAACAATATCATAACGACTTTGAGAAGACCAGAACAATTTCAGCAGTTACGAAAAAAAAAGTTATCTTAGTAACATAATTTTTCAACCTTATTTACTAAACGGTTATTAGTTGATAACAACTCTTAAATAACAGTTTAATTATAAAACAATCATCTCTACTTTCGCGGAGTGATAAAACTGAGTGATTATTGTCCTTGTTTTGTGCCAGCTGGGCTGGTATTATGGGGTGTGCTGCTCCACTTTTCCAACTGAACCATATTTCAGTGTGGAATCCGCTTTCCTCAGTACATACATGCCAAAGGTACTCGTTTATAGGATAAGAAACCATTCACACAAAAAAGTACAAAAACAGAATAGAGAGCGAAAGTATGTACATCTATGCCCGAGCTGGGATTCGAACCCAAGACCTCCCTATCCGCTGTCAGGCACTCTGATCGCTAAAAGGTTGGGCGGCGAAAAAATTGGTTTGGTTTCCTGAGGAAATGAGGTGAAGGACTGAGCATCAAAAAAATCACCTTAAAGCTTTTAAAATTTTATATATTTTTTATTACAATTTTTTAGGAATTTCCTATTTTATTCTACAGTGATACAGCGTATTGCGTTATTTGTTGGTTGCGTGTTATCTTTCATTAATAAGTCCTGTTGCCGTTAATATTAAATTTTAACAATAACAATTAACAATTTTCCTGATTACATTCCATAAAAATAAGTTCCACAACATAATACACTGGTGCCAATACGATCTTCATACGACCGCATTCAAATAGCAAGTGAGCTAGATTCCCCATCGGATAGGGAAGATGCGCTTATCATTCCCATTTTAGGGATTTACTGTGGCTGAGTTGCCATATCCTCCCGCCCCGAGAAAGAATCAGCCAAAAATAAACCACTTCACAAATTAAAATTTATACACGTAAATATAAGAAAACTAAAATTTTATAAAATAAATTAAATACTTAAGAAATATGAATTCGAAACAAAATATACATAATTGTATAACACAAACTATCAATCATTACAATTCACTAACAATAATAAAGGTCCTTCACCCATTTTAAACAAATTTTTCAACTTACTCTTGGACTTCTAAATTATACAAGAGCTGTACGAGACGTTTAATGACCCCTGATGGAGTCTTTAAGGTCACCACTCACCTTTCCATCTTTACCAAAAATTATTTAAGATTTTTTCTCTATAAAGAAATCTTTTCATTAAATCTCTTTTACATGTAAGCAATTTGCAATTTCGATTATCTGACAAATTTGGTAAGGTAGTTAATCTTCTTCCAATTAAGAAGTTTGCAGGCGTGAGAGGGAATGGTTCATTAAGTTCAATATAAATATAAGTCAAAGGACGAGAGTTAATTATAGCTTCAATTTCTGCCAAAATAGTTTGTAATTCTTCAAAAGAAACTAATGCTTTTCCCAAAATTTTCCTCAATGAAACTTTCGTTATTCGAATCATTCTCTCCCAATAATCACCCCACCAGTTCAACTATGTACTGCCATTTAATTCCTTTCCTTCCAAAATAATTCTGAATATCAGATTCAGTTATGTTTGCATAGTTTTTTTAAGTTCACTCTCAGCACTTTTAAATGTCATTGCATTGTCAGAATTAACAATGCGGCAAATACCTCTTCTAGAGATGAAACGTCTAAATGCCAGAAGAAAATGTTCTGCACTTAATTCGGAGACATATTCGAAGTGAACGGCACGTGTTATAGCGCATGTAAATAAGGAGATATAAACCTTGTCTCGGTCCTTTAAGTATAAAGGGCCCGCAAAATCAATACCCACCACTTCAAAAGGATCAGTTTCACTGGTTCTGTCGGCAGGTTGTGGTGCTACAATTTGATTTCCATGCTTGATTTGAAATGGTCTACACTAAAAACACTTGTTTAGATAATTTTTTACAGCTTGTTTACCACGGATGATCCAAAATCTTCTCTCAATTGGATAAGAGTATCGGAGACACCTGAATGTTACAAGTTTTTGTGCTCCATATCTATTAAAAGATTTGTGAATCTAGATTTATAGGGGATGATAATTGGATGTTTCGATTGATGATTGAATTCGGAGTTCTGGAGTCTCCCTTTAAAAACGATTAAATCATTGGAATCCAAAACTGGGTTTAGAGTAAAAAAGTTTAGAACTGGAGGGAATTTGGCGGTTTATTTTTAAGATAAATGTATTCTTTCTCGAATTCATTTTGCCGCACAGTCCGAATCCAATATCGTTCAGCGTTAGCTTGTTCACTCGTAGTGATAACTCCAGTTTCTCGTTTGTGGGTTGCTTTACAGTTTTTTATTAATCTTAATATGCAACCAGTGATTCTAAAAACCTTGTTTAATTCACTGAAGTCCTCAAATTCTAGTAGAGGCTGTAAAGAGTTTCAATATTCGTTTGAAAAGACACTACTACACTTCTTTCTTCTTCTATACAATGCAAAGTATCCAGTCTAGAGCCTGTCTCTAAGCATGGGAAGTCACCTTCCAGAAGCCATGACGATCCATTGAACAGATGCTATCATTCACAAGAATTTGAGCCTTAATTCCCATTGTGAGTTTATGAGCAGGGTTGGTCTTTCCCTGACAGTGATGCCAACTGCTCGGATTTGTTTTATCTTTAATTTCCATGACACGATTGCGGACGAATTGCTTCCACTCGTCGCTGTTTCCCTTGATCCAATGCAGGCAAATTTGTCAGTCTATCCAATAATGCATGTTACTGCTGCGTAACAGGGGAAAAGTGTCTCGCAGATAATGTCCCATGCGTGCAGAAATTAAGGTTCCTAATAGTTCCAACCGCGGGAGTGTAAGTTTTTTGCTCGGGTTTAATGGAGCTAAACGTGATTTCGACAACACGAATCTCGTTTCATACCCATCTGAGTGCTTCATTCGAAAATAACAATGCATACTGATCCATAACATTTAGGGATGGCGTCAGAAAATATATGGACCTCTAAAGATTTTCAATATATTTCATGAAAATATAATCTTGGAATTTCAAAGTTTCTTACAATTTACATTTCGTTTAACCAGTCCAAAAATGCTTATACTTAAAAACTATATTTTTTCTCACACACGACTGGCGCCTGATGCGGGAGGAAATAACCAGATTTTACATTTTGATTTGAATTCGGGCCAACTATTTCAATAACGCCATCCCTTAAATGTTCGTTAATTATTGTATCGTACCTAGCATCTAAATCCTCGTTTTAGATTAATGAACGAGTTAAACTAAATAAACGACGTTTTACGATTTCATAATTATTGCTTAATTCCTTATTACTAACCTTCCATAACAATTTTGTTTCATATCACTTTATCTGCATATGTGGTATTTTTCTTAAATGTTTCCAAAATATCCTTGTCTGAGAGAGACATTTACTTATCCTCATTAATTCCAATGGTTTCCAATAGCCATAAATTTTTTATCCTATCACAATCTAACCTTTCATTCTCTACAATTAAATGATTCACAGATACACCTTGGCTATTAGAATCTTCATCCCTACCTTGAATTAAGTGTCCAAATAGGCTCTCTTGAGCAATTAATCTCTTAGTAAGTCTTGCAATATTATCGCCTAATATTTCTGAGATATAATCTGTACCGATTAAAATGTGAATTTTTTCAGTAATACTAACATCAGTTAATTCAATTCCATTTTCAAAAGCAATATTCCTCACGAATTTTGACAGAATTCTTATTTTTGCCAAAGTAATCGAATCAATCACTATGGTTTGTATTTTTACACATTGTTTAGGATATTTAATACTATGTAAAGTTAATTCGACCAAATTATATATTCTCTTTCCAGCAGTTTTAGATCCAAATGTATGGATTATTAAAGGTTCCTTTTTAATAACCTTCAAATTTAACGCGTCGGCTACTTCTTTTAAAATAAATGATTTATTTGCTCCACCGTCTACCATGCAGCGTAACTGTTTCTTTCGATTTCACCAAAGCCGAAAAAGTTTGTAGCAAAACAGAGTTATGCTAAGTTCTGTTTACATTAAGTTCCCTGGCAGAAAATGAAACTATTGACGAGACCGCTATTTGTTTCGAATCGCCTTCCCGGACTGAAACCGAAACATCCTCAGCAAAACATTCACCCCTCTCTCCATATAGCAGGGAGTTGTGAATTTGAGAACCGCACATTTTCCATTATTACGATCGCAAAATTTTCTTATAACTTTGAGAACAAATAAAACAAAGACCCTTTGACATTAAAGCTTTCCTTTTATCATTAACACTTAGTGAGCAATCATGATTCATGTGATTTTGAGTACAAAAAATACATTGTCGATTATTTTCTTACACGTAGCGCTCGGTTCGTATTTCCGAGGTCCGCAGGGATATTTTACCCACTTGAGTACTCAAGACCGCCCGCTGCTAAATTTATTGCTCGCATATCTTCTCCTTGATTTCGAGAAATGAGGCTTATTCGGGCAACTTTGGTATGTTACTTTGTTTCGAAAGGGATATTCCTATGCGTAAAAATTTCTCGGATTAGCTAATATTAATGACGCTTCTCTACATTCAACTTCTTTTCTTATAAATTCTACCACTTTTACGATATTAAACAATTCATCTGTTTTACGCTGACGATTATAATTGAAATTTAATTCTTCGGGTAATTAATGCAGAATTACAGGACAATAAATTACTGAATGTGTCAGCGGCTATCCCCAAGGATTGCAAGGACCTTATTTGTACTTCAATGGCGTCGTACATTTTTCTTAAGCGTTAATAATATTAGAGCAAGACTGGACTGGGTCTATTATTAAAAGTTTGTGCTGACATAATTATATCCTTTCGACCGAATTTATCTTTTATTAATTGTATTGACGCCTTGTAATTTTGATTTGTAAGGTAAAATCCTTTAACTGCACTTAGCGCAACTCCTCCAAGATAAGATTCTAAATAAGTAAATTTTTCAATTTTTGTAAGCGAAGGATTATTGTGTATCGCGGCTTCATAGGAATTCCAAAAATCTAAAAATTGACTACAATATCCATAATATGTTTGTATGTTCAATTTTGGAAGTTTTACATTTTTTGTTTCAGTTCTAAAGAGATAATCATACATCTGTGCGAATTGCATTGAATCATTATTATCACCTGTAATTTGATCGCTTGCATTTATTTCGCTTGGCGGTTTATAGCGTATAGTTTCTAACTGCCTTTCGATTTCGCTGCTATGCCTTTATCCTTATATTCTTCGCTCGCAATCTCATTCGATTTATCTTTTATTTCAGTTTTTAATTGTATTTCCTCATCGGCCCTTGTTAAATCATTCAATTTTTCTGCGAGTTGAGATTTTAAACTGCAAAGCTCCTCAATTTTTGTTTTATTATATATATATATAGAATATTCATTTGAAATTTCCTTAAACAATGTAGTTTCGATTTTATTTAAATGTTTCGTAAATGAAGTTCTTAAAATTTTACGTTTTTCTTTTAACCATTCTAAATCCATTATCTTAAAATATTAAATTTTAATAAGGGAAAAATGGTCCTACCTCAAATCTCAGCTCTCTAGTGCCTTGAACAGTCTTTCAAATAATTCAAATCATCACGTCTGAGGATCGCCAAGATATTGCGTTATTTATTGATTGCGTGCTATCTTTTATTAATAAGTCCTGTTGCCTATAATATTTTATTTTAACAATAACAATTTCCATGATTATATTCCATAAAAAATAAGTTCCACACCATAACACACTGGTGCCAATACGGTCTCCATACGACCGCATCCAAATAGTAACTGGACTAGATTCCCCATCGGACACGGAAGATGCGCTTCTCTTTCCCCTTTAGGGATTTACTGTGGATGAGTTGCCACAGAGCGTTTATGTCTGGAATGATTTTTTTATTAACTTATTTAATTTATTTTGCAATTGCTTAAATTAGATTTATAAATTTCTTACAGTCAATTGACTTTTCTTAATTACAAATTCTTAAATAATATGTCTTTACATCAGTTTTTTTTCGAGTGATTATAACTGCTTAGTAATAAATTCCTTAATACTTTAATGTATAAAATATACCTAAATTTGAATTTTTTTTTAAACCACACATAATTTAACTTTTCACAAGATGAATTTAATATATTCCTCTTTATAATATCATTTATAAATCTTTACAAACTATAACTGATTTTTGTTTTGCACAAAGGATTCCTCCTGCACAAAAGATTCCTGTTTTGCACAAAGGATTAAAGTATTTGAATTATGCTCGAATACATATTAAAATATAGCCACTTGGAAAAAGTATCTTTTTAATTTGATACATAATATATAAAAATGTGAATTTTTATCCAAATTTCATAATCTTCCTATCTTATCAACTTATAAATATAACATTGCGGTTAATTAATATCCATGAAGATTGTTATAAAAAAGGATTTTATATGCTAATACTTTTTTTTAATTTGTATTGTTTGGTCTGCAAAATTCTTTTAATATCATGAGAGCTTAAATAAATTAAATTAATAAACAGATTTAACATTTTAACTTTCACAATATACTTTAAACATACTAAAATCAGTTATTACTTTTTATTTATTTAATTTTTTGAGATTGTTCAGGAATGTATGCTATAGAATTACATAGTTTCTTATTGTAGTCTTTCTAATTAATGTAATTCTTGTGCGGCAGAATTGCTATTTTTTCTCATTTAAAATTTAATTGAGGGAAAGTTACTTCAATATGTGGATGTTTAAAGTAATGTTATTGATACATTGTAAAATATCTTCAATTGTTATTAAACTAATCTTTTTTTCCGAATCCTTATAAGAATAAAATTAAAATTACAAACTGGCAGTTCAGAATGTTTCTGGTATAAATAGAATTAAATATCAGATAATTTATTTTACAGTTATATAAAATTGAATATCTTATCAATATAGTTAATTCTATGTTTAAAGAATTATATTGAAATTAGCTAGGAATATAGAACTACAAGAAAAATCATTCATGACAAATTAATTTTTTGTAATAATTTTGAAATATTGAATATAACTTGAAAAATAAATGATGAAAATGCAGATTTTGTTGCCACAATACATAAGATATTCATTTTATAATTTTTTTCAAAGATAAATAAATAAAAATATAGTTATAAATTTAACTATAATTAATTTTGCAATATTTAATATCACAGGATTCCCAATAATTTTCCTAATTACTTAACAACTTATTTAGTGATACATCTGATGAAAGGTAGAACAATAATAATTTTTCTATCAACACAAATATTATAAATGGTCTTTTTCAAGAAATATAATGTAATTTTTTTTATTGGAATAAATCAATTACATTTTAGGTACTGTAAAATAATTACATTTTATATATCTGAAGATGTATTAAATGCAAAAATCATTATAATATAATTAATTATAATATCACTCATAATAGTTTGGTTGGTTGATGTCATGTACATTTAAAGTCAAATTAGTCCAACTGGCCAATTCATGGCCTTAGCAATGTGTACAATTTTATCATTATAGAGATTTTCCTGAATGGGAAATTCATCAATAGCCTGTAAATTTCATTTATTATATTTTAATCATCTTAATTATTATCGTAATATAATTTTTTAACAACAATGAAGAAAATAATGTCAAAAATAAATGTATATAAATAATGTTTTAAATTGTATAAATTTTTCAAGTATATTTCAAATTTAATCAAATAGTATATGAATTTATTTTAAATATTTTTAATTTATAAATAATTATTTTCTCTCAAAATTTGACATGAAATTGAACATAAAATTTAAAATATTTCATGCTTATTTTCATTTTTGAATATAATTTCGAGTTTGTAAAAACTTTTTTTAGCATAATAAAAATTTCACTAAAATTCATAAGAAAAAATAAAATTTAATAAAAAGCTGAAGATAAATAAAATGTTCTTAGAATATTGTTATAGAATGTATCTTAGGAATACTTTCATTGTTTTCACCATGAAATCTGTGTGCTCACACATCCAGTTTCTGCTTTTCTACAATGAACTTCCCCTCTTCACTGTAGGGACTCGAAAAGGATACACTCATTAGTTGCTAAGCAATACAGTAGTTCAAAGGAGGACTTGATGTGTTCCTGAGAAACTCAAAAACTCAGTGTTAAAACCAATACAACTATAACATGTTTAAAGTTCCAAAACAACGAGATCCGGTTTAAAGTTTAAAAACAAGGATAACTTCCTTAAAGTTCCAAAATAATGTAACATAGAAATGTTTTATGGTAGAGTAACAGCTTGAGAAGTTTCTAAAACCAGAAAAATTTAAACATTACGATTGTAAAACTGCTGAAAAAAGAAAAATTATCTGAATAACCTATTTTTCAAGAACACATTACTTATTAAACGGTTATTATTTGATATAAGGCTCTGAAAAAGGGGAGCTGATGGCTGCACTTCCTGACTTATCGCAAACATGATTACTATAAAACTTCTGTTAAAGCAACATTATTATATATTTTTGTTTACATTTGCAAAATCATTGAGTTTTATGTTTTATTTTTTATAAAATGGCAAATTGTTTTTGCACCTAACTTACAAATTCTTCTCATTCAAAAATTCCTTTAAAAAAGATTTTTTTATTTTTCTATCAATTTTTTATGGAAAATACTCTTAAATCTTTCTTGTTAAAAGTAATATTTTCCCAGTCATAAAATATAAAAAAGCTGTATTTTACAGAAACAATTCATTTCTAATGTTGTTCTTATATCTTTTTGTTCATTATATAAGTATATATAATATAAGTCACTACTAATATAAACATAATAACAATATATAACTACCAAGAAATGCAAGCTTATAATATATAAGTGTATATTATAACTTACAAATGTATTAATATATATTTACATATTAATAATATATATTGTTGGAAAAAAAGGACTTGTATTGAGAAACTATTATTAAATTATATGTTATATATAACACAATATTTTAACAATATTTACATGCATTTATTCTATTGTCTAAATTTTACAGTATTTGCAATTTTAAAGGATCTGATTTTATTTTTGGACCTTCTGGACATTTTTAGTTTTCTGAAGATGGTGTAGCTTAGCTACATCATTTGGGATAAGAAACAACAACATGCATAATTTACACAAATAAAAAAAATAACATTTTTACATATTATAAATATATATTTTTACTAACTAGTTAATAATATATATTTATCCTACATAATTTGTGAGTAATAAATTCTTATCATTGAATAATACACATTCAAGTATTAAATAAGAAAATCATGAGAGTTAAGGTACTTTTTTACATTACATTGCAGATAATGTTTGTACATTAACTTAAAATATTTATTTACATATTTAAACAGTATAATTAAAAAAAATTCTCTGAACAAACATTTTTATGCTCATAATATTCAGAATAAAAGAATATGTAAAGATTTATTTACAATCAATATTTTTGAATAAAATTAAAATATTGAGTATATTTTATTTTTATAAAATATGAAAATAAAATTCACAATATATATATACCGACTATATATATATATATATATATATATATATATATATATGCGCCCCTCACTACCGAATAACGATAGCTTAGTTTCATCACTCCATATAACTTGTGACCACTGATCATCTGTCCAATTAATGTGCTCCTTTGCCCATTCTTTTTTTTTTTCGTTATAGAAAATTAAGATAAGGTTTTTATCGTGGAATTCTACCTCACAGTCCAACGTCTGTTAATCTTCTCCTGATTGTTCTTGAACTGACAGAAACACCAGCATCATTCAGATCACTTCTGATGGCCGCTGCTGACATTTTTTTTATCTTGGAGACATAGTCTTTTTATTCCTCTGTCATCAAAGATGTGGTGCACCTTTTTCGGCCTTTCCCTTTGTTTTTTACTGAATTTGTCTCCTGATATCATAAACAAAACTTTCGGACTTCAGATCACTGATCCACCTACCTGTCTTGCAATTTCAGCATAAGAAAGACCACTTTCTCATAACACAATAATATCACATCTCTATCTAGGTGTCCAATCTACTCTTTTATTTAATGTTATTGCTTTTTGACTAAATATTAAAAATTTTTTGATAGGCGCCGAATGAGGCTCCCATCAAATAAAAGGGAACTAATTGAGGCTATAATTGTTTCCTGGCATCATGTAATAACAAAAGAGCTTAAAACTCTTGTCAGCTCAATGAAATGTCGATGTGAAGCTGTAATATATATATATATATATATATATATATATATATATATATTTATATATATATATATATATATATATATATATATATATATAATTAAGGATGAGATATCTTTCATGAAATATGTTAGAAATAATAATCTGAATGAACAACAGTACATTTTTGAAAATAATTAAATTCAATTTAAAATACAATTAAAATATTTTAATCACACTTAAAATTTCTGCATATAAATAGTTAATATATAATATTTTCACTAAATCTGTTTGTATGCAAATACAGAGTAAATAATAAAAATATGTGCTTATACATAAAATTTAACATAATCTAAAATAAATTTTAATTTTCTGTGGTTTAGAGAATCATTTATTTCCTTTTAGTTTACTAAATGATTTTAATAGCTGCAAAAATATACAAAATTATAACTATAGATGCCAAAATAAAAAATGTACAAACTCTTATAATTCAGATATAATTTAAATGATAAGCATTTCAAGTAAGGTAGCCTGTAAACAAGATGCTAATTTTAAACTGAATTACATTTTAAATAAGTTTTTCTAGTGAATAAAATGTATTTATAGCCAAAATAGTGATATTTTTTGACACGCAAATTTATTTATCAAAATGAGAGAGCGTAAATTTCACCAACAGGGTTGTTTTAAAAGAAGATTGTGTGATCAATAATTTTGATTAATGGTTTTAATGTAACCATTTTCCTAGTTTAATGGCTCACAAAATAAACTTATAGCTCTTGTTCAATTTTAGGTAGCAAAAGTTTCTAAAAAGTTTTACTTTAAATTCTTGAATTTCTCACAGCAACTAGAGAAAAATTCTATAGAGATGCCAAGATTTATTTAGTGGAAATTTCATGTGCCTGCGTGGGTTATTAAAGGGCACTAATTTGAAAATTGTTCTTTAATTACAGTTCTATTGAATAACAACCATCTCTATTGATAGCTGTTGATTTCAGAAAACTGCTTCATTTGTAAGTTTTTTTTTTTTTTTTTTTTTTTTTTTTTAATATTTACAATAACAATAGTTGATTACCATTAAAATTTGTAATCTATCTGAAATTAAAATTATATTCTTAATCAGAAAATACAATTCTTATTTTAATGTTTACATAGAAATATTGTATTTCATTGATAATAAGCAAATTCTCATTACACAGAAAGCAGGAACTGTACATTTTCAACATTCAAAAACACAAAGCTACTTTTGTTAAATATAAACTAATGATAATAACGTATACAATTAAGTATTTATTTGCATTTAAATTCCTTTATAGATATGTTTATACATTTAAAAAGTATTATTGGAAAAAAGGTCATATTGTCTTACAATTTATTTGGCTTCATATTACTTTCGACATGCCAATAGAATTTGTTTTTTCATTTAATATATTTCAATTTTGTGTGTTCTATTTCTATACTGTATTACATCAATACAAGTAGTTTACATTTGATTTATTGATATATATCTTCTGCAAAATTTGAATTTTTTATTTGAAACTTTGATTAAAGTAAAAATTAGTTTAATTACACAGTTACTATATACAGGTAAATTACTTGATATATATTTTTGTAGAATGGATAAATTTATTAATCGATAAGCAACAATTGTTTATGGACAACAATTTATTAATTAAAATAACTAAATTTTATCTATATAATATTGTACTATAAATCGCTAAGGACCTGTATTTCTCAATGGACACCAACATATGTCAACATTGATGGCAATGAAAAAGCTCATATCTTCACCAAAGAAGATCGAGATAAACCTAAATTTTTCAACAACCTAACCATTACTGATTCTGATCTAATAGACAGCTGAAGACTTCTTCAAGCTTCTTCTCAGCACTCCATCACTACACTAAACTGAGAAAATGATAAACTCTGGAGCTTTTTTTTTTAAATTTAAGAGCTTTTGTAAAAATTATTATTTTTATTAACTATATAAAATGTTTCCAATACAGCAGGTGTGTCAATATGTCTAAAATACATTAATATAATTTATTTTTAAATAAAATAAGAATTTATTAAAGGTAGAATTAATGATAATTTTACATTTCTTTAATAATTTAACATTAAGTATCCTATTTAATGTTTCTACTTGAAAAATGCAACAGTGTTTATTTTGTCTTACATTAATTTCACATTAAATGAATTCGGGCTTAGCACACAACACAACTCATATACATAATCTGGATTCATCATATTTAAAATTTATACTAACTTTTTACCCAGTCAAAGTACAATAAATGAAAAATATTTTCTTAGTAATCTGTAAAACAACATTCATGTTGGGCATTAATTAATAACTGTTTCTAGAATGGTGTTAATTGCCTTACATTTGAATGTCACATAAATTTGAGCTTATTTCCATCTTCTATTGACTGAACTTTGAATTACACATATGACTTTTACTTAACAAAGAATAATTAATAAAAATTTAATACTGAAAAATATCATTAATTTTAGTATTGCTATAGAAGTTTCATTCTGATTTATAAATTACTTTGAAATAGTTAAAATAACTATCAAATATCTGAAGTTACAGATATCAAAAATTTTTAATTATTTGTTCTATTGATTATAATAAATATTGGAATACCTTGTTTTACATTTTCAACAGATATTTGAAGCCAGGGTAAATTATTCTTTTCCAAACTACATGAATGTTTCTGATATGGCATGAATTTCAGTTTTCTATGCCTAAAGGAATATTAATAGATCAGTTATGTAATTTACTTATTATGATTAATTATTACTTAAAGGTATGACTCTCTCTCTCTCTCTAATGGTAGTTTTTATATTTCTCTAATTACATAAAACAATATCCTATTAAAAGTTTCCTACTTAAAAAACTGCATGCTTTTATTTTGCTTTATGTTTAATTATACACACACTCTAAAAGAACACTAGCTCTACAAATTATTCAGCTGTGAAACACTAATCAAAAACCTAGGTAACATTTATGCCAACTTTTAAACAATCACATAGTCAAAATACAATATAAAAAATCTTCCTCTTAAAATGATTTTGTTCATTTCAACAAAATTTTTCACACTAACAAATATTCATGAAATGAATAGTTATAATAATATAATATAATATTTTTTATCTTAAGATCAAATGATTCTAGTTGAAAGAGTCAACAGTTTCTGTCATATCCAACAAATTTAATCTTGAATCTTTCTAAAATTAAAAAGTTACTTTCAGTTAGAAAAGAACTTTGATTACTTTTTAAATATAATTTATCCTTGTGTGAAGAAGTATAATTCTAATAACTTTTTAATGTAAAATTTATAGGTGCTTTTCTAATCGGACCAATTATAGTGAAGAGCAACATTTAAAGCTGAATGTCAGAAAGGAAATGCATTATCTAAATTGCAAAAATATATGCATCTTATTAAATAAAAATTTTAAAATAAACACAGTTCTAGTTAATATTTTCAAAATAGAATATTTCTGTACCTGTGCAACTTCTGTTCAAAATCAACGTTAAATTCTTAACAAATAATGCATGAGTTTGTTCATATTTATTTTATTTCTTGTGTAAAGAAAAAATATTTTAAAATTCGACAGCTACATGTTAATTAAAGTTAAAAAATTCAGAAACAATTAATGGTTAACATTTAATTGAATATTTTTAAATGAGTGTATTACCTATTTTGATACTTTTCTGTCAGAGATGGAGCATTTTATTATAAATCAGAAATGTTAATAAAAATTTTTTATAAGAGTCATAAGTAGAAAGAGTGCGTAATTTTTTAAGTGTATAATTTTGAACTTAGTTTCTTGCAGAAAACAGAATTTAAATGGAATCTACTTAATAGTAGAAACCACTTATTTAGTGTAATAAAAATAATGTAAATATAACAATGAAATTATACATATTTATACACAAAAATTGAAAGTTTGAATTAACAAGTGTTAAACATTACAAAAATGTAATTTGCTTTTGATATCTATATAATAAATAGATCATCTATTCACAGTTGATAGGTAGTTAATGTTTTACTTTCTCTCTCTCTCTCTTTTTTTAAGTAAATTTTAATTTAACAAACAAATAAATAATATAAAATAATTAGTGATTATATAACAATAATTTGTAAATTTTGCACTTGAGTTTACTTTTTAATATGGAATGCAAAATGGAAAATTTTAAGCATGACAATTATTTTATTTATATAAGATGCAACAATACTTCTTTAAATGAAAAAAATTTTCATTGTTTGCAATGGTTTAAAATTGCTTCCTTGTAACTAAATGATTCAAAATAAACCTTTTTTTATATCAATATGAGCAACATATAGTGTAGACAAACATATAAAGGATGCCAAAATAGTCATAACTAGGCTGTCAAGATTGGATCAATTTTGGCAGACAAGCTTGATTCTATCATGGCAACACACATTGGTCCTATATAACAAAATATAGACCATCCAGTACCAGATATAGGCAATACCATGATTAGCCAATATAGGGCCACATTATTTTGCTACTTGGGAAGGTTTCCGACAGATGCGTTTTTAAAAGTAATAATGGAGATAATTCCCTAGATTTAATTTATTTTAATGCAAAACTTATAAAGTGGGATGAATTATATTAAAAAATTCATTTCATATTTTTATTGTTTTGGTAAGAGATTTTCTTAATATTTTGTTTCATAAATAATTTTGCTTAAGGTATAAAAGACAAGAAAATGTTAAAAAAATATCGATGAATGATGTAATGGTGGCAAATTATTTCCATTAGATATATCGGAGAGTTCTGTCTATTGATCAATGAAAATGTTGTTAAAATCATGTTAGACAAAGTGCTTTGTCTGATAACATTGGAGATAGCAGAAAGCTGGATTCAGCAAAGCAAAACATTTTGTACCATATTAAGATATGATTGGTGTGAAAATACTTAAAATGGTTGCTACATATATTAAGTCAGATAAATTTTGATGATCAAGTCATAAAATGATTAGTTCTGCTTTTTGGAAGAAAATGAAATCCTTCTTGAACCAGGCAATAACTGAGGATGAAAAGTGGATTACCGACAAAAGTATCGTAAGGAAAAGGGTATATTACAAGGAAAACATAGCCCTTCCAACTCTAAAACAAACTTGACTCTGAGTAAAAGAATGTTGTGTATATGGTTAAACTTTTTAGGACTGATATTAAAAATTGAACGAAAAGTCCAATTTGAAAGGCTTGTCAACAATAATATAATTTAAAGGGAGAAGTTCAAAAAAAGAAGCTGATGATGTTGCCAGAAAAAATTGCAGAACTGGGTGGGAAATTCTGTCCCATACACTATATTCTCCAAACTTATCACCCTTCAACTCTCACTTGCTTTTGTCCTCACAAAATGTTTTGAAGGGTAAAAAATTCAAAAGTAAATAAGATAGCAATCCAGCACTGTTTCAATCTTTCATCGGAAAAAATGAAGCATTTCTGAAAAATGGGGTGTAAATATTGCCCTTATGCTTGCAAGAAGTCATTAGCAATAATGGCAATTTTCTTAACATCAAAAATTTAATAAATATTATTGACATTATGAAAAATTAGTATTTTGTTTTATTCCAAAAATGAACAGAACTTTCTAGTAGAAAATATCATGTTTAATAATTTTTAAATTTAATGCATACTATGTATAATAAATATATTCATTATTTAAATACATTATATTTTTAAGAAATAGAAGTGTATGATTTTTTTTATAACATTTTGTATATGTTTTTAAATTGAATAACAGTAGAACCCTTTTTAATAGTACTTTATATGCAAATTATTTTCCATGGTGAATACTACAAAAATATAAAATTATATCAATTTGATTACATTAAATAAATGCTGTTTCATAAAATTATTCTTTATGGTTCTGTTGTGTTTGACTCATCATAATTTATAAATTATATGACTCAGCTTCTTATCATGACAAATTAATTTTTCTTCATATTAAAATTTTCAAATTATTTCAAGAAAAGTAAAGAAGTATACTTCAGGCAACAGCCAGTAAGTAATTGATTGACATTGTTCTTCAGTGATGCTTAGCATAATTGCAGGGAAGTATTTGATATTTTGAAGGTGAAATTAAGGAAAGCTGCATTTTAGATATATATCAAATTATTTTTAAATGTTACTCAAAATGCTTGAAGTTCATGAAACAAAATTACCTTATTTTTATAAGTAATGTTTACACATAATATATTTGCAGTTTTTTTTTTAAAAAAAAATAGATTTACAATGTATATGATTCACTTAGTTACTTTAAATTATTTTAACACTTTCATTTTATACTAATACTTTATTGTTTTTGCAGTTATTACAAATTCCCAGAATATTAAGAATGTGACGGACTTTAAGTTCATTTCCAATGTTAAAATATTGGAAAAAGTATTAAATTAGTTTGTTTGTAAAAAGCCTTGTTCGTTCAGAACTTATAGTTTAAAGTGGAAATTGAATATCTAGTAATAGTTTTTCTTTTAAACTATATGTCTGAGTTAGGAATCAAAATCACATATTGTAGAGTTCCTATCTACTACAAGCAATAAGAGTTCTACATATAACTTATCCTCTCAGTAACATCAAAAACATATCATTAGGATTCTATATACGAACAAAACAAAATCAATGACACTAATAAAACATATTTTAAGTAAAAGTATGCATTATGATTTATAATGCAATTAGAACCTGGAATTCTCAATATGTCATATAAATATCCTTTTTTTAAACTCTAGATTAATATGGTATATATCAAATTAAAATGATAAAGATAAATTTGAAAACAATTAATAAATTGTTGTAATATTAATTTCAATACTGGTTCTTATAATATAAATTATAATTTAAAAAAGGAAATAAAACTGCAAAAAGTTAATGTTACTATAATATTTCCTTATGGATAATAATGTCTTTTAATTGTGTCTAAATATAATTTCCAATAGGATAATAATATTTAGACACAATTAAAAGACAAGAAACAATTTTGTATGACTTTTTTGTTGATAAATATGTATATACTGAAGATATCAAAATAATGAAAACGCCTGTGAATAAAAGTGTTATTTTTAATGTGTTTTAATAGGATTAAAACTTAACAAAAGCAACTTTTTTTTATATAAATAGAAATTTATACATTCTGGTAATAAGTGGCAACTTTATTAAAGTTCAGTAAGTTTTAAATTTTTTTAAAATGCGTAAAATTGTGGACCTCAGAGATTTCCTAAGAGTCAAATTATAAGAGCCTATCTAAGATGGAGTAACTGTGATTGAAACATAAGACTTTTAGGAATTTCTAGAGGTACAGGGTCTAAGTCCTGACAATATACACACAGATAAATTTAAAGATAAAGTTAATAAACAAAATAATGGGTAAAATGAGAAGCTCAGCAAAATAGACTACAGAAGTATATCAATATCTCCATTCCCCTGTGTTTATGATTAGTTAGATGGCACTTTTATAAACAGAGTATTTACAGCAGACAAGCAATTCCCAACATATTTATCATACATGCTGTTGAACCAGCATGTTCCTTGTACCTAACCATTCAGATGGACTCTACCAGTTAGATAAAAGTAGCTGGGTAAGCATGGACCAAGCAGGTGACTCCAATACTCTTCTGCAATCCCAGAGATATCATTTCAATTGTAGGATATTGTGACCACAACATATTTAATTTGCTAAAGCTGCCTTTAGCAAACATGATGTATCATTGGTTAAGACAGGATTTGAACTCACTACCTTCAGATAATGAGAATGATAGCCTAAACATCGTAGCCTTTGTCATACACATTAATACTGAACACCATCTACATTGTTGAGACTCACATAACCTGGCTGATAGATAATTAGTAACATGATCAGATGAACCTTCATTCACTATTTTCCCACCAAAAGAATAGATGCACATTTGGAGTATCCATACATAGATATATTGTTTTAAATTCAAAACATCATTTTACTAAATCATTAAAAAATAGCAAAGTATTTTGTATTTTAACAGAAATTTAAGAAAATATAAAAATACATATTTATAAAGTTATGCTTATTTTCATACATTATTAATATGACAAATAATATTATGTTTGTGCTGTCAACTTTATTAAATTTTGAACAAAAATATTTTCTTTGGTAATGGAAAATTTTTTTTAATTAAATGTAATTTGGATTTAAAACAAATTTTAGCATTAAAATAAATTCTGCTACCTAATGTAATATAAGCTGCACTTAAAATGCTAAATTATATGTGAAATATGAAAATATTTCATTTTTATAATATACTTTAAAACATATTTTTAACAAAAATTACAGTATTTTACAAATTTAATAAATCATAGGCAATGTTTATCTAAACTTTTATCAATTTATATTTAATATTTGCATTTTCAGTACTTAAATGAATATTATTTAAGTTATTTATTCCTAGAACAATTTTTTTACCAATCAGGAAAATAAAATTTTCATTTCTTATTGGGAAAATGTTACCCCAGGAAAGATTGATGTACAACACTTTATTTTTTCCTTTTTAATTAAAATTATACTATTCATAACAAATTTGAATCATTTCTTTTAAAGTTGCAACTATTATATTCTTTTTACTTCTGCTGATTCAACATTGTTTTTTCTCAGCTTTAAAATTTCAGTGTGTTCTAGTAATCTTAAAACAATTCATACATGGAATGATTAAGAGTCTGTAAAGTGAAATTAGCATCTAAATAGCCAAATATTGTATATGGAAATATAAATTTAAAATTGTAAATATTAAATTAAATTCAGCTGCATGAGTATGCGAGTAAACTATAGGGGATAATGCCTAGAATGCCCATACCTGTTTTCATGATCAATCGAGGGGCTGATATATAAAAAATGTCTCGGTTAGATGGTCAGCTTAATGTAAAACCACAAGTGTTTAGTTACAAATATGCCTCTGTTACAGTTTTATTAGTCCACTAAAGGGATGAAAGGCTGAGTAGACCTTGCCCATCTCAAGAAACAAAAATTGTAAACAGATAGTAGAAAAAAACTTTTTATAAGGTTATGGAGAAAGTGATAATATAATATTTGAGCTTATGGTGAAATCAGTGATGCAGTAGAACACTTTATAATACTTGTTTATTCTCTATCATATGAATGAATACAATTTTTAAAACAAATCTGCAACATATTTAACTCCAAATATAATATAGCTTGTGCCTGTATTTATGACTGTAAATTATATTTTAGAAATACTGCAATCATTTTTTTAATTTATGAAATTAAAATGTTTACTATG
This sequence comes from Latrodectus elegans, assembly GCA_030067965.1. NCBI lineage: Eukaryota > Metazoa > Arthropoda > Arachnida > Araneae > Theridiidae > Latrodectus > Latrodectus elegans. The sequence continues at coordinate 37,430,313 of CM057813.1, forward strand.
TCAAATGTTTCTGTGTATTGACTTTAAAAACTTTATTTTGAAAAATGATAAGAGATATATATTCAGAATATAATAAACAAAATGATTGTACAGGAAATAAATACAGGAAAAGTAAAATCATTCAGATTTAGTTTATTCAGTTATAGGGTCCCATATAAACATAAAATATTTGAATAAACAATGAGTTATTCAAATATTTGAACAAGATCATGAACAAAACAAAACACTGATAAATGTAGTTTTAACAAATTATAGAATGATGATTAGTTTTTTACATTTCCCAGGGTAATGAAATTTACTTACTTATTAATACCTAGAAGTTTTTATACAAAAAATTGTTTCAAACTATTTAAATATCAAGGTAATTCACATATTTAAAAAGCATTAAGTTAGTAACACCAAGATAAAAAATTTCAATATCAAGATTTTACAAATATCAATCATTTTAAACATAATTAAAAAAATTACATTAATAAATACATAAATAACTAACAAAAGAAAACTGCTCAAAATTATACTTAACTAAAATTGGTAAATTTTTAAATAATTATAGTAAATATATACATGTAAAGTATTCCTTTCTACTGCCTTTTAGGATGTCACTAGAATTAGTACTTTTTCCTATGACTTGACATAATGAAATTATGTATTAACTTTATCTATATAGTATTTTATGCTATTTTAATATTCATGCTTTTTATTGGCTTTTCACTGTTTTTATACATGCTTATCACTGCTGGAATAAAAGATATGTTACCCTACAATGCAGTTTTACAAAAAAATTTTATTACATAATTTATTTCATTAAAATGCTGTGGTTTGTATTCATTATTGCAGTTAAAAATAATAATTTCACAAACCTTTATTATCTTTTAAAAAATGAAAGCTGACATAAAACAAAATTAAGGTGCATTGATTTTGAATTTTTTTTATTTATTTATAATTTAAATAAAATATTTCAATTTTTGAAATAATGTATTTGAGAAACATGCTTCAATAAACAAAATTCTATTATACTATGAATATCAAACTGATTTACAGCTTCTTTCATTAGATTTTAATATCTGTGTATAATCATCCATATTATAATCAACAATCATAATGCATCTATTATAAAACTGATTATACATTTTTGTTATACTAAAAAATAAAAAAGTAAATTATAAACAGCCATTATCTAATCAATATCGTATTTTAGAACACTCTTGTCATGATTTTGCAGGTGTCTTTTAAGATTACTTTTAGAAGAAAATGTTTTGTTACAAATATTACATAAAATTTCCAGCACTTCATGAGTACGAAGATGTGATTCCAATCTAGATTGGTTACCAAAACTTTTCTTACAAACTTCACATACATGAGTACTTTCTTTTGTATGAAGAAGCATGTGCCTTTGAAGAGTACTTTTTCTTGAAAAATACTTATTACAAATATTACACAAATGAAGTTTTACTTTACTATGGGTAAGTTGATGAGTTAACAATTGAGTACGAGTACGAAAACTTTTATCACACATTTCACAGCCATAGGGTTTTAGATTAGAATGAGTAAAATAATGTGTTTTAAGGCAACTTTTTTGAGTGAACGTCTTATTGCAAATGTCACATGAAAATGGTCGCACGTTCATATGAGTCAGAAGATGAACATTAAGATGGCCTTTTCGAGTAAAATTTTTCTTACAAACATAGCACTGATGAGGACGAGTAGACGTGTGTGTCAGATAGTGTAATCTAAGATCGGTAATTGTATTAAATCGCATGCTACAAATGCAACATGAATGAGATTTTTCCACGGTATGAGTAAGGTAATGTGTTTTAAGATTACCTTTTACAGCAAAGGCTTTATTACAAACATCACACACATGTGGTTTCTCTCCTGTATGAATCATATAATGCCTTTTAAGACAACGAGGACTGCTTAACTTTTTCTTACAAAGATGACATTCAACTACCATGTTCGATTGCTTTTAACTTTCAAAATTTCTAATAGCACTTCTTAAACGATAATAATTCTTAACAAAGAGAGATAGTGAAAAAAACTAAAATTAAGACGCTAAATGAAAACTGAATCTAATGTACATAAATTTTTCTTTACTCTAGTTTGGTTCAAGGGTGTTGCCAAGTTTTATTGAAATTGAAGTAAAGAATATACTATTCTTCATTAAATATTTAACGATATACATTAGTATTAGATAAATTCAAAACAGTAAAGTAATTTAATTCAGTAAAGTTAAGGTAAGTGAAGGACAAAAAAACCGGTACTTCCGCTAAATGTTATAAATTTTTTAAACACATGATCGTGTCGATCAATTGCTTTTATCATATATTCCGGTATTCGTGGCTGTTTCGCCAAACGCCATATTCGGTCGGCGTCTTTACTAAACCTAAGCAATTATAGTCACACTCTGGTAACGGCAAATTATCATCATTTTGTTGAATAAAAGTGAGTTATAGATGGAGCCTTTGATGTCAGAAAAAATGTGATTGGATATAATATAGGCGAAGTCATGAACATTATGATTAGATGTTATAGAAAGTAATACATTTAAGTTTTATAACCACTCGTCATATTCGAATTCTGAATTGATTATTTCCGTTTCTTTTAGGAATGCAGTTATCGGATGAAACAGATCTACAAAACGATTTAATACGCTGTAGCTAGATAATCATAGACAATGCAAAAGAAATTAATGTAATCTGGGAATTCTTCATGGAAATTTTTCAATTGTCAAGGATTTTTTGCTTCAGTGCGAATATTATTTACAATGGGTAACACTGTATCAGGATATTTTAAATATTTTGCAACGAGATATTCTCGGTGAATTATGTAGTAAATCGGTATGAATTGTGGATTTTCAAAATCATCTATTAAAAACTCATTAAGATTGATTGTTTGCCGACATTATTATAAATTAATTAAACTACCAATTGCAGAAGATTTGTTGATTCGTCAAGGGCAAAGCTGAATCCAATACGATTCCTTAAATAATTTTTTAAATTAAGAAATGGATAAATTGCAATTATGCGTCGTTCGGTTGTGTGTTTCAGGATGGGAATTTGCGAAACAACTTTGCGCAATGCCTCATTATTTAAGTCTAATTTTAAGCTCATCTTCCAAGATTTTTAAATAAACTCTCCCTCTCCAAAAATGCAGTTTTGTGCGGGCAACATTTCAGGAAATTACAAAATTGGCTTCGGCCACCTTATTAGCTTGACTGCTAAGGGTCATCAAAATTGATTGTTGTTAACTAAAATTTGAATTTAAAGAATCAAATTTATTTGATCTTGATTTGGAGTTTTGATAGATAGTGATTAGAAAATTGAGGATGTGTGGGATTGGTTTTGTAATGTTGACGTAAATTTACTAGTTTTATGATTTTTGACCGTAGAATTACAAATAGAACATGTGGTAACTCAGCCGCAGTATATCCCTAAAATGGGAATAAGAAGCGCATCTTCCCTATCCGATGGAGAATGTAGCCCAGTTGCTATTTGGATGCGGTCGTATAAAGTCCGTACTGGGAGCAGTTTATTATGGTGTAGAACTTAATTTTAGGAAATATAATCATGAAAATTGTTATTGTTAAAATAAAATATTAAATAACTTAATCAATATTCAAAAATACAAACCATAGTCATATCATAATATAACTTTGGCAAAAATAAGAATTCCATCAAAATTCGTGAGTAACATTGCTTTTGAAAAGGGAATTGAATTAGCGGATATTAGTATTAATGAAAAAGATCAAATTTTAATCGGTTTAGATTATATCTGAGAAATATTAGGCGATTATATTGTAAGACTTACTAAGCGATTAATTGCTCAAGAGAGCATATTTGGGCACTTAATTTAAGGTAGGGATAAAGATTCTAATAGCCAAGGGGTATCTGTGAATCATTTAATTGTAAAGAATGAAAAGTTAGATTGTGATAGGATAAAAAATTTATGGCTATTGGAAACCATTGGAATTAATGGGGATAAGGAAATGTCTCTATCAGACAAGGATATTTTGGAAACATTAAAAAAAATACCACATATGCTGATAAAGGTATAAAACAAAATTTTTGTGGTAGGTTAGTAATAAAGAATTAAGTAATAATTATGAAATCGGAAAATGCGTTGTTTGTCCAGTTTAACTTGTTCATTAATCAAAAACGAGGATTCATATGCTAGGTACGATACAAACATTAACGAACATTTAAGGGATGGCATTATTGAAATAATTGACTGGAATTTACAACAAAATGAGAAAACTGGTTATTTCCTCCCGTATCACACAGCCGTACGTGAAAAAAAAACACAGTTCAAAAGTTTGGATAGTATTTGACGCTTCAACTTAAGAAAAAAGCCGAGTTGTCGTTAAATGATTGCTTAGAAAGCGGGCCAAATTTAAATCCCGATTAATTAAAAATAATTTTGAAGTTCAGATTACACAAAGTGGCATTTTGAGTAGATATTGCTTTTCTATTATTGTCAATAAAAAAGAAATTCGCCTCTCACTAATTATTAAAACTTCTATTTTCTTGCTTGTATTTTCCTCATTTTTTATCTTCCTATTTTTTAAAGAACTAGAAATAAATAAAGAAATTTAAAATACAAATTATGTGTTAGTAAAACAATAACAACATATGTAACATTCTATGAAACAAATTACAGTTAACTTATCAAAATTTTAAGATTACAAATTATATCCGTAGCAAGAGTGATACAAGTTGCTTCTTCTAGAGCATAATATCAACTGCCCGTTGCAATGAAAGTTTACAAATTCAAAATCGGTCGAGAGTAGGTCGATTGCGGACGATTACGCCGTTGTGTATGTTCGTTCGCGCAGTTTTTAATGAGTCATATCATTCATAATCTGGAAAGAAATGAAATTGTCACAGTGTTGCACTTAGTCTTTCATATTTGTTGTAAGTAATTTAAAAGACATTTTGAAACACGTATGGAACGATAAAAATATTTTAAAATATAATAACACAAAAATAAAAATGGAACTTGGGTACATTTATCGCGCGCCCGTGCGGGAGACAGCCACAAATAATTCTTTACAGAGCCGCAGGTTGACCACCACTATTATATGATATGAGATTAGATTTGAATATAATTAAAAATTTATAAAATCTTAAAATATGTATTTGATGTTATTTATTTATTTGTTAAGATATCATGATTATGTTAAAATAATTGTAAATATGATTAAAATGTTATAAATAATGTAATTGATTATATTATAATGTATAATTTTTGCACTTAATACTATTAGTTTTGGGACTGTAAAATGTGTTTATTTTATAGTCCCAAAACTATAATTAAAGTATATTCGAATGAATGAATTACATTATATTTCTTGAAAAAGAGCCTTTATAATAATTGTGTTAACAGAAAAATTATTGTTCCAATTTTTATCAGGTTTATCAACAAATGGTTTCTAAATTAATTAGGATAATTATTAAGAAACTTGATATTAAGATATGCAAAATTACTTATTTTTAATTAATTATAATAAATTTGTCAGTACATTTTTATTTATTTATTTATCAAAATGAAATTATAAAATGAAAATCTTATGTACTGTCGCAGCAAAGTCTATATTTCCATAATTTATTTTTCAAGTTATGTTTAATATTTTACACAATTATGCCGCAAAATAATTTCTCATAAAATTACCTATCTTGTAGTTTTATATTCCAATCTAATTTAAGTTCAATTCTTTAAGTAGAATTAATTGCATTGATAAGATTCTTAATATTTAATTTTATATAACAGTAAAAGAAATTATCTGACATGTAATTCTATTTATTACAAAATGCCCATTTGTAATTTTAATTATAATCTTATGAAGATTTTGAAAAAAAGATTGGTTTGATTATAATTGAAGATATTTGCCGTCTATTTATTCAAAACACATTACTTTAAACATTTGCATATTAAAGTAACTCTTCTTCAATTAAATTTCCAATGAGTAATAATTACATTAATTTGAAAGACTTTAATAAGTAAGTAACTATGTAATTGTATATATATTCCTCAACAATCATGAAAATAAATGAAAAGTAATCATTGCTTTTAGCATGTATAGTATGGAAAGTAAAAATGTTAAATCTTATTAATTTAATTTATTTAATATCTTATGATATCAAAAGATACTTGCAGACCAAACAATACAAATTAAAAAAATTACTAGTATATAAAATCCTGTATTTATGATAGAAAATTATTCATAGGCAAATAGTTTTAAAAACTGCCAATTTATGCATTATTTAAATAATAAAAATTGTATCTCTGAATTATTTACTGCAGTAATGTGTTTGTCTATTTTACAGAAGATATTTTTATATTAAAAATACTGTTTAATTCCTGGTACTTTAAATTCATTTCATTAATACTACATAGCTCTAATATTTTTACTTTCCCATGAGAAGTAATTTCATCTAGTAAAAATATTTAAAGTAAATTTCACATACAATTGAGTTATACAGGGTTTCTCATAACGACCACATAAACTCTGCACAGCTAGATTCTTCTTTGGGAATACATAAAAACTGCCCAAAGAAGCGATCCTGTACGTTTAATAGTTTACAAGAAAAATACGAAAAACAAAGTATGACATCACTTCCGGTGCAAGAAAATGCATATCTTTCCACACACACGCATATCATTCTTATATTTCCCTGTTTGTATATCTTTCTATATGATAATGTTTAAAATGTTCATCGCGCATATTGCGTCAGGCATGCGCGTGCGCATGGAATGATTTTAAGCCGTCGTTAAACTGGTATTTAAAAGGCTGCATCTTGCAGCTATCGGAGTCTTCGTATGGTGGCCAGGTATTCCATTCGTGACTACTACGACATGAACTCGATGTAATGGAAATGTCTTTGGCTGCAGTATGATAAGGCTCCGGCGCATTTCTGTGCTCCTGTACGCGGTTGGCAGGATATGGAATACCCTAGCCACTGGATCAGATGTGATGGTCCGGTTCTATGTCCTCCAGATCTTACATCGTTGGATTTTTTCCTATGAGGCCATCTCAGGCAGGCAGTCACCGTCATCCGGACACGGTGAATAACTTCCAGTTGTCCACACAAGCGTCTAGCCCCTCAGATACTAGTTTCCTCCTATTCCTCCTTGGTCATCTGCGCAGCTTGACGCGCAGCATGTTTATATCGAGGAATTTGGCATGCAGAAAGAAATAAACTGCCACTTGTTTCTGTTTTTAATTCGGTAATGATACTGCTACTTGATCATAGTACGGGTTTCGTTGTATCATTGCATTGGAAAATTGCATATTACACATCTGTGTTGTAGTAAATTATTAACTAAGTGGAAAATTTAAATTTAATAAATATACATTTATGAGATATTTAACTGTAATTGATAACTTAATACTGAATAATAAGAGATTTCTTATATTTTTTCTACTTTTATTTATTGATATGATTGCAATTGTATGTAATAGTATTGAATGTATACAATGGTGATTTTTGAAATAAATTATAAAAGACTGATTTGGCGAGTATCTTTTTTAAAGCTATCTGAATAGCTAACTTTTTATTGTGCATTTCACCAAACGATCCATTTATTACAATTACATAAAAAGGAATATAGTTTGGTATTCTGATTAATGTATGTTTCATAACTGCTAGAAAAATTTTAAAATTTATATCTATTATAAAAAAGAAAATTCAAGATTTTTCCATTAAAAGCAATTTTTTTTCATTTAATAAAAAGAAAAAAATTATAAACTCATTTCCTTATTTAAATGGTGGGAGTAAATTTAAAACTAATATTTAACTTTATTACAATAGAGTATCCTTATAAAATATCAGAATTAATCACAAAATTTACAATTTTCCAAGCTAAATGAGGATTAAAAAATATAAGCAAAATACTGCATTTAGTTACTAAATGTGTAACTTTTAGATGCAAATGTGTCTAAGCAATATACCAGAATGTAATTTATTTGCATGGTGTTTCAAATTGTATTTGCTTGTGAAAGTTTTTTAGCAATCAGGGCATGTAAAACTATTCTCATTCTCAATCAAATCTTTGGCACACTGAGCCATATTGTTAGAACTTTCTCCCTGACATACAATAGAATTACGATTTCTCAAAAAATCAATAAATGTAGTATTATTAGAATGAAATTTGTAAATATGGCGTTTCAAATTGTATTTGTTTTTAAAAGATTTTAAGCAATAAGGGCAAACAAAATCACTCTCATTCACATTTGAATCATTCGCACAGCCAATCATATCATTCACTATCATACATAACAAAATCAGAATTTTCACTCATAATAGAATCAGAATTCTCACATATACTAGAATAAGAACTCTCACATTTACTAGAATTTGAACTCTCACACATACCAGAATTAGAATTCGCACACATACCAGAATTAGAATTCTCACACATACCAGAATTTGGATTCTGACACAAGATAAATTCTTCAATATTTTTATTAATTGTAGAATCAAAAACTTCTGAGGAAGCAAAAGTACTTGACCCTGAAAAGGGCCGTTTTTTTTATTTTGTGTCGAAGACATAGTAATCAAATTATCAATTACAACAAATTAGCAAACACACGTTTGTAATAGTGCTAAACAAGCGTAAACAATAATATTTATACCCTGACGCTACCAGAAAAATGACGTCATAGGCAAGAACCTGCGCAGATGACCAGGGAGGAATGAGGAAGAAACTAGTATATGAGGGGCTAGACGCTTGTGTTGTCCACAGGCCTTTCACCATCCAGCCACGAAATGACGTCACGTATGACCAAAATGAGGCGGAGCTTTCCTCCAAACGAAGTATTCAGCCTGTTTAATTTTTTTCATCCTCAACCGAGCGACAAGCGTATATTTACTTGATTCGCGCTGTTTATATAAGAACATGGAATTCAAATTTTCTGGAGAAACTAAAGAATTTATCTTTAAATATTTTAAAAGCAAGTTAAATTCAATTGGTCACACAATATATTTTATAATATATACTTATTTATTCGATTATATATTTTTCAATAGACAATAGGTGATTGTAAAACTTACATGATGATAATTATTTTAATGAAAATTTTAAAACATCAAATATATAATAAAGATCTCATTTGAATAATTAATAATAGCTTCAAAAAACAATTATCTGGTAAAATTTTACAAGATGTTTAAAAACTATTTTCATTTTATTTAGGTCTTTTTCATTAAAATTGCTTTTTAAAATTAGAAAAATATTTCGAATATTTTTAGTATTTAATAAAAATTAACTAAATGAAGCCTAAGTTAGTTTAAATTGCAATTAAAACACTGCAGAAACTTTAAATTGTATACTATAGTATAGTTATGTTTATTATTACTTTTATGAATGCATTAAATACTTGAACTCTTTAATATAATAGATAAATTTATTCGTAGTTTTTATTTAAAGATTATGAAATAGACTCTGAAATAAAATGTAATTATTTTTTAAATTAGGATTTTTAATATAATGCAAATGCATAAGTATTTGTAGCAAAAAAAAAAAAAAAAAAATTTCTTTTATGATTTTCCAACTTAGTTATTATTTATAGTTTCTAAGAATTAATTTCAAGGAAATACTGTTAACATTATTTTTTAAATGAGTTGCATGGGCAATTGGAATAAATTTTATGTTATTTCAATCTTGTCTTCCCTTTTTTTCCTCTTCCAAATATACTTCAACAATAATATTTGCTGCTGGTATTTAAATCAAAGTATAACATGCAATATTTCTAGGCGTTTTGGGCATGATTATATTAACAAATACACAATAATAATACAAGTTAAACATTAAATAAACTTTTATTGGTTCATATTTGGAGTGACGTTATTAATGACGTGGTTGTTTCGTGTTTGGCTGGTATACAGACACCAAGGATTCACAAAAAAGACACGATGGAAACTGGTACATCGAGATGTAGTGCCAACATCAACGAACTTAGTTGTTCGCCTGCACGCTGCTTATACTTCGGTGGACCCTGCGATGCAGGAACTTGTGATGACAGCCATTTCACGTCTTAAGCCTGCCTCGACATTTAAAGCGGACACTTTGAACATCTGCTTTAAATTGTACATATACTGCTATTGATATGTTAAATAAAGTGTTTTTTCTTGTACAGGAAATGATGTCATACTCTGTTTTTCGTATTTTTCTCGTAAACTATGGATCACACAGGAACGTTTCTTCGGGCAGTTTTTATGTGCTCCCAACGAGGAATCTAGCTGTGCATAGTTAAGGGGACTCTTTCCGCGCCATATTGAAATTTAGTCTAGTGTTAAGTCTATGGGAAAATTTAAAAACATATTACTGAAGTTCTATTATAACTATATCTTCACTTTTTGTAGTTTTTTATAATGCACCAAAATAATGATTTATTCTGTTTTGAAATTTATTTTTAAAATTATTTTAACTATTTTTAAATTGGCTCAGTAATTTGATAATATGCTTAAAACATTAATAACTTAAAAAAGTTATAGAATGTAGAAATTTTAAAAACTGACTTAAGTTGCAAATATACACTACTGGACATTAAAATTTCTACACCAAGAAGGCGACATACTACAGATGTGAAATTTATACGAAAGGAAGGAGATGCTGTGATATGCAAATGATTAGCCTTTCAGCGCATTCAGACAAAGCAAGCGCCAGAAGCGAAACCAACATTGTATTTAAATGAGGAAATTGTTCAGCCGGTTCCTAATACACAAATTGCATTTGAACGTTGTTGCCTGTTGTTGTGATGCCTCGTGTAAGAAGGAGAAATGCGTACCAGCACGTTTCTGACTTCGATAAAGGTCGAATTGTAGCGTACTGGTATTGCGGTTTATCTTATCGCAATATTGCTGCTCGCGTCGGTCGAGATTCAATGACTGTTAGCAGAATATGGAATCGATGGGTTCAGGACGGTAATACGGAACGTTATGCGGGATCTCAACGTCCACCTATCACTAGCAGATGAGAAGACAGGCATATTATCCGCATGGCCGTAATGGATCGTGCAACCACGTCACGAGCCGTGAGTCAAGAAACGGGATCTTTGAAAAACAACAAGTGTCTGTACGAACAGTTCAACGACGTTTGCAGCAGCATGGACTCTCAACTCGGAGACCATGGCTGCGGCTTCCCTTGACTCTGCGTCATAGACAAGAGCGCCTAAAGTGGTGTGATCAACGACGAACCTTGGTGCACGAATGGAGAGACGTCATCTTTTCAGATGAATACAGGTTCTGCGTACAGCACCATGATGATCACATCCGTATTTGGCGGCATCGAGGTGAACGCACACTGGCAGCGTGCATTCGTCGTCGTCATACTGGCCCATCACATGGCGTGACGGTGTGGAGTGCCATTGGATACACGTCTCGATCACTTCTTGTTTGCATTGACGGTGCTTTGAACAGTGCACGTTATATTTCTGGTGTGTTACCACCCGTGGCTCTACCCTTTATTCGAGCCCTACGAAACCCTACGTTTAAGCAGGATAATGCCCGACTGCATGTTGTCGGTATTGTACGGACCTTCCTTGATACGGAACATGTTCGGCTGTTGCCCTGGCCAGCACGTTTTCCAGATCTTTCCTTAATAGAAAACGTTTGGTCAATGGTTGCCGAGCGACTGGCTCGTCACCAAACGCCAGTCACTACGGTTGATGAACTGTGGCATCGTGTTGAAACTGCATGGGCATCTGTACCTGTACATGCAATCCGATCTCTGTTTGACTCAATCCGATCTCTGGCAGTAATAACAGCAGTTATACGCCTGGGCAGGCGTATAACTGCTGTTATTACTGCCAGAGGTGGTTGTTCTGGGTACTGATTTCTCAGGATCTATCCAGCTAAATTATTTGAAAATTTAATCACTTGTTATTTCTAGTATAATATATTTGTCCAATAAATATCATTTTGTTATCTGCATTTCTTCCTGGTATAGCAATTTTAATGGCCAATGGTGTATTTATAAATGAGATGAAATTTTTATTTTTACTTTTTCTATGATAGAATTTTTTTATTTGTATGCATAAAAATTAAAATATTTCGCAAAAATTAGCAACACCCATATGGCGGATGAATACATGTTTGTTTGAACAATAAACCCAATCAATTGCATGCTTTAGTCAGCAAGCTCTTCCTCACAAGTTAAAATTTGAAGTTTGGTTTTTCGTAGTTCTAGGAGATAATTTGAGAGTTCCCTTCACTCACCCGAAGCAAATGATGCATGTGTTCCTGTAAAAATATATTTCTAAATTGGCGCGAGAAAGGACATTTCTTTTCCCTTTACTATATAGGAGAGACTCTGAGGATTTCCTCTCGTATATACTTAAAATTTCAAATCGCTGCTTTTTATGTACTAACCATGGTCATAAAATTTCAAATTGCCCAAGAAAAAATACTGCACAATGCACTAAACGCAAGGAAAGGCATCATGTTTTCATTTGTCCGTTGATCAAAACATTCAAGTGCTGATAACTAGCAGTAATAGAAATGGCATAAATATTCCTAAGAAAATTTTCACACATTTACAAACTGCTCGTATGTATATAACTGGCCCCACAGGTATTACTAAATTAACACTCTGCATTTTAGAAGTGGTAGACAAGCAAGTTGTGATCACACAAATCTCATTAAAAATTTTAAGCTTAAAGTTGCCAGTTCTGCATCACTTTGAATATTTTACTTCACAAGGAAAACGTAGATGTGTTCAACTGTCAATTTGAAGTTTGTGAAGCAAGCAAGTAATTTCAATCTCCGCACTTGAAAGCTCATATTCTTATACTACGCATCCTACTTTTCCAATAGAAAAAGTTCACTTTGCTCAGAAAAAAATATTGAGAATTGCTGATACATAGGATGACTCTTCACTGCCCATTTCAATACTTATTGGTATTGAACATTATTGGCAAATTGTTATCGCAGAAGCTCCAATCAAGCTTTCAAAATCTTTTATTATGATACCGTCACGGTTTGCATTGATTCTTAGCGGTACAAGAACACATACTACAATCGCTGAGAATACTTCTGTCCATCAAGTTTGCGTGCAAGTTAACATTGATGATTTAAATGATCAGATACGTTGCTTCAGGGAATGATACTCCATAGAGTTACACGATGTGCAAAAACTAAGGATGACTACTCGTGATAAAGAAATTTTATCAGAATTTCACAAAACTTACAACACTGAAGACAATAGAAGAATTGTGTCTCTGCTTAGAAAACCACTGGTCACACCTTTGCCTATAAACAAAATTATGGTTGAAAACAGATTTCCTTCTCTTCAAGAAAGACTTGCATCTAATGATGCGTTAAAGACACAATATGACAAATGGCTGCTGAATTACATTGAACAAAAGCATGTTGAATAGATGAATCCAATGAAAAGCCAGCATATTACCTTCCTCATCATGATGTAGAAAAGAAAACGGAATCTGAAACCAAGTGCAAGTTGAGAATTGTGTGTTTGACGCTTCCTCACATATTCCAGGAATGCCTTCATTGAGTCATACTTTGGAAGCTGTTCAGAATCTTCTTCATGAAACTGTTGGCTGTCTACTAAGATTTCGATTGCATGAATTCGCTGTTACATATGATGGTAAGCAAGCTTCCTCTTACAGTTGTCACCACATGAAGAAGATAGCGACTTCACAAAAAATTTTTGTGGTTCAAATTAGAATCTGATTAATCTCAAACTGATATCTTTGCAAATGAAGTAACTGTTCACAGATTTACTTGTTTACCATTTGGCCTTAATTGCATTCCATTTTAACTCTGTGTTGCTTCACGAGAATTAGCGACGAAACATCTTGCAGAATTTCCAATTCCTGCACCAATGAGAGATAAACATCTCTATATGAATGACTTTCTTGCTAGTATGAAAATTGAATCACGCATTATAATGTTATATCAAGTGATCAAGAATTTAATTTTTCTACTGAAATTGCCTGTGGAGAAATGGGCTACAAACTCTTTGAATGTCTATAAACACACAAAGATGTTTTATAAACACGTGAATAATTTCACAAAACAGAAACAACTATCTTAGGAATTGACTGGAATTCAAATTCTGATAACTTGAAGAATGCATTCAAGATTTTCCTCTGAGTTTATAGATACAAACCGCTTACAAAGATACGGTTACTCGGCTGCAATGCTAGTTTCTATGATCCTAAGGGACAGTGGTCGATAAAATGCGGCTTCAAAGCCGCAGTGGCTCTTTAGTTGCTTAAGATCAGCTGTGGCACAAATATCCACGAAAATATTTTCTTTAAAAAATAAAAAAATAGAAAATTTGGTAAAAAAAAAAAAAAAAAAAAAAAAAAAAAAATTATGTCCTATTTCGATAAATTAAAGTTCTACTATAAATCAAGAACATGTATAACTTATTGCTTAAGTTAAAAGATATAAAAATTTTATTTTGTTGTAAAAATATGTAACGAACATCGAGTTTAATTTTATTGGTTTTCGTAAACGTAAACGCAAACCATGTACAAGCTATGGGCTGAAATTGTTCGCATGTTTTCGTCTTACTCCTGTGTGATACAAAGGTACCACAAGCATGCGCGCGGATACTTTTTCTAAAGTAGTTGGGGGAGGGGGTGGTACAAATTGGCATCACAGACCAGAAGGGCAGTGTGAATAGTTTTGTATTATCTCTGCCTGCCATTGTCCTGTCTTTTAAAAATTTGTTGTATTTTTCAATCCAGCTGAGATTCTTACAGGTATTTTTATACGATTTTATTACATCTATGTGTATGCTATATATGCTTGCGGTTCAGGTACAAAATTTATAATCGATTTTTCGATAACTTCTTTTTGTCAAAATATTGGAAGTTTTCTTCCAGTTTTGGTCACATTGAAAGTTTTGTTATTCTGACGATAGAAAAAATTAATTTTTTCTTTTTAGTTCAGTTTCCTATATTAAAATAGTTGTATTTCTTGAAAAGACCATTTTTTAATTTTTATTTTCATCAGTTTAATAATGATAATAATTATGTAATAATGGTTTCAGAAAAAATATATTTGGAGCATTCTTATAGGCACCCCAATTAACATAGTCACAAAAAAAAAAAAAAAAAAAAGGAAAGATAAATGGAAGATGAAAACCGCGAATTTAAAGTTGAGTGGACTGAGAATTTTGCATTTATTCAAAACTTGAATAACTTCGGACATGTCTTATTTGTAAGGATTTCGTGCATAATAAGAAGTCAAATTTAGAGAGGCATTTTACAAGAAAGTACGCGTTATTTAGCACTAAATATCCTACCGGTGACGCAAGGAAGAAAGCTGTTGAGGAACTTCAGAAGAGCCAAGAGTTGACAACTTCTGCGCAATATTAATGTGGCAAGTTTTGTTTCTAGCCATGAGATTGCTAAGAAAGGGAAACCGCATACAGACGGCGAATACATGAAAACTTGTTTTATAAATGCACATCCGAAGAACTATTTCGGGATTTTAAGAACAAAGCAGATATTCTGAAAAGAATTAAAGAGTTACCATTATCGGACGAAACCAGTAAAGATAGAACAATTAAAATGTGGTAGAATATAACTACAGAGCATAGCGAAGATCTGAAATTGGTTTCTGCTTTATCAATAGCAGGTGACGAGTCTTGTGACATAAATGATACAGCTTTCATAAATTTTACAAAAAGTTTCACTTTTTGTAAGATTTATGTCTCTTTCAGGTGCTAAAGAAGAATTTTTAGGAATATTGCCCCTCAAAGGTCAAACGCGTGGAGAAGACATCGCAAATATTCTAATTGAGTGTATGGATAAACATCATATTCCCCTCGATAAAATTGTGTCGATTTCAACAGATAGGGCCAGAAGTATGACCGGTGTGAGAAAAAGGTTTGGTGCTATTTTGAAAGAAAATGAATCACGAGATACTTGTTTACCATTGTATCATTCACCAAGAAACCTTTGTGCGTAAGCATTTCCGGATGAAATTTGTAAAGTTATGGAATTAGTGATTACCATTATCAACTCCATTTTAGCTAAAGCTCTTAACCATCGCCAATTCAAAGAATTTTTATCTGAAACGGAGAATGAGTACGCTGATCTTCTGCTTCATAACAAGGTACGTTGGTTATCGAGAGGAAACGTTTTAAAACACTTTGCGTACCTTTTTCAGGAAATTAAAGCATTTCTACTTGAGAAGGGCGTTTACTATCAGAATTAACAGACGATCAATGACTTACTCAAACTTTCCAAGGATATGTAAACACATTGTTCGCATTAATAAATATTTATTAAGTATGAAATTTAGTTTTGTTTAGCGTACTACTTATTTAGTGTAATAAAAGTTTCCTAAACAAGCAGATTTGGCTAACAATTATTTTTAAAAGTGTTGTAATGGTCATACTTAGATCTTTGGCTAGTAAGTTTACTGACCACTGCCTTAGTATTTTTTTTTTTTTTTACAGTTTACTATCCTTAAGAAAATCTTTTTCCAAGATACATTGATTCTTGGAATCAAATGGGGTGAATTTCCACCTGTTAATTTATGAACTTTATGGTATGCAGCTGTAAAAGAACTAGATGACATTTGCTCCCTTCAATTTATCCTCAAATCATAGGCATTTCCTCACATGTTTCTTTTGTTCTTCGTGTGTTTTGTGACACATCTAAATGTGCCTATGGTTCAGTTCTGTATATTGTTACTTTTCAAGGTGACCAATCGAATGTGAATTCAGTATGTTGTCGCAACAAATTGGTTGCTATAAGGAAAGTTACCTTGTACCGCTTGCAGCTCTTGGTGGTCTTAATGGAAGCACGATTGCTGCAATTGCATATTTCGGCGCTGAATCTGCGCCAACATCTGTTCGTCAAATGCAACGTTGTGGACTGATTCTCAAGCTGACTTAGGGTGAATATGCAGCGACCCCAACGAGCGGAAAACTTATTTTAGCAACAGAGTAACAGAAATTATTCTCTATACTAATCCTTCACAGTGGAGACATTGTCCTGCAAAGACAAACTTTCTCTTCAAAGCTGGCAAACTGTCTCTAGGAGTTTTACCATAAATACTAAAAAACATGAAAAATTGATGGATCAGCCCTGCATATTCTGTCAAATCTCAAGAATATTGGTCTGATTTTGATACTATTTCGAAAGATTACAGTCATAATTTAGAAGCAAAAAAAGAAAAAGTTCAGACCTTTCACATCGTATCTACTCAACTAATAATAAATGCTAAAAACTACAATTCTTACTTTAAATTGTTACGTATAACATCTTGGATTCTTTGCTCTATTCACAATTGTTGGAAACAAAAAAGTTAGAGCGTGAGTTACAAGCCACAGAATTAAATCAAGCTCGTATTTACTGGATACTGACCATTCAGAAAAAACCTTTTCCTTCAGAATATGAAGCTCTGCTGACCAAAAACTCACTTCCTAAAAATCAAGGATAAAATATTTAACCCTTTTTTCAAGAATAATATTATAATTCTTGGTGGTCGACTACAATTTTCTGATTTATCTCATGCTGAAAAACATCCCATATTATTGGAAGGTTCTCATCATTTTATTAGCCTACTGATGCGCCAAACACATTTACGAATACATCATCTCAGTGTTCGGATTCCACCTTCTCTGCTTCATACAGAATATTAGATATTAAAAGCAACACAAACCGTTAAAAAAGTAATAACGACTTGCCTTCTATGTAAAGCAGTGTTTCTCAACCTTTTAGTATTCCCGACCCAATTTTCAATCATAATATTCATCGCACCCAACCTTCCCACCACACACAATAAAATGTATACAATAACAATGTACACTACTGGCCATTAAAATTGCTACACCAAGAAGGCGACATGCTACAGACGTGAAATTTATACGAAAGGAAGAAGGTGCTGTGATATGCAAATGATTAGCTTTTCAGCGCATTCAGACAAAGCAGGCACCAGTGGCAACACCTATATTGTGTTTAAATGAGGAAATTGTTCAGCCGGTTCCTCATACACAAATTGCATTTGAACGTTGTTGCCTGGTGAAAAGTTGTTGTGATGCCTCGTGTAAGAAGGAGAAATGCGAACTAGCAGGTTTCTGACTTTGATAAAGGTCGAATTGTAGCGTATCAGAATTGCGGTTTATCTTATCGCAGTATTGCTGCTCGCGTCGGTCGAGATCCAATGACTGTTAGCAGAATATGGAATCGATGGGTTCAGGACGGTAATACGGAACGCCATGCGGGATCTCAACGGCCACCTATCACTAACAGCCGAGAAGACAGGCATATTATCCGCATGGCCGTAATGGATCGTTCAACCACGTCAAGAGCCGTGATTCAAGAAACGGGGTCGTTTGGAAGACAAGTGTCTGCATGAACAGTTCGACGACGTTTGCAGCAGAATGGACTCTCAGCTCGAAGACCATGGCTGCGACTTCCCTTGACGCTGCGTCATAGAAAAGAGCGCCTAAAATTGTGTGATCAACGACGAATCTGGGCGCATGAATGACGAGACATCATCTTTTCAGATGAATCCAGGTTCTGTGTACAGCATCATGATGGTCGCATCCGTGTTTTGCGGCATCGTGGTGAACTCATACTGGCAGCGTGCATTCGTCATCGTCATACTGGCCCATCACCTTGCGTGATGGTATGGGGTGCCATTGGATACACGTCTCGGTCACCTCTTGTTCACATTGAAGGTGCTTTGAACAGTGCACGTTACATTTCTGGTGTATTACGACCCGTGGATCTACCCTTTATTCGAGTCCTGCGAAACCCTACTTTTCAGCAGGATAATGCCGGACCGCATGTTGCCGGTATTGTACTGACCTTCCTTGATACGGAACATGTTCGTCTGTTGCCCTGGCCAGCACGTTCTCCAGATCTTTTCTTAATAGAAAACGTCTGGTCAATGGTTGCCGAGTGATTGGCTCGTCACCAAACGCCAGTCACTACGGTTGATGAACGGTGGCATCGTGTTGAAGCTGTATGGGCATTTTTACCTTTACATGCAATTCAATCTCTGTTTGACTCAATGCCCAGGCGTATAACTGCTGTTATTACTGACAGAGTTGGTTGTTCTGGGTACTGATTTCTCAGGATCTATTCAGCCAAATTTTAGGAAATTTAATCACTTGTTATTTCTAGTATAATATATTTGTCCAATAAATATTATTTTGTTATCTGCATTTCTTCCTGGTGTAGCAATTTTAATGGCCAGTAGTGTATTTTGAGTATTTTGGCGCTGAACCTACTCTACAGCCTTAATTTTAAACTTTACAAATTACCAATAATACAGAAATTTATTGACATTTTGCAACACCGATCCTTATAATTGAAAAAGCAAAAATTCTAAATATTTTTATTTCTCTTGCGTCCCGCTATGTCGGGCATTCTCAGGGTTTCGCGAGAAGTTTTGATTTGTCTGGCCAGCTTAAAATTTAAGTTAGGAGTATGTGCAGATGTGAACAAATGTTTTCTCATAAGGAGAAGGAGAATGTTCTATGACGCCAATTTCAATTTCAGACAATTTCATTCGAGTCTGTCCTTCTGTCACTATTGAATCTATTCTCAATGTGTATGTTGTATATATTTTCGATTAATTGCAATTCACCGTATTAAATATTCACGGCAGCAGACTTATTCAGAATCAAGGATAAATTTTTAAGTGGCCGTCAGCGAGCATTAAACAATAGACAAGCATCAATAAGTACACAGACGAGCGTGGTTCCGAAAATAAAATCAATAAAATACTCTCAAGAATATTTAAATTTTGGGTTCAGTAGTACTGGAGTAAATGAAGAAGAAAAGCCTTGTTTATCATTTGCTCAAAAATATTGGGGGCAGAGAACATGAAACCTAATAAACTTAAACGGCATTTGGAAACGCTTCATAGTGAGTACGTAAACAAACCCAGAAAATTCTTCAAATTAAAATTAAAATCATATGAAAAGCAAAAATCATGGTTTAAAAAAACTTTACCTGTGAATGAAAAACTTTTAATTGAATCTTACAAAGTGTCATAAAAAATAGCCAGATTAAAAGAGCCTTACAGCATTTGTGAAGAGCTTATTTTGCCAGACGCAATTGAGATTGTAAAAATTATGTTTTGAGATTATTTTGCAAAACAATTGCAGTCTATACCTCTTTCAAAAGATTCTGTTGCCCGTCGAATTGCTGATATAGCTGGAGATATAGAGTGTCAGCTTTTGTCGAAGTTGCGTGACAAATTGTTTTCAATACAACTCGATGAGCCAACAGATAGTAATAAAGATGCTCATTTCATTGCCTAAGTTAGATTTTGTGATGATTTGTCAGTAGTAGAAGAATTACTTTTCTTCGATTCTATAGAACTCAAAGCAACATCACTCGTATTATTTGCTATCTTAAATTATTTTATGAACGAGGCAAATATATAATGGAAAAATATGCACAGACGGTGCTCTATCTATCTATATCCGAAAGATTCCAAAGTATTCAAACACTTGTAAACAAAAATCGCCACAGTGCATCTTGACACACTGCATGATCCACAGAAAAGTTTTCGCTTTCAAAGAAATTAGTCCTGGTTTGAATATTGTGTTAACTACGGTTGTAATCGTAGTAAATTATATAAAAATGAGACCCTTGAAATCAAGAATCTTTTCCGCAGTTTGTAAAGATATGGGTGCATTACATTCAGCGTTACTATTTTATTGCGAGGCAAGATGGTTATCACGAGGGAAATTTTTGCAACGTGATTATGAATTATAGATGAAATGGCCGTTTTCCTAGAAGAGGAAAACAGACCGGAAGCTGATAATTTTCGCGATAGTTTATTTGTGATGAAATTGAACTTCATGGTCGATATATTTGAGAAATTAAAGAACTTATATCTTCAACTGCAAGGAGCAAATACTCATATATTGAATACGAGTGATGAAGTTAATGCTTTTTGTAGAAAATTGGAATTGTGGAGCAGAAATTTAAAACAAGAAAACTTAAGAATGTTTGCAAATTTGAATGATTGTATTAAAACTTACAAGGCTCAAGAACAACATATAAAAGTTGTTTTTGTAACCATTGAAAATCATCAGAGATACTAGAAAATAATTTTAAAAAGTACTTTCTTGCTGACGTCAAACGAATATTAAGTTACAAGTGGGTGAGGGATCCATTTCAAAATACTCCCGAAGGACTCTCACTTGAAGACGAAGAAACCTTCATAGACTTCACGGCAAGCGGCGAAACAAAAGACAATTAAGTAATAAATCACTCTTTGAATTTTGGGCAAGAGTGGATGATGAGTTTTCTGCACTAAAAACAAGGGCATTTCACATTCTACTACCATTTTCAATATCTTACCTTTGTGAAACTGGATTTTCTGCGGTGGCTTTTGAAGACAAAATATAGATCTCAGCTAAATAAAGAAAATGATCTGAGCGTGTCTATTTCTAATATTAAACCCTCCTTCGAAAAAATTTGCTCTGAAAGATAGGCCCAAGGATGTCACTAATGATTGTTAAATTTATTTTTATTTCAGTAAGTTGTTTTAATTTAATAAGTTAGTTATTAAATATGTTGAAATGTATTTTGTTTTGTATGTGTGTGTGTGTGTTCTTTGCTTTCAGTCCCTTAATCATTTTTTAAATAACATTTTCTCTTGGATATACTCGCGCCTCCTAGAAGGTGCACCCCACAGGTTGAGAATCACTGATGTAAAGTATTGAAACAAAAGAGAAGTGAACAGATAGAAGCACCATTACCATCTGATAGAATTCAAAAGTCATCTCCTTTCGAAACTACCGGTATTGATTTTGCTGGATTACTCTACGTAAAAAATTATAACTCCGTAACGAAAGCTTACATTGTCATATTTACATGAGCTGAAACTTGTGAGTTATCCACTTAGAATTAGTTTCCGATCTGCGTACTGACGAATGCTTGCTTGCATTACAATGATTTGTGTCTAGACGTTCACTTCCTCGTACTGTGTGTACACTAATAATGCTTTAACTTTCTCCGCTGCTGGCAAAGAGCTGAAATTATTCTGGGATACTATATCCTCTGCCAAGGTACAACAAACATATGCCCATTGCAACATTAAATGGAAATTCATCGCCCCACAAGTGGTTTTGGGGTAGAATGGTGAGAAAAAATGTAGGGCTCAATTAAGCGATGCCTTCGGAAAACTTTTTTGGATGTTGTTGGTTTGATCACTGAATTATGTGATTATAAAGCCGCTCTCAACAGTAAATCAATTGTCCACAAATATGTAATAAAAGATAACTCTGAGGAAGTTTTAATACTTTTGCAGTGCCTCATAGGAAAGAAATTTACTACCATTCCTTCCAGCCCCACAAATCCGGAAACGAATTTATATCTTATGTGGAATAATCGTCAACATTTGATGGACTCCTTTTGAAAAAGATGGCAAAAGGAATATCTGATGGACTTGCATACATTTCATCAAATGCGGAATCCATCTGAAATAAAATCCGTAAAGGGGACATTGTCCTATTACAAGATGTTAGACCTCACCGCATTTGGAAAAAGGCTCGTATTGACGAGCTAATCCTTGGCTGCGACAAGAAAGTCCATACTTGTGTTTTGCGCACCAATCGACATAGCCAACCTGAGCAATTGGTTATCCCCTGGAGATTGACCAGGGATGAGGAAATGTTGCGGCAGAGCTAGCAAACTATTAAAAACAACATTATCATTCTGAGAATGGCATCAACTAAGTTTTAATATTCTGTCAGTATGTTTTTGATTGTTCTATACTTTTTATGCTAGTATTTTAAAACAACTATTTATTTTTTTACCTCCTAATGCTAATAAATATGTAATTATTTTTTCCATATATTCATAATATTCATTTAATTTTTACAACTTTACAAAAATGCTAAATGAAACATATGCATTAAAAATATTGAATATTATATTTTTTCATCTGCATGTTTTATTTTATAATTTGAAGTATTTCTATTTTTATGTGCTCAGAAGTGCTGAAATTTTAAAACAGTTTCAAATATTTGCATGATTTATTTAAAGAAATCTTTATTATAGTTTTTATTTCAACTATACTTGTATCTTGTTTAATTTGATAATGAGTAAAAAATTTAACATAAACCTGCATTCTTTTTGTATTTGAGTGAATTTGATCTTGCATATTTTACTTTATATGAAATTAATTAAATTTTTAAATAATTTCTTTTTTATTCTATAACTTAGTTTTGTGTAGGACTATATATTTTTTGATATTTAATAAAGTAATTTTTTTCTTAGCAGAATCCAACTCGTAATGCATAAATTGAAACAATGCAATAGGGAATGAAATTTCCGTGACACAAATATTCAAAACTTAACATTGTTGGATGCATTGAACCCTATATCTTATTTAACTAAATGTCCTATTTTTCATGAGTTACTATTATTTTTTAAAAGTATCTCAGTGAAATAGGATGTTTGGTTTGTAATTCATATAAAATGAAGGGAAAATTTTGTTTAATTTGTGTTTTAAAGTATTGCTTTCTTAATAAAGAAATGTAAATTTAGATTTTATTATATAAACAAGGAAAAATAAAGAAAAAATAGAAAACTTATTGTATTTGGAGAATTTCTTTTAGGGTTTTATTAAAAAAATACTTTCAGAATCTAAATTTAAATAGTTCTTATATATAATTTAAAGAAATACGTTATTTATATAATTAATAAATGACTATAATATAGTTATTGGTCATAAGAAATCACTTTGATAATTGTTTAATTTCAATAGCATAAAAATTAATTACAATAAAATGCAATTACATAGTAAAATATACTGATAGCTTTAACTAAGAATAAAAAAATTTTAAATTATAAAAACAAATTTAATATTAAAATTATTTTCCATAAAAATCACTAGAATAATTGAATTGAAATGAGATTATAATTTTAATATTACAACTACATTTATATTTAAAAAGATATATTAAAAAATAATCAAAAAAAATTTGATTTCTTATTAAAATAAATTAAATTTTAAATTAATTATTCTTAAATAATTTGAAATTCAATTTCTAAAATTACAATTAATGGTAAAACGAATTAAAATTATGTATCTATGAAAATGCCTTTCAGCTCTATAAACTATCTATTATATGGTTACACTTAGAGAAATTTAAAATAAATTATCTAGATTAAATATCAGAAGTTGCTTTAAACAATTCAAATAGTACTGAAAACAAATGCAATAATTTTCCTAAAACAAATTGTTTACTATTCACAAAAACGAAAGTAAAATTGGTTCTAATCTGCATAACACATGATAGTAAAATGTCAGATTTTGTATTCTTCACCTTTTTTTTTTTTACTATAATCAATGATAGTTTAATATTTAATTTATCACTATAAATTCAATTGTTTCACATTACTTTTAGTTTCATTTACTTAATTTTAAAAGATTTTTATTCCCATAGAGATCAACGAATTTCCGACAAAGATAGTGGCTAAGCGCATTGGTCACGTCACCTAGCGGCAATTTATTATTGGTAAAATATTATTGATTCATATGTTGTGTGCATATATAAATATTATGTTGCTTATTTTAAAAATCATAATTATTGGTAGAATGTTACCTATATTAAACTCTGAATATCTAAAGGAAAGATTTCTGACTGGAAATTAAATTTATACAATGTAATATAATTAAAAAGTTTGTTCATTGAGATTTTCATTGAGTTGTTTTTCCATATTATGAAAAAAAGGAAGTAGAAAATATTTTTAAGGATTTTAATAATCGTCTTACAGATTTTAAAAGGTAATGAGAAAATTGTGCTTTTGAAATTAAAAGAAAGGAAAATTTAAATTATTAAAAATCAAAAATAAATTTCAAGAATAAAAAAAACAAAATAGCCTCAAAATATAAATTCCACTAATCATAAAAAGAGTTATTCAGGAAAATGGCGGATTGTTCTAAATTGCGAAATACGTAAATTTTGAACTCTGATTATTTATTCATTATTTAATGTTTTTCTTTGACACTTTTTCTCCTTTTTCGTGTTGAAATTATCGTCTGACTTTGGCTTAGTGTTTGATTGACTAAGATTGAGTATTTTTGTTCTTTAATTTTTACTATTTAAATTTTATTAATAATTTTTTTTTTTTTTTTTTCTTTCTCATTATTATGGATTTAAAATGACTGAAGGAGAGACTGAAATGATTTACACGGATTGCGATTTGCGCATTCCAAAAATAAACACGTCAAGATTATTGACTTTCGAAGATTCTATTCCACAACTAATCCAGTTAGCTGCGGAAAAAGGTATTACTAAGTTCTTCATTTTCCTGTCTCCCACTGATGGTACTGCATCTATTCCAAAGAAACCTTACAATTTAAAGCAAGAAATAATTCAACTTGTAAAGAATCACAAGAAAATAATTCAAATTCAGCACACCTGTCAAGGTAAGCTTCTATTCGAAACTAATTGCCCAGATACTGCTGTAGAAATAAGCAAGATAAACATTATTCTTGGTGTACCTGTTAACTCCAGTTTTCAACCTGAATACATTTCTTCAAGATTTCTTATAAAAGAAATAAATGTAGATTTACCTTTATACCTTGTTGCTGAAGAAATTGCGCAAAATGGCTTAACGATATTAAGCTTACAAAGATTTACAAAAAGAATTCAGAAGAACTGAGTGAAAATATTTTAGTGAGCGTCATTGGTCATCATCTACCTCAAACTATTAACTTATTCTATTCCATCATCCCAATTTCTCCTTTTATTGATAACGTTCGCCAATGCGGAAAATGCTATAAATACACTCACCCTACGAAAAAATGTAAACAAGAAGTCTTCCTATGTAAAAACTGTGGAACATTCCATAAAGACTCTACCTGTGGCAATGAAATACCTAAATGTATAAACTGTCAGGAAATCATGCAGCTAATGACATTTCCTGCACTACTAAGCTTGAAGAAAAAAATTCTTACATTTTAAAAGCATGAACCACCTTCCATTTATTGAGGCGAGAAGACGTTATAATAAATCTTTAAAAACCAGTTACTCCAGTGTAACCAAAAGTCATCTTCCTTTCGTGCCAAACCAAAATGAAATAACTGATATTGTTAAAAAAGCAGTGACAGAGATGGCTTCTATTTTTGAAGCAAAATTACTTGCGATACAGGCTAGACAAGATCAAATGGTCCAACAAATGTTCTCATTCATGAAAGAATGTATGCGAACATGTTCGAATCAAGCTAGATCAGTTTCTAGATCTCCTCCAAGAAAGAGTCGTGCAAGATCTATCCAGTCTAGAAAGATAAGTCCAAAAAATTCAGTGAATCAGCAAATAATATCTCCGGAGCAACCTATTATGAAGTCTAATCAACCAAATATTACATACGCAGAACCTAACATTGAAGAAAGAATTGAGCCAGGAAGAAGGCGTAAAAAACATTCATAATTTTTTTTAATAATATTCTTTTACTACGAGCGCACCTTTTTGTTTGATTTTTAGTGACTGTGTAGGTTTTTCGTTTTATTTTATGTTCAATTTAATTTCTTGGAATGCAAGAAGTGTTCTATCTAAGCGTCCGTATATAAAACTTCCATACTTTCAATCTTCCGATGTCCTAGCAATTCAAGAAACGTTTCTTAAAAATTCCGACTTATTTCAAATTTATAATAAAACAATAATTAGATTAGATAGGCAAGATGGCCGTGGTGGAGGACTTCTGTTTGCTGTTGATAAATCTCTACCTGTGCAAGTTTTAAATATATCCCGCTCAGAAGATAACGATACAGAAATATTAGCTATAAAAATTACTATATCCAAATCATCTCTTACTTTAATAAATGTGTATGTCCCACACGGTAAATTTTCAAGTTCTTTGTTCCATAGCATCTTATCAAATATTCCTCCTCCTTTCATAATAATTGGAGACTTTAATATACGAAGTTCGGCGCTTGGCAGTTATTCAAACTCTCCCGAATCTTCAGAATTCCTCGATTGGATACTGGATAGCAACATTTGTCTTTTAAATACCTCTCAGCCTACTCATTTCGGACTCCACCATAGACCATCCCTTATCGATTATAACTTTGTATCTCCTGATATTTTTCCTTTTTGTACTTTCTCAGTCAGTTCAGATAATTATGGTAGTGATCATGTCCCTGTTCAAACAAGTGTCAAAATCTACAACAACGATTATTCAAAAGGTATTTCCCGCAACAGAATTTATGGACTGGCTTCTTCAATTCAATGAACACCCAAATTGCTAATAAAGGACTAGTTTCTGTAGATCATTTTCAAATTTTATGCAAAGACTATCTTGATAAATTTAGGAAAAAGCAAATCTTTCCGTCAAAATCATATCCTCCGTGGTGGACATCGGAATGTTGTTATCTTTTGGGTCAAAAAAGAAAACTTTGGAGGAAAGCGAAAAGTTCTCTTAATCAGACTCTGTGGATACAGTACAAACGAATTTCTGCAAAACTTCATCAGCTTCTTCTAACCCTTTCCAGAAATTTCTGGGATAAAACTATAACAAACGCTGGTATATCTAAAGACATTTATTCTATTCTCAAAAGACTTAAAAATAGATCTACTGACTCACCAACTCATCATCTATTAATTTCAAGCGAAACTTCAATTATTTCGGATCCTGTTGTTCAGGCTAACTTATTTGCCAAATTTTATTCTCGTCAAACTGAAACTGAAGTACTACCTCTCGATTTAAGTTCAAATTTTGATTTAGAATATAACTCTGCATTCTCCCTTTCTGAGCTCCAAATGGCAATTTCTAAATGCAAAAATACTTCAGCTGGTCCTGATTTAATATCAGCTAAAATTTTGAAGGGTCTATCAAACATAACTTTACGATCCCTTTTGTCACTCATAAATACCTCTTGGTTAAGCGGTATTGTTCCCCCGTCTTGGAAAAAATTCATCATAATTCCTATAATAAAACCTGGAAAAGATACTACTTCAGTAAATTCTTATCGCCCAATTTCTCTTACAAGTGTTCTATGTAAGGTCATGGAACGCATGATTTTAAATCGTCTAATAAATCATATTTCCCTTTCCAAATATTTTCATCCAAATCATCATGGATTTATGCCTTATAGAGGTTGCGACAGTGTTCTTTCTATGCTTCATCATCATATTATTGCTTTACGTTCACAGAGAAAATATGTCATATGCGCAACTGTAGACATATCTCAAGCTTACGATTCAGTGTGGCCAGACGGCCTTATTTATAAGCTCCTCCAATTTGATATCAGAGGAAATGCTGCTCATTGGATATTGGATTCTTTATCGGATAGAAGTTATAAAGTGAAATGGCGTGGAACTTTTTCTCAACCCACTTTCTCTAATAGAGGTGTCCCTCAAGGCAGTGTTCTTTCTCCCTTTCTTTTCATGATTTATATGTCAAATATTTACGAAGTTCTCTCTCCCGACATTAAGTGTTCTATTTATGCTGATGACATAATCCTTTTGGCTGCTCATTCATCACAAGAATTACTACAGCAAAAAAATGCAGACTGCAATCATAAAACTTGAACAATGGTGTGAAGAATGGAAACTAAAAATTGATTCCTCAAAATGTTCAGTCATTGATTTCTCTTCCAAAAAATCTCCTGTAAATTTTGTACTAACTATAAACCAATTACCTATCTCTTGGTCTAAGCACATAAAAATTCTGGGCCTCTATTTTACTAATAATTTAACTTTCAAGTATAACTTTCAAATGAAAAAAAAATCCATCCAGAAGAAAATTAATGTCTTAAAAGCTATTTCAGGAAATAGATGGGGAGCAAAAACTAATCATTTACTTCAAATTGTTCAATCCTTCATTACAAGTAGCCTCGATTATGGATGTCATGTATTTACATCAGCGAGCTTATCAGACCGAAAAATCTTGGATCCAATATATCACTCAGCTCTTAGAATTGCTACAGGTCTTTCTCGCTGGACACCTATTCCACTTCTTCTGAAAGAAGCAGGGGTCGTACCTCTTTTTGTAAGACAAAACTTTCTCTCTACAAGGATGTACATTAGAAACCTTGCACTTTCTACTAGATCTCCATGTGGTAAATTATGGGAATCAATGCATTACAGCCATATCTCTGGCGCTCTTCCTCTATCTTTGCGAATGAAAAAATGGCTTGAAGAAAATGGAATTCAAGAATCACATATTTTAAGAGTTCCTGCAAAATCTACATCTGTTAATATTAATTTAAAAATAGTTCTTAGAAAATATACTTTTCAGTCTAAAAATCTTCCTACAAATACTATCAATGACCTCTTTGAACTGCATAGTACTTCTGAATGGTCTAATCACATATTATTATTTACTGATGCATCTAAAATAGAAAATAAACTTGGAATCGCTGTTTATAACAGCAGAAATAACTCCTTTGTTTCCGGGCAAATCAATAACTCTAATTCCATTTTTACAGCAGAGGCTTTGGCTTTATATCTGGCGGTGACTAAATTCTGTATTTCTCCCTCTAACTATGTCATATTGTCAGACTCTTTATCCTGTCTAAGTAGTTTGAATACTCTCTCAACCTCTTCCCCAACCATCATTCAACACATCGGATCAGCTTTAGGAAATGCAACTGAGATTTGCGAATCTATTCAATTAGTTTGGATTCCAGGTCATTCTGGAATTGCTGGGAACGAAAAAGTAGATGCTCTTGCAAAATCGGCCATTAATAAAAGTTATATTCTGCACTCGATTTCACCTGAAGACCTTATCCATAATATACGAAACATTTTTACCAATTATAATAACAACGAATGGAATAATAGTAAATACGCGTCTAACTTTTCGCATATGTCTTCTATCACGAAAGTTCACCGCAATTATACCAATTCTCGCCTTGAAGAAGTGTGGCTAGCTAGAGTTAGAACTAGATCTTTTCCGACAAATGCTAAATTACATAAATTCAGACTTTCTTCAACGGATAAATGTTCTTGTGGAGAAAGAGAAACCATGGATCACATAATGCTATCGTGTCCTCGTTATGATCAAGCAAGAAATTCTTTAAGAGAAAAACTTGGAATCGGAGCTCTTTCTTTCTCTTGGATCTTAGATTTGTCAACGAATCCAAAAGAGAAAATTGACGCAACTATTTCTTTTTTGAAACAAATTAATAGATTTTAATTTTTTTCTCGTCTTTGTATTTTCCAAGCGGCCTATTTTCCCCTTCATTCGTCAAACAAACGCCGTGCTTAACTTTTCGTTTTGATTGTCTTTTTTTTTTTTTTTTCAAAATCATCAATCCATCAATATTTGTTTAGGTTTCAAATAAAAACTCAATCTTACTCAATGCGAGCTATAAGCCTACGAGCATAAAGCTCCAAAACAGTTTTTGTCGTAACCTAACCTAAGAGTTATTCAACGCTCATAGCGGCATCTTGTGGTTAAAAGATTTATGACATTTAAACGAAAGAACCATGTTTTTGTTGTTTTTATCTTGCATGAATTTTTTACCGAATTAAATTGTGTTGAATTTATTTATGCTCTAATGTAAATCTTATAGCATTTAATAATGAACAGTTTACTTCAATTTCAATAAAACTTTACAACACAAGTGAACCAAACTGAACAGAAAAAGTTGTATACACAAAATACAATATTCTGTTAGCGTTTAAATTTACCATTTTTTCAACGTTCCTATATTCATAAATTATTTTGTAATTATTGTCTTCTTCTAAAGAAGTGCTAATAGACATTTTGATCGTCAATAAAACTTATTGAATATGGCTGTTGAATGTCACATTTGTAAGAAAAAATTAAGCCGTCCTAGTAGTCTTAAAAGGCATTATCTGCTTCATACAGGAGAAAAACCACATGTTTGTGATGTTTGTAATAAAAGCTTTGCGATAAAGAGTAATCTTAAAACACATTATCTTACTCATACCATGGAAAAACCTCATTCATGTTGTATATGTAACATGCGATTTAATACAATTGGCCACCTTAAATTGCATTATCTGACACACACGATGGTTCGCCCACATGAGTGCGATCTTTGTGAGAAGAGTTTTAGCCGGAAAAGTTATCTTAAAGTTCATCTTCTTACTCATACAAAGGAGCGACCATTTTCATGTGATATTTGCAATAAGGCATTCAGTAATAAAAATCACCTTAAGACACACTATTTTACTCACTCAAATCAAAAACCTCATGGCTGTGAAATGTGTGATAAAAGTTTTGGTACTCGTATGCAATTGTTTTCTCATCAACTTTCCCATAGTAATGTAAAAACTCACTTATGTAGTATTTGTAATAAGTATTTTTCAACAAAAAGTAATCTTAAAAAGCACTTTCTCCTTCATACAAAAGAAAGTACTCACATGTGTGATATTTGTAAGAAAAGCTTTGGTAACCAATCTAGATTGCAATCACATCTTCGTACTCATGAAATGTTGGAAATTTTATGTAATATTTGTAACAAAAGTTTTTCTTCTAAGAGTAATCTTAACAAACACATGCAACGTCACGAGAAGGTAATTCCAAAATCTTAAATATGATATTGATTAGATAATAGCTATTTATAATTGACTTTTTTATTTTTTAATATAACAAAAATATAAATTCAACTTTATAATAGACACATTTAAATAAATTATAATTTATAATAGATGCATTGTGACAGTTTATCATAATGTAGGTAATAATATACAGATATTAATATATGTGAAAGAAGCTGTAAATGAGAGCTTGGTGTTCATAATAAAATAGTATTTTGTTTACTAAAACATCTATTTCTCATACATGTTATATTTGCATAATTTTATTATTTAAATTATAAATAAATATGTAATAAAAAATCAAAATCCAGGCATATAATTTTTTTTATATGAGCTTTCATTAAAAATAATAATTAAGTTTTATGAATTAATTGTTTAGAACTGTGTACTCGTGCACAGTTCTAAACAACTAATTCTAAACAAGAACAGAGCACAAAACATTTTAATGAAATAAATTATCTACTAGGATTTTTCATAAAACTACATATTAGGGTATCCCATTTTTATTTCAGCAGTGGTAAGCATTCATCAAAACGATGAAAATATGATAAAAAGTTTGAGTATTAATATAGCATAAAATACCACATAGATAAAGTTGATACATAATTTAACTGCATCAAGTCATAGGAAAAGGAACCAATTATTGGGACACCCTAAAATGCAGTAGAAATCAATATTTTACATGTATATATTTCTATAAAAATTTACTTTTATTTAAATATAATTTTGAGCAGTTTTCTTTTGTGAATCATTTATATATGTCTTTATTAATGTAAAGTTTTTAAGTAGATATAAATTGATTAATATTAGAAGAATCTTGATGTTGGAGAAAATTTTTTATTTTGGTATAATTAACTGGGTGATTTCTTAAAAGTATAAATACTTGTAATTTTCAAATTATTTGAAGCAATTTTTTTTATAGAAAATTCTTTTAATTATTAATAAGTAAAAAGAAAATTCATTCCCCTAAGAAATGAGAAACTCATAAGTCGTATTAATTCGAATTTGTTAAAACTACACTTCAGAGTATTTTGTTTTGTTCAAATTTACCGTGATTGTTTATCTAATTATTTTATATCCAGTTGCAACTATATAACTGAATCAACTAAATCTGAATGATTTCAGTTTTCTTGTATAATCATTTTGTATTTTATAATGTGAATATCTTTATCATTTTTCAAAATGAAAATTTTTTAGTCAGCACACAGAAACTATTAGATCTAGTAAACATTTGAATTTCAGGAATTAAAAAATGATTGATATATTTCTAAAATGAAATTTACAGTCATAAATTTTGACACCAGCTATATTATTTTTGGAGTTAACTATATTGCAAATTTGTTAGTAAAAATTTATTGATTCATAGAGATAGAGAATAAACAATTATTTAAATGTGTCCTACTATTTAACTGATTGCATTGTAAGCTCAAATATAATTTTATTATCGCTTTTTTAATAATGATTTATAATTTTTATTCCTTTCGCTATACAAGGTCGAATCTGAGTTTCATTGCTGTAGTGGGCAAATGAAACTGTACTAGGCACATTTGGGAACTAAAGAATTGGGGTTTTCACATTAGGCTGACCACCTAACTGGGACATATATTTTACACCTAAGGCCCTCGATCATGAAAACAGGTATGGGCATTCTAGGTTTTTTAACCCATAATTTACTTCCATACTCATGTTGTTAAATTTAACTTAATATTGTTTCTATATACAATATTTGGCTGTTTAGCTACTAATTTCACTTTCCATAGTCTTAATTATTCCAGGTATGGATTATTCTAAGATAACTAGAACACACTGAAATTTTAAAGCTAACAAAAAACAATTTATGATGAATCAGCAGAAATATAAGGAATATAATGGGTGCAACTTTGCAAGAAATGATTAAAATTTGTTATTAATGGTTTAATTTTAATTAAAAAGGAAAAATAATGTGTTATATATCAATCTTTCCTGGGGAAAAAAGTAACATTTTCCTAAAAAGAAATGAAAATTTTATTTTTCTTGATTAGTTAAAAAAAAATTGTCCTGGGAATGTATAACATTTAAGTACAGAAAATGCAAATATTAAACATAAATTAATAGAAGTTTAGAAAAACAATGCCTATGATTTATTAAAATTGTAAAATATTCTATTTTTTGTTAAAAATTTGTTTAAAAGTATATTTATTATAAAATTGAAATATTTTCATATTTTATAAATATAATTTTGTATTTTAAGCTCAGCTTATATTGGATTAGGCAACAGAATTTATTTTAATGATAAAATTTGTTTTAAATCCAAATTACATTTAATTAAATTTTTCTCCATTACCAAAAAAATATTATTTATTTTTGTTGTAAATTTAATAAAGTCGACAGCACAAACTTAAAATTTTTTTGTCATATTAATATATGAAAATAAGCATAACTTTATAAATATGTATTTTTACTATATTTTCTTAAATTTATGTTAAAATTCAAAATATTTTGCTCTTTTTTTGTCAATTAAGTAAAATTATGTTTTGAATTTAGAATAATATATATATGTATTAGTGGTTATTAATATATATATATATATACATATATATATAATTGATATTTAGTTTTTTAAAAAATCCTTCGTTATTATGTTAAAAGACCACCTTTGATATGTAATGCAGCTTGAATTGGCTTAGGAATAGATTTATTTAAATGCTGAATAGTCCTTAGAGAAATATTGTACCATTTTTATGGAGAATAGGAAAGTTCTGGGAGAAAAATACAGGTTGTAAATATTTATTACATAATGATCATTAAAATAGACCATAATAGTTTAGTTATATTGAGGTCAGATAAATATTTAACTTCATTCTCGTCTTCATCAAATCAAAATTGTACTAGTCCCTTATATGCAGAAATTCTTTAAAATTCCAGATGCAGAAAACACAGTTTGCATTATAGGGATGTACCTGGTCAGGTAAAATATCTTTATATTTCGACCCAGTGATCCTTGCTTTCAGGGCTATGTTTGGCCCTACAGAAAACCGTGGCACTGCTGTCCGTCAAACAGATGCATCTCCAGGTTGGACAGTTGGAAAGAGAGAATCATACCCTTGTGCAAATATTTCAAATGTGCATTTATTCTTTTGGTGGGAAAATTGTGAATGAAGGTTCATATGATCGTGTTTCAAATTATCTATCAGCCAGGTTTTGTGAGTATCACCATTGTAGATGGTGTTTGCTATTAATGTGTATGGCAAAGGATACAATGGCCTAGATGGTTAGGGCATCATTCTCATTATCTGAAGGTTGTGAGTTTAAATCCTGTCTTAACCAAGGATTGACCATGTTTGCTAAAGGTGAATTTGGCACGTTTAATATGTTGTGGTCGCAATGTCCTACAGTTGAAATGATAACTCTAGGATGGCAGGCTAAATATTTTGGTCACCTGCTAGGTTGCTGCTTCAAAATCAATAAGATTACCCAGCTGCTTTAATTTAACTAGTAGAACTCATCTGAGGGTTAGGTACTGGGAAACATTCTAGTTCAACAATATGTATAATAAATATTTTGGGAATTGTTACTCTGCTGTAAATGCTCTGTTTATAAAGGCGCTATCTAACTAACCATTAACCCTGAGGAATACAGATGCTGATTAACTTCTGCTATCCTTTTTATTGCTGCTTTTTTATATTAAAATTTACTTCAATACCTGTCAGTCTATTTTACTAAGCTTCTCATTTTACTCATAATCTTTTGTTAAGTTTGTCTTGTGGTCTGTGGGTATGCTGTCAGGACTTCAGACACTGTACCTCTAGAAATGCCTAAAAGTTGGTATGTTTTAATCACAGTTACTCCATCTAGACAGGCTCTTATAATTTGACTCTTTGAAAATCGTCCACAATTTTACACATTTGAAAAAATTTAAGACTTACTGAACTTCAATAAAGCTACCACTTATTACTGTAATGTATAAATTTCTGTTTATATAAAAATTAGTTGCTATTGTGTGTGTGTTATGTTTTAATCCTTGTGAAGCATATTAAAAAATTTTGCTTTTATTCATATGCATTTTAATTATTTTGATATAATATTCAGTATAATACATATTTATTAACAGCAAAGTCATACAAGTTTTTTTTACTGTCTTTATACTATAACTTTATATTAGAGTTATATTGTTACATAAAGAAACATAATAATGACAATGAAATTTTGATAGATTCATGAATGTTAATTTTCAAAATTAATCCATTCATTCAATTAAAGTCTGAAATGAAATTAAATTTTTTTGTAATTCTCAGAAAATTTTTTTTATGACAGATTGTCACTTAATGCAGACACTCAAAGTAAATTCTAATATTTTAATAATATTTTAATAAATTCTAATATTTTAATAACTATGTAAATAAATAAATAAAAAATAAAATTAGTAAAGATTACTAAAACATATTTTTAAAATTTTTTAATGGAAGAAATATTAGTATAGCTGGAGCCTTGAACATAATCTATGTTTTCTTAATTTTTTCTATTTTGAAATATATTGACCTTTGTGTATTTTACCATAATTTTTCCATATGTTTACACAGTTTTTCTTCTGTGCTATTTCACAATATTGAATTTTAATAAAAAAAATGAAAGAATGAATTTGTGCAAATTTCTTTGATATGTCTGATGAAACATGATGTATTTCTGTCTGGAACTTTTATAAGTTTCCAGTTTTTCATATTTTCTATGTTGAGGTAATTTTAGATTTGTAAACTGAAATATCTTAGAATTGCCTTACTATAAGTGTTTTCAGTTATTTATTTTCCTAGCTAATATAAGTCTTGATGTATTGCAGACAATGTTCTACAAAAATAAATGTTAAAACATAAAAGTTACTTAATTGCATGTTAAATTTGCTGAACATTTAAATATTAGATACTTTTCAGATGCAATCAGTTGGAGTAAATAACAAATTCTTATTTACATTTATAAATATGAAATTTTAAATATTTATATAAATAGTAAGTTTCAGTTCTCAACAAATGAAATAGAACATATCATTTAATTTTATTTGTAATAAAATTCATGTAGATTGAAAATATAAAGCAGTATTTCTCTCTTTATATGTAAACAATTCAAAACATTATTTCGTTTTTAACTAAAGCATATAAGTCACTGAAATTACTACTTTAAAATTACTATGGAGCTTTATGAGAAAGTAAGATATATGTAGGCTAAAATATATATATATATATATATATATATATATATATATATATATATATATATATATATATATATATATATAGATATATATATATATATTAATTTACCCAAAATTGGAGAAAATGTCACATATATTTTATAGAATGTTCATAGAAGTCAATATTTTTATGTTATAAGCAAACAGACTGTATATTATATAAAATTATATCTTAAATACTATACTAAAAAGAAAAGAAAATCAACCAAAATAAATAAAATTGCATCTTTTTTCTTGTTTTCATAATTTTTTTTATTACACTCTTTTTTCCAAATGTTTCTGCAAAAAAATTTTTTTTTCCTAATTAAAATATAATATTTTAATGATGTGTTAAGATTTTGTATTCATGAAAATGAAAATTTATCAGAAGGTTTTTAAATTATAAAATTTCTATTTTTAATGTGACATTTATTTTATTTAATATTTGAAATTTAGTGTAAGGTGTGCTGCTAAAATACTCTCTTAATTAAAAATTATGTACTAGAGTTTGTGATAATATTTCACACACATTTTAAGCATAAATATGAGTTTCAGATGTATTCATTTTTTATATAGGTTGATTTTTTGTGTAGAAGAGATATTATCTTATTCACTTTTACTAACAAATTGTTAGTTACATATTAAAATATTTCTTATAATGGATATAATTTTTATCAAATGTAATTATTTTAAATATTTATCACTGTATCTCTCTCTTATATTTTACCTGTAATTTTTACTAGTATAATGCAATTTATCTTAATTTCTGTACAGTATATATTGTATATTTTCCATTTGTTTATCTCTATCAAAGGCTACTTCTTGTTTTTGAGCTTGTTAGAATCTTCATAATTTGTTGGAAAAAAATTGTTCCTGATTGAACCTATTTCATAAAATATTTGTCAATATCATTAAGATATCATCTTACATTTTTTTCTGTCTGTCCAGAATTAAAATTTTATAAATTATATTCTATTGTCAGAATTGAATTTCTATTTTTATATGACAATGAAAAATAAATTTATATCCTTTAAATTTGTTTTAATAAAAATTGAATTCAATGGTGTGTTTGGTGGAAATGTTTACTAGATTTACAAAATATTTTGGGGTAAAAAAGAAAGAAAATTCATATCTAATATATATTCCTGTTATAGAATGGAATAAATTTCCTTTTCGTGGGGGAAGGAAAACAATTTATGAAAAATATCTAATTTATTTTCCATTTCTAATTTTTTTTCAGATTTCCAAACTGAATAATATTATGTTCATCAATAACATTGAA
Organism: Latrodectus elegans; assembly: GCA_030067965.1. Taxonomy (NCBI): domain Eukaryota; kingdom Metazoa; phylum Arthropoda; class Arachnida; order Araneae; family Theridiidae; genus Latrodectus; species Latrodectus elegans. The sequence continues at coordinate 37,468,272 of CM057813.1, forward strand.
TTCATTGAATATTAAAAATGTCATCCGAAGTAAATTTTTTAAAATTTAATTTTTACCAATTTTAAATTATTTTGTTACTGTGTATCACATTATTTTCGTTGGCCGATGTTAATAAATAAAAGCCTTGATAGCAATTTGCAGAAGCGAAAATGAAAATTTTTACTATAACGACAATTAAATTTATATTCTGATGTTTTTGAATTATATAGAAAGTATTTCTTGATTAAGAAAAAAATTCAAACAATTAACTTTAAAAATGCAAAGTACTGTTTTTATTCAGACTTTGCAAACATTTGAGGGTTTGAAAAAATAACTCATTTGTAATCTTTTTTTAAGACTAACAGTTATATTCATGATTATTTTTCGATTTATAGGAATCTTCTTGAGATGGGTGACTAAGAATACATTCTCAATCTGTCCTTCTATTTTGGAAATCAAATATTAAAAATTCAATTCTATTTTTAATACATACAAATATGTTATGTGATTTGTATGTTAGTATTTAATAAAAAATCATAATTATTAAATTTGTGTTTTGGATTCTTTATTTGTTATTGCAGGAATATGATATATATAAACATACTGAAATGTAATTATTTAAATTTTTCTTTCAAAGATCTTAAATGAGATATGTCAAAATTCACTAATATGTTTTGATAAATAAAGAGCTTGTAATTAACTGGCTACGGTTTATTGCTTGATTAGGGCATATGATCTTGTTATTGAAAGAAAATAAATTTGTATCTCCGACGCTACCGAGATCGTCGAGATCGCAGTATCTTCCATGTGAAATGATACATCTGAGAGAAGCGGCATAGATCTGGGGGCCTACGTGGTCCCTGTTTCTAAAATATGAAGAACCACCCACTTCCCAGGTCCACATTACAATACACCCTCTCCTTGGGTGTCTCAACAGGCAAAGTGCCCCTTGTAGTGCTTAAAGGTGGGAAAAGGATAACAGCAGATTTATAATAATAATTTTAATGTTTAGATTGAATAGTTTCTAAACTTAAATCCATCCAGTAATGTGTAAAAAACAAACAATGAACAGAGAAGTTTAAATTAAAAATATTTATATTAATTAGTATTTTTTAGCCAACAAGAATTTTAAATCCTAAAATTTGATTGATACTATCAGCTTTTATTCCTTCGCTCTTCATGTTCCGTATCACATGAAAATTACTTTGTTCTTTTTACAATTAATTCAAATCAAAAGTTATTGGATTTTTTCTGTTCACTCGCATCAAAGAAATCGAAACAATTTTTCGAATATCGAAATTCTGAGTGTGGTCATTTTATTTACTTATTATTAGATCATACAATTCAATCTTTAGAATTTAATAATTTTTACCTGTGGTTTTGTGGCAATAAGTGTCAGGAATTTTCAATGTCTAAAATTCCTTCTGGTAATTAATCCGACATTCTTGCAATGTAATGAAAACATGTTTTTGTTTATTTTTCTATGTTTTGTTCGAAACTTCCCGTGATTCCATTGTTATTTTCTTAAGCAACAACTTCTTTTAAAAGGCATTATATCTTACAAATTTAAAACCCGTATAAATATATACCACATAGAAATTTTTCCTCGCCGCCTTGTTTCTTGACAAATTTATTCTGAATTAGAATCCAAGAAAGAAATTTAACAGCTGCAGTTAAAATATGTTATACAATTTACTGTGTCCAACCTGCAAATAACTAGATTTCAAAATGGAAGTTGTATAAATTGTTCCTGTAACTGTAATAGAGTTAACAATATTCAATCTCTGAGTTAAGAGTTTCATGAATCACTTTTCTATCATAATTGGAAATAAATTATTGCTAATATTTAACTCGCGCGTGTTTTGTAAAACATTCTTTCGTTCCTGTGTCTTACATTAGAACTCCAGCGGCTCGGTACCTTGAAGCCGTTTCTCATAAGATCCGCAATGTGAATTATCTCTTATCGCGTAAAATGGGTTGCTGGAGATCTGTGGGTTGACGAAAAATCCACTTTAATGTGGGACGTCAAAGATACCAAAGGTTTGACGTAGGTATGGAGTTGACAGCTCAGATGTGACTTCGGCACATAAAACATTTAAAAATTAGGAGATGCCTGGTGATAGGCAATTATTACAAACTCGTTAAATTTAAGGCACAGTCCAGGACTCGTTTGCTCCATATAGATCTGTGTCTAATTATATATATATATATATAATTCCACGAATAATTAAAAAAAAATTATTTCAAAAAATTTATGTTGTGTAATTAATTTATATTAACATTGTATTTTTATTTTCCCCTTCCTTAAAGGAAGCTGCTCAAGTTTGGATATTTAGAACACTTTGAAGCAACTTAAAAATAAATTAGTATATTTTGCAATTATCCCATCTTGAACTTGACTATGAAAAGAGTGCGAAAAATCCTGTAAACATATTTTGCAATTCAAATCTTTTTAAATATAAATTTGGAGCAATTTTTTTTACGAATAATTAAAAGAAACTTCGGATATAAATAAGTCAGATTAACTGATGTTTTATGTACATTTTAAAAAAGCTTATATACACTACTGGCCATTAAAATTGCCACACCAAGAAGGCGACATGCTATAGACGTGAAATTTATACGAAAGGAAGAAGATGCTGTGATATGCAAATGATTTGCTTTTCAGCGCATTCAGACAAAGCAGGCGCCATCAGCGACACCTACATTGTGTTCAAATGAGGAAATTGTTCAGCCGGTTCCTCATACACAAATTGCATTTGAACGTTGTTGCCTGGTGAAAAGTTGTTGTGATGCCTCGTGTAAGAAGGAGAAATGCGTACCAGCACGTTTTTGACTTTGATAAAGGTCGAATTGTAGCGTACCGGGATTGCGGTTTATCCTATCGCAGTATTGCTGCTCGCGTCGGTCGAGATCCAATGACTGTTAGCAGAATATGGAATCGATGGGTTCAGAACGGTAATACGGAACGCTATGCGGGATCTCAACGGCCACCTATCACTAGCAGCCGAGAAGACAGGCATATTATCCGCATGGCCGTAATGGATCGTGCAACCACGTTACGAGCTATGAGTCAAGAAACGGGGTCGTTTGGAAGACAACAAGTGTGCACGAACAGTTCGACGACGTTTGCAGCAGCATGGATTCTCAGTTCGGAGACCATGGCTGCGGCTTCCCTTGACGCTGCGTTATAAACAAGAGCGCCTTCAATGGTCTGATCAACGACGAACTTGGGCGCACGAATGGCGAAACGTCATCTTTTCAGATGAATCCAGGTTCTGTGTACAGCATCATGATGGTCGCATCCGTGTTTGGCGGCATCGTGGTGAACGCACAGTGGCACATAAAACATTTAAAAATTAGGAGATGCCTGGTGATAGGCAATTATTACAAACTCGTTAAATTTAAGGCACAGTCCAGGACTCGTTTGCTCCATATAGATCTGTGTCTAATTATATATATATATATATATATATATAATTCCACGAATAATTAAAAAAAAATTATTTCAAAAAATTTATGTTGTGTAATTAATTTATATTAACATTGTATTTTTATTTTCCCCTTCCTTAAAGGAAGCTGCTCAAGTTTGGATATTTAGAACACTTTGAAGCAACTTAAAAATAAATTAGTATATTTTGCAATTATCCCATCTTGAACTTGACTATGAAAAGAGTGCGAAAAATCCTGTAAACATATTTTGCAATTCAAATCTTTTTAAATATAAATTTGGAGCAATTTTTTTTACGAATAATTAAAAGAAACTTCGGATATAAATAAGTCAGATTAACTGATGTTTTATGTACATTTTAAAAAAGCTTATATACACTACTGGCCATTAAAATTGCCACACCGAGAAGGCGACATGCTATAGACGTGAAATTTATACGAAAGGAAGAAGATGCTGTGATATGCAAATGATTTGCTTTTCAGCGCATTCAGACAAAGCAGGCGCCATCAGCGACACCTACATTGTGTTCAAATGAGGAAATTGTTCAGGCGGTTCCTCATACACAAATTGCATTTGAACGTTGTTGCCTGGTGAAAAGTTGTTGTGATGCCTCGTGTAAGAAGGAGAAATGCGTACCAGCACGTTTTTGACTTTGATAAAGGTCGAATTGTAGCGTACCGGGATTGCGGTTTATCCTATCGCAGTATTGCTGCTCGCGTCGGTCGAGATCCAATGACTGTTAGCAGAATATGGAATCGATGGGTTCAGAACGGTAATACGGAACGCTATGCGGGATCTCAACGGCCACCTATCACTAGCAGCCGAGAAGACAGGCATATTATCCGCATGGCCGTAATGGATCGTGCAACCACGTTACGAGCCATGAGTCAAGAAACGGGGTCGTTTGGAAGACAACAAGTGTGCACGAACAGTTCGACGACGTTTGCAGCAGCATGGACTCTCAGTTCGGAGACCATGGCTGCGGCTTCCCTTGACGCTGCGTTATAAACAAGAGCGCCTTCAATGGTCTGATCAACGACGAACTTGGGCGCACGAATGGCGAAACGTCATCTTTTCAGATGAATCCAGGTTCTGTGTACAGCATCATGATGGTCGCATTCGTGTTTGGCGGCATCGTGGTGAACGCACAGTGGCAGCCTGCATTCGTCATCTTCATACTGGCCCATCACCTGGCGTGATGGTATGGGGTGCCATTGGATACACGTCTCAGTCTTCTCTTGTTCGCATTGATGGTGCTTTGAACAGTGCACGTTACATTTCTGGTGTGTTACGATCCGTGGCTCTACCCTTTATTCGAGCCATGTGAAACCCTACGTTTCAGCAGGATAATGCCCGACCGCATGTTGCCGGTATTGTACGAACCTTCCTTGATACGGAACATGTTCGTCTGTTGCCCTGGCCAGCACGTTCTCCAGATCTTTCCTTAATAGAAAACGTTTGGTCAATGGTTGCCGAGCGACTGGCTCGTCACCAAACGCCAGTCACTACGGTTGATGAACTGTGGCATCGTGTTGAAGCTGCATGGGCATCTGTACCTGTACATGCAATCCAATCTCTGTTTGACTCAATGCCCAGGCGTATAACTGCTGTTATTACTGCCAGAGGTGGTTGTCCTGGGTACTGATTTCTCAGTATCTATATAGCCAAATTTTTTGAAAATTTAATCACTTTTTATTTATAGCATAATATATTTGTCCAATGAATATCATTTTGTTATCTGCATTTCTTCCTGGTGTAGCAATTTTAATTGCCAGTAGTGTAGTTATGGGAACTTGAATTATTGTTTTATATTAGGCTCATGAATGAATTATAAGGCTGATCTCCCAAATCCGTAGAATACCAAAAGAAATTCTGCCACTTTTGAGATTCGAAGAAGGATAATTTGCTTTTGAAATCTGTATATATCATATTATTAGAACTTTAGTTAAAAATATTTTCGGGATTTTTCTCTTACAAAATGGATGCGAAGGAGCCCAGGACGGAAACGGAGAAGGCAAAAGCACCGCACCGTTTCGAAACGGAATAGCACTTGCGAATAGAGAATGTCTGTCGGCCCATGCAACATAGTTGAACACAGACTATTTAAAAGAATAATTAAATAAAAATTGCAGATACCATTTATGATAAAATGATTTTCTATTATGAAATATTACTTTCAAGAATGTTTAATTAATAAGTCATAGATTTAAAAACAAAATGAATGGAGATGTAAATGTTGAATACGTACGATCGGTTTTGCAGAAGAAAATATTAATAAATATTTGAGTAAAATAAATAAAATGAAAAAAAAAAAATCCTGAAAAATTTCATGAATTTCAAACTTAAACCTATATATTTTGTGTTTTTTCTCTTATAATACTCACAGTATTGTAAGAGGAAAAACATAAAATATAGGTTTTATTTACAATACTCAGAGATTTCCCTTTTTATATTCATTTCAAATATTTTTCGATTTATTACGCAATCAATATCTATAATTGTCATCGAGTAATCTCGAGGAAGAAACAGCAAACGAAGATGTTCATATTAAATGTCACCTTCATCTTGGTTGGAAATTAGGAGGTGCTTGGTGGTAGGAAAGCATTACAAACCTTAAAGATTGTCAGGACTAAAGTCTGGTCTGATATACATATGCGCGTTTTGTAATATATCTATGAAATTCCCGGAAAGTTTTCAATAAAAATATATTTATCGTAAAAAAATTATGTTTCAAAATGAATTTATATTAATATTTAGGTTATTTTTGCATTCCTTGATTGAAGCTTTTCAGCTTTTGTGGCGTAGAAAATTTTGATACAATTTTAAAACATATTGGTATATTATGGAAACATTCCAGCTGAAAGTTGATAATCAAAAGAGTACGAAAAATCCAGTTTTTTCAATTCGCATTCTTTTCGCAACAAATTCATCGCAATTTTTTTTCAAATAATTAAAAGAATCTTCGGAATAAATAAGCATGATTAAGATATTTTTATGTGCATATTAATCAGCTTAAAAAACGACTGAATTATAGAAACTTGAATCAGTTTTTTTATGCTAAGCTCATGGTTGAATTGTAAGACTGTTCTTCCAAATGTAGGCCGAGCTGGAAGCCGAATGGTTAGCGCTCTTGCCTGTGGTTCAACAATTCGTGGGGTTGAATCCTACCTTGGGCATGGATGTTTGTAGTGGTTCAAAATCCACTTTAAGCGTAGGTCCCGGTCTAATTAGCTCTCGTGTGCAAAAAATGACCACTGAGCGACAAACAGACTTCCAAGTGTGTAAAGTACCAGAAAGTTCGTAACAGTTTTGTACTTAAAAAACGGATAATTTGCTTTTGAAATCTGTATACACCCTGTTGTTCAAACACTTGTTTCGAGTTTTTAATGGATTCGTTTCTTTTGACCTATGAATACGCCTCTTTTATTTTATGAAAGTCTATTTTCTTTTCGACACATTTTCTTGTAAATTTACAGAGAGAATCCTTATACCTATCCTCCTTTTTAAATTCGAAGCAGCTATAGAGTAAATTGAAGTTACTTATGATAAAGTGCTTTAATAACTTGTAATGAAAATTTTACATATGTAATGTAATAATTATACGTAGCAATATTAAAACAAATGTTAGATATATCTTACTATCTAAAGAGAAACTTTATAATAAAGGAGCACCTGCTCTACGAAAATAATTTGTTAATTCTTCTTTTGAAAGAATGTTACTTGCTTATCAGCATTTGTAGATTTCAAGAAATCAAGTCATAATACCGATTACTTATTGCGAAGTTTAAATAATTTTGAAAATAACGTTTATACAACTAAAAGCATAGCGAAATCAAAGGCAAATGTTCTAGAAAACACTGTTTCGTGTAAGAAAAATATTTTGCCATGTGGAGTTTCTTTCCTTTATTACCAGTAGATGGCAGAATTTTAAGTGAATAATATAAGCGACAAAACGCTGGTGAACGAAACTAAAACACCCCGACAACCAAGGACTACGAAAAATACTGTTAAGTTATTTTGCAATTCATAATTTTTCGCAATGAATGCATATCAAAGATATACCAATTATTAAAAGAAATATCGGAAATAGAAAGATTAAGACATGTTTTATGTATATATTAATTTATTTAACGACTTATTTATAAAAACTTACAAAGTATAGTTTTTTTTATATTAGGCACACTGTTGTGAAATATAAGACTGCTTTTTCAAATGTGAAAAGTAGCAAAGTAATTCTATCACTAATTGACTTCTACGACGTTCCTAAAACTTTTCCGGCCTTTTATTGGATTGATTCCCATCGAACTTTGAATATGTTTCTTTTTATTGAAAATTTGTATTTTCTTTCCTACACAATTTTTTGAATATTTACTGAGAAAATCCGTATACACTTTCCCCTTAAAAATTGGAAGTTGCAATCGACGACATTCTTGTTACCCATGATAAAATATTTACTTATTTGTAGTAAAGGTTTTACTTAAATAGTGTAAGAATAATTTTTAGAAATATGTAACTATATGTAAGATGTATCTCAAAATCTAGAGTGAAACATTATCTACTATATTGAAGTTCCAGATTTCGGAAACTATTTGGTTAATTTTTATTTTTAAAGAACGTATTTGTAAAATAGCAGTTTTAGTTTTCAAGAAACTAAGTCGTTTTGTCAAAAATTTAAGACAAAAATTATCATCCTTTAAATTTAGTGTTTAATTAACTAATACCATAGCGAAATTGAAGCAAATGATTTAGAAGATAGTGTTCCGTATAAGAAAACTCTTGAAATGCAGAATTTATTTCCCTTATTAACGGCAGATGGCAGTATTTTAAATAGATCATACAAGCTAAAAAACGCTGGTGAAGTAAACTAAATCTCTCCGACCGACCGGGATCAGTGGCGTGGTCTTGTAATCCAGCTACTTTGGAGGTCTAGCCTGTTGGACGGCTTGAGGTTGGGAGTTCTGTCCTCCGCTCGTCTATGTTGATCAGGTGTCCGCATTAAGCACGATGTCGATATGGTGAAATCGGAGGAATCCGGTATCACCAGGTTGTCTGAGGAGGAGTGAACCGGCCGAGGTCGGAAACGGAGCAGGCAAAAGCTCCCGCACCTTGCAGTTATGGGATAGCACTTGTGAATAGAGAGTGGTTGGCAGCCCATCCAATAGAGTTGTACACAGGCTTTTTGTTAAAACAATTTTTAATATACAGATATTATTTATGATAAATCTTTTGATTATATTAACATTTTTTCCATAAAGAAGATATTTTAAGAATTTTTACTTATTTTGTCATACATTTTTAAAACGCGAATTAATGGAAGAAAATTTGTTAATACGTAGTTTTTGTATTGCTGTCAAAAATATTAACTTAAATTTGGGTAAAATACATAATAGCATTTATAAATAGCATATTGATCAATTTCAAACTTAGACATCAATGTTATGTTCATGTTTGTAATTAGCAGTTATCTCTTCTTAGCCATTTCAAATGTCTTTCGAATTTTCGGTATTCGCAATCAGTTACTAGGTTTGTTATTGAAAAATCTTGTGTAAGGGACAGAGAGGGCTAATCTTTAGATCAAATGTAAATATCATTTTGCTTTAAATTATGTGTTGCTTGTTGATAGGCTCTATTATGGCAAACAATAATTATTGTCCAGGACTGGTATGGTCTGATATATCTATGGGATTTGTAACATATCTAAAAATTCCTTTTGTAATTTTAGATAAATGTATATGTTTCTTACAAAATTATGTTATTTTATGAATTTTTATTTATTTTTATGTCATTTTCCAATTTTTTAATAGAAGGTGTTTAGAATTTTTGACGTAGAATACATAGAAAAATTTTAAATTATACGACTCCATTATAGAATTATTCCATTTTTAAATTGATTATAGAAGGAATACGAAAAATCCTATTAAGTTATTTTGCAAATCATATTTTTTTCGCAAAAAATGAATCGAAATTGTTTGCCTATAATAAGAAAAAATATCGGAAAATATAAGTCAGGTTAAGTAATGTTTTATGTATAAGATAATTTTTTTTAAAATGACTTATTTATAAAAACTTACAAAGTGTAGTTTTTTATATTAGGCTCACTGTTGTGAAATATAAGACTGATTTTCGAAGTGTGAAAAGTAGCAAAGTAATTCTATCACTAATTGACTTCTACGACGTTCCTAAAACTTTTCCGGACTTTTATTGGATTGGTTTCCTTCGAACTTTGAATACGTGTCTTTTTATTCAAAATTTGTATTTTCTTTTCTACACAAATTTTGCATATTTACTGAGACAATCCGTATACACATTCTATTAAAAAAATTGCAAGTAGCTATCGACTACATTCATTTTACCCATGATAAAATATTTAATTATTTGTAATAAATATTTTACTTCAATAGTGTAAGAATAATTTTTAGAAATAAATGACTATATATAAGAAGCATCTCACTAACAACAGTGAAACTTTATCTATTACATTAGAAATCCCGGTTTTGGAGTACATTTGGTTAAGTTTTATTTTTAAAGAATGTTACGTGTACAATAGCAGTTTTAGTTTTCAAGAAACTAAGTCGTTTTGTCAAAAATTTAAGACAAAAATTATCATCCTTTAAATTTAGTGTTTAATTAACTATTACCATAGCGAAATTGAAGCAAATGATTTAGAAGATAGTGTTCCGTATAAGAAAACTCTTGAAATGCAGAATTTATTTCCCTTATTAACGGCAGATGGCAGTATTTTAAATAAATCATACAAGATAAAAAACGCTGGTGAAGTAAACTAAATCACTCCGACCGACCGGGATCAGTGGCGTGGTCTTGTAATCCAGCTACTTTGGAGGTCTAGCCTGTTGGACGGCTTGAGGTTGGGAGTTCTGTCCTCCGCTCGTCTATGTTGATCAGGTGTCCGCATTAAGCACGATGTCGATATGGTGAAATCGGAGGAATCCGGTATCACCAGGTTGTCTGAGGAGGAGTGAACCGGCCGAGGTCGGAAACGGAGCAGGCAAAAGCTCCCGCACCTTGCAGTTATGGGATAGCACTTGTGAATAGAGAGTGGTTGGCAGCCCATCCAATAGAGTTGTACACAGGCTTTTGTTAAAACAATTTTTAATATACAGATATTATTTATGATAAATCTTTTGATTATATTAACATTTTTTCCATAAAGAAGATATTTTAAGAATTTTTACTTATTTTGTCATACATTTTTAAAACGCGAATTAATGGAAGAAAATTTTTTAATACGTAGTTTTTGTATTGCTGTCAAAACTATTAACTTAAATTTGGGTAAAATACATAATAGGATTTATAAATAGCATATTCATCAATTTCAAACTTAGACATCAATGTTATGTTCATCTTTGTAATTAGCAGTTATCTCTTCTTAGCCATTTCAAATATGTTTCGAATTTTCGGTATTCGCAATCAGTTACTAGGTTTGTTATTGAAAAATCTTGTGTAAGGGACAGAGAGGGCTAATCTTTAGATCAAATGTAAATATCATTTTGCTTTAAATTATGTGTTGCTTGTTGATAGGCTCTATTATGGCAAACAATAATTATTGTCCAGGACTGGTATGGTCTGATATATCTATGGGATTTGTAACTTATCTAAAAATTCCTTTGTAGTTTTAGATAAATGTATATGTTTCTTACAAAATTATGTTATTTTATGAATTTTTATTTATTTTTATGTCATTTTCCAATTTTTTAATAGAAGGTGTTTAGAATTTTTGACGTAGAATACATAGAAAAATTTTAAATTATACGACTCCATTATAGAATTATTCCATTTTTAAATTGATTATAGAAGGAATACGAAAAATCCTATTAAGTTATTTTACAAATCATATTTTTTTCGCAAAAAATGAATCGAAATTGTTTGCCTATAATAAGAAAAAATATCTGAAAATATAAGTCAGGTTAAGTAATGTTTTATGTATAAGATAATTTTTTTTAAAATGACTTATTTATAAAAACTTACAAAGTGTAGTTTTTTATATTAGGCTCACTGTTGTGAAATATAAGACTGATTTTCGAAGTGTGAAAAGTAGCAAAGTAATTCTATCACTAATTGACTTCTACGACGTTCCTAAAACTTTTCTGGACTTATATTGGATTGGTTTCCTTCGAGCTTTGAATACGTGTCTTTTTATTCAAAATTTGTATTTTCTTTTCTACACAAATTTTGCATATTTACTGAGACAATCCGTATACACATTCTATTAAAAAAATTGCAAGTAGCTATCGACTACATTCATTTTACCCATAATAAAATATTTAATTATTTGTAATAAATATTTTACTTCAATAGTGTAAGAATAATTTTTAGAAATAAATAACTATATATAAGAAGCATCTCACTAACAACAGTGAAACTTTATCTATTACATTGGAGTTCCCGATTTTGGAGTATAATTGGTTAATTTTTATTTTTAAAGAATGTTACGTGTACAATAGCAGTTTTAGTTTTCAAGAAACTAAGTCGTTTTGTCAAAAATTTAAGACAAAAATTATCATCCTTTAAATTTAGTGTTTAATTAACTATTACCATAGCGAAATTGAAGCAAATGATTTAGAAGATAGTGTTCCGTATAAGAAAACTCTTGAAATGCAGAATTTATTTCCCTTATTAACGGCAGATGGCAGTATTTTAAATAAATCATACAAGATAAAAAACGCTGGTGAAGTAAACTAAATCACTCCGACCGACCGGGATCAGTGGCGTGGTCTTGTAATCCAGCTACTTTGGAGGTCTAGCCTGTTGGACGGCTTGAGGTTGGGAGTTCTGTCCTCCGCTCGTCTATGTTGATCAGGTGTCCGCATTAAGCACGATGTCGATATGGTGAAATCGGAGGAATCCGGTATCACCAGGTTGTCTGAGGAGGAGTGAACCGGCCGAGGTCGGAAACGGAGCAGGCAAAAGATCCAGCACCTTGCAGTTATGGGATAGCACTTGTGAATTGAGAGTGGTTGGCAGCCCATCCAATAGAGTTGTACACAGGCTTTTTGTTAAAACAATTTTTAATATACAGATATTATTTATGATAAATCTTTAGATTATCTAACATTTTTTCCATAAAGAAGATATTTTAAGAATTTTTACTTATTTTGTCATACATTTTTAAAACGCGAATTAATGGAAGAAAATTTTTTAATACGTAGTTTTTGTATTGCTGTCAAAACTATTAACTTAAATTTGGGTAAAATACATAATAGGATTTATAAATAGCATATTCATCAATTTCAAACTTAGACATCAATGTTATGTTCATCTTTGTAATTAGCAGTTATCTCTTCTTAGCCATTTCAAATATGTTTCGAATTTTCGGTATTCGCAATCAATTACTAGGTTTGTTATTGAAAAATCTTGTGTAAGGGACAGAGAGGGCTAATCTTTAGATCAAATGTAAATATCATTTTGCTTTAAATTATGTGTTGCTTGTTGATAGGCTCTATTATGGCAAACAATAATTATTGTCCAGGACTGGTATGGTCTGATATATCTATGGGATTTGTAACTTATCTAAAAATTCCCTTTGTAGTTTTCAATAAATGTATATTTTTCTTACAAAATTATGTTACTTTATGAATTTTTATTTATTTTTATGTCATTTTCCAATTTTTTAATAGAAGGTGTTTAGAATTTTTGACGTAGAATACATAGAAAAATTTTAAATTATACGACTCCATTATAGAATTATTCCATTTTTAAATTGATTATAGAAGGAATACGAAAAATCCTATTAAGTTATTTTGCAAATCATATTTTTTTCGCAAAAAATGAATCGAAATTGTTTGCCTATAATAAGAAAAAATATCGGAAAATATAAGTCAGGTTAAGTAATGTTTTATGTATAAGATAATTTTTTTTAAAATGACTTATTTATAAAAACTTACAAAGTGTAGTTTTTTATATTAGGCTCACTGTTGTGAAATATAAGACTGATTTTCGAAGTGTGAAAAGTAGCAAAGTAATTCTATCACTAATTGACTTCTACGACGTTCCTAAAACTTTTCCGGACTTTTATTGGATTGGTTTCCTTCGAACTTTGAATACGTGTCTTTTTATTCAAAATTTGTATTTTCTTTTCTACACAAATTTTGCATATTTACTGAGACAATCCGTATACACATTCTATTAAAAAAATTGCAAGTAGCTATCGACTACATTCATTTTACCCATGATAAAATATTTAATTATTTGTAATAAATATTTTACTTCAATAGTGTAAGAATAATTTTTAGAAATAAATAACTATATATAAGAAGCATTTCACTAACAACAGTGAAACTTTATCTATTACATTGGAGTTCCCGATTTTGGAGTATAATTGGTTAATTTTTATTTTTAAAGAATGTTACGTGTACAATAGCAGTTTTAGTTTTCAAGAAACTAAGTCGTTTTGTCAAAAATTTAAGACAAAAATTATCATCCTTTAAATTTAGTGTTTAATTAACTATTACCATAGCGAAATTGAAGCAAATGATTTAGAAGATAGTGTTCCGTATAAGAAAACTCTTGAAATGCAGAATTTATTTCCCTTATTAACGGCAGATGGCAGTATTTTAAATAAATCATACAAGATAAAAAACGCTGGTGAAGTAAACTAAATCACTCCGACCGACCGGGATCAGTGGCGTGGTCTTGTAATCCAGCTACTTTGGAGGTCTAGCCTGTTGGACGGCTTGAGGTTGGGAGTTCTGTCCTCCGCTCGTCTATGTTGATCAGGTGTCCGCATTAAGCACGATGTCGATATGGTGAAATCGGAGGAATCCGGTATCACCAGGTTGTCTGAGGAGGAGTGAACCGGCCGAGGTCGGAAACGGAGCAGGCAAAAGCTCCCGCACCTTGCAGTTATGGGATAGCACTTGTGAATAGAGAGTGGTTGGCAGCCCATCCAATAGAGTTGTACACAGGCTTTTTGTTAAAACAATTTTTAATATACAGATATTATTTATGATAAATCTTTTGATTATCTAACATTTTTTCCATGAAGAAGATATTTTAAGAATTTTAATTATGCTGTCATACATTTTAAAATGCGAAATAAATGGAAATAAAATTTTTTAATACGTAGTTTTTGTATTGCTGTCAAAACTATTAACTTAAATTTGGGTAAAATACATAATAGGATTTATAAATAGCATATTCATCAATTTCAAACTTAGACATCAATGTTATGTTCATCTTTGTAATTAGCAGTTATCTCTTCTTAGCCATTTCAAATATGTTTCGAATTTTCGGTATTCGCAATCAGTTACTAGGTTTGTTATTGAAAAATCTTGTGTAAGGGACAGAGAGGGCTAATCTTTAGATCAAATGTAAATATCATTTTGCTTTAAATTATGTGTTGCTTGTTGATAGGCTCTATTATGGCAAACAATAATTATTGTCCAGGACTGGTATGGTCTGATATATCTATGGGATTTGTAACTTATCTAAAAATTCCCTTTGTAGTTTTCAATAAATGTATATTTTTCTTAAAAAATTATGTTACTTTATGAATTTTTATTTATTTTTATGTCATTTTCCCATTTTTTAATAGAAGGTGTTTAGAATTTTTGATGTAGAATACATAGAAAAATTTTAAATTATACGACTCCATTATAGAATTATTCCATTTTTAAATTGATTATAGAAGGAATACGAAAAATCCTATTAAGTTATTTTGCAAATCATATTTTTTTCGCAAAATATGCATCGAAATTGTTTGCCAATAATAAGAAAAAATATCGGAAAATATAAGTCAGGTTAAGTTATGTTTTATGTATAAGATAATTTTTTTTTTAAAATGACTTATTTATAAAAACTTACAAAGTGTAGTTTTTTATATTAGGCTCACTGTTGTGAAATATAAGACTGATTTTCGAAGTGTGAAAAGTAGCAAAGTAATTCTATCACTAATTGACTTCTACGACGTTCCTAAAACTTTTCTGGACTTATATTGGATTGGTTTCCTTCGAGCTTTGAATACGTGTCTTTTTATTCAAAATTTGTATTTTCTTTTCTACACAAATTTTGCATATTTACTGAGACAATCCGTATACACATTCTATTAAAAAAATTGCAAGTAGCTATCGACTACATTCATTTTACCCATGATAAAATATTTAATTATTTGTAATAAATATTTTACTTCAATAGTGTAAGAATAATTTTTAGAATTAAATAACTGAAAATAAGAAGCATCTCACTAACAACAGTGAAACTTTATCTATTACATTGGAGTTCCCGATTTTGGAGTATAATTGGTTAATTTTTATTTTTAAAGAATGTTACGTGTACAATAGCAGTTTTAGTTTTCAAGAAACTAAGTCGTTTTGTCAAAAATTTAAGACAAAAATTATCATCCTTTAAATTTAGTGTTTAATTAACTATTACCATAGCGAAATTGAAGCAAATGATTTAGAAGATAGTGTTCCGTATAAGAAAACTCTTGAAATGCAGAATTTATTTCCCTTATTAACGGCAGATGGCAGTATTTTAAATAAATCATACAAGATAAAAACGCTGGTGAAGTAAACTAAATCACTCCGACCGACCGGGATCAGTGGCGTGGTCTTGTAATCCAGCTACTTTGGAGGTCTAGCCTGTTGGACGGCTTGAGGTTGGGAGTTCTGTCCTCCGCTCGTCTATGTTGATCAGGTGTCCGCATTAAGCACGATGTCGATATGGTGAAATCGGAGGAATCCGGTATCACCAGGTTGTCTGAGGAGGAGTGAACCGGCCGAGGTCGGAAACGGAGCAGGCAAAAGCTCCCGCACCTTGCAGTTATGGGATAGCACTTGTGAATAGAGAGTGGTTGGCAGCCCATCCAATAGAGTTGTACACAGGCTTTTTGTTAAAACAATTTTTAATATACAGATATTATTTATGATAAATCTTTTGATTATCTAACATTTTTTCCATAAAGAAGATATTTTAAGAATTTTTACTTATTTTGTCATACATTTTTAAAACGCGAATTAATGGAAGAAAATTTTTTAATACGTAGTTTTTGTATTGCTGTCAAAACTATTAACTTAAATTTGGGTAAAATACATAATAGGATTTATAAATAGCATATTCATCAATTTCAAACTTAGACATCAATGTTATGTTCATCTTTGTAATTAGCAGTTATCTCTTCTTAGCCATTTCAAATATGTTTCGAATTTTCGGTATTCGCAATCAATTACTAGGTTTGTTATTGAAAAATCTTGTGTAAGGGACAGAGAGGGCTAATCTTTAGATCAAATGTAAATATCATTTTGCTTTAAATTATGTGTTGCTTGTTGATAGGCTCTATTATGGCAAACAATAATTATTGTCCAGGACTGGTATGGTCTGATATATCTATGGGATTTGTAACTTATCTAAAAATTCCCTTTGTAGTTTTCAATAAATGTATATTTTTCTTACAAAATTATGTTACTTTATGAATTTTTATTTATTTTTATGTCATTTTCCAATTTTTTAATAGAAGGTGTTTAGAATTTTTGACGTAGAATACATAGAAAAATTTTAAATTATACGACTCCATTATAGAATTATTCCATTTTTAAATTGATTATAGAAGGAATACGAAAAATCCTATTAAGTTATTTTGCAAATCATATTTTTTTCGCAAAAAATGAATCGAAATTGTTTGCCTATAATAAGAAAAAATATCGGAAAATATAAGTCAGGTTAAGTAATGTTTTATGTATAAGATAATTTTTTTTAAAATGACTTATTTATAAAAACTTACAAAGTGTAGTTTTTTATATTAGGCTCACTGTTGTGAAATATAAGACTGATTTTCGAAGTGTGAAAAGTAGCAAAGTAATTCTATCACTAATTGACTTCTACGACGTTCCTAAAACTTTTCTGGACTTATATTGGATTGGTTTCCTTCGAGCTTTGAATACGTGTCTTTTTATTCAAAATTTGTATTTTCTTTTCTACACAAATTTTGCATATTTACTGAGACAATCCGTATACACATTCTATTAAAAAAATTGCAAGTAGCTATCGACTACATTCATTTTACCCATAATAAAATATTTAATTATTTGTAATAAATATTTTACTTCAATAGTGTAAGAATAATTTTTAGAAATAAATAACTATATATAAGAAGCATCTCACTAACAACAGTGAAACTTTATCTATTACATTGGAGTTCCCGATTTTGGAGTATAATTGGTTAATTTTTATTTTTAAAGAATGTTACGTGTACAATAGCAATTTTAGTTTTCAAGAAAATAAGTCGTTTTGTCAAAAATTTAAGACAAAAATTATCATCCTTTAAATTTAGTGTGTAATTAACTATTACCATAGCGAAATTGAAGCAAATGATTTAGAAGATAGTGTACCGTATAAGAAAACTCTTGAAATGCAGAATTTATTTCCCTTATTAACGGCAGATGGCAGTATTTTAAATAAATCATACAAGATAAAAACGCTGGTGAAGTAAACTAAATCACTCCGACCGACCGGGATCAGTGGCGTGGTCTTGTAATCCAGCTACTTTGGAGGTCTAGCCTGTTGGACGGCTTGAGGTTGGGAGTTCTGTCCTCCGCTCGTCTATGTTGATCAGGTGTCCGCATTAAGCACGATGTCGATATGGTGAAATCGGAGGAATCCGGTATCACCAGGTTGTCTGAGGAGGAGTGAACCGGCCGAGGTCGGAAACGGAGCAGGCAAAAGCTCCTGCACCTTGCAGTTATGGGATAGCACTTGTGAATAGAGAGTGGTTGGCAGCCCATCCAATAGAGTTGTACACAGGCTTTTGTTAAAACAATTTTTAATATACAGATATTATTTATGATAAATCTTTTGATTATATCTAACATTTTTTCCATAAAGAAGATATTTTAAGAATTTTTACTTATTTTGTCATACATTTTTAAAACGCGAATTAATGGAAGAAAATTTTTTAATACGTAGTTTTTGTATTGCTGTCAAAACTATTAACTTAAATTTGGGTAAAATACATAATAGGATTTATAAATAGCATATTCATCAATTTCAAACTTAGACATCAATGTTATGTTCATCTTTGTAATTAGCAGTTATCTCTTCTTAGCCATTTCAAATATGTTTCGAATTTTCGGTATTCGCAATCAGTTACTAGGTTTGTTATTGAAAAATCTTGTGTAAGGGACAGAGAGGGCTAATCTTTAGATCAAATGTAAATATCATTTTGCTTTAAATTATGTGTTGCTTGTTGATAGGCTCTATTATGGCAAACAATAATTATTGTCCAGGACTGGTATGGTCTGATATATCTATGGGATTTGTAACATATCTAAAAATTCCTTTTGTAATTTTAGATAAATGTATATGTTTCTTACAAAATTATGTTATTTTATGAATTTTTATTTATTTTTATGTCATTTTCCAATTTTTTAATAGAAGGTGTTTAGAATTTTTGACGTAGAATACATAGAAAAATTTTAAATTATACGACTCCATTATAGAATTATTCCATTTTTAAATTGATTATAGAAGGAATACGAAAAATCCTATTAAGTTATTTTGCAAATCATATTTTTCATAAAAAATGAATCGAAATTGTTTGCCTATAATAAGAAAAAATATCGGAAAATATAAGTCAGGTTAAGTAATGTTTTATGTATAAGATAATTTTTTTTAAAATGACTTATTTATAAAAACTTACAAAGTGTAGTTTTTTATATTAGGCTCACTGTTGTGAAATATAAGACTGATTTTCGAAGTGTGAAAAGTAGCAAAGTAATTCTATCACTAATTGACTTCTACGACGTTCCTAAAACTTTTCCGGACTTTTATTGGATTGGTTTCCTTCGAACTTTGAATACGTGTCTTTTTATTCAAAATTTGTATTTTCTTTTCTACACAAATTTTGCATATTTACTGAGACAATCCGTATACACATTCTATTAAAAAAATTGCAAGTAGCTATCGACTACATTCATTTTACCCATAATAAAATATTTAATTATTTGTAATAAATATTTTACTTCAATAGTGTAAGAATAATTTTTAGAAATAAATAACTATATATAAGAAGCATCTCACTAACAACAGTGAAACTTTATCTATTACATTGGAGTTCCCGATTTTGGAGTATAATTGGTTAATTTTTATTTTTAAAGAATGTTACGTGTACAATAGCAATTTTAGTTTTCAAGAAAATAAGTCGTTTTGTCAAAAATTTAAGACAAAAATTATCATCCTTTAAATTTAGTGTGTAATTAACTATTACCATAGCGAAATTGAAGCAAATGATTTAGAAGATAGTGTACCGTATAAGAAAACTCTTGAAATGCAGAATTTATTTCCCTTATTAACGGCAGATGGCAGTATTTTAAATAAATCATACAAGATAAAAACGCTGGTGAAGTAAACTAAATCACTCCGACCGACCGGGATCAGTGGCGTGGTCTTGTAATCCAGCTACTTTGGAGGTCTAGCCTGTTGGACGGCTTGAGGTTGGGAGTTCTGTCCTCCGCTCGTCTATGTTGATCAGGTGTCCGCATTAAGCACGATGTCGATATGGTGAAATCGGAGGAATCCGGTATCACCAGGTTGTCTGAGGAGGAGTGAACCGGCCGAGGTCGGAAACGGAGCAGGCAAAAGCTCCCGCACCTTGCAGTTATGGGATAGCACTTGTGAATAGAGAGTGGTTGGCAGCCCATCCAATAGAGTTGTACACAGGCTTTTGTTAAAACAATTTTTAATATACAGATATTATTTATGATAAATCTTTTGATTTATCTAACATTTTTTCCATAAAGAAGATATTTTAAGAATTTTTACTTATTTTGTCATACATTTTAAAACGCGAATTAATGGAAATAAAATTTTTTAATACGTAGTTTTTGTATTGCTGTCAAAACTATTAACTTAAATTTGGGTAAAATACATAATAGGATTTATAAATAGCATATTCATCAATTTCAAACTTAGACATCAATGTTATGTTCATCTTTGTAATTAGCAGTTATCTCTTCTTAGCCATTTCAAATATGTTTCGAATTTTCGGTATTCGCAATCAGTTACTAGGTTTGTTATTGAAAAATCTTGTGTAAGGGACAGAGAGGGCTAATCTTTAGATCAAATGTAAATATCATTTTGCTTTAAATTATGTGTTGCTTGTTGATAGGCTCTATTATGGCAAACAATAATTATTGTCCAGGACTGGTATGGTCTGAAATATCTATGGGATTTGTAACTTATCTAAAAATTCCCTTTGTAGTTTTCAATAAAAGTATATTTTTCTTACAAAATTATGTTATTTTATGAATTTTTATTTATTTTTATGTCATTTTCCCATTTTTTAATAGAGGGTGTTTAGAATTTTTGACGTAGAATACATAGAAAAATTTTAAATTATACGACTCCATTATAGAATTATTCCATTTTTAAATTGATTATAGAAGGAATACGAAAAATCCTATTAAGTTATTTTGCAAATCATATTTTTTTCGCAAAAAATGAATCGAAATTGTTTGCCTATAATAAGAAAAAATATCGGAAAATATAAGTCAGGTTAAGTAATGTTTTATGTATAAGATATTTTTTTAAAACGACTTTTTATTTATAAAAACTTACAAAGTGTAGTTTTTTATATTATTCTCACTGTTGTGAAATATAGGACTGATTTTCGAAGTGTGAAAAGTAGCAAAGTAATTCTATCACTAATTGACTTCTACGACGTTCCTAAAACTTTTCTGGACTTATATTGGATTGGTTTCCTTCGAACTTTGAATACGTGTCTTTTTATTCAAAATTTGTATTTTCTTTTCTACACAAATTTTGCATATTTACTGAGACAATCCGTATACACATTCTATTAAAAAAATTGCAAGTAGCTATCGACTACATTCATTTTACCCATAATAAAATATTTAATTATTTGTAATAAATATTTTACTTCAATAGTGTAAGAATAATTTTTAGAAATAAATAACTATATATAAGAAGCATCTCACTAACAACAGTGAAACTTTATCTATTACATTGGAGTTCCCGATTTTGGAGTATAATTGGTTAATTTTTATTTTTAAAGAATGTTACGTGTACAATAGCAGTTTTAGTTTTCAAGAAACTAAGTCGTTTTGTCAAAAATTTAAGACAAAAATTATCATCCTTTAAATTTAGTGTTTAATTAACTATTACCATAGCGAAATTGAAGCAAATGATTTAGAAGATAGTGTTCCGTATAAGAAAACTCTTGAAATGCAGAATTTATTTCCCTTATTAACGGCAGATGGCAGTATTTTAAATAAATCATACAAGATAAAAAACGCTGGTGAAGTAAACTAAATCACTCCGACCGACCGGGATCAGTGGCGTGGTCTTGTAATCCAGCTACTTTGGAGGTCTAGCCTGTTGGACGGCTTGAGGTTGGGAGTTCTGTCCTCCGCTCGTCTATGTTGATCAGGTGTCCGCATTAAGCACGATGTCGATATGGTGAAATCGGAGGAATCCGGTATCACCAGGTTGTCTGAGGAGGAGTGAACCGGCCGAGGTCGGAAACGGAGCAGGCAAAAGCTCCCGCACCTTGCAGTTATGGGATAGCACTTGTGAATAGAGAGTGGTTGGCAGCCCATCCAATAGAGTTGTACACAGGCTTTTTGTTAAAACAATTTTTAATATACAGATATTATTTATGATAAATCTTTTGATTATCTAACATTTTTTCCATAAAGAAGATATTTTAAGAATTTTTACTTATTTTGTCATACATTTTTAAAACGCGAATTAATGGAAGAAAATTTTTTAATACGTAGTTTTTGTATTGCTGTCAAAACTATTAACTAAAATTTGGGTAAAATACATAATAGGATTTATAAATAGCATATTCATCAATTTCAAACTTAGACATCAATGTTATGTTCATCTTTGTAATTAGCAGTTATCTCTTCTTAGCCATTTCAAATATGTTTCGAATTTTCGGTATTCGCAATCAGTTACTAGGTTTGTTATTGAAATATCTTGTGTAAGGGACAGAGAGGGCTAATCTTTAGATCAAATGTAAATATCATTTTGCTTTAAATTATGTGTTTCTTGTTGATAGGCTCTATTATGGCAAACAATAATTATTGTCCAGGACTGGTATGGTCTGAAATATCTATGGGATTTGTATTTTATCTAAAAATTCCCTTTGTAGTTTTCAATAAAAGTATATTTTTCTTACAAAATTATGTTACTTTATGAATTTTTATTTATTTTTATTTCATTTTCCCATTTTTAATAGAGGGTGTTTAGAATTTTTGACGTAGAATACATAGAAAAATTTTAAATTATACGACTCCATTATAGAATTATTCCATTTTTAAATTGATTATAGAAGGAATACGAAAAATCCTATTAAGTTATTTTGCAAATCATATTTTTTTCGCAAAAAATGAATCGAAATTGTTTGCCTATAATAAGAAAAAATATCGGAAAATATAAGTCAGGTTAAGTAATGTTTTATGTATAAGATAATTTTTTTTAAAATGACTTATTTATAAAAACTTACAAAGTGTAGTTTTTTATATTAGGCTCACTGTTGTGAAATATAAGACTGATTTTCGAAGTGTGAAAAGTAGCAAAGTAATTCTATCACTAATTGACTTCTACGACGTTCCTAAAACTTTTCTGGACTTATATTGGATTGGTTTCCTTCGAGCTTTGAATACGTGTCTTTTTATTCAAAATTTGTATTTTCTTTTCTACACAAATTTTGCATATTTACTGAGACAATCCGTATACACATTCTATTAAAAAAATTGCAAGTAGCTATCGACTACATTCATTTTACCCATAATAAAATATTTAATTATTTGTAATAAATATTTTACTTCAATAGTGTAAGAATAATTTTTAGAAATAAATAACTATATATAAGAAGCATCTCACTAACAACAGTGAAACTTTATCTATTACATTGGAGTTCCCGATTTTGGAGTATAATTGGTTAATTTTTATTTTTAAAGAATGTTACGTGTACAATAGCAGTTTTAGTTTTCAAGAAACTAAGTCGTTTTGTCAAAAATTTAAGACAAAAATTATCATCCTTTAAATTTAGTGTTTAATTAACTATTACCATAGCGAAATTGAAGCAAATGATTTAGAAGATAGTGTTCCGTATAAGAAAACTCTTGAAATGCAGAATTTATTTCCCTTATTAACGGCAGATGGCAGTATTTTAAATAAATCATACAAGATAAAAACGCTGGTGAAGTAAACTAAATCACTCCGACCGACCGGGATCAGTGGCGTGGTCTTGTAATCCAGCTACTTTGGAGGTCTAGCCTGTTGGACGGCTTGAGGTTGGGAGTTCTGTCCTCCGCTCGTCTATGTTGATCAGGTGTCCGCATTAAGCACGATGTCGATATGGTGAAATCGGAGGAATCCGGTATCACCAGGTTGTCTGAGGAGGAGTGAACCGGCCGAGGTCGGAAACGGAGCAGGCAAAAGCTCCCGCACCTTGCAGTTATGGGATAGCACTTGTGAATAGAGAGTGGTTGGCAGCCCATCCAATAGAGTTGTACACAGGCTTTTTGTTAAAACAATTTTTAATATACAGATATTATTTATGATAAATCTTTTGATTATATTAACATTTTTTCCATAAAGAAGATATTTTAAGAATTTTTACTTATTTTGTCATACATTTTTAAAACGCGAATTAATGGAAGAAAATTTTTTAATACGTAGTTTTTGTATTGCTGTCAAAAATATTAACTTAAATTTGGGTAAAATACATAATAGGATTTATAAATAGCATATTCATCAATTTCAAACTTAGACATCAATGTTATGTTCATCTTTGTAATTAGCAGTTATCTCTTCTTAGCCATTTCAAATATGTTTCGAATTTTCGGTATTCGCAATCAGTTACTAGGTTTGTTATTGAAAAATCTTGTGTAAGGGACAGAGAGGGCTAATCTTTAGATCAAATGTAAATATCATTTTGCTTTAAATTATGTGTTGCTTGTTGATAGGCTCTATTATGGCAAACAATAATTATTGTCCAGGACTGGTATGGTCTGATATATCTATGGGATTTGTAACATATCTAAAAATTCCTTTTGTAATTTTAGATAAATGTATATGTTTCTTACAAAATTATGTTATTTTATGAATTTTTATTTATTTTTATGTCATTTTCCAATTTTTTAATAGAAGGTGTTTAGAATTTTTGACGTAGAATACATAGAAAAATTTTAAATTATACGACTCCATTATAGAATTATTCCATTTTTAAATTGATTATAGAAGGAATACGAAAAATCCTATTAAGTTATTTTGCAAATCATATTTTTTTATAAAAAAATGAATCGAAATTGTTTGCCTATAATAAGAAAAAATATCGGAAAATATAAGTCAGGTTAAGTAATGTTTTATGTATAAGATAATTTTTTTAAAATGACTTATTTATAAAAACTTACAAAGTGTAGTTTTTTATATTAGGCTCACTGTTGTGAAATATAAGACTGATTTTCGAAGTGTGAAAAGTAGCAAAGTAATTCTATCACTAATTGACTTCTACGACGTTCCTAAAACTTTTCTGGACTTATATTGGATTGGTTTCCTTCGAGCTTTGAATACGTGTCTTTTTATTCAAAATTTGTATTTTCTTTTCTACACAAATTTTGCATATTTACTGAGACAATCCGTATACACATTCTATTAAAAATTGCATGTAGCTATCGACTACATTCATTTTACCCATGATAAAATATTTAATTATTTGTAATAAATATTTTACTTCAATAGTGTAAGAATAATTTTTAGAAATAAATGACTATATATAAGAAGCATCTCACTAACAACAGTGAAACTTTATCTATTACATTGGAAATCCCGGTTTTGGAGTATATTTGGTTAATTTTTATTTTTAAAGAATGTTACGTGTACAATAGCAGTTTTAGTTTTCAAGAAACTAAGTCGTTTTGTCAAAAATTTAAGACAAAAATTATCATCCTTTAAATTTAGTGTTTAATTAACTATTACCATAGCGAAATTGAAGCAAATGATTTAGAAGATAGTGTTCCGTATAAGAAAACTCTTGAAATGCAGAATTTATTTCCCTTATTAACGGCAGATGGCAGTATTTTAAATAGATCATATAAGCTAAAAAACGCTGGTGAAGTAAACTAAATCACTCCGACCGACCGGGATCAGTGGCGTGGTCTTGTAATCCAGCTACTTTGGAGGTCTAGCCTGTTGGACGGCTTGAGGTTGGGAGTTCTGTCCTCCGCTCGTCTATGTTGATCAGGTGTCCGCATTAAGCACGATGTCGATATGGTGAAATCGGAGGAATCCGGTATCACCAGGTTGTCTGAGGAGGAGTGAACCGGCCGAGGTCGGAAACGGAGCAGGCAAAAGCTCCCGCACCTTGCAGTTATGGGATAGCACTTGTGAATAGAGAGTGGTTGGCAGCCCATCCAATAGAGTTGTACACAGGCTTTTTGTTAAAACAATTTTTAATATACAGATATTATTTATGATAAATCTTTTGATTATCTAACATTTTTTCCATAAAGAAGATATTTTAAGAATTTTTACTTATTTTGTCATACATTTTAAAACGCGAATTAATGGAAATAAAATTTTTTAATACGTAGTTTTTGTATTGCTGTCAAAACTATTAACTTAAATTTGGGTAAAATACATAATAGGATTTATAAATAGCATATTCATCAATTTCAAACTTAGACATCAATGTTATGTTCATCTTTGTAATTAGCACTTATCTCTTCTTAGCCATTTCAAATATGTTTCGAATTTTCGGTATTCGCAATCAGTTACTAGGTTTCAATGTTATGTTCATCTTTGTAATTAGCAGTTATCTCTTCTTAGCCATTTCAAATATGTTTCGAATTTTCCGTATTCGCAATCAGTTACTAGGTTTGTTATTGAAAAATCTTGTGTAAGGGACAGAGAGGGCTAATCTTTAGATCAAATGTAAATATCATTTTGCTTTAAATTATGTGTTGCTTGTTGATAGGCTCTATTATGGCAAACAATAATTATTGTCCAGGACTGGTATGGTCTGATATATCTATGGGATTTGTAACTTATCTAAAAATTCCCTTTGTAGTTTTCAATAAATGTATATTTTTCTTACAAAATTATGTTACTTTATGAATTTTTATTTATTTTTATGTCATTTTCCCATTTTTTAATAGAGGGTGTTTAGAATTTTTGACGTAGAATACATAGAAAAATTTTAAATTATACGACTCCATTATAGAATTATTCCATTTTTAAATTGATTATAGAAGGAATACGAAAAATCCTATTAAGTTATTTTGCAAATCATATTTTTTTCGCAAAATATGCATCGAAATTGTTTGCCAATAATAAGAAAAAATATCGGAAAATATAAGTCAGGTTAAGTAATGTTTTATGTATAAGATAATTTTTTTAAAATGACTTATTTATAAAAACTTACAAAGTGTAGTTTTTTATATTAGGCTCACTGTTGTGAAATATAAGACTGATTTTCGAAGTGTGAAAAGTAGCAAAGTAATTCTATCACTAATTGACTTCTACGACGTTCCTAAAACTTTTCCGGACTTATATTGGATTGGTTTCCTTCGAGCTTTGAATACGTGTCTTTATTCAAAATTTGTATTTTCTTTTCTACACAATTTTTGCATATTTACTGAGACAATCCGTATACACATTCTATTAAAAAAATTGCAAGTAGCTATCGACTACATTCATTTTACCCATAATAAAATATTTAATTATTTGTAATAAATATTTTACTTCAATAGTGTAAGAATAATTTTTAGAAATAAATAACTGTATATAAGAAGCATCTCACTAACAACAGTGAAACTTTATCTATTACATTGGAGTTCCCGATTTTGGAGTATAATTGGTTAATTTTTATTTTTAAAGAATGTTACGTGTACAATAGCAATTTTAGTTTTCAAGAAAATAAGTCGTTTTGTCAAAAATTTAAGACAAAAATTATCATCCTTTAAATTTAGTGTTTAATTAACTATTACCATAGCGAAATTGAAGCAAATGATTTAGAAGATAGTGTTCCGTATAAGAAAACTCTTGAAATGCAGAATTTATTTCCCTTATTAACGGCAGATGGCAGTATTTTAAATAAATCATACAAGATAAAAACGCTGGTGAAGTAAACTAAATCACTCCGACCGACCGGGATCAGTGGCGTGGTCTTGTAATCCAGCTACTTTGGAGGTCTAGCCTGTTGGACGGCTTGAGGTTGGGAGTTCTGTCCTACGCTCATCTATGTTGATCAGGTGTCCGCATTAAGCACGATGTCGATATGGTGAAATCGGAGGAATCCGGTATCACCAGGTTGTCTGAGGAGGAGTGAACCGGCCGAGGTCGGGAACGGAGCAGGCAAAAGCTCCCGCACCTTGCAGTTATGGGATAGCACTTGTGAATAGAGAGTGGTTGCCAGCCCATCCAATAGAGTTGTACACAGGCTTTTTGTTAAAACAATTTTTAATATACAGATATTATTTATGATAAATCTTTTGATTATATTAACATTTTTTCCATAAAGAAGATATTTTAAGAATTTTTACTTATTTTGTCATACATTTTTAAAACGCGAATTAATGGAAGAAAACTTTTAATACGTAGTTTTTGTATTGCTGTCAAAACTATTAACTTAAATTTGGGTAAAATACATAATAGGATTTATAAATAGCATATTCATCAATTTCAAACTTAGACATCAATGTTATGTTCATGTTTGTAATTAGCAGTTATCTCTTCTTAGCCATTTCAAATATCTTTCGAATTTTCGGTATTCGCAATCAGTTACTAGGTTTGTTATTGAAAAATCTTGTGTAAGGGACAGAGAGGGCTAATCTTTAGATCAAATGTAAATATCATTTTGCTTTAAATTATGTGTTGCTTGTTGATAGGCTCTATTATGGCAAACAATAATTATTGTCCAGGACTGGTATGGTCTGAAATATCTATGGGATTTGTAACTTATCTAAAAATTCCCTTTGTAGTTTTCAATAAAAGTATATTTTTCTTACAAAATTATGTTATTTTATGAATTTTTATTTATTTTTATGTCATTTTCCCATTTTTTAATAGAGGGTGTTTAGAATTTTTGACGTAGAATACATAGAAAAATTTTAAATTATACGACTCCATTATAGAATTATTCCATTTTTAAATTGATTATAGAAGGAATACGAAAAAACCTATTAAGTTATTTTGCAAATCATATTTTTTTCGCAAAATATGCATCGAAATTGTTTGCCAATAATAAGAAAAAATATCGGAAAATATAAGTCAGGTTAAGTAATATTTTATGTATAAGATAATTTTTTTTTAAAATGACTTATTTATTAAAACTTACAAAGTGTAGTTTTTATATTAGGCTCACTGTTGTGAAATATAAGACTGATTTTCGAAGTGTGAAAAGTAGCAAAGTAATTCTATCACTAATTGACTTCTACGACGTTCCTAAAACTTTTCCGGACTTATATTGGATTGGTTTCCTTCGAACTTTGAATACGTGTCTTTTTATTCAAAATTTGTATTTTCTTTTCTACACAAATTTTGCATATTTACTGAGACAATCCGTATACACATTCTATTAAAAAAATTGCAAGTAGCTATCGACTACATTCATTTTACCCATAATAAAATATTTAATTATTTGTAATAAATATTTTACTTCAATAGTGTAAGAATAATTTTTAGAAATAAATAACTATATATAAGAAGCATCTCACTAACAACAGTGAAACTTTATCTATTACATTGGAGTTCCCGATTTTGGAGTATAATTGGTTAATTTTTATTTTTAAAGAATGTTACGTGTACAATAGCAGTTTTAGTTTTCAAGAAACTAAGTCGTTTTGTCAAAAATTTAAGACAAAAATTATCATCCTTTAAATTTAGTGTTTAATTAACTATTACCATAGCGAAATTGAAGCAAATGATTTAGAAGATAGTGTTCCGTATAAGAAAACTCTTGAAATGCAGAATTTATTTCCCTTATTAACGGCAGATGGCAGTATTTTAAATAAATCATACAAGATAAAAAACGCTGGTGAAGTAAACTAAATCACTCCGACCGACCGGGATCAGTGGCGTGGTCTTGTAATCCAGCTACTTTGGAGGTCTAGCCTGTTGGACGGCTTGAGGTTGGGAGTTCTGTCCTCCGCTCGTCTATGTTGATCAGGTGTCCGCATTAAGCACGATGTCGATATGGTGAAATCGGAGGAATCCGGTATCACCAGGTTGTCTGAGGAGGAGTGAACCGGCCGAGGTCGGAAACGGAGCAGGCAAAAGCTCCCGCACCTTGCAGTTATGGGATAGCACTTGTGAATAGAGAGTGGTTGGCAGCCCATCCAATAGAGTTGTACACAGGCTTTTTGTTAAAACAATTTTTAATATACAGATATTATTTATGATAAATCTTTTGATTATCTAACATTTTTTCCATAAAGAAGATATTTTAAGAATTTTTACTTATTTTGTCATACATTTTTAAAACGCGAATTAATGGAAGAAAAATTTTTAATACGTAGTTTTTGTATTGCTGTCAAAACTATTAACTAAAATTTGGGTAAAATACATAATAGGATTTATAAATAGCATATTCATCAATTTCAAACTTAGACATCAATGTTATGTTCATCTTTGTAATTAGCACTTATCTCTTCTTAGCCATTTCAAATATGTTTCGAATTTTCGGTATTCGCAATCAGTTACTAGGTTTCAATGTTATGTTCATCTTTGTAATTAGCAGTTATCTCTTCTTAGCCATTTCAAATATGTTTCGAATTTTCCGTATTCGCAATCAGTTACTAGGTTTGTTATTGAAAAATCTTGTGTAAGGGACAGAGAGGGCTAATCTTTAGATCAAATGTAAATATCATTTTGCTTTAAATTATGTGTTGCTTGTTGATAGGCTCTATTATGGCAAACAATAATTATTGTCCAGGACTGGTATGGTCTGATATATCTATGGGATTTGTAACTTATCTAAAAATTCCCTTTGTAGTTTTCAATAAATGTATATTTTTCTTACAAAATTATGTTACTTTATGAATTTTTATTTATTTTTATGTCATTTTCCCATTTTTTAATAGAAGGTGTTTAGAATTTTTGATGTAGAATACATAGAAAAATTTTAAATTATACGACTCCATTATAGAATTATTCCATTTTTAAATTGATTATAGAAGGAATACGAAAAATCCTATTAAGTTATTTTGCAAATCATATTTTTTTCGCAAAAAATGAATCGAAATTGTTTGCCTATAATAAGAAAAAATATCGGAAAATATAAGTCAGGTTAAGTAATGTTTTATGTATAAGATAATTTTTTTTTAAATGACTTATTTATAAAAACTTACAAAGTGTAGTTTTTTATATTAGGCTCACTGTTGTGAAATATAAGACTGATTTTCGAAGTGTGAAAAGTAGCAAAGTAATTCTATCACTAATTGACTTCTACGACGTTCCTAAAACTTTTCCGGACTTATATTGGATTGGTTTCCTTCGAGCTTTGAATACGTGTCTTTATTCAAAATTTGTATTTTCTTTTCTACACAATTTTTGCATATTTACTGAGACAATCCGTATACACATTCTATTAAAAAAATTGCAAGTAGCTATCGACTACATTCATTTTACCCATAATAAAATATTTAATTATTTGTAATAAATATTTTACTTCAATAGTGTAAGAATAATTTTTAGAAATAAATAACTATATATAAGAAGCATCTCACTAACAACAGTGAAACTTTATCTATTACATTGGAGTTCCCGATTTTGGAGTATAATTGGTTAATTTTTATTTTTAAAGAATGTTACGTGTACAATAGCAGTTTTAGTTTTCAAGAAACTAAGTCGTTTTGTCAAAAATTTAAGACAAAAATTATCATCCTTTAAATTTAGTGTTTAATTAACTATTACCATAGCGAAATTGAAGCAAATGATTTAGAAGATAGTGTTCCGTATAAGAAAACTCTTGAAATGCAGAATTTATTTCCCTTATTAACGGCAGATGGCAGTATTTTAAATAAATCATACAAGATAAAAACGCTGGTGAAGTAAACTAAATCACTCCGACCGACCGGGATCAGTGGCGTGGTCTTGTAATCCAGCTACTTTGGAGGTCTAGCCTGTTGGACGGCTTGAGGTTGGGAGTTCTGTCCTCCGCTCGTCTATGTTGATCAGGTGTCCGCATTAAGCACGATGTCGATATGGTGAAATCGGAGGAATCCGGTATCACCAGGTTGTCTGAGGAGGAGTGAACCGGCCGAGGTCGGAAACGGAGCAGGCAAAAGCTCCCGCACCTTGCAGTTATGGGATAGCACTTGTGAATAGAGAGTGGTTGGCAGCCCATCCAATAGAGTTGTACACAGGCTTTTTGTTAAAACAATTTTTAATATACAGATATTATTTATGATAAATCTTTTGATTAAATTAAAATTTTTTCCATAAAGAAGATATTTTAAGAATTTTTACTTATTTTGTCATACATTTTTAAAACGCGAATTAATGGAAGAAAAATTTTTAATACGTAGTTTTTGTATTGCTGTCAAAACTATTAACTAAAATTTGGGTAAAATACATAATAGGATTTATAAATAGCATATTCATCAATTTCAAACTTAGACATCAATGTTATGTTCATCTTTGTAATTAGCAGTTATCTCTTCTTAGCCATTTCAAATATGTTTCGAATTTTCGGTATTCGCAATCAGTTACTAGGTTTGTTATTGAAATATCTTGTGTAAGGGACAGAGAGGGCTAATCTTTAGATCAAATGTAAATATCATTTTGCTTTAAATTATGTGTTTCTTGTTGATAGGCTCTATTATGGCAAACAATAATTATTGTCCAGGACTGGTATGGTCTGAAATATCTATGGGATTTGTATTTTATCTAAAAATTCCCTTTGTAGTTTTCAATAAAAGTATATTTTTCTTACAAAATTATGTTACTTTATGAATTTTTATTTATTTTTATGTCATTTTCCAATTTTTTAATAGAAGGTGTTTAGAATTTTTGACGTAGAATACATAGAAAAATTTTAAATTATACGACTCCATTATAGAATTATTCCATTTTTAAATTGATTATAGAAGGAATACGAAAAATCCTATTAAGTTATTTTGCAAATCATATTTTTTTTAAAATATGAATCGAAATTGTTTGCCTATAATAAGAAAAAATATCTGAAAATATAAGTCAGGTTAAGGAAGTGTTTATGTATAAGATAATTTTTTTTTTAAAATGACTTATTTATAAAAACTTACAAAGTGTAGTTTTTTATATTAGGCTCACTGTTGTGAAATATAAGACTGATTTTCGAAGTGTGAAAAGTAGCAAAGTAATTCTATCACTAATTGACTTCTACGACGTTCCTAAAACTTTTCCGGACTTATATTGGATTGGTTTCCTTCGAACTTTGAATACGTGTCTTTATATTCAAAATTTGTATTTTCTTTTCTACACAAATTTTGCATATTTACTGAGACAATCCGTATACACATTCTATTAAAAAAATTGCATGCAGCTATCGACTACATTCATTTTACCCATGATAAAATATTTAATTATTTGTAATAAATATTTTACTTCAATAGTGTAAGAATAATTTTTAGAAATAAAAAACTATATATAAGAAGCATCTCACTAACACCAGTGAAACTTTATCTATTACATTGGAAATCCCGGATTTGGAGTATAATTGGTTAATTTTTATTTTTAAAGAATGTTACGTGTACAATAGCAGTTTTAGTTTTCAAGAAACTAAGTCGTTTTGTCAAAAATTTAAGACAAAAATTATCATCCTTTAAATTTAGTGTTTAATTAACTATTACCATAGCGAAATTGAAGCAAATGATTTAGAAGATAGTGTTCCGTATAAGAAAACTCTTGAAATGCAGAATTTATTTCCCTTATTAACGGCAGATGGCAGTATTTTAAATAGATCATACAAGCTAAAAACGCTGGTGAAGTAAACTAAATCACTCCGACCGACCGGGATCAGTGGCGTGGTCTTGTAATCCAGCTACTTTGGAGGTCTAGCCTGTTGGACGGCTTGAGGTTGGGAGTTCTGTCCTCCGCTCGTCTATGTTGATCAGGTGTCCGCATTAAGCACGATGTCGATATGGTGAAATCGGAGGAATCCGGTATCACCAGGTTGTCTGAGGAGGAGTGAACCGGCCGAGGTCGGAAACGG
Source organism: Latrodectus elegans (assembly GCA_030067965.1). Lineage (NCBI taxonomy): Eukaryota > Metazoa > Arthropoda > Arachnida > Araneae > Theridiidae > Latrodectus > Latrodectus elegans. The sequence goes on from CM057813.1 coordinate 37,501,874, forward strand.
AGCAGGCAAAAGCTCCCGCACCTTGCAGTTATGGGATAGCACTTGTGAATAGAGAGTGGTTGGCAGCCCATCCAATAGAGTTGTACACAGGCTTTTTGTTAAAACAATTTTTAATATACAGATATTATTAATGATAAACCTTTTGATTAAATTAACATTTTTTCCATGAAGAAGATATTTTAAGAATTTTAATTATGCTGTCATACATTTTAAAATGCGAAATAAATGGAAATAAAATTTTTTAATACGTAGTTTTTGTATTGCTGTCAAAACTATTAACTTAAATTTGGGTAAAATACATAATAGGATTTATAAATAGCATATTCATCAATTTCAAACTTAGACATCAATGTTATGTTCATCTTTGTAATTAGCAGTTATCTCTTCTTAGCCATTTCAAATATGTTTCGAATTTTCGGTATTCGCAATCAGTTACTAGGTTTGTTATTGAAAAATCTTGTGTAAGGGACAGAGAGGGCTAATCTTTAGATCAAATGTAAATATCATTTTGCTTTAAATTATGTGTTGCTTGTTGATAGGCTCTATTATGGCAAACAATAATTATTGTCCAGGACTGGTATGGTCTGATATATCTATGGGATTTGTAACTTATCTAAAAATTCCCTTTGTAGTTTTCAATAAATGTATATTTTTCTTACAAAATTATGTTACTTTATGAATTTTTATTTATTTTTATGTCATTTTCCCATTTTTTAATAGAGGGTGTTTAGAATTTTTGACGTAGAATACATAGAAAAATTTTAAATTATACGACTCCATTATAGAATTATTCCATTTTTAAATTGATTATAGAAGGAATACGAAAAATCCTATTAAGTTATTTTGCAAATCATATTTTTTTCGCAAAATATGCATCGAAATTGTTTGCCAATAATAAGAAAAAATATCGGAAAATATAAGTCAGGTTAAGTAATGTTTTATGTATAAATTATTTTTTTTAAAACGACTTTTTATTTATAAAAACTTACAAAGTATAGTTTTTTATATTAGGCTCACTGTTGTGAAATATAAGACTGATTTTCGAAGTGTGAAAAGTAGCAAAGTAATTCTATCACTAATTGACTTCTACGACGTTCCTAAAACTTTTCCGGACTTTTATTGGATTGGTTTCCTTCGAACTTTGAATACGTGTCTTTTTATTCAAAATTTGTATTTTCTTTTCTACACAAATTTTGCATATTTACTAAGAAAATCCGTATACACATTCTATTAAGAAAATTGCAAGTAGCTATCGACTACATTCATTTTACCCATGATAAAATATTTAATTATTTGTAATAAATATTTTACTTCAATAGTGTAAGAATAATTTTTAGAAATAAATGACTATATATAAGAAGCATCTCACTAACAACAGTGAAACTTTATCTATTACATTGGAAATCCCGGTTTTGGAGTATATTTGGTTAATTTTTATTTTTAAAGAATGTTACGTGTACAATAGCAGTTTTAGTTTTCAAGAAACTAAGTCGTTTTGTCAAAAATTTAAGACAAAAATTATCATCCTTTAAATTTAGTGTTTAATTAACTATTACCATAGCGAAATTGAAGCAAATGATTTAGAAGATAGTGTTCCGTATAAGAAAACTCTTGAAATGCAGAATTTATTTCCCTTATTAACGGCAGATGGCAGTATTTTAAATAAATCATACAAGATAAAAAACGCTGGTGAAGTAAACTAAATCACTCCGACCGACCGGGATCAGTGGCGTGGTCTTGTAATCCAGCTACTTTGGAGGTCTAGCCTGTTGGACGGCTTGAGGTTGGGAGTTCTGTCCTACGCTCATCTATGTTGATCAGGTGTCCGCATTAAGCACGATGTCGATATGGTGAAATCGGAGGAATCCGGTATCACCAGGTTGTCTGAGGAGGAGTGAACCGGCCGAGGTCGGGAACGGAGCAGGCAAAAGCTCTCGCACCTTGCAGTTATGGGATAGCACTTGTGAATAGAGAGTGGTTGCCAGCCCATCCAATAGAGTTGTACACAGGCTTTTTGTTAAAACAATTTTTAATATACAGATATTATTTATGATAAATCTTTTGATTATATTAACATTTTTTCCATAAAGAAGATATTTTAAGAATTTTTACTTATTTTGTCATACATTTTTAAAACGCGAATTAATGGAAGAAAATTTTTTAATACGTAGTTTTTGTATTGCTGTCAAAAATATTAACTTAAATTTGGGTAAAATACATAATAGCATTTATAAATAGCATATTGATCAATTTCAAACTTAGACATCAATGTTATGTTCATGTTTGTAATTAGCAGTTATCTCTTCTTAGCCATTTCAAATGTCTTTCGAATTTTCGGTATTCGCAATCAGTTACTAGGTTTGTTATTGAAAAATCTTGTGTAAGGGACAGAGAGGGCTAATCTTTAGATCAAATGTAAATATCATTTTGCTTTAAATTATGTGTTGCTTGTTGATAGGCTCTATTATGGCAAACAATAATTATTGTCCAGGACTGGTATGGTCTGAAATATCTATGGGATTTGTAACTTATCTAAAAATTCCCTTTGTAGTTTTCAATAAAAGTATATTTTTCTTACAAAATTATGTTACTTTATGAATTTTTATTTATTTTTATGTCATTTTCCCATTTTTTAATAGAAGGTGTTTAGAATTTTTGACGTAGAATACATAGAAAAATTTTAAATTATACGACTCCATTATAGAATTATTCCATTTTCAAATTGATTATAGAAGGAATACGAAAAGCCTATTAAGTTATTTTGCAAATCATATTTTTTTCGCAAAATATGCATCGAAATTGTTTGCCAATAATAAGAAAAAATATCGGAAAATATAAGTCAGGTTAAGTAATGTTTTATGTATAAGATAATTTTTTTTAAAATGACTTATTTATAAAAACTTACAAAGTGTAGTTTTTTATATTAGGCTCACTGTTGTGAAATATAAGACTGATTTTCGAAGTGTGAAAAGTAGCAAAGTAATTCTATCACTAATTGACTTCTACGACGTTCCTAAAACTTTTCCGGACTTTTATTGGATTGGTTTCCTTCGAACTTTGAATACGTGTCTTTTTATTCAAAATTTGTATTTTCTTTTCTACACAAATTTTGCATATTTACTGAGACAATCCGTATACACATTCTATTAAAAAAATTGCAAGTAGCTATCGACTACATTCATTTTACCCATGATAAAATATTTAATTATTTGTAATAAATATTTTACTTCAATAGTGTAAGAATAATTTTTAGAAATAAATGACTATATATAAGAAGCATCTCACTAACAACAGTGAAACTTTATCTATTACATTGGAAATCCCGGTTTTGGAGTATATTTGGTTAAGTTTTATTTTTAAAGAATGTTACGTGTACAATAGCAGTTTTAGTTTTCAAGAAACTAAGTCGTTTTGTCAAAAATTTAAGACAAAAATTATCATCCTTTAAATTTAGTGTTTAATTAACTATTACCATAGCGAAATTGAAGCAAATGATTTAGAAGATAGTGTTCCGTATAAGAAAACTCTTGAAATGCAGAATTTATTTCCCTTATTAACGGCAGATGGCAGTATTTTAAATAAATCATACAAGATAAAAAACGCTGGTGAAGTAAACTAAATCACTCCGACCGACCGGGATCAGTGGCGTGGTCTTGTAATCCAGCTACTTTGGAGGTCTAGCCTGTTGGACGGCTTGAGGTTGGGAGTTCTGTCCTCCGCTCGTCTATGTTGATCAGGTGTCCGCATTAAGCACGATGTCGATATGGTGAAATCGGAGGAATCCGGTATCACCAGGTTGTCTGAGGAGGAGTGAACCGGCCGAGGTCGGAAACGGAGCAGGCAAAAGCTCCCGCACCTTGCAGTTATGGGATAGCACTTGTGAATAGAGAGTGGTTGGCAGCCCATCCAATAGAGTTGTACACAGGCTTTTTGTTAAAACAATTTTTAATATACAGATATTATTTATGATAAATCTTTTGATTAAATTAACATTTTTTCCATAAAGAAGATATTTTAAGAATTTTTACTTATTTTGTCATACATTTTAAAACGCGAATTAATGGAAATAAAATTTTTTAATACGTAGTTTTTGTATTGCTGTCAAAACTATTAACTTAAATTTGGGTAAAATACATAATAGGATTTATAAATAGCATATTCATCAATTTCAAACTTAGACATCAATGTTATGTTCATCTTTGTAATTAGCAGTTATCTCTTCTTAGCCATTTCAAATATGTTTCGAATTTTCGGTATTCGCAATCAGTTACTAGATTTGTTATTGAAAAATCTTGTGTAAGGGACAGAGAGGGCTAATCTTTAGATCAAATGTAAATATCATTTTGCTTTAAATTATGTGTTGCTTGTTGATAGGCTCTATTATGGCAAACAATAATTATTGTCCAGGACTGGTATGGTCTGATATATCTATGGGATTTGTATTTTATCTAAAAATTCCCTTTGTAGTTTTCAATAAATGTTTAATTTTCTTACAAAATTATGTTACTCTATGAATTCTTATTTATTTTAATGTCATTTTCCCATTTTTTAATAGAAGGTGTTTAGAATTTTTGACGTAGAATACATAGAAAAATTTTAAATTATACGACTCCATTATAGAATTATTCCATTTTTAAATTGATTATAGAAGGAATACGAAAAATCCTATTAAGTTATTTTGCAAATCATATTTTTTTCGCAAAAAAATGAATCGAAATTGTTTGCCAATAATAAGAAAAAATATCGGAAAATATAAGTCAGGTTAAGTAATGTTTTATGTATAAGATAATTTTTTTTTAAAATGACTTATTTATAAAAACTTACAAAGTGTAGTTTTTTATATTAGGCTCACTGTTGTGAAATATAAGACTGATTTTCGAAGTGTGAAAAGTAGCAAAGTAATTCTATCACTAATTGACTTCTACGACGTTCCTAAAACTTTTCCGGACTTTTATTGGATTGGTTTCCTTCGAACTTTGAATACGTGTCTTTTTATTCAAAATTTGTATTTTCTTTTCTACACAAATTTTGCATATTTACTGAGACAATCCGTATACACGTTCTATTAAATATTTGCAAGTAGCTATCGACTACACTCATTTTACCCATGATAAAATATTTAATTATTTGTAATAAATATTTTACTTCAATAGTGTAAGAATAATTTTTAGAAATAAATAACTATATATAAGAAGCATCTCACTAACAACAGTGAAACTTTATCTATTACATTGGAGTTCCCGATTTTGGAGTATAATTGGTTAATTTTTATTTTTAAAGAATGTTACGTGTACAATAGCAGTTTTAGTTTTCAAGAAACTAAGTCGTTTTGTCAAAAATTTAAGACAAAATTATCATCCTTTAAATTTAGTGTTTAATTAACTATTACCATAGCGAAATTGAAGCAAATGATTTAGAAGATAGTGTTCCGTATAAGAAAACTCTTGAAATGCAGAATTTATTTCCCTTATTAACGGCAGATGGCAGTATTTTAAATAAATCATACAAGATAAAAAACGCTGGTGAAGTAAACTAAATCACTCCGACCGACCGGGATCAGTGGCGTGGTCTTGTAATCCAGCTACTTTGGAGGTCTAGCCTGTTGGACGGCTTGAGGTTGGGAGTTCTGTCCTCCGCTCGTCTATGTTGATCAGGTGTCCGCATTAAGCACGATGTCGATATGGTGAAATCGGAGGAATCCGGTATCACCAGGTTGTCTGAGGAGGAGTGAACCGGCCGAGGTCGGAAACGGAGCAGGCACAAGCTCCCGCAACTTGCAGTTATGGGATGGCACTTGTGTATAGAGAGTGGTTGGCAGCCCATCCAATAGAGTTGTACACAGGCTTTTTTTTAAACAATTTTTAATATACAGATATTATTTATGATAAATCTTTTGATTAAATTAACATTTTTTCCATAAAGAAGATATTTTAAGAATTTTTACTTATTTTGTCATACATTTTAAAACGCGAATTAATGGAAATAAAATTTTTTAATACGTAGTTTTTGTATTGCTGTCAAAACTATTAACTTAAATTTGGGTAAAATACATAATAGGATTTATAAATAGCATATTCATCAATTTCAAACTTAGACATCAATGTTATGTTCATCTTTGTAATTAGCAGTTATCTCTTCTTAGCCATTTCAAATATGTTTCGAATTTTCGGTATTCGCAATCAGTTACTAGATTTGTTATTGAAAAATCTTGTGTAAGGGACAGAGAGGGCTAATCTTTAGATCAAATGTAAATATCATTTTGCTTTAAATTATGTGTTGCTTGTTGATAGGCTCTATTATGGCAAACAATAATTATTGTCCAGGACTGGTATGGTCTGATATATCTATGGGATTTGTAACTTATCTAAAAATTCCCTTTGTAGTTTTCAATAAATGTATATTTTTCTTACAAAATTATGTTACTTTATGAATTTTTATTTATTTTTATGTCATTTTCCCATTTTTTAATAGAAGGTGTTTAGAATTTTTGACGTAGAATACATACAAAAATTTTAAATTATACGACTTCATTATAGAATTATTTCATTTTAAAGTTGATTATAGAAGGAACACGAAAAATCCTATTAAGTTATTTTGCAAATCATATTTTTTTCCCAAAAAATGAATCGAAATTGTTTGCCCATATTAAGAAAAAATATCGGAAAATATAAGTCAGGTTAAGTAATATTTTAGGTATAAGTTAATTTTTTTTAAAACGACTTATTTATAAAAACTTAAAGTATAGTTTTTTATATATTTTTTTATTTGGGAAAACAAAAATATCTCCCTGTGCACCAAGTAATACCACAAAGGGCCCGAAGGTACAACAAATGCACTACATAACCAATCCAAATAAATCATGAGATGAAAAAATAATAATAAAAGAAGGCAGAGAGAAAAAAAGAGATATAAAAATAAAAAAGTATTTAGATAACAGCATGGATAAATTTTTTAAAAAATTTAAAATTCTCATTCTTTTCTAGGTCCATTAATATCGTGGGTCACCTCTTATTTAATTCTTTGCAAAGCTGGTTCTTTCTTCTGAAACAGATGGACATTCAAGAAGAATGTGAGACGGGTTGTCACTCCCAGAGTTGCAAATGCACAGCTCACTGTTTTTAATGTTGAAACGGTGAAGATAGCTATTGAATTTCCCATGTCCAGTGAGGAATTGTGTGAATTTATAGTCAGTGTAGAACCAAAAGTTCTTAACTCTGATGGGAACTGATGAGAAAAAAAATTTTGTCCACTTACAATTAGGCGAGGAAACAAAACCCGAGTTCCATTCTCTGATTATCTTCTTTTTGGCAGTGATTTTGAAAAAAGACTTTTTAAACTTAGTTTTTTATATTAAGCTCACTGTTGTGAAATATAAGACTGATTTTCGAAGTGTGAAAAGTAGCAAAGTAATTCTATCACTAATTGACTTCTACGACGTTCCTAAAACTTTTCCGGACTTTTATTGGATTGGTTTCCTTCGAACTTTGAATACGTGTCTTTTTATTCAAAATTTGTATTTTCTTTTCTACACAAATTTTGCATATTTACTGAGACAATCCGTATACACGTTCTATTAAAAATTTGCAAGTAGCTATCGACTACATTCATTTTACCCATGATAAAATATTTAATTATTTGTAGTAAATATTTTACTTCAATAGTGTAAGAATTATTTTTAGAATTAAATAACTGAAAATAAGAAGCATTTCACTAACAACAGTGAAACTTTATCTATTACATTGGAGTTCCCGGTTTTGGAGTATAATTGGTTAATTTTTATTTTTAAAGAATGTTACGTGTACAATAGCAGTTTTAGTTTTCAAGAAACTAAGTCGTTTTGTCAAAAATTTAAGACAAAAATTATCATCCTTTAAATTTAGTGTTTAATTAACTATTACCATAGCAAAATTGATGCAAATGATTTAGAAGATAGTATTCCGTATAAGAAAACTCTTGAAATGCGGAATTTATTTCCCTTATTAACGGCAGATGGCAGTATTTTAAATAGATCATATAAGCTAAAAAACGCTGATGAAGTAAAGTAAATCACTCCGACCGACCGGGATCAGTGGCGTGGTCTTGTAATCCAGCTGCTTTGGAGGTCTAGCCTGTTGGACGGCTTGAGGTTGGGAGTTCTGTCCTCCGCTCGTCTATGTTGAACAGGTGTCCGCATTAAGCACGATGTCGATATGGTGAAATCGGAGGAATCCGATATCACCAGGTTGTCTGAGGAGGAGTGAACCGGCCGAGGTCGGAAACGGAGCAGGCAAAAGCTCCCGCACCTTGCAGTTATGGGATGGCACTTGTGAATAGAGAGTGGTTGGCAGCCCATCCAATAGAGTTGTACACAGGCTTTTTGTTAAAACAATTTTTAATATACAGATATTATTTATGATAAATCTTTTGATTAAATTAACATTTTTTCCATAAAGAAGATATTTTAAGAATTTTTACTTACTTTGTCATACATTTTAAAACGCGAAATAAATGGAAATAAAATTTTTTAATACGTAGTTTTGTATTGTTGTAAAAACTATTAACTTAAATTTGGATAAAGTACATAATAGGATTTATAAATAGGGAATCTATTCATCAATTTCAAACTTAGACATCAATGTTATGCTCATCTTTGTAATTAGCAGTTATCTCTTCTTAGCCATTTCAAATATGTTTTGAATTTTCGTGATTCGCAATCACTTACTAGTTTTGTTATTGAAAAATCTTGTGTAAGGGACAGAGAGAACTAATCTTTATAGATCAAATGTAAATATCATTTTGCTTTAAATTATGTGTTGCTTGATGATAGGCTCTATTTTGGCAAACAATAATTATTGTCCAGGAATGGTATGGTCTCATATATCTATGGGATTTCTAACATATCTAAAAATTCCCTAAGTAGTTTTCAATAAATGTATATTTTTCTTACAAAATTATGTTACTTTATGAATTTTTATTTATTTTTATGTCATTTTCCCATTTTTTAATAGAAGGTGTTTAGAATTTTTGACGTAGAATACATAGAAAAATTTTAAATTATACGACTCCAGTATAGAATTATTCCATTTTTAAATTGCTTATAGAAGGAATACGAAAAATCCTATTAAGTTATTTTGCAAATCATATTTTTTTCGCAAAATATGCATCGAAATTGTTTGCCAATAATAAGAAAAAATATCGGAAAATATAAGTCAGGTTAAGTAATGTTTTATGTATAAGTTAATATATATATATTTTTTAAAACGACTTATTTATAAAAACTTACAAAGTATAGTTTTTTATATTAGGCTCACTGTTGTGAAATATAAGACTGATTTTCGAGTGTGAAAAGTAGAAAAGTAATTCTATCACTAATTGACTTAGACGAAAATTTGCTTGTGAAATTTGTATATTTTTCGTCCTTCCTAAACCTTTTCCGGACTTTTATTGGATTGGTTTCCTTCGAACTTTGATTACGTGTTTTTTTATGCAAAATTTGTATTTTCTTTTCTACACAAATTTTGCATATTTACTGAGACAATCCGTATACACATTCTATTAAAAAAATTGCAAGTAGCTATCGACTACATTCATTTTACCCATAATAAAATATTTAATTATTTGTAATAAATATTTTACTTCAATAGTGTAAGAATAATTTTTAGAAATAAATAACTGTATATAAGAAGCATCTCACTAACAACAGTGAAACTTTATCTATTACATTGGAGTTCCCGATTTTGGAGTATAATTGGTTAATTTTTATTTTTAAAGAATGTTACGTGTACAATAGCAATTTTAGTTTTCAAGAAAATAAGTCGTTTTGTCAAAAATTTAAGACAAAAATTATCATCCTTTAAATTTAGTGTGTAATTAACTATTACCATAGCGAAATTGAAGCAAATGATTTAGAAGATAGTGTACCGTATAAGAAAACTCTTGAAATGCAGAATTTATTTCCCTTATTAACGGCAGATGGCAGTATTTTAAATAAATCATACAAGATAAAAAACGCTGGTGAAGTAAACTAAATCACTCCGACCGACCGGGATCAGTGGCGTGGTCTTGTAATCCAGCTACTTTGGAGGTCTAGCCTGTTGGACGGCTTGAGGTTGGGAGTTCTGTCCTCCGCTCGTCTATGTTGATCAGGTGTCCACATTAAGCACGATGTCGATATGGTGAAATCGGAGGAATCCGGTATCACCAGGTTGTCTGAGGAGGAGTGAACCGGCCGAGGTCGGAAACGGAGCAGGCAAAAGCTCCCGCACCTTGCAGTTATGGGATGGCACTTGTGAATTGAGAGTGTTTGGCAGCCCATCCAATAGAGTTGTACACTGGCTTTTTGTTAAAACAATTTTTAATATACAGATATTATTTATGATAAACCTTTTGATTAAATTAACATTTTTTCCATGAAGAAGATATTTTAAGAATTTTAATTATGCTGTCATACATTTTAAAATGCGAAATAAATGGAAATAAAATTTTTTAATACGTAGTTTTTGTATTGCTGTCAAAACTATTAACTTAAATTTGGGTAAAATACATAATAGGATTTATAAATAGCGAATCTATTCATCAATTTCAAACTTAGACATCAATGTTATGTTCATCTTTGTAATTAGCAGTTATTTCTTTTTAGGCATTTCAAATATCTTTCGAATTTCTGGTGTTCGCAATTACTTTCTACGTTTGTTATTGAATAATCTTGAGTAAGGGACAGAGAGGGCATATCTTTAGATCAAATGTAAAAATCATTTTGCTTTAAAATTAAGAGTCGTTTGTTGATAGGCTCTATTATGGGAAACAATAAGGATTGTCCAGGACTGGTTATGGTGTGATATATATATATGAGTTTTGTGACATATCTATAAATTCCCTTTGTAGTTCTCGATAAATATATAGTTTTCTTAAAAAATTATGTTTTTTATGCATTGATAATTACATTAATGTCATTTTCTATTTTTTGATATTAATGTTAAGGTTTTTTGACGTAAAATATATAGAATAAATTTAAATTATACTTTATCATTATAGAATTATACCATCTGGAATTTAATTATAGAAGGAGTACGAAAAATCATATTAAGTTATTTTGCATATCGTGTTATTTTCCCAAAAAATGCATCGAAATTGTTTGCCAATAACAAGGAAAAATTTCGGAAAATATAAGTCAGGTTAAGTAATGTTTTATGTATAAATTATTTTTTTTAAAACGACTTTTTATTTATAAAAACTTACAAAGTATAGTTTTTTATATTAGGCTCACTGTTGTGAAATATAAGTCTGATTTTCGAAGTGTGAAAAGTAGCAAAATAATTCTATCACTGTTGGACTTCCAAGACGGAAAATTTGCTCTTAAATTCTGTTTATTTCTTGTCGTTCCTAAAATTTTTCGGATTATTGGACTTTTATTGGACTATTTTCTTTCGAACTTTGAATGCATGTCATTTTATTCAAAATATGTATTTTCTTTTCTACACAATATTTTGAATATTTACTGAGAAATCCGTATGCACTTTCTATTAAAAAAATTGCAAGTAGCTATCGACAAAATTCATGTTACCCATGACAAAATATTTACTTATTTGTAGTAAATATTTTCTTTAATTAAGGTAAGAATAATTCTTAGATATATGTAATTATATGTAAAATGTATTTTACTATCTACAGTGAAACATTATCTATTATATTGGAGTTCCCGATTGTGGAAAATAATTGGTTAATTTTTAATTTTAAAGAATGTTACTTGTATAATAGCAAATTTAGTTTTAATGAAACTAAGTCGTTATGTCGAAAATTTAAGGCAAAAATTATCACCCTATGAAATTAGGGTTTATTTAACTAATAGCATAGCGTATTTGAAGCAAATGATTTAGAAGATACTGTTTCATTTATAAAGCTTTTGAAATGCGGAATTTATTTCCTTTTTTAACGGTAGATGGCATTGTTTTAAGGAGATCATATAAGTGAAAAAACGATGGTGAATGAAACTAAATCTCCGACCGACTAGGATCAGTGTAAACCAGCTGCTTTGTAGGTCTAGCCTGTTGGACGGCTTGAGATTGGGAGCTCTGTCCTCTGCTCGTCAAAGTTGATCAAGTGTCCGCATTAAGCACGATGTCGATGTGGTGAAATCAGATCAATCCGGACTCACCAGGTTGTTTGAGGAGCAGTGAACCGGCTCAGGTCGGAAACTGGGCAAGTGAAAGCTCCCGCACCTTGCAGTAATGGGATGGGGCTTGTGAATCGCAAATCATTCAATAGATTCAAATACAGGCATTTAGTGAAAACTATTTTTAATATTCAGAAATCATTTATGATAAAATTAACGACGAAATTGAATTTTCCTTCGATTACGAAATAATTTTCAAAAATATTTAATTCATTGGTCGTGAGTTTATATATGAAATAAAAAGGAAGATATGAATGCTGTTTACTGTGGGTCGCGGGGTGTTGCTGTCAAAACTATTACTGAATATTTGATTATAAAATGAATAATACTATTAAGAAAATCGCAGAATTTTTTTCATTAGTTGCAAACTTAGACATTGATTTGACGTTGTTCATCTTTCTATATAATGCTTAGATTCCCCATTTTATAGTCTGGTAAAATATTTTTTAAATACATTTGCTTTTACAGTCAATATTTTGTATTTATCGTCTATCTTCACCAAGCAGAGTATGATGAAAAATTTTCAAAACTTATCGTATAAATTTGCGAAAATTTATTAACGGTGTTTTATCATTCGTCTTAAGAATTTTTTAATTTTTTTAACCATCAAGAATTATAGGTTCTAAGTAAAATATCAAACCATATTAAGTCATAAGAACTATTATTTTTTAAATTTTATGAATTCTCAAAATTTATTGTATTGTAGTTGTACGTAGAATATAAATTATCCACACTTTCTAAAAATTTAAATTATGGATATATTTTTGAGTCGTACAAATTTTACTGTGCAATTGTAATACATACATCACACTGAATTTTAATTTTTCTGATTTGGTGTTTCCTTTGCTCAAATGAATGAAACACAAAAGATATATATATATATATATATATATATATATATATATATATATATATATATATATATATATATATATATATATAACTATTATTGTGTTCAAGACCTCAATCTTTCTATTAAAAATTTTTCGTCAGTTTATCTTTAAATCAAATTATGGAGGAGATTTTGAAGTATAGGATTTGACATTTTGAAGTATAGGATATACATAATTTTCTATTTATTTTTTATTTTTATAATCTGAAAATGTATTTAAAATTATATTTCCATTATACAAATGTTTTTGGGGAGAAAAATGGTGGACAATAAAAGAAGATTTTTTTACTGTAATTTTATTTAGTTAAATGTGAAATTATTTGATTCCAAAATTAACTGGTCATTGTAATTTGAAATATTTAATTATAAACTAAACGAAAAACTTTTTTGAAAATATTGCAATATTTTTGGAGTTTTATTTTTAATTAGTAGATGGCAGCACTAGTATAAAGAAAAAGTATATTCTTACTAATTTTTATCAAAGAATTCTTGTGGAAACTTTATCATAAAATTTTAGTTTTTAAATTGACAAAAATCTTTTTTTTTTACATAAGAATAAATTTTTGCATCAACGTGTTTTTGTATTTTTATTCAATATTAATTTCAGGCTTTTAGAACAATCCTTTCTTTCTTGCCATCTACATTTTGCTTAGCTAAATAATAATAATAAAGATATTTAAATAAATTTATATCAGGTTTATTTATCAGGATTTTACCTATAATTTATGTTTTCAAAATTTTCTGCAATATTATTTACAAAGGAATTTCTCCAAATTAAATTTAGAAAATTCCTCTCATTAATATATCCTAAGTTGAATTCCCATTTCTTATAACAAACAAATTCTAACGAAAATATTAATAAATAACAATATCAAACATTTTTGGTTAAGAAAAACTTTTCTATTTATTTCCTGAAATTTTTTTTATACAAAATTAATTTTTTTGTATGATTTGCAATATATAATGTGATTAAAATTGAACACTTCAAATATATATTTTAAGTTTAATTACTTAAAATTATATAGGTTTGAAATTATTTGAATCTGACCACCGAAATTAATAATTTAAATTATTTCTGAAATTAAAAATTATAAAAAAGTAATTTTACAGTTCATTTTTTGAAAATAAAATTTATAATTAGACAAGGAATGAATATTTTTTAAATAGACAAAAAAAATGTGTTAGCTTTTGATTGAAAATAGCAATTTTGATTAGAATCACAACAATTAGTTAAATCATGACTCATTTAAATTTTATATTTCATAGCGTGTCTTATATTTTCATCATATATATATACCTTCTTCATATTTTAGGAATTTTAATATTGGGTAGCTTGTAACAAACGTAATCTTTATTTTATTTTGTCCTATTTGAATTTTTTAAACATATTCTTCGAAGTTGATATCGAAAATTTGCTCAGATATTTTGTCTAATGAAGAATACAGTACAAGGAAATTCATTTGATTTAATTTTAATGATTTTTAAAATTTTACTATTTACACTATATGTTCTCATCGAATATCATTTGGAATCACAAAGAACAAAGGAACGCATTATAATAAAATATTAATAGGGTATTTTAAATGTTTAATTAATTACGATTACACGTTGGCTATGTTGGTAAGAAAATTAAATTAAATATTCATTTTGAAGAAATAGCTGAAAAACTTTATTTTATAACCATTTTAAATATTTATCACATTTTAAATATTTCGTTAAGTATTTTTGTCAAATTCTATTGAAATTACATTAATATGGTTATTTATAGTCTCTTGACAGATTAACTTGCAAAACTTTCATAAAATAAGCCAGTTCACTTTTCAATTTTTCTTTCAATAACGATAATAAAATTTATAGAAAAATTCCCTAATTGTTATTTTAATACCAAATTTTTCTATCAACAGAGTTCAATCTGTGTTTGCTAAGTACAAAAACTTTTTTTTTTTTTTTTTGCGTAAAAATTGGTGCTAAATGTCTAAAGATATTTTTTTGTCCTGGATGAATACTCTATTGAGTACTAATCAAAGTGCTTTGCCAACTAATTACGTTTCACCCAAAATTGGTTTTCACGTATAACAAATTGATAAATTAACTAATAATAATAAGAGCATTACAATAGGTGATGAAATTCTGTAATGCTCAGATGGTGGTGAAATTCTTAATAGTTTTTTGTCATTGTCTACAGTCTCAGTAAAGTAAATATAACTCCCCTATTTACTACATATCTATATTTATTTCCAAAATAAAGAAATAAATTTCTGTATACATTATATGAATAAAATTTTAAATTTATGATTATATAAAAGCATGCTATTTATTTTAGTATATATTAATTTAATTGTATATTTAATTAATTAGATTATTAAGTAATTTATTATATATATATATATATATATATATACCAATTAAATTGAATTATATCTTAATACAATTAAATAAGTAGATATTTTATTTAATATTATTATTTATATATAATTTAGTGATATATCACTATCTTTTCTAAATTTCGTTATCTAACAAAGTAAGTTATATTCATTGATCATCTGTATACCATATATACCATATGGTATACCACATATACCATATTTCGTATATTTTTAATTACTTCCTTCTTTTTTGAATATGAGTCTATAATAAAATTCTTATTTGCTATATATAAGAAACCAACTTTCTTAAATGAATCTTCTAATCAATATAAATTTGAATAAGATAATAAATTGTTGAGTTACAAACCTGGTAAAATATACTAGTTATATATTTTTTTATAAAATTATATGATTACAAAATTTTTGTTGAAAATGAAATATATATTTTTAATCAAATTAAGTTGATATAAGTAAAGGGAATACAAATTATATGCATATAGTTTTTAAGAAGTATTTAAATACGATACATATTTTTTCAATAATTTCAAAATTTTCCACTCAAATATCTATTATAAAATTATAAGATTACTACTTAAAACATAAAAAAGTTTTCTACAAGATTAAAAATTTCAATCTCCTTTTTTCTAGATATAAATCCATGTACATAATTTTTCATGGAATTATTCATATTTGCAAGTAAAGTCTTGGGAAAAAATCTTAGTCCTTCCTTTCCGAAACAAACTTTTAGTTGATTTTACGCATGGCATGGCGCATTACTTGCAGTAATTTCCAGGTTGACTCTCTTGAAAGTAAGTAAAAATTATAAAATTTTGGTGAAACTTCTGTTTGTAAATAACGCCAATAGTTCACACTCTATCCTCTGAGCTATCTAAATAGAATTTTTTCTCGCTCAAAAATAATTTTTTACAAATAGAATTCAAAACCTGATCTCTTTTACATTGCCTTAATATTCTTAGTTTTCTTTTTATTTCCAAAAATCAAAATTTGAATTTGATCTACAAGAGAGCCAATTTGTTGTATGTAAAATAATTTTTAAAACGCTGTGAAGTTTCTTTATGAGTAGATAAGTTCTATTAGTTACAATCTGAAACATTTGTCTATTATTTCGAGCTGATAGTTTACTCTTTCTCAAAACTCTTTTATAGTTCGATAAAAATATCTTTACTTAAAGCTTAATGAGCATCAAATTTAAAGCGGTTAATTACCATTTTATTTTCCCTTTTACTTTTATCTGAGATTTTATAAAACCGAAATTTTTAAACTCCTAATTGAGATAAATTTCTTCCACTCCATATTGTCAATTACCTCATAAAAAAAAGCAAATTAAATTCAATTGTTCTTGTAATGCAAAGTTTACAGACTAATTTTGAAATGAAAACAATAATTTTAAGGAAATGCAAACGGCTCTAAATACAAAAGTAAGTGGTCTTGTATCTATACAACACTGAGATTTAAAAAAAATGCTTACTGAATTAATGTTTTTTTTTCATTTAATAATTTTTTTTAGAAAATGAAACTAATTTTAATTGCTTTAGTCTTTTAAAATCGTTCATTTTACTATTATTATAGTTGCTATTTCGGTTATTCTTATAATTTTGAAACATACTATAAATATGAAGTACATGTTATAGATAATTAATTGCGTGTTACTTTCGTCGATAAAACCATAAATTTAATTTGTATTTATAACTATGTTTATATATCTGCAACCATGATACATTCAATGATTTGTTGCTATAAGTAGATTGTGATATTTCTGACTTTAGTTCAACTATATAAATTCTTCTAATTATATTGGGTAGTTAGGAAAGTAATTTCGTTTTTCCCACCTGTATCAGCTTTTTGCTAATAAAAACCAACCACTTTACGAGCGTGAATTCGTGCTACTACCAGAAAGATGGTAAAAGCTATTGGACTAGAATGGACAATATGCAATGCAATACGATATTTATTCGTCAAACGTTTTTCATTTTCATGAAAAACGAAATTATTTTCCGAACAACCCAATATAAAAAATATATATACACACTCTGTGTTGTTTATTTTTATTTCTAGGTCTTTCACAGTGATTTTTACAAGAATAGAATTTGCGATGAGAAAATTTTAAAGTGTACATTTTTAGAAATGAATTAATTCTCAATTTTTACTGTTTAAGTACGCCCAGAAAAATACTGTGTGGTATATTAACCAGATATATTTTAAAGCCAAAAAAAAATGAATTAAATAAAAATTTCATAAATAAATAAAAGTAAAACTAAACAAATAAGTCAATAAATAAAGGCAAACACATTGAAATTTTTTAACAATTAATTTTCAGCGCACTTTTGTGCATGGGATCTAATTATTTGTAACTGAAAATAGGGCAAAAAACTACTCTTGTTAACAAGAAAAAATAATAATCGTATGTAAAAAGATTTATTTATATTTTTTATTTAAAAAAGATATTTTAGTCTAATAATACACATTATTACGCATGTTTTCCTTCTTTTATAACTGCATATTAAGATAATTAACTATGTATTTCATTAATTTAATTTTTAAAAGTTAATGTTTTCTTTATCTTAAAAAGATACAAGAAAGAAACTTTATTTTATCAGTTAAAGTTTGGAATTTCTGGTATTTCTGTACTTATTTATTTGTGTTTGAAATAGTACAAATTATATATCTTATTTTTAAAATTTTTAAACTATTTGAAAAACGTGTTTTATGTTTGATATAGTTTAAAAATATTGTCATATTTTTCTTATTTTATTGCAGCAAAATAATATGTATAATCATCTGATTTATTAAATTTTATGCTATATCTAACAAAATTATTGATTTAATAAGTAGTGGCTTCTTAACTGCGCGAATAAAATTGATTAATCTAAATAACCTGGAATCGACGAAAGTCAAAATCCATTTCTGGAGTCAACAGCAATTATATGTTAATGTTTGTTTCATATCTTGTATTTTGTATTAACATTAATTTTTTGTAAACAACGGATCATTTTTGTGACAATTTATAAATCGGCATGTATAAAATCTCACTTTACAAAATTTAAATTGTATTTGGATTATAATTTAAAAAATCAGAATTATGTTGATTAGAGGAAAATAAAGAAATTTTTAATTTCGATATTTAAAAAATAAGTAATTTTAATGCGTTATCATATACAATACTTTAATTGAAAATATTTTAACTATATTTACCAGAATAATTTAACTAAAAATGTTATTTTAAATTAAAAAATACTTTTATAAAAATACTAACAGTTTAGTTATTAAATTTTGAATTAAGTATATCTCTTAAATATATAAACATGCTTGACCATCGATCTAAGTAAACTTTTTTAACAAGCTAGAATTAATCGGACGAGGCATTTTGATGTGAATTTCGAACCTCTACACTGACGAATTGGGTATCAAAATTAGAACTGAAGATTAAGATAATATAACCATTTTTCTGCCACCTTGACAATATTTAACTTGATACGGTTACAGCTTTTGTATAGTAATATCCAAAGAAAAGGAGAATTTAGGAGATTAGGGATTATACATGTTAAAGGACATGTACAAAATGAAATGCGAAAAACCACACTGAAAAATATGAAGGTCAGTTTAGATTATGAAAATAAGTAATTATTTGCCTGTGTAAAATAGCTCAGTTTTTAACTCAATTAATAACCACTTAAGAACTGTATAAAACACACACTTTATTTCCCCGACTCTCAATGGCTACTGCCTGTTTCTTTTTTAGGACTCAAGGGGGCGCTGCGCTCGCAGGCGCCAACATTCGGCCCGGCGTTGACATAGTACATTCAACAATTTGAAATCTTAAGAAAAATATTAACACACTATATAATATATGAGTACAATGATACACACTATTAAAAATAAACTACACTAAATACATAATGATACACACATATATTCGATAGAGTTCTCACTCCTTAATTAAGCAATGGCAAAATGCAAATTTTATTAAGGCTCCTTTTTTTAAAAACTCCATTTTTCGTTTTAACTAAAACTACTCTCACCTTCTTATCCCTTCCTGGGAATGTTTGAATTATTCTCCCCAATGGCCAGTTACAAACCTGTATATTATCTAATTTTAAAATCACCATAGTGCAACTTGCACATTCTCTTTGGTGAACCTCCACTTTGATATTTCTTGTATTGCACTTAAATAATTGTTAGACCAATGCTTCCAAAATGTCTGCACTATTTTAGCTAATTTTTTTCATTGTTTTAATTTATTGCCATGTAAATTTAGGATGTTGGGTTTAGCAATTGCTGTGATAGGTCTGCCTATCAAAAAAGGGCCAGGTGTCAAGACATCATAATCATTAAAATCAGATGATAGGGGATGCAATGGGCGGGAATTAAGAATTGCCTCAATTTGATCAATTACAGTTAAGAATTCCTTACAATTTAGTTTTAAATTGCCTACTACACGGTTAAGACGGTATTTCGTGGATTTGACACCTGCCTCCCAAAGTCCACCATGATTCGGTGATCTAGGGGGAATGAAAGTCCACTCAACCTTTTCTTTGGACAAATAATTAATCAAATTTTCATCTGGACTGCTAACTAATTTATTCAGTTTCTTTAATTCGGAATTACTGCCAACAAAATTAGTAGGGTTATCAGAAAATATGTGGGCATTTTTCCCTCTTCTGCTAAAAAATCTCTTAAGTGTAACTACAAAGGCATCGCTAGAAAGGTCCGTTGCCATCTCTAAATGACAAGCCTTAGTCACAAAACAAATGAAAATACACACATAAATTTTATTATGCATTCCTTTTCTTTGATTGGGATATTTTGTGTAGAAAGGACCAAAAAAATCTACCCTTACACAATTGAATGGAAAGTTTGGGGTTACTCTCTCTTCAGGTAAATGTCCCATGAGCTGTTGACAAAGTACTGGTTTTGCTTTAAAGCAAACAACACAATCGAGTACTAGTTTTCTACAAATGTTACGTTCACTTAAAGGCCAAAAGCTTCGTCTGATAAGAAACAATAACCCTTGTGGGCCAATATGTAAAAATAGTTCTTATGAAACATTTCAGCAATCATCACAGTCAATTTATGATTGGTAGGAAAAATTATAGGAAACCTTTTATTAAAATTAAACTTTGTTGGCTATTCTTCCACCAACTCTTACAACACCCCTTTCATCTAAAAATGGGAAAAGATTTTTTTTAACTTACTATCTACAGGCACATTACCATCCTTCTGAAAGCCTGTAATTTCCCTTATAAAACACTGTTGTTGAACTAATTTTACTAAGGCAAATTCAGCATCTTTAATTTCCTTACATTGCAGGGGGTCAGTTACCTTTTTCTGTGATTTGCAATTATTAAGGAACCTATAAAAAAAGCTAAAACACCTACAAGTTTAGTAAAATTGTTAGTAATATTAAGTAACTCCTCAGTTAAAGAAGTAAATGTCACTAGGAAAACAGGTCTCTTGAACCTTCGTTCACTCTTAACCAGTTCTGCATTAAAATGTTCTAAGTCCTCGTTAATTAGCTCTCCACAGTTGTTAAGCGTCTCTACTTCCTCAATGATAGTAGTGGTCCATGCCACCACAAGGAATTATTTCTCAGTTGTTCTGGTTGCAGCCACGAGAAACGATGTCTTCAGGATATCGCTCCGATGATGTATGCCTCCATTGTGAGACATCTGTCAGAACATGTATTTTAACCACTCTGGTAGCGACAAAGGTTTTCAATTCTGCTGGGGACTCCTGAATCCAGGACAAAACAATTTTGCTGTACGAAAAATACCAATTTTGATCTATCTTAAGTTCTAGGGAAGAGCTAACTTTTTTCATCAATTTAAATAGCAATACACCTGCCCACAGTTCAAGTCGTGAAATCGAAAGTGTTTTGATTGTTGCAACTCTTTCTTTGCCGCACACTAGATGTGAAGTTACTTCATCACTCGCTAATTCGCATCTTAAATAGACTACTGCACCGTAATAGACCTCTGATGCATATGAGAATCCATAGAGTTCAATTTTTACATTTCCTGGTATTATACATCGATTTATTTTAATACAGTTAATGTCACACAACCCATCAAAAAACTATAACCATTCTTGTACGACATCTGATGGCAGTCTTTCATCCCAGTCTATTGATAACCTCCACAGACGTTGCACAAAAACCTTGTCTTTTGTAAGCACAGGTCTTATCAAACCAAGTGGGTCAAAAATGCGGGTAATTATGGACAAAATTTCTCTTTTTGTAACTATAGAAACATCTTTTTTTGGCATATTGTAGGGAAGCTCGTCACTCTTGTCTTTCCATAGCAACTCTAATGTTTTTGTTTGATCAAAGCTATAGTCATTTGAATCTTCAGGAAATTCTCTTAACTCTGGACAGTTACTTTGCCATTTATGTAGTTCCATACTACAAGTTTTAAATATTTGAGTTAATTCTTGCTTTAGACGCTTTACACTATCTAAATTTGACCCTCCTAAATTTGATTAATCCAAATCATTCTATACATTTTTTGAATGTCGGTGGTAAAAGCAAAAAGATGTTTTCTAAACCTCAATATTATACAAATAAATCATCTTGAATTACACCACCATTTAGCTGTATGAAATTTAATGACTCACCACTTGAAGTAATTTGTGAAGCGTTGAACACAACTCTGCATTTCGTACTCGTTTTCTGTGGTCCATAAATTGCCTGATGAGATAAATAGTAGACCACTTCGGGGTCTTGCGTCATAGAAACATCTTACATATGATTCAAGCACTCATATTCACTCATAAATTGACGATATAATTCCAGAAGTTATGGATTCTTTTCCAACTTATTCAACAAGGAATTTAATCTTTTGACTGCAATCTCTCCAGACTCTCCCAGTAATTTCGGATCTTTTTTAAATGACATCTGTACCACAAATTTCCTTGATTTATCCCTTTTATGAGTTTTTATAAAATGATTATTAGTTTCAATTCTCTCAGCAGTTTCAAATTTCTATGTTTCTTCAATTTGTTCTATTTTCCAAATATTCCGCATTATTTTGTTTAAGTCAACACCCTCGTTTATAAGCCCACAGTGTACATTAGTCTCAGTTACAATTGGTTCACTACCACTCACTACAAATCCGAATAATGTGTTTTGTAAAATTAATTTAGTATTAGTAGGGTAAATTCTCTCAGGTTTTAATAGTCCTTAAAAATTCTCTGCTCCCAGAATTAAATCGATTGGACTTGGAACATTAAATCCTGAATCCGCTAACTTAATGTTTTTTGATTCCGGAACGCAAATATCAATTGGCCTTAAAGGGGTCAAATTCGTAACACTGGGAACAACCAAAAATTATAAATCTAATATGAAATTTCTTATATCATTAACAAAATCGTACATTAACTTTAGATTTTACTGTCAGAGATATTCCATTTAAACCTGAAACTCCAATATTTATTTTTCCTTTCTTAAATGAAGCTTCTCAACGCCACTCTTACCGGCATATTTTGTCCGACACAATTAAATCTTTGAGAGTTTCGAAATCTGTTGCCTTCCTCAATTGTAAAAAATATTCGCAGCTCGTCGTTAATCGGGATGCAAATTGTACGTATGTTTCATTTGGTTGGCGATGGGCTTTCCTAAAATGTTCTAAACATGATTGAGGGGTAGGCTCAAATTCTCGAAGTACTATTGTTTTTACTTTAGAATACTCATTTAACTCGTCATCCTTTATGTAAGTTATCACATTAATCACCCTTTCCCCTAGCGAATTTAACAAAATCTTCGCTTTTTATTTATCAGGGACGTTTTTTGAAATAAAGGCCCATTCTAAAGATGCAAAAAAAAAAAAAAAAAAAAAAAACTTAACCCTTAGATCTACTAGGAGTTTTAATAGTTAAGGTACGGACACTTTTTATGACAGTCTAAAGATTCAGTCTGATTATTTTCAACATTTTCACCTTCTGAATTTGACTTAGATTCCGTTTTCACGCGAACAATTTCCAATTCCATTTTCGTTCTTTTAAGTTTAATTTTTTCTAATTCTAATTGTTGAAGCTCTTCTCAGATTTTCTCTGTTCGAGCTTAATTTTCTAACTCTAGTTGCCGCAACTCATCGGACTTTTGCTCTTCAATTATCGTATTTGCTAATTCTACAACGGAATCTTTCTCGGTCACGTACTTCTGGTTTTGTTTTATAATACTGTTTAATTCCGAAACATTTTCTCATTGAAATCTTCTCCTAACTCAATAGCAATTAATCAAATCCTCTTTTTTTACACCTTTAAATATTTTGGATAGTTATTAATACTTATATATATATATATATATATATATATAAAGATCTATTCTTAGAACATGTAAATTATTCAGTCACATACCTCAATTACGTTTCCGATACTCAGCAGAGGCGTAAGTTATCACTCATAGCCATTATATAGATCCATAGGCTGCTGGTTTTCTCCGGCTTGACAGACCAATGTAAAATAACTCAGTTTTTAACTAAATTAATACTCACTCAAAGACTGTATAAAACACACACTTTATTTCTCCAACTCTCAATGGCTACTGCCGGTTTTTTATGACTCAAGGGGGGCGCTGAGCTCGCAGGTGCCAACAGCCTGTTTATTACAATCGAAGATAGGTAAACACATTCAATTTCTTCGAAAGTTTTTAACCCTCATCACAAGAGGTGGTAGACTTTTCTGATATCCAAAGTAGGGAAATTACAATGGAACCTCGAAACTTTCAGCATGCAGAAGTTCTCTCAGTTTGAGAAAAATACATTATCGCCTGAATGTGTGATAAATAAACAAAAAATGTTAGTTGATATTATTTTGTATTCGTGTAAAACTAACTTTGCTGATTTTGTACTCATTCCAATACACATTGACGAATGTTAAATATTTTACTGCTTTTTTAAATTTTTGTTTAATTGCAGCAAATAAATAATTTAAATTAACAGATACTTTTAGTTTAAGACAGAAAATGTTCATCATCGCACTTCTATCCTAATCTGAGTCAACAGCTGCAGAACTAGAGAGACTTTTCAACAAGAGATTGTTATTGGCCTGCAGCAATGTTTTGCACATTAAACGTATAATAATTTCAAATTATTCAACCCCGTCTATTGTCACTGCTGATTATCCAAATCACTTTCAGAATTTAGGAAAAATGAATCAGAGTGAAGAAGAGAAGAAAAATGAGAAATGAAAAAAGCTCAAGAAAAGGAATGGTAAAAGAAGAGAGAAGATGAGAATGACGTGTCGAGGAATTCAAAAACATTCTTTTGAAAATTCCTGGACGTTCAGAAGTCAATGCTGACGATATAGGAGAATGGATTAAGAATCAGACCCTGGATTTTAAATTTCATATGTCGGAAAACTAATTGAAAGTGTCGAGGAAGATGAATTTAAAGTCCAAGTTAAAGAAGATAGAGACCATGAGCTAGTGACACGTTTGCCGACTTTGAAACTATTTTGAATTGGATGGAAGCTTAGCTCAAGTGAGATCCATATGCAAATTATCACTGTCAAACGAAAGCACGATATGACTGCTCGAAAAGGGATAAAGGCAATGAAACAGCTTACTCTGAACAAAATGGTCAACAAGCAAGGACTTTCATTTATAGCACTGTACCTACATACTATATTAAAGAACAGCTCTTGTAAATGACTTAACATACATAAATGTTGCCTTTTCATTTGATTGATTAAAAATTATTCTTTAAAAATATTGTTCTCCCCTCTTTCATCATACAGTTGTTGATTAAAATGGACCCTTTTTTCGAAAAATTCAAATAACCGAATTTTTGACTGTCCGAATGAGTTTCGATCCCATTTCAGTCGGATAACTGGTGTTTTGCAACACTATCGATGATGCAAAGATTTTAAATGCAAATAAGGGCCTTGATAGCCTAGTGGTTAGGGCATCAGCCTTCCATACAGAAGGCCGGGGGTTCTATTCCCAATGACGCCAAAGACCTACTGAGTACATGCGATATTCGTGCTCGTTAAATCTGTGGAATCGAAAGTCCTGTACTCGGTCACTGAGCAGTTACCGTGTGTACAATGGTCTGGAGAAAAATTCCCTCCCCCTTCAGATAAATGTCAAAATTGAGAGAATAGATCCTCTGGTGGTGCCATCTATCGGAGTATTTAAAGAGCAAAAGACGTACTTTCACCTTTGTGGTGCTCTGTTGAAAACGAAAGGCTCCCTATTGACTTAAATGACTGACATAGCCAAGTCACAGCGAGCTTGGCTTGTGTAATTGTCGTAAGTAACACAACACGTATCATTAAAAATTGTCTCGAGATCATATTTTAAGAATCGAATAGAGTGATTCATCATAGAGAATGGCTCATTTGTTTTTGAAATATTGGATCAAAAGTTTATACGTAGACAGCATTTCTTGCATAAAATTATCTATGTAATGTAATCTTGTTCCATCGCAGTAAACTTCATTGATCAGTTGTGTACATATGCCTCTTACAAAATATCTGATTTGTTAAAAGTTAATTAAATTTTGAAAGAAAAATTAGATAAAGATTGATGTTGTATTGAATCCATTTTAGACAGTCAAATGATTAGTCTATAAGGAAATTTGTTCACTACATTTAGTATTTAACTACCTCTATGGATCAGCTTCTATTATATTGAGAAAACAAACTACAAATGCTCGCTTTCAGAATTTTTGCGTATCAATTGTCCTGGGGGAAGTGCAAGTGTTTCTTTGAGAAATGCCTGCCACTCAATGTTATTTTATCCAGAGATAAGTATTCATGACTTTGCAACAAAAACTGGAACTGTTTTACATGTCCTGAACAACCATTAATATAATGGTTTTACATACTCCTCCAGTTAAACTTCTTAATATTTCTCATTCTTTTAAACTCCATTCAAATTGTAGAAAAGACTTTACATGACATTGTTTCATTCCATGTTTGTTTCAACCATCAAATTTTTTTAGTTGCATCATAAGTTCCTTTCTTTGTTTTATAAAAAATATTTAACATTGATTCAAAGAAAACACTGCCTTACGCCGATTGGAGTAGAAGTAGAATTAAACTAAATGATAAAGCTTAGAATTAGAAATTAGTAAGAAATATGATTTTTACAAACGTTTAATACCTAATTTTATTCAGGTTGTCTTTTCCTCTTTTTTTCACATTCCGTAGTTTATTTCTAAATCCGATAAATATTTCCCGATTTTCTCCTTTTTTTTTACATTTTACTCCTGAAAATTTTAATATATGTTATTCAAATTGTATTTGCATTTTATCATTTTATGATGATAATTTCATTTGTTTAATTTATACCATTTTTTTTCTTTATATGTCACGTATAACTTTTAAAGAAAAAAAACTCTTTTAATGTTTTTAAAATATTATGAGTGTATATATTCATCTGTTGATATTCTTTTAATTACAAAGCACTGTTTATGAGAAAAGTATAACTATAATCGTTTTATACTCAGGATAAGATACATAATGGCATATTTGTACAATAGAATTTTCGTCCTTGTGAAATCAGTTAAAAAATTAAAAATCAAAATCAGTTCTATTTAAGGATAGTATTTCTTTTCTTTGTCTGATTAAGATGAATATTTATATAAAAAATAATTGAAGTTTGCAGTAAGGATAGTATTTATTTCTTTGTCTGATTAAGATGAATATTTATATAAAAAATAATTGAAGTTTGCAGTTTAAAGAGAAGTTACTGAATTACGAATGAATCTACAATTTTTTCGAACACAATTCTTAAATATTGATTTGATATTGATTTTTAATATTGAAAATATCTCAAGTTACGAAATTTTTGGTTTTAATATAAAAATAATACAACTATAAAATAGAACAAATTTATTTGAAATCGAAATTCCTAATGAAAGCAGAAAGTAAATATTATATTATCGAGAAAGTAAATATAACAATTTTAAATCTTTACAGAGAAATTTTTCAGAAAATAATCATTTTGTAATTAAATATTAACAAAACTCAAATCATGTATTCTATTATATTAGTTTTGAACGAACTATATTTTGCAACAGATATTGCAATTATATTTATGAATAATTGTTATTTGTATTAAAATAATCACGATATTTTTGGATTTAGTTTTGAGATTTTGAGGAAAGTATAAACAATGATTCGTCATCGTCGATGATGATATGTTTGAATTTAGTATAAAAACAACAATATTTGATCTACGTTTTTTTCCCCAGAATGACTCTAAATTTTTAAAAACGTCTCACTTCTAACAAATTTTATTTACACTTTTTAAAAAAATATTTATAGAACTACATTTGAAAATAAGAAGGGAGGAAAAAAACGCTTTGAGAATTCAGTAATGAGGACGTCACAGACGTCATCATTGTAAGATAAATGATAGATATTGAAGAATTATAATTATAGTTTTGTGTACACCTCATAATTGTGGACCTAATAACATTAAGCAATCAATTTTCTAGAATGCTTAAGTCCCAGAGTTTAGGCAGTAAAATTTTTCAAAAATCAATCACATATCAATGCATTACATGCTAATATAACATTACACAATGGAATATTAATATAACATCAATATATTACATAAACATTAGTAATAAAAACGTTACACATGTCCTCATTAAACGACAAATGATAGATATTAAACAATTATTATTATAGGTTTGAGTACGTCTTTTATAAATGTAGCCCTAATCACAGTAAGCAATCAATTTTCCGGATCAAAAGCTAAAGTCTTAATATTTAAGCAGTAAATTTATTCAAAATTCAATCATATGTCAAAAAATTACATGTTAATATAACATTACATAATACAATATTAATATAATATCAATATATTACATAAACATTAGATAAGTTATAAAGACGTCACGGATGTAATTTTTCTAAGGTAAACGGATATTGAAGAATAATTATTATAGTTTTGAGTACACCTTTTATAATTGTGGACCTAATCGCAATAAATAATCAATTTTCTGGAAAAAAAGGTAAAGTATTAAAAAAAAAGCTCATTTAAACTGTAAAATTTTGCAAACATCTAAGAATTAGAGAGTATTTTTTTCATCATTTTTTTTGTGTAATATAATGTTTTAGAAATTGAGGGAACGGTTGGTGAAGTAGTTCTTAAAATAATGGCAAAATTCATAACTAATGTAGTTTTCTTTTTTTTTTTTCCAATGACAATTTTTTTTTTAAGTAGAAATTAAACATAGTTAAACTACCTTTAAAGAAAAACTATTTTTTCAAAATGAAAAATCAAATGAACTGTTTATTTTTGGTGATGACACTCATTTGTTCAAAGCAGTGTTTGTGTTATAAAGTATGACGATACATCAACCACGGTTTGTGAAAAAAATATTATCCCCAAGAAAACAAAAGATTATTTTTCGTAACCCGGACAAACACATTGATATACTCTAGAATTATTTAAAGTAAAATTTATTTAATTGTGTTTAGGATCAAATTATGTAATTTTTGCATTAGTTTCAGTTATATTGAAAACACAACACTACATACATATTAGTTAAAATTCATTATATTGAAAACATAATGAATTTTAACGAATTAAATTGCAAAGATTTTGAAATAGAGTGAGTCTAATTACTTGACTTATATTTCAATATTTGTGTGTGGTAAAATTAATTTTAAATGGTGACAATATATATATTATTAATTCTGGAGTGTTTTTTTTTTTTTTTTTTTTTTTTTTTTTTTTTTTTTTTAGCAGAGCTTAAAAGAACAACACACATAAAATAAAAAAAAAAGCCGAAACAAATTTTTTCAAGAGAGTCAAGCAAATATTTTTAGGTAATCAAAAATAATTTATGACTTTATATTTATAGCTCAAACAAAATTGTTTAATAAGATTGAAAGATTTGATGGGAAAATGATTGCAATTGACTAAGAAAACAGAAATTATCAATTAGTCATTATAATCTTATATTTAACGCTATAGGTTAAAACATATATTTTTTAATCTGTTTTTATATTCTCAATTTTAAAAATAAAATTTTTAATGATGTATTGTTCCTATATTCTGTAAAATGCACAGAATTATGAGTTGTTTTGTATTAATGACTAGTTTTATATACAGTCAACTTATCTAGCAATACCTGATTTTTTATTTATTAATTTGGAGATTTTTGCTTTAAGCATGAATGAACTTTTTAGCGTTAGTTACAGCAATGGTTTTTATCTTTAATTTTAATATTTTAAAGGCAGAATTGTTTTTATTGAAGAAAATTAATTCATCTGGTAAATGACTTACTTTTGTTTTCATGATAAAAATCAACTTGTAAATACTATCCCCACTTAATTGTATCAGAATTAGAAATGTTTTTAAGTAATTTCTCATTATAATTATCTTCGAAATAATCTTTTATTAACATATTTGTAACAAAATCATTTATGAAAAATTTATAAATTTAAAAATCTTGTAATCATATCATTTTTATGTAGGTGTTTTAATTTTTAATTTCATAAAATTTAAAATAATTTATTTTGCTAAGATATTTTTTCTTGTCGTTTAATCTGTTTTTCTCCAAATAATGGAACAATATTGTAAAACAAGATACATTTCCTTGCCGTTTATTTTGTTTTGAATAGATAGAATCATCAAAGTAAAAGTCTAAAGATTCAATTCAAACTTCTTCTGCGAGTAATATACGAAAAAAAAAAAAAAATACACATACTATAAAAGCTATCAGTTAATCTACCCTATACCTTTAAAATAATGGAAATAAAGGTATGCAAATAAATTTTTTATTTAAAAAAAAAAAAAAAAAAAAAACATTTATTTACAGATAACATTAATGCTTGGAAAGTTGAAAAAATATTGACATCACATTGACAAATAACCTTAATTTAATGCCTTAAAAATAAATAATATATGGAAGATTATTGCAAAAGCAATTAATTTATGACTCCATGTTTCCAGGAAATAATATAATTTTGGGCAGCAGAATTTTAGCTGAACACAAACAGTTGAGGTTGTAACTTGAATGACAAACTACAATCCTTTCAATTGACATATTTCCTGAAATCCCACCTACTCTATTCACTCCAGCACAAAAGAGTGAAGGAAAACTCCATTCAATCGCCTCTTTCGAAATCTTGGTGGCGCCATCTGTGCAAAATTGGCGCAAGCACTACCAGAAAGAAGAGTCGATTTCATCCATTCATTCCATCGCACGGAACCTTCAAGCTCGCAGGGTTGGAAATCGCACGATAGCTTGACGTTCACGATCAACCACGTGCGCTGCCAGTGTCCATCTGACAGCAAGTACTAAATAAACATATCAAAAATCGAAGAAATTACGACACATAATATAACTCAACTAAAATGTTGATCTCGAACTCCATCTTTCTTTTATTTACAATTGTGACTGTTGCCGTTTTCAAAAATGGAATTTGTTTTAATTTAGAAATTCGTCTGCCGGTAATAAAATTAGGTCCAGAAAGTTCGTATTTTGGATATTCTGTTGCTCAGCATCAAATTATTGATGACGTCGGACAACGCACAAGTGTGTGAGTACATTTTTTTAAATAATGCATAATTTATTTATTTATTTATTCGTATTTTATTACTAAGTGATTCATTACTAAAAAAATAATGCATTAAATTATCTTTTGATTAATATTTAATAGATTATTGTCACAAGCACTATCATTTGTTTTTGTTTCAGTTCAAGACTACTTGTTTTGTCTATCAATTTCTGTATTTTTATTAAGTATTTAGAGATATATTAAAACAATAGGTTTATATGCATGTAAATTAAAACTTATGAACTAAATTCGAATTTATTTTTCGATTATATGTCGAATTATTTTTTTTTCATTCTTAAAGAATACATTTTTAGATAGAATAAATTACGTTGCATTGAAAAAGAGCTAATTACACTCGCATTAAATGTTTCGATTTTCAAACAAAGGATTTTGAATGAAATGATGGATGAATCCATTTTAGTAATCTTACGGCTATTTTTATGCAATTTATTTCCTGGTAAATAAGCACAGTTACTTATACAATTTTATACAATTCATTGCTGCCAAATATTAATAATTTGTGGCACTGTCAATTTTCAATTATCGAAAATAGTTTCATCAAGAATATCAACGATCGTTTATCGCTTATATTGTTTTTGTTGATTGCAATTTGTTTTGTTAGTTTTAGACTTCATTTTTTTCTTGAAAGTTAATTTAAATCAAGCTTGGCCAATGAACTACTAAATGCTTTTCTTGAAAGCAGTTTGATGAAAATAAAGTAAGAAATGCAAGTTCTTTATTCATTTTAAATAGTACACATTCCAACTTAAGTAAACTTTACTGTGATTAAGTTTTCCTTTTGCTTACTCCTTTTATGCTTTTAAATTTATCTCTCTCTCTCTCTCTCTCACTTACGTATAAAAGATCAAAAACATTAAAAATTTGATTTCTATGTTTGTTTATAAAAAACTTACAAATAGAAAATCACCCAATTATAGCGTTTTTACGATTCATTCTTTTTCTTTTTCTAATTTCGAAAAATGTCTAGAGATTTCTCTTTTGAAAGGTTGACAGGTATGTGTATTATGAAAGCAAGAAACTGGTCTCTATTAATAA
This sequence comes from Latrodectus elegans, assembly GCA_030067965.1. Classification (NCBI taxonomy): domain Eukaryota; kingdom Metazoa; phylum Arthropoda; class Arachnida; order Araneae; family Theridiidae; genus Latrodectus; species Latrodectus elegans. Next base: position 37,533,876 of record CM057813.1, read on the forward strand.
TAAAGCAAAAGAAACGTAAAATATAGTTCATACTTTTTTAATTTTGATATACTTTGAATCTAAGTTTGATACATTTGGAATTGTAATTCTTTTTGTAGTAATTCCTAATTGTAATTCTTAAAATTGTTAAATAAAAAATAAATTTATTTATAATATTTAATTTAAAATTCAAAAGAATCATTAAAATCAAATGTTACTATTGGCTTCGGCATTTATAGTTAATCGGAGTTCTTAAATTCCCATTAGTAAACTTAAAGTACAAAAACTGAGTGGACAGGGGTGAATAAGCCATGAAACTAAAGTTAAAAAATTTTTTCTTTAATTATGATTTTACTTATGGAGGATGAAATATTTTCCCATTCTTAAAATAAAGCGAAGTTATATACATAAGTTTTATTTATTCATTTGATCATAGCTTTGATCTATTTTTTTAATAGATTATACATTAAATGGGCCAGATTATTTCGACTTCCCTTATTTTTTTCCTGATATGTAGATCCATGACTATCTTCTAATGATTAGCTTCATGTAAAAAAGATTTCTGATGAACATATAAAATTTTCTGATGCCTATTTTTTAATGAAAAATTTTGCAAATGTTTTGATTTAATGAACTTTAAACGTTTAATGTTTACTGATTATTATATCTATTGATACTAATATCAGAGAGGTCTGACTAGGAACAAAGGTTATAATCTAAAACCCTGATTTGAACAGTTCTCATATAAGGAAAAATAATGGTAAGGTATTTCTAAATCTAAAATAAATAATGAATCTTTGAATACTCCAGTGAATTAGGTATTGTTAACGTTAAATAAGTACTTATCAACGAGATCACACTAACTTTTTTGTTATACATCTTTAAAAAATGAACTTCATTAAGAAAGTTGCTTAATATTCGAGAAGAAATTTACTCATTATTAATTAAATGATCAATGTTGATTACATTAATGTATAGTTAGTGATAGAAAGGCACTCAACAAAGCAGAAGATCCGGGTTCGATCCTACTTTTATTCAACAACTGTAGATGGATGCTCTGCATTCACGCCTTTCGAAGTGGGTGGTTCGATGCTTCCTGGAGTTTCTCTTTTGTGATAAATGATTGATCAATGAAACGATTGACATCAGTGAAAAGTTTTCCAGGAAAGCAGTGTACTCGATGGATATTAAAAAGGCTTTACAACATTCTTAGGCCATTAGGTTGTCTATTATTTGTTTATATCAAGATATATTAAAAGAAAAAACGGTTGGATGTTCTAAATAAAAAGAAGGACAAAAATACTTCAGAGGAAATTTTGTACTTAAAGTAATTTCAGGGATAAATTTGTTTAACTGAGTAAAAAAAGGAAAAAATCTTATTTCTAAAAGTTAAAAAGAGGCGTCAAAAATTAATATTTAAAAAAACCAGATGTAAATTATTCATGAAAGTGTTTAAAAATCAGTTATTACCAATTTTTTGGAATGTTTAACTATTTGTATCTACTTTTCAGGATTTATGGATAATGGCAAAAATACTGCATTAAAATACTAATGCTTTTAACTTAACTATAAGTCGCAATATTTTTCTTTAACAAAATATAATAATCTAAATGTAAGATTACATTTTTTCCTTGTTTCTAGACGCATAATTAACACTAACGTTCACTGGAACACAAAATACTTTCTTTAGTATAAAGTTACTTTAAGATTTATGAAAATTGTAATTATATACATTTTATCCTTCATTTTCTTTACTCTTAAATTGTGACTTAAAAATCCATATTCCAGGTATATTTTTTTCTGAAATAAATAATATAATTATAGACATAATTTAAATAAAATTTATATATATATTTATTTATGTCTAGCAACGTGTATTTTAAGGTGACATTTTTATTAGTGTGACAATATTAATCGTTGTTGGTAGTTTCTTTGGATGAAAATAATTATTTTCCTCTCTACAATATCCTAATAAGTTTTATCTAAGCTATCCTGAGAAAAAAATACTACACGATTTCTTCTGAGGACACAGCGAAATCTTATCCCTGTTATCACTATTTTTTTTTTTAACTAATTCTTTAGCAATGAGTCAAATGTCGTAATGTCACGACTAGTAATGTTAATTATTATTGCTGTCCGAATACGATGATGATGAAGAGGAAGATGGATGATAGTAATGATAAATAAAAAAAATGATACTTTTAGTATGTTAACTTTCTTTAACTAATATCCAAGATGATCGGCAGAAAGAAATCATTTCCTAAGAACTTCTTTAAAGCATAAAGGAAAGAAATTGTAATATGTAATTAGTAAATTTATTTTGAGTTTGATTAATTCATTAAAGTATTATGAAACTGGTACTGGTATGTGTTTCATGAAAGTGAATACATTAAGTTTTAATTGATTGTTATTCTTCAATTTTGATTTCAACTAATTAATTATTTTTCTCTTGAACATAGGACTGAATGTTTTCAATTTATGAAATAGTTTTTAAATTAATTAAAGGATTGTTGTGGAAAGAAATATTTTCTAACAACTCCGAGATCCCGAAACGCTCATATTGCTGTAGTCATGAAGAGAGAGATAATGAATAATTATAACATAAATAAACTTATAATAAAATTCAAGTAAAGAAATTTGACAGAGCATATACATTCCATATTGAAAATTTTGTTGTATCTAATGTTATTGTAACACCAAATCATCAGAATAGATTGAAACTGATAATTTGATTTATATCATAAACGCACGTGAAGATCACTTTTCTATCTATTATCGATATTTATTATAGACCTCCCAAATGTAAGTTTAAAGATGAAGCAGATATACATATATAATATTAAATTTAAGTTAATTTAAAATAATGGAATAAGTTTCTTATTGGATATAATCTTTTTAATACAATACTAAATTTATGAATAATTTTCTTATTTTACCCATATATTGAAGGCAAATGCTTGCCTAAAATCTTAATCAAACCAATCTCAATACTTCAAAAATTCGTAAGTCCTTTCTTTTACTTTTAATAATCCCATAGCACCCTCTGTATGAGGCGCCTTCAAGAAAAAAGTTGCCTGAATACTTTAATCCACGATAGGGATCGTATCTATAATCATTTCAAGTATAAGTTAATTAAAATGTTTTTTAGATATATCTGTCTTCCATTGCCTTACCACTATACTAGAAATTCCATCTTTAATATAATATATATATATACATATACATACATATATATATATATATATATATATATATATATATATATATATATATATATACATACATATATATATATATATATATATATATATATATATATATATATATATTCACCGAGAGAGTGACAAAGAGTTACTACAATACATTTTGACTTCCAAGGTAAGAGAACTAACAAAATTATAAGGAAACATCCTGACAGATCGACAAAGTTAGTACACCACCCCTCGTTTAGTAAGATTGTAATTATTTCATCTTCAAAAAGTTCTACTTACACTACTTGCTCCCGGTTAAGTGGTAATGGTATTGATCTGTTGCTATGTTTAGTAAGTAGTTTCCAGTGCTGAAAGCTGGCGGAAGGCTTTTGTAATATTTACAGAATAGGAATGTTAATATCAACTGATAATCTTAGATAAGGTCAGACTTATATATTACTACGTATTCCCAACAGGAACGTTTTATCTAATCTTTGTACCTTTCTTTGCTTTATTTGCTGTAATTTTGTAAATCAAAGGTAAGTTTAATGTTTCAAAATTTTAATTATTATAAAAATAGAGTAAAATTGTTCAAGAAAAATAAGTATAAAAATATGATAATTTTTGTACAATTTTTGTAAAAAGTTTAAAGATTCTTTGTCATATGAAATGGATGCTAACTCAATAATTGTAATGTTTGAAGAGAATATTTTTCAATAATATATAAAAATGCTAACTTTTAAAAGTATACTTATGTTTTGATAAAAAAAAAAAATTTATAACAAATATGCTTCTGAATTTTTACTCAATTTTAAATTAATCACGAGAAACGCTGCAAGGTAAAAGTTTTTACTGAAGATTTATTTTGACAAAAAATCTTGACGATAATGACTTTTTTCGCAATCAGTTTGACAAGTTTTTTCTGGAGTCATTTTTGAATTCGACTGTTCTTATCATGTGAATGTCTCATGCATTCCAGTTTTTCAGACGAAAATAATCTAAATGCTGAATTCTTTCTCGCTTACTTTCAGAAAATGGCGTAAAAGAACAAAGTACAATGCTAGAGTAAATACAATTTCTTACAAGACCTATCTGTTTAGGTATGACTTGGCTATCAAATTGGGCCGATATCGTACGTGGGAGCTTAAGAAACTGATTAAAGCTACACAAGCGAGAGTTACACTGATAAGAATGTTCTTTTGAAACCTGTCTTACTTTGAGATTCTAGACCACGATTCACAGAAAAAAACTTTCGAAAGATTTTATTAAAAAAATACCCTCTTTACTATTGAGCAAGAAGTATTTTTGAATTCTACTTAAGCTAGTCACTGCTGTGTGCCTCATTTAATTGTTTTATAGCTATTTTATTTTTGGAAGGGAACAAAAATTGGAAGTAATACATCTATTTTCAGGTAGATGACTACAATTTGATTATGCATGTTATTTTATATGTTATAATAAAATTGAAAGTTATTTTCTAAATGTGATAGAGAGAGAGATTTCAATAAAGGTTCATCGTAGCTTAATGTGATAAAAATTTATTTTCTTGAAGCACTATGGTCCCAGGTTCGAATTTATCCACATTTGAATGAACGTTTGAGAATGAGTTGCAGACGACAGCGAGACAGCAAAAGGTGGTTGTAAGGCATTTTAAAGTAATTTTTTAAATTCTTTCTCATGAGAAAGATTTTTGTAGATATTGTGTTGTGTTCAGATGTCGAAAACCCCAAAACCACGACGAAAATTCCAAAACCTTCTAATCATTCATTAACGGAGATGTGCTAGCAGAAAGCAGACGCGCATTCAATTGCATATTCCTCAGTAATTAGAGTAAAATCCCGGCAACTTCGTCTGAAGTCATATAAATATTTTTGTTATAATTATAAATAAAAAAACTTTGTACTATTACATTATTTTAAGGTTGAAATTATTTATATGACGATAACAGTTATATATGTATTAAATACGGAAATTGTGTGTGTGTGAATTTTAAATCTTGATATCTTTGTGTTTGTATATATATATATATATATATATATATATATATATATATATATATATATATATATATATATATATATATATATATATATATATATAGCATGATTATTTATACTTATTAAAAATTACAAAATTAACCTATAGAAAATGTATAGATTAGTTTTATTTCATAATAAAAAGTCAATAAAATATAATATTTATTTTAATACATAACATTTTCTGAGTAATATAGGTATCTATAGATCAAATATTTAGAATAGGATTAAACCTAGTGTATTAATGAAGTATAATTTGTGTGTGTAATTATGAGTTACTTATAACTCTAGTTCTGTATAATCATAAATGAGATTAAAATTAGGTTATATAAATTCATAATTATATATTTTTATTTTTTTTAATACTGTTACGAAATTTTTAGGGTTAAAAGTTTTTATTTCGTCCAATGAGGAAACTGTCATTATGGGAAGGCGAGAAAGATTCTAATAGAATAGCATTGAGCATTGAATGGCAAATAACAAAGAATTGAGGTCTAACATTTTGTCCCTTACGGCAATGTTTTGTCTCGTATTTTTCTTAGTCGCTATTTTCTAAAGTTTTGCTGTTGCGATGCATTTGTGACTACGTCGGTTGTTTTCCTTTAAGGGCGAATACTGAGAAGTTAATTGATTTTGGTGAATTATATAGTAATTGGAATGAATTCATTTGTGTAGCAATAAAGATTTTTCAATTTCTCCTAATACTTAAATTCCTCTTTGTATCTATACACATAAAACTAATTTTTACAAGGATAAATTTCTTAAAAACGCGTAAAATATGTAGGTTATTTTCTGTTATCAACATTTGTCGAAAATTATTCAGCTTCGAAAAGATTAGTCTTTCACTAATTTTTATAATTTAAAATTAGCAAAATATAGTTCCATTAAGTAAGTTTGACGCTCATATAACAATATTCATTCTATGATTAAAGAGACTCGTATTTTATGAATTTAAACTATAATAGAGTGAATAATACGATATTAATGATTTGAAATATTCCTAAGATGTTCTGAGACTTAATTCTACATAATTTTAAACAATTGTCAAGGGACAAGATTAACTTCTTGAATGGGCAGCATTTTAAAGTTTAATAGTAGTGGGAGGACGTAGCTATAGTTAACATGCAAAATATTTATCCACATAAGTTATTATTCTTGTATTCATTAATGGTTTCGTAGCTGATATGAATAAAATAATTATTATTAGAGTCAAGAGAATTATTAAGTTTAGTCATAGCTATGATTATATATATATATATATATATATATATATATATATATATATATATATATATATATATATATATATATATATATATAGTTGGTGTACTTTAATTCTCTCTTTTCTTTGTAAGAAATTTAAAATTAACTGTTAATATCTAGATTTACTTGTTATTTTGTTATGTTTACAGATTTTTATTTTACCAAAATAATTCACGAAAGCTTTATAGGAATTATTTTTCTGGTATTAATCCTTCATAGCTTTCATACATTCCTTCATTTGAAACTTATGAATGATGACTAAGAAAATTATTGGTTGGACTAAAAAGTTTTCTAGTTTTCTCTAGCTTCCACTTTCGCGTGAAATTGCGGTTATTTCATTCCCTTCTGTCTAAACAGCCGTCAGCCCGCCCACACTGAATAGTTATCACGCTCCGAAACCCTACACGGCAGGCAGCTGCCATATGAACATCTCCAATAACATCACCTGGCATAGTGCTAGTGCCGCTCCTAATGCTTTGATGTCCTGATCAAAAGACATCGCATCTTCTCAATGCAGCGCTCTCTTTTCGGAATGGACTTTTCATAGTACTCTTGTCAAAAATTTGATTTACGCCGAAGCGCTCAATTTGTTAGTGCTTTGTGGTATTCATGTCATTAGTAGTGCTAAAATTCCCGATAATTAAAATACATTTACTTCATTGTTGTCTATGAAATCCCTTGAACATATTAGAGCAGTTGAATAGAATAAGTGGATGGATATGATTTATTATATTATCACTTCGTCGTGAGAGTTATGTATTGTACTGAAAATCAACATTTTTATTTAATTATTTACTTTTGCTAGAAAAATATACGTCATTAGCAAATACTTAAGATAATTTATAAATTGACCAATAAAAGATTTTATGAATTTAATCAATAAAAATTTGGAAAATTCCATGATTCCATGAAAAATGTAGTGACCATTCAGATTTCATTAAACATTATTCTATTAGTGGGAGAACAAAATAGAATTCCTCCAATTCAATGTCTTGGGTTTTAGAAATATTAAGTGCATATTTGATGAGTTCTTGACTGAACATAATTAGTTGTACTAATACTGCATTCTTGATTCAAGTTGAGAGAAAAGACAAGTCTTATATTTTAAAATATTATACATCATTAAAAATTAATAATAGACCTAACGTGGAACTCTGTAAAAATGGTATTGGTTCGTCAAAAGCTTAAAATTATTTGCTTAAAATAAGTTTTAAATCCTTTATGGTTTTACTGCATAAATATGTAATTTAAATATCCATGATCAGATATAAAATGGCAAGCCAAATGTTTTTGAGATGTTTTATGTTAAGCTATATTTATTTATTTTGTTATCTTGTGCCAGCTCTGCTGACAGTATGGGGTGCGCTACTCCACTTTTTCCAATCATATTTTGGTGCGGAGAGACCGACTTCCTCAGTGTACACATATGCCATTGGTACCCATTTATAAGGTAGGCAACCACTTACAACCCATTCATACAAAAAAGAGACAAAGATAGGATAGACAGAGAGAAAGTACACCCATGCCCGAACTGGGATTCTAACCCAGGATCTCCCTATCCGTAGTCAGGCACGCTGACCACTACAGAGTGGACGGCAGCTATTTTTTTAACAGTTTAACTATTAGATTATTGAATTTTCTTTTATATTATATAGTGCTTCATTTATTTTAAAGAAGTGTTTTACGATTTGGATAAAAAATTTAACCTTCGTATTTATCTTAGAAGATGCCATTTTTAAATAAAAAATTATTACACTGATTGCAAAATTTTGACGATAAGCTTAAGCAAATGTAGAAATTAATTGGAAATATTTATGCTGTCATCATACTAATTGAAGATCAAATCAATTTTTCGCATATAATTGATTGATCAATTAGATACGATAAATTAAATGTAAATGCACCGTATGATATTATTGAAAGTAAATATTGGATTATTTTTATCACATGCAAAAAGACTTGGTAATATTTTTAACGAATTTCAATTAAGGTAAATCTGGTCTTTGACTTGTATTTAGATTTATAGTTATAATATAAATAGATGCCCGCATAAAGTTTCACAATGAATGAGAATCGTCTGAATACTCAAAGTATTTCCTAGAAGTGCACGAGAAAAAAAAAAAAAAAAAAAAGAACAACGCACGTGCCATGATTCAACTGTTTGGCTTATTCACGAAACGCACTCTAAAAGTATAGTACCATAGTCACCAGAATAAGGAAGTGAACCCTCAAGTGGATAGGGGACACTTCTGTATAACGAACGTGCCTGGACCATCGGGATAAAGACACTACAAATGCTTTTTATGGCGTATTTCTGCTCCTTTATCTGAACCAGATTTGAGTAGGGTGAGACCGCTCACTCAGATTTTGGCACGTTTACCTTATTTTTCATAATTGTGAGAGAGAAATGATACGCAATTCGATGGAGAAAAAATCAGTCATTGACATTTTTATTCTTATTATTTCAGTAGGTCAGTACTAATTTTCGGGAATGACTCTAATATATAATGATATTTAATATTAGACCTAATATTTTAAGAAAATTCTCCTTATTTTCTATAAAATTCTTTTGATCACTTCCTTATTTTTTGAGGAACATAATATTACATAAAAGGCTATTATAGTTTGATATACTTGTTTTGATTTAAAAAATTATCCATTAATTTTTAAATTTTCCTCATAAAATAATTCTATTTTACTTTTTAAAATATGGCATGTCTTGTAATAATAATTATATGCGTAGAATCTAATAGTGCAATATTTCAACAACAGCAGACTTCTGTCCTAACACCAAGAGACCTTGTATGTTAACCTTATGTATCTTACTCTCCAATGCAGTTACAAATGCCAGCTACTTAGTCTACCTACTTATTATATTTTACCTATGCTATCCTTCATTCAAATTATGAATATTTTTTAATTGTATCGTATGCATATATAGATAGATATCCCAATATTCTTTCATTTAACAACTGTGTTATAATGGACTAAAATCACCGATAAAACTTTATAGTTAATGGCTTAATTTATATCTGTACTTACTTTTTTCTAAGGTAGATATAAATATATCCAATTGCATTATTGAAAGTTTTTTCTGATCAAATTTCTTTTCAATTAAAAAAAGTTATAAAACGTCTGCTAAGTTTTCTATTTAGTGGACACGTCAGAGTCATCGATATTGTCTTTCCACTTCGTGGATGATAAGGACCAAGTTGACAACCACTGCTAGTGGTTATCACTGACATACATAAATTTTTCTGGTAGTCCCAAAGAATTCATTAATTTCTCTAAAATCATACATTAAAAATTTTTTGATTCCCTTTTTAGAAGAAATTAAGCAATCCAAATTATAATATCGAAAAATCATCCTATCTTTTGGAATATTGTATAAATAAACTCAACTCATATACTTATGATTGTAAAAAATGTTGTGTTTAATAGAGTTTTTATCGTCCACTTGCTTATTACATATAATGGAAAAAATATCTCTCATATTTAGTTATAATAATCAAGAAATAAACGAATTTATAAATTAAATTTCTGGAGATTTCATTTTTTATACATTCTCTTTTACCACAGATCCAATATTATATTTTTATTATTAGTGCAAATTTCTACCAATTTATAGTGAACTTAGTTAACAACGTAAGATTCAATAATATTGTATTTTATATTCTTTGATAAAAAAAAATTATACGAATCAAATTAATTGCAACGTTATAACGATACATAAGAAATCATTTTGGTTCAGTATAACTTGAATTATGGTGATGTTTAGAAAAATAATGTTAAAGCGCGCGCGCTCAAACACGCTCACACAGAGCGAGATCTAAACAAGTATACACAACACATTAACACTTCATTCTGCTTGCCATCTTCTTGTCATTTTAGAAAATCGTTTGAAATTAAGATCACCCAAGCGTTGCCACTCAATATCTGATAAATTAATAAAAATAAATTAGAAATTCTAGGTTTAATCTTCCGAAGTTGTCGGCGTGTCTTTGCAAAATGTGATCCCAAAGGCGCCGTTTGCTACTCTTCTTCATTTTTTGCAGATAAGGAGAGCTGCTTTTGCTTCCTATTTTATTCCAGCTCTTCAGAAGCAAACTGATACGGAAAGAAATGCCTTGCTACATAAAGACACGCTTCGTAAGCATCACGTTTGAAAAAGTGAGACATTTTAGAATTTTTTTAAGGTAGGTTGATAGTGCATCGTCTCTGCCTCCCCTTGAATTTGTTACTTTTTATAAGCATTTATTTTTCCACGTTTTGTCGGTGTCCCGTGTCACATGATAACAACTGGAGGGTGGAGTCCCTAACCAGGGAACATAATCGGTTACACTACTTAGGATAACGTTGTTTATGCATCTACTCCTGAGAACGAGTCTTATCGGCCATTCAAGAAAAAAGAGTTGTCCTATTAATATTTTTCTTTTCTAAAAAACAAAATAAAGACCACTTCTAGTATTTTCGTAAACAAATATTTTAATTTTCAATTTTAAGGATATATAAGTAGTAGTAGGATAACAAGTAGCAGTTCTAATAGGATATATAATTGTTTCGAGATTCGGAATATATCTTAATTTATGTATTGTAATATATTTTTTCTGTAAAAATTGTTTTATTTGTCACCATGTGTACGAATTAGGAATTCATTACTTAGTATTACCTTTTTTTCCTTATTCAGTCGATACATTTATCTTAAAAGAAGCTAAGGGGTATAAAAGGAATGCCCTAGTACTCCTACTCAATGGGCTCCAATCGCTTTTACGAGACATATCGCAATTAAGCTTCCATTTCAGCATGAACTCTGTTTTTTCCGCTCACGTTTTAACAAACTAGCGACACCTTTTAAGATACTGCGAACACGAGAGAATTTTTTCGTGAATTATAAATAAAATGGTGGATTGGTGGAAAAAAAAAAGCTTCTGGGTATGCTATAAAAGTAGCATTTTGTTTCACTTAGAACAGAGAAACGAAATATAAGGAAGGTGCTTCAACAGACTAGGGAAGGGCGTCGAAGGTATGTTCTCGTGCTGTTTCCCCCTATTTTTTTCTTTCTACTGCTCTTAACCTGGCTGACCTTTGTTGAGGGTTTGCTTTCCCGCCCACCGTGAAGAAAGCCCCCCAGTGCTGTGCTTACCTGTGTCATGTTGGGCTGCAATGAAAGAGAAGTTAGCTTTTCTTTGGAGGAAAAACATTCTGTTGTGGAATTAAGTTCTAGGAATTTAGTATCACAGATTTTTTTCTACTTACACTTTTTGTTAAAAAGGAGATTAATAACATCTTGTTGCGTGAAAAAATCGCAGTATACATAATAGATTATGCGACACAAAAATGTTTTTAATTAAATATATGATAAATTGATAAATCGAGTATATATATTTAAAATGCAAGAAGGTTTGTTTGTTTGTCGCTCAACTGTCATTTTTTGCACACGAGGGCTAACTAGACCGGGACCTATGGTTTAAAGTGGATTCCGAACCACTACAAACATCCATGCCCAAGGTGGGACTCGAACCCACGAACAAATGCAAGAAGGAATTGTATTTCTTGAGAAATTTTACTGAACTATTAATTTAATTAAAAATATCTTCTAGTAATGTAATTAAAACTCTTAAATAACGTATAGATGTTTTCAGTAAAAAAGGCAAAGTATATGAGTAAAATTAAAAATATATTCCTTTAAAATCTTAAGAACTGAATTCATCAAAATTTTTACACGAAACTTACTTATAAAATTCTCATTTATAAAATAATTTCTCATTGAAAATAATTAATTAGTATCATTCCTATAAAATAAAATCGTATAAACATTTTATCCTAAATGATTGTCTGATTTTAGGGTCATTGAATAATTACGTAAAATACATGTATTATTCATTGCATAATTTTTCCAATTAATATATACCTCTTTCATACACATTAACTGTTACTTTTTAGTTTGGTACTTTATCATTGTAAAAAAGATCAATAACAGGTTTATTTGTCACTATGTTATCTGATATAACATGTTGTTGTTGCACCAGTATGCTTCCCTATATCTAGCACTGAGTTGGGTTCTACCATGTTATAGCATGTAAAGATTAAATAAAAATGTTTAAGAATTGTATTATACTTTTAATAAACAGCTGGTGTGTACTTTTTCAGGGAAGATTTGTTATTGTGATACGTTTCCAATGCCTATTTCAGCGGGCTTAAACCATTGATTCTCATACGCTTCGTTATTTTGAACGATTATCAAGTGAAAAGATTCATTATACATTAAGATAAAATCTTCATGAGAGATCATCTAATAGAATAACATTTTAAAACAATATATTTTAAATTCTTGACTTTGAATTACTTGTGAAAGTCAACTGATAATGCATCAAGTCAATAGCCTAAACATTTATTAAATATTTTTTCAACATTTGATTTAAAAATATCCATGATGTAATTTATTTAAAGACCCACCATTAAACAAAAGGGTTTTTTCAACGTGATCTGTAGAAGATAAATATAATGTGGTAGGATCTTAAATTCCAGATCTGTTGGTACACCCGAAGCATCGGTCAGATTCAAAACAAAACATTTACCAGAAATATTCTATCGGCAACCCTGGTTAGGTGTAGAGGGCTTTAAACGGTGCTGCGATTTCTGGTACCGCAGGGGATAGTTTATGAACGTCGTTCGGGGGGTGGGGCACGAAGTTGGCCCAACATGCCAGTGTACAACGACACCCAACACTTCCAGGTACGTAAATACCTTTGGCGGGTAAGAAACAACGAAAAAAAAAAATATCTTGAAAAATTCAGTGGAAAGGTGTGTGTTGAACAGGTAAAAATTGCGGTAGTTACCGTCGCGACAACATGGCGGCAATTCTTAGAAACATTCTTATATTGAATTTGAGAATTTTTTTCTAATATTTCATTTAAGGGGATGATGATATTCTTTGTAATTTAAATTTTTTTTTTATTGTAGATTACACATAATATTTTCTCCTTATTGCAAAGTTTATTTCAAACTATCTACGACAATGGTTGGAATTCCATTTCGAAATAAATTAAAATCATGCGAGGAGAGATGTATTGAATCAATTACTATTAATATATTTTCGAGCGATTTTTATAATTCTTATCAACATTATCTCAATTTTAATATAAAAATAATTATATGAAGTATTTTAATCAAAATATATTTAATCATTTTCAATATTTAACTAAATTATCTCATAAATTTTATTTAATTTACATTTATCCATATTTCTGTAATTATAAATATTATAGCCATGATAATATATGTCATATTTCTATAATAATAATTATAATAAATATAATAAAAAATCTGTTACTCTTAACAAATTATCCTACATTCACATATTTTAATAGTATTATATTTTGTAACATTACAATTACAATTCTTAGATATATATGAAAATAAGGCAAGAAAATGTGTTTTATATATCAAAAAATTTGTAAATTTAAAAAAAAAAACAAACATTTATTTTTCATTTAAAAATTATTTAGAGGATATTATTTATTAGCATTAGTTCCTGAATATCTTATGTTTTATTGATACTAGCTTATCATACTTGTGTGAATGTTAAAGAATAAAAATAAATAATATGATTTTAATAGTTATATCATGAATAATTGAAAAAATTTATTAAAAAAATTAGGAACTAAGTTTTTGATTTGCTGTTACCGCAGCGAGAATTTATGATGCGATTTGATTCCTTGCAATTGGATGACACAAAGTTAATGATGAGTAATTTATATCTCTAAAATGCAGATATGCTTAACAATAAGTGTTCTTAATATTGAGAGTTCCTATGAAATTTATAAATTATTTGCTTCTTTTTTCATACATTTGTCGATTGTGTTTTCCCATAAAATAACATGCATTTAAAATGGAAAATAATATTTTAGTCTTGTCTCATGAGCACAAATCGCATTTCTGAAACGTGGGTATTGACGCACGTTGGCGATGGCATTGACACGCTTTCTCAATGGGTATTTGTCTTGGCGAGTGCCACCTGTGGGCGAACGGAAAAACTCTTACCTCGGTTTTCCTTTTCCTTTTTTAAATCCTATGAATTTAATCACCAGTCTAAAATGAAATTTGAAAAAAAACATTCTTTAGCTTCTATTTTTACATTCAAGCCTTGTTCATGCAAAATCTGCTCAAATTTCATGTTGGAAGTTATCTGACTCTATATCGGAAAATGATAATGGATTCTGGGGAAAAATATGAAATAAGATATAAAAATAAAATTTTCCCCAATGAATGATTCCTCCATGTCTTTCAATCCACGTGTCACAGATGAGGCTGTGCTTAAAAGCTTTTAAGAGCCAGCTGATGCAGCTTCCCTCCTCCAGACTAACTGCTTCTATTCAAGCTTGTCCTTTTGCTAAAATGGGAAACACTTTGGTTTGCACTTACATGTCCGTGCATCGTCATACCAAAAATTTATTTTTATATTTACCTTTCTTGAAGTTTTTTCAAACTTTAGAGTTTTCACTTCGTTTGTTTATTTGTTTATATAACTTACGTAAAAAAAATCAACTTTTATGATGTGTAAACGTTATTTTTGCTTGAACTAATTCTTTTAAGTTTTTCATTCACTGTGTGCGCAATCATTCTCATAGATGCATATGCTCTCACGACTTTTGCTTTTGTCTTATTTGAAATTTCCGATTTTTTGCTCATATGAATGGTTTTATTTAAGTTATTTTTTTCCTATCTAAGTTATTTTTTATTTTATTATTATAATTTTTTTTTTTTTTTTGCAAAAGGCTTTTTGTTTTCCAAAACACCCCCTGTGAACAGTTAAATATGTATGTTAAATACGTTGTCCATAAAACTCACTGCTTCAAGTATAACAAATGAATATTTTTTTAAAAAAAATCATAAACGTCCATTGAGTGTATTGGACTTACGCTTTCATTAATATTATTGTTGACTGTACATTAATCTATTCTCGTGTAATTACACTTTTGTACTATCATTGTCCATGTGCATTCTATCATTCCCCAGATAGAATTAAACGCCCACCAAGGGACGCTATCACCCAAGTTGAAAGCCTTTGTCTTAGAGATTTAATTCAATTCTTTTGTATTTTAATTCTAATACTGCATTCCGCCCTGTCTAGACTACGGATAGGGATCAGAGTGCCTGACTACGGATAGATAGGTCCTGGGTTCGAATCCCAATTCCGGGCATGAATGTACTAAATCTCTCTATTTATCCTATCTTTGTCCATTTTGTGTATGAATGTGTTGTAAATGGTTGCCTATCCTATAAACGGGTCCCTATGGCATGCGTGTACTGAGGAAGTCGGGACTCCACACCAAAATATGGTTCAGTTGAAAAAGTGGAGTAGCGCACCCCATATTGGCAGCCTAGCTGGCACACGACAACAACAAGTCTAATACTTTTTGTCGAAAGAAAATCAATGTGATACCATTAAAAAATTATTAAGATTTATTAAAAAATAGAATAGGTTTACAATATGATCCAAAGTTTCAGTACATTTTGTTTTTAAAATTTTCATTGAGATTTTTTTTATTTATTTTTTAAACAAAGTAAAAATTGACAAGAGTATTATATAAGGAATTAATAGCGGAAAAATAATGAAATTAAATCGTTGCTAATTAGTAAATATATTAATAGTGATAATGAAATCTTTATAAAACATGATTTACGAACTAAAAATACATTGAAATCAAAAATGGCTTTCATGGTTTTTTTCTTGATTCAATACAGTAATTTACATCTTTTATACATTATTGACATCCTATTAACTAACAATATTCTTCAAGTTTGTTGAAATTCTTGAAATGATTCCTGAATTCAAAAATTTTAAATATTAAGGAACTTTAAATAGTAATTTCCAATTTTTCATAACAATATTTTTCTAAATAACTGTATAACCAGTATAGAAAAGAAGAAACGTAATAAATAAAAAAATATGTAAACAATACTTACTTTATATAAACGAAATTAAAATAATTTAATTAAAATAAATTAATGAATTCAAACCAGAAGTTTGTTTTAGTTTACAAGTAGAAGGAATTTGCCCTGTCTGGCTGTTATCACTCTTTCTAAAATTATAGTAACTGAAAAAAACGAATGTATCCTGAAAGAGGTTTCTTAAAATTTAAGAATATGCCTGCCCATATAGATCTAGGCTAAATAACTTTAATGTAATTTAAATGCTCTCTATCAAAACCTTAAAACTTCATACATATTTTTAAAATTTTCACTTTATTCTAATATTGCATTTCAAGCAGATTCTAATACTATGGTATTGCCATTCAGATCCACTGGTAAATTATTACAATCTTAATTACATCTTAAGAAAAAATAAAGAGTAAAAAGTTTACATTCTAACATTAGAAGTTCTTAAAAATATCATTAAAAATGTTACATCAGAATTGTGTTGTAAGTCATTAAATGGAGCTTTGTTAATATGAAATTTGTAAAACGGTAAGTGACACTGAAAACAAATTTAATAAACCAATGTATATCTTTAAACTATTATTCATGGATTAAATTGAAATTTTTTTTATTTGTTTTATAAATACCAAACATCAGCTCTTAAGTCATTAGTTCACGGGTTCTCCTGCACTTCTGGATAATGTCCTCATACTGAGAAAGAACGGTACAATTATATAATTGTTCATAAATCATTGGTTGATTACAGTCCACACAAAACACAATTTGGGGAATCCACCGTACTACTATAGATGGTCCAGTAACAATCATATTCAGTCAGTCTTCTAAGTAGAGCCACAGCAGTTTTTCTTGGAAAATTGCGAATTGAGTTAAATAGAAAGAACATCACAGTATTTTTAAATATCAGCAGAATTTATCGTATATTATTGACTCTTCAAACGTTTTGTTCAAAATATACTTATGAATATTGATACTCGAATAATATATTTAATTTCTTTTGAATAAATATTTAAAGTTCATTGATTTTGATTTCCTTAGCATCTTATCGAAAAAGCACGGAAGTTGGATTTTGTTATTCTATAACTGGCTTTAGTTTCATAATAATCGCAAATTATTTGTGTAAATGGAAAGAAGCCCTGTGCTTCCAGTTGTATGGTAGGTAGTCTAGTGGTAAGACACATTGCTCGAAATTGAAGTTCCTGGGTTTGATTTCAACCGCTATTAAGTAAAGGAAGATGGTTGTTGTGTTTCTATTCTATTAACGCATGTCTGTCGATATGGGTATTTCGTATAGTTTTTTTTTTTACTTTCATCCCTTGTCTCATTATAGGAAGGTTGTAGTTCGAATACCGGCTTAACTGAAGATCGGTCGTGTTTGCTAAAGACGGCTGGGGTACGTTAAATAGTTTGTCGTCGCAATGTCCTCCAAGTGAAATGATGCTTCTGAGGATGGCAGAACAGGCCAAGTGTCGGGGATCTTCTGCATGCTCTCAGCGTCAAAATCATGAAAATTACACCCGGCTGCTTCTGTGATAGAGCCCAACTCAGGATTACGTACAGGAAAGCATGCTGGTGCAGCAACAACCCCTTGCGACACTTAAATACTGTTCACTATTTTTGAAAACATTTCCCAGAAGTCATTATGAGGCGGATATTTAAAAGAGCCTTTATAGATTATGTAGCCTGTTATATGGTATTATTCTAAACTTAAATTCTATAAGTGCGCAAAATTGCTATCGTAACAGTCACTAACACAGCAAAAGAGGGAGAACCAAGGCATTGATGTGTTTTTAAAGAAATTATGCTATAATAAGTGATACATGATTACATAGAAAATTTATTTTCACAAACAACGAAAGTATACCTTTTGTATTGTTCCTGAAAAGACGCGGTACTGCTGAGTATTTTCCTAGAACATCGATTTTTCATTCGGAAAATGGTATCTCCAGACTCCTTGGCTTGGTGCCTAGCACGCTGCTTAACTGTGTGATGGATTGGTGTGTAAGTCGAACCGCTGCGTCTCGCTTACACCGATTTGTATGCCATGTCAAATCACTCTTTACGAGATCTTGACAGTGACTCCTTCAAGAGAACACCGCCTACCTCTCTCAGGTGCATGTTCTTAAAATGCTTTTTATGCCATTCGTGTTAGAAGATTTGCAGATTTCTCTCAGATATAAAGGAAGAATTGAAAGGATTCACTCTTACTTATCCTAAATGATCGTAATATTGAAACAAAAAATTCTTAACTTATTCAACTATAATTATTAGATATTTTATTTTAATACAAGTTCACGACTTTCTGCATGAAAAATAACGCATAATTTGTTAATAAAAGCATTGCAATATTTTTAATTATTTAAGAATTTTCTTCAATATATTAAATAATTATAATCGAATTACTAAATGCTTTCATTGAAACAGTGATTTGATATATTTTTTAACACATTATTATTTTCATTAATCGCGTGTTACAAATTTGTGAGTATAATATCTTAAGGAAATGATAAAATTCAGAAGTTATATATTTTGTCTCAAAACAAAGTACTTCATTAATGATTGTCTATAAAATTGGTTACATTGAAAATTTAATGAAATTTGAAAATTATAAATAAAACATAATGTTAAAAAATTTTAAAAGTTGACATAAATAAAATTAAATATTCCGTTTTATAAGTCTAAATGTATATTTATATTCTTTATTCAACTTTTTGACCTAATTTAAAATATAATTTTAAAATAAATTTTCACGTATTTTAAGTTTTAATGCTGCCTGAAACTATCCTTGCTTAGTATAATAAAGAAAACGGAAATTTATTTCATTGTCGTTTGTATGGATGTTTTTAACGGTTTGCACTTTGCTCATATAAATTCGTAGTCACTTTTATTTCCTGAAATAAACCGTGTACGTAAACTTAGTTGGCGTTTGTTTGCTTATTTGTTCACGTAGTCACGCTTTATCGCCGCTCAAAACATGGATTCTTGAATTCTTGTATTTCATACAAGACTGGCTAAATTGTAATCTGAAAATATTTGTTTACACTCAAAAATTCAAACAAAATTTAAATAAGAATATTTTTTTTAGAAAATCTTGTTTATTATAATGATTATATTATTTATATATTAATTTTTTATTGTTATTTGTTGATTTTCTTAGTCTAATCTAATTTAAGACTCTAATATTACTTATAGTAAAAGTTTTTGAAAGTTAGAATTTTACTTTACATTTAATCTAAATGTATAAGTATTATGATTTATACATAATACTAGTTAGCACAATTATGGAATTATTGTGATGAAGTAACTGAATTCTAAAAATTTTGAAAAGTAATTTAAAATACTTTATATAAAAAATTAAATTTATTACATTGTCTAATCTTATAACTCTTTGCATTTCTCAAAATTTTTGCAATCTGAATTGGATAACGATTTTCATCATATTTGTTTTCATTTTAATTGATTATTTTAAAAACATTAAATAATTGATTTCAATCATCAAAATTAACTTACATAATTTTCTTCTAAAATTTGATATTTACCTGAGATTCTATTCAGATTTCACATAAATTCATTTTTTATTTTTGCATGAATTTTCGTTCGAACGTTTAAAAGTTAAAATTAATTTTCTGATTTATTATTTTCTGCTTCATTTTTTTTAAATAAAAGTTAATTTAAAAAATCATCACAAATGTTTTTAAACTCAGATTGCTACAACGTGTTAGTCATAGTACTATAATAATGCCACAAAGTTTTCTTCTTCTGATACTACTTTATTACTCTAATATTTATGACTAACTTGTTGGCAACTGTTTGGAAGCTCGTCTAAAGCAGCCATCTTCTCTAAAAGACGAGGACGAGAAAAAAGAAAAAAAAAACGTGTTTTTTGGAGTGATGGATGCTTTGCGGATTTTGCTGTGGCACATGTCACAGATGATGGTGGTGGTGACGTATTTTATGATGATGTCATCGTTTGCTCCATGTGTTGTCGATCAAACGGTAAGATTAAGCTTGAAAAAGAATTTCAATATTGCAAACTTGTATCTAGAATGTGTTGCTTGCAACTTCTGTGCTTAGAACACATTATTATGTACATTATATATATATATATATATATATATAAAATTAAGATTTTTTTGTACAGTGAAGCTTAGTTCATTAGATAACCAATATAGTGTGTAATTTAAATAAGCATTTTAATTTTACTAAAATTTTTCTTAACTTAGATAATTTAATAATTTGATCTTTTTCTTCTTAAATAAAATTTATCAGTATTATCCGACTAACAGATTAAAATTTGAAGAACTGTGTATTAAGTTTTTATTGATTAAAATACATTCTTCAAAAAATGAGAGAGAGAGAGAGAAACTAAAAATATTACTGCAAATTAAATTTGCGCTTGCTTGTATAACTTCTATTTGCTAATTCTGTGGCAAATACATGAGGCTCATGATATTCTGGACTAAATACAGATTTAAATAGAAATTATTTTTATTTGTAAGCTGTTTTAGGACTGTGTTTTGGTATTTGTATTTTTAGGATATATTTTGAAGTAAAAATTTCCACACATATTTATTAATGCAAATATTAACCATTAGGAAACTATTAATATCTCCATTTTAATGTTTTTTTTTTCAAAATATATATACAGTCTTACATTTTTTCTTTACATTTAGAATGTCTCTAAAAAAGTGATACAATTTTTTATGTCTCTTAAATTTTATCAAATTTTTTATTTTAAATGAACACAGATTTTTATGATTATAATCTTTTTTATTTAAACATTATTGTATATAATCTCTTTTATTCTATTAAACTCAAAGATTTTGAATTGTTTTCCTTAAATACTCTATTAAGAAAAGAAAAAAATTATGAAAAACATTCTCCTTCATCTTCATGCTCTTCGAGGTGACACGTGGAAAAATACAAAAGAAACATTTTAATATTTTTTTTATCCCTTCTGTTGTTAAAACGCGAAAGAAAATATGACTCCATTTGAAGATAACGCTTAAGAACCTTCTAACCTTTGACCCCGAGTGTCTTGTCTGCAAAGTAATCTCGTCCTTATCCGTCACATCTAAGATTGCTTGGTTACGCCCTTGTGAATGAGCCAATCAAGTACGATGTCAATTGAATCCGCCAATCAAAAATGGAAGAATTTCATACGAATATAAATCACCTCAGTGAGTGCTAAAGATTTGAAAATTATAGTGGCGAAGAAAGGGAATCCTAATTCGTCGCATTAAAATCTTCTCGAATCTCTCAGATAATTTTATTTTAAATTAATAAAACGCCACTAAATGGATATTTTAAAAATAAAGATTATTGAAAAGTATCTGTTTAAACTCTTTTTTTTAACACATTTAAGAGAAATTTTAAATGCAACTGGTTAAAAATTATTCTTATAAAGTGTAAATATTTTAATCCTGAATTATCTTCATGTTCTAAAGCAGAAGAATTCCACTGTTTAAGAGTTAATTTAAGAACTTTTAAGAAAAGGAACACATTTAATAGTATTTTATCAGATTAATATGCAATAATTCACCACTTAATGTAACGTGAATCATCATCTTACATTATTGTTTTACTTTAAATTATATTTCAAGATGTTGTATAAGTGGCTCTTGTAAATAAATTAAAACAATACTAATTTATAATTGTTGAAATAGCTAAAATGATTAAATTACATCGATGAAGATTTATTATCTTTGTTTTATGTTGATAAAAATACTACTGATTCTACAGCATTATTCGTACTTAAAATGAACCATCAATTCGAATTTTCGTATCTCATTTTTTGATTTTTGGGTGATTCGTAAATCTGAAATGTCAAATATAATGTGTGTTACTTATGATACACACACACACACACACAGTTTTATTATGATTCGTAAGATTTATATAAAGAACCTTAAATTGTTCCACACTCGAGGGATTTTTATTACACCATAATAGACTTTGAAGAATAACGTTAATTTTTGTGTTAAATATTATAAGTGTTTCAAATGGAGGATTTTTTGGAAAATGTATATTCAAGTACATTTTTTAAAAAAATGTTAAGTTTGATTTACTAAAGTTTAAAGGATATATTTTATTTGAATACTGTAATGGACACGAGATATTTATTCATTTTTGAATTTTCGTTCGAACAACTCTTTAATACAAATTGGCTCATTTTTAACAAATAATTTATCATAATTAGTACAGGGATAGATTTATATAAATAATTTGGGCATAAATCTTACATTTTGTTTTATTGTGACAAAAATTAATTGGATGAAATTGTCACATGTTAATTGAATAACAAAAATTGAGAAATATGAGAAATTTAGTATCAGTAATTTATATTATTTATACTGTTTTAGTGGAACAAATTTAGTGTCTTTACTTATAACGACAATAAAAAGAAATCATTCGTTTTATTTATAATTTTAGTTATTTGTAAAGAAATAAAATAGCCGGTGTTGATAAGATTAAACAAATAAAAGTACATCGATATTTTTGCATTTATCTATATTTAATCATGATAATTAATATTAAAAAGTAAATATGAAATATCATTGCCAATTATTAATTGAATTGTTTTATCAAAAATTAATAATGTTTTAATTACTCATTTGAGGCGCGAAGCGCATTATTGTTATTTGTGCACATTATTATTATTAGCATAATTTATGATTGATTTAAAGTAAATGAAAATTAGTTCGATGATGATCATAAAATAAAATTATAAAAAAGTATAATATACCATAGAAAAATTCCATTTAATTACAGTAATATCAATGTGTTGTAACTAACAAAGCACCATCGATCTCAAAGTTTTCGATAATAGTTATAAGCTTTGCAAAAGAATTTTAAAAAAAAAATCAGTAAAGAATTAAAAACAATATAAATGTTATTTTTTAACTTACGAATTCCAGGTTTGGTTGATATTGCTATTTCATGTCAAGTTATATGTACAAATAAAAAATGTCGAATTTTCAGTATGTTCTGCAAAAGTAAAAATATTTAACGAAAACACACATTATTCTTTATTACTAAAATAAATTGTTTTGAATAGGATGTAATATTTTTAATATATAATCAGAAAAAAAAGCTGGAATTTTTCTCATCATTTTGTTAAAATGTATATCTTTTTTTTATGAAAAAATGTATAAATACAATTTTTTATTATTCGAATTTCTATACTTTTCCCGTTATTATTAACTTTATCATCGGTATTTAAAAATATCATAAAAGCTATGTATTAATTACCCTAACCTCTAAGAGTTAAGATGTGTGTTTTTGTGATAAAGAAAAGCATTAGATAACACTTTAGTATAACATTTAATGTTAAATTTTCATTTTCGTAATGTATATTGGATATGACTTTTCTGTTAATCTGTAATCAGATAGGGCTCGATATTAATAATGAAAATATATTTTTATTTATTACATTTATCATTAAATGTAGAGTTTGTTTCACATTTGTCTAAATGTATATTAATATATATTTAGGACATATATCGCATTCTAAAACAATAATTACACTATATTATTCACAACTTTAATTTTAGTAAGAGAATTATATTCAATTCTAACAATTGCCTCTATGTTATGTTTATTATACTGAAATGCATGATGTGTGTGTGAACTATCCTAAATATAAATCGCTAGAAATGATAAATCGCAAAGTTCCTCTTAGATTTATTTTAAATCATATTCTGTGAGATGGCTGTCTCCAAGATAAGCGCCCCAATTTCGTTTATGGTCGTAAAACCGTGATATAACAAGGGGTAAAAATTATCGTGATGGACCCCTCCGGATTTACGTTATTTACTGTCCAAGCGTAAATTGAGGGGCTCTGAAGAACTTCATGGTTTTTCCTCTTTTCGCTTCCTCTGACTGACTCAGATGAAGCGGTGGAGAAGTGCAAACGGGAAAACAAATGCAGGAAGTACTAAACGCTCAACAAAACAAGTGGCAATTGTAAGAATAACTCTTCCATTTTGTGTTTCGTTTTTAATATCAGTTAGCTCTTAGTTCCGTTTTTCATCATTTAGTTATATTATTTTAAGGAATTAATTTATAAACATCTGTTAAATATTTGTTCATCTCTTCCAGTATTGAAAATTTGTGATGTAATTCATGATTAATATGTGAGTTTTTTAAGTTTCTATTTTTTCTTTTTTAATAATTTTTTTTCAGCTTATTATGTATTTTTTGTGGTAATTGTCTACATTTAAGTGAAATAACACCGTTTTGCTAGTTATGTATATTGATTTTACTTCGAGTTGAATCAGGAATATGTCTTCAGATCTTAATTTTTTGGTGTGTATGCACAGTACAAAAATATAACAAGAATTTTAGAGATATATAATGTGACATCAAAAGGCTGTCACCTTTGTTAACTATTTGCAATTAATTTAATTTTATGCGTTGCATTTATATTCTGTTATTTTAAAGTTCAACTTTTTTTTAATCAAGGTTTCATTTTTTTCTTACCATTTATTATTAGTTAAATAATTTTAGAGAACTACATCATAGGCTATATTTTGTTAGAATTTGTACATTTGCCCCACTCTAGGGCTTTGCAATAGGCAACTTTGATGATAATCTGGAGCAAAAAATCTAAATAAATTGCCGGGATAAAACTTCCAGGCATGGTTACAAGTCAATGTCTAAATCATGGAAAACAAAATAATATTATTTCGATGTAAAAAAAAATTAAAAGTTAAAATCAATATAGTTCTACGAAATAACTTATTTATTTGGCTGCTGTATTTTCTAATTATTTGATTTGATATAAGTAATTTACATATTTTTTCTGATTTTCGCAAATTGTTTAACTTTACTAAAAGATTAATTAAAAAAAAGCTCAATTTTAAAATTCTTTATCTTGCACATAATATCAAATTGCACATGTAAATAGTTACTTCACTAGATTAAATATTTAGATCACTGAGGCAAAAAAGCATTTTTCAAACCATCACATTTTTAAAACAGGAAAACATCTTTCAATTACTGAATAATAGTCAGCATCCTTATAAATCTTTGGGAAATTAAATTCGTATACCATTTAAAATAAATCTTGAATTATTGTACTACAATAATTTATCTTCAACCTTTTTAATTCCAGTTACAGAAATTTGATTGTCAAGTCATCGTTTAGCTAGATCATTATGATTCATTCCTTGCTGTTCTTAAAATTCTTCCAGAAGTGGGGATGAAATCAGTTTCAGCTTTATGTGTACACAACTCTGTTATGTTCTAGTATTCATTTCGTCTATAGACCATGATTAAAAAAAAATAAATAAATAAATAAATAAATAAAAAATTTAATGTATGCATTTGTCATTATTTCATATTAAAGATTTTTTACGGCAAAAACACATATATTTAAAGCATAAATTTAAGTGTATTAATTTTACTGTAAATTTATGTGCATCAATTCTGTAAAACAAACATAAAAAATTATCTAAAAAAAAATAAATAAAAATAGTAAGAAAATTTTGATTTTGTAAAAATATTTTCTATTTAGATAGAGTAGAATACGATATTTCAAGAACCGAAAATGCATTTTATATATAAAATATTTATATCATTTTTTGTGAGAAATTCATATTCTTGCTACAACATATCTATATTTTTGTATTCAGAAATTAATTTTTAAATTATCTATGTTTGGAAAATCATAATAGAAATCAGTCCCTTTAATAAAAATATAATTATTTCTTTTTATATATTATAAAAAAATCCATAAGAAATAAAATAAAAAATATCTCGAGTGAAGACGTATAATAGATAATGTATTATTTAACGATATTGGCAACAATTGAAACAATCCTGTGAAATGTGATCAAGAAAGTCAACAAAACCATTTTCAGTGTTACTCGTAAAATTATTATTTATATGCCATATGCGATTTTAAACTTAAATACTGAAAGATTGTGTGTAATTTGCAATATTCTAAAAATTGAAACTTCTAAATTGAGAGGCGTTCGAGCTCTTTATAAATTATTAAAATTCTATTTTACTCAAATTTAATTCGCCGTTAGTGGCTTGTTTTTTAGCATATTATCGAATCAATTTTCTGTCTATTATGTGGTTAACACTGCTGTCAAGCCCTCTTCATTTGGCATGTTGTGACCCCTAAAATGCATGACGTGTCACAACTGGATATTCAGGGATGCTCCCACCCTCACATTTGGGGTGAGTAACGAGCCATATCGATTTGCAATTGACGAATGGCTCCCTATATTCGCCACCCTTCAAAGACGTCAATTCCCACTTTTGGTCATCAATTGACTTCACTCTGCAACTGTTGTTCCACTTTACCAATGGGAATTCAACTCCCACATGTCGCATCAGTGGATAGTCGAGGTTTCTATGATTTCAAAATGCTCAATGTAATTTTGAAGAAAAATATGATTATTGTCTAAAATTCATTTTAGAAATATTACTGTCTTAATATTTGAATTCTTCATTATTCTATATTTCCCATCGTGTGACATTTAAAATACAAAAGCTCATGCATATTCTGTTCGCGCATGTTTTTGCAAAAGATTTTGAGAAAATTTGTTTCCTATAAAAACTTTGCTTCTATAACTAGTGTCGAGTTTTTGTAACATTTTGATGTCATTTTAATGAAAAAGAAATGTGAAGCATATTTATTTTGATCAAGTTAGTATTAGTCACTATAAAAGCTCAAATTATTTGCAATGTGAGCATAATTTTATTTTGTACAATTTGTAAATTTTGAAAAAATTTCTAAGAAATTTTTTTTACGAAGGAGAAATTGATCGATTATTTTTGTATGAAATTTATTTCCTAGAGTTCTAGATCAATAAAAGGAAATATTTGTAGAAATAACGATCAGCAATATTAAATGAACAAATAATCAAGGATAATAATAGTATTTGAATGATATGTGCTTGTAGAATAACAATATATGCCATAAAATCAAATCTCGAAATTCAATCCAATTTTGAAGTCAGAAATTTGACAATACATCAGTTTTTAGTTCACAAAATTGAGAACGTTTGCTAATTAATAGTGTGTGTCTGAGAATTATAATATGGCATTTTTCTTTACTACACACACAAAAAAAAATATGTAAGTAATATTGCAATTATCTGAATATATTTTGACACAGTTAAATAATTGCTAGCAATATTCCTAACTTTCGATTTCTTTCAGAAAACTTTCTGAATTGAAAATATTATTTGTTTTGAAAGTAATATGTGTGAACTATCATTTAATCACTTGTCATCAATATTCTCATGAAAATTAAATTATAATTTTCACAGTTTGAACACTTTCATTAAGTTTACAATTTTCTCATTTAAAAATAATCGTTTATTGTCGCTAAAGTACCTTCGCTAACACGATGCATGACTTGATGCATATCAAATGGGGTAAAAATTTGCGTATGGAAAATTATTTGTTTGATTTTTCAATAATCACTCATTTATGTTAAAAGTTCATTAAAAAAGGGCTTACTTTAGCTTAGTGAAAAGATCATGCTTTCGGAGCAATATATCCTGGTTACTTTGCATTTAAACATCTTTCGAGTTTTCCAGGTTTCTTCCCTTGCTACATATGAGAATAGTCCTTTATCCGTGAAAAGCTGTGCCTTAAAGCAAAGATGCGGTGAATGATAGAAGATGTCTCACGTCAACTTCCAGATTTTTGGGTGTTTTCCAAGTTGTATAAAATAACGCTTACTAGAAAATAATAGTCGTAACCGATTTATACTTTCATATCAACTAAAATTCCAGGCTTAGTGGGTAAAGTTTAAAAATAAATACCTGAATTAAAAAAATATAATTTAAAATATTTTTCCCTCTATGAATTGCAGAATATTTTCGAAGAGAATTTAGACACCATAGATATAAAAAAATAAGAGCTTTGGAGCATGCATATTATCGTTAGTTGCTGTTATAAATTTTAAATTATGAAATTTTCTATTACGAGAAACTTCAGAAGTAGAGATAATATATTTGGTGATAACTGGAAAATCCACTTTCACTATGTTTTCTTATCAGAAATATTGTTTACTTGCTAAGGTATCAAAAATTTCCATGCACACGAAATTAAATTTTTCATTAAACCATTTACAAACATTTCGCTCACAAGATTCATTTTATATCTTCTGAATTTTTTCATTAACCCATTTGCAGCATCCTTCTCTGGTTCTTCCACAAGCATCTGAAAGGAGTTCCCAATTCTACAGTGATTTCTGATTATTCACGCGTAACTGCTGGGCTATCTAAAAGGAAGCAATTCAAATCCCATCTCAATAAAAGGATATTTACATCTTTTCAGCGTGCCCAAATTGCCCCATGTCACACAAAGCTCGACCCACCGGATACAGCGGGTCTTCTTACCCCACTGTTTATGCATTATGGATGAGTGATTTTTATCTCAATCTGCTCTCCAGCTTCCTTATAAATTTCTGTTGTGAAATGCTCTCGGATACAGTTACAGTTATTCCCGTTATCGCAACCGCTGCCTTGTTTTCTTGCCAATTGACATAGTAACAAAGAGTACATGATAAAGCAAAAAGCTGAAATGTAAGATGCATTTTAAATTAAGATGAGCTATGTGGATTGTTAGGCATCAGAAAAATCTCGCAAGAGAGTAATCCCAAACATTAATTTTGTCGATCTTTTATAAAGTATTTCATGAGTTTATTTTTAACGTTAGGGAAAATAAATATTTACTATTTCAGTTCTTCAGTATAAATAATTAATGATAGTATTTACTATAGAAATGATTCATAAAAGGCATATTGGGCTGTTCAAACAACAGTCAGATATGCGTTTAAAAATATTAAGCTTTTTTAATGTAATCAGAGTATCTATATTTCTCATATTTAAACATAATTTAACTTTAGAAGATTAATTTAAATTTTAGAAATATTTAAAAATTAAATTTTATTTCAAATTCATATAGTATAATTACAAAATGCATGATTTTCTCATTAAAATCATTGAATGTGAATCAAACCATAATGACCTAATCTAGATTTCCGTAAAATTTTAATCAGAAAAGTTTTTAAATTAAAATGATTTACAAAATTTATTAAACTGGATAAAAAAAATTTTTTTAAGTTTTTAAACGTCTCGGATGATTATTTTTATATTGAAATATACATTGATGTATTTGAATACTAAATTCTTTTTAGTATTCAAATACATCAATGTATATTTCTGGTTTTCTTTATACACGATAAGGCATCTTAGTAGAAATTTCAAAGAATTTAAAATTATCAATTAATTTGAAAAGAAAATTTGACTAACATTAATATTTTTATTAAAAACTATACATTCTGTGTTTTCCACTATTTTGTTTATAGTTTTCACAGAATTGAAGATGCTAGTTTTGTTGATTGGTGTGGATTTAAGAGAATCTTTGCATAATATTATCCTTTTCTCACAATTGGAGTAGACATTAGCTTGAAAGGTATTCGACCGAGTATACACGAAGCTCTTAATACTCTGATTTAAATATAAGTATGGAGCATTTTACCAATATATTTTTACATAAGTATAAAATAATTATTAGAAACACAATTTTAGGTATAACTTAATCTTTTTAAATAAAATTATAAGGAATATTTTTAACTTCATTATATTATTCTTAAAAATTTAAACTATTTGCAAACGCATTACAATAACATAATGTTTTGTGGGAAATAAATCTAATCTGTGACAGTAACATCTAAAGCTATAATTTGAAAAGCACCATAAAAGTTTGCTTAGTTTGTAGTGCATGAGGCACACACACAAATTTCATTTTCATTTCTTAACATCATTCTGTCGTATATTTTTAAATTTTTAATTATTCTATGAGCTGCTGTGTATCCTTTCTATATGTAATAATTACTGCGTGTAATATCTGTCCATAATATTTTGTCTGTGAATATAACTATTGTGAATTTATTTTTCAAATCTTATATAAAAGGGTGTGTACAATTATAAATTCAAACAAATTTTCTGTTTCATAAAGTAATTGGAACTAGGAACTTTTTAAGTGAAAAATACTAATTCTGAGAGACACTTGTTTTACTGGTTTCTGAAAATAAGCCTCTTCTTTTGGACCTAAATAAACTGACGTAAAAGAAGATATAGTGTATATTATCATGCATATAATACGCAAAATTAATTACATATAAATATCGAAAAGAGTTTATAATGGTAGTTTACGTAAATAATGTATAATGTGGAAAATAAGTGCAATTTTTTTACGTTTACTTACAAAATTAACTCAATCATTTATTTATTTACTATATATTTTAATTCAATTTATTTACTACCACACTGCGTAATTTGTATTCAATTATGATCAGAATATAATATTGTTGTCAGATGCTTATTGTTTATGGCTTTCAGGAAGATAATTCATAAACAAAAGCGTTATTAAAGAAACAGAGAACTCTCTACGCCTTCAACATTGTAGAAAAATATTTTACTTTATATATATATATAAATATTGATATTTATTTCTACTAGATCTATACATATTGTTATGATACATTTTGTAAAATGCTTAAAAAAACTGATCATCTGTCCTTATCAATATTGAAGTGTATATTATATTTAACTTCTAATATAAATAGTATATTCATATTTTATTTTCATATTTTGAAACATTTCCGGTTTGAAAATAATCTAAGTTATTTCCAATGTTGTTAACATTAATATTGTAGAGCAATGGCACCTTTTTTTTCAATTTGTAATAACACTTATGTCCTTAAAAAAATTTAAATATAATTACACTAACTTTAGGTTTAATTTATATTTTATAATATTGAGAGATATTGATTTAAAAAAAAAACTTAATCTTTAATTTTATGTTGACTAATTACCCTACATATTCAAAATTTTATCAATGAAATTATATTTATAATTTTTATATTTTTATATGTCATTATTCTAACAGATAATAAGTAATGCTATTGAAAATTAACATTCAATATGTGGAAGTATTTTATTATATTTTTTACTTTAACGATGAAAATATGACATGTTTTGCTAGATAAAAATCTTAAGAAATATTGCATTATATGAATTTATTTTTCAAAACTTCTTTCATTTGAAATAAATGTTTGTAGTTCTTGAAGTAAGAAATTCTAAAAGATATTTTTTTAGTTAATACTTTTCGAATAGTTGATAAATTTGTATGTAATGAGAATTAATAATTTGAATAAAAGTACTCTCTAATGTCAACTTATATGTATTTAATTGCTGGTATAATAATGCTGTTGAATAAATAAATGGCTTAAAATTAATTTATTCATAAATATGAACACCTAAAATAGTATTTCTTTACTGGAAAGAAATATTATTACTTATTAAAGGCCGGTACTATGAAAAATGACGAAATAAATTTTTTTTATATGAAAGCTGAAATATAAATTGAAATTTCTCACCGTTTTTAAAACTGAAGTTTGATTATCTCTTATTAAAAATATTGCTTATTACTTTTTTAAAATTTGATATCAAATATGGGTCTTGCTTAAATATTCTCATGTTATCGAAAACTTTTGTGTGAAATACTGATAATTAAAAGAGATTTGTTAAAATTAAATCAAATACTAGTTATGAAATAAGATTTTAACTTATGTTATTAAGAAACTTTTGCTTAGGTTAATTTTTCCATACATTTGCATATGACTAAACTTTTTGAAGAAAATGGAAAATTAAAAGTTGTAGTGGTTTATATATATTGTTAAAGAAAATAATGTATGTAAACTAGGAGTTTAACTTAAGTTCCTCAAAGCAAATTACATCAAATTCGCTTTGAAAGTATTAAATAGATTAAGCATTAATTAGATTCAGTCGATGTTTGAAAATGTGCAACATTGTATTTTCCTTTAAATATTTTGTTCGCATTTCCAAGTACTAATATGAAATGTATATATATATAATGATATGATTTAAAATACATTTAAATCTAGACTATTTCTATGTACTGTTAAAAAATGAAAAAGTGTTATTTATAACCTTAAAATTTTTTCCCATTTTAAAAAATACAAATAAAATAGTAGGTCGATATACAGGTTTGCTAGTGACAAATGGAAAAATTATTATTCGACATGATGTTAGCAAATAGAAAATTGTGCAGCTGAAATAATGATTTAGTTTTAGTCCCAGAAACAGTTCTTTAGAAAAGACAGCTGTAATAACTCTGGTTGGCTACACACAACTTATAATATCGTAGATAGACTTGAATAATTTTGAAATTTCCGAATTTAATTATATATTCGTTCAGATTATATGTTTAAATATATTTTAAAGATGTTTCATTTGAAAATGATATAGATCAAATTAGAAAAAATCATTTAAATAAAAAAATGTTGTTTTAATTTTTTATAAATTTTGTAAAAACAATTACGTGTATCATTTGAATGTTATAATTCACTGCTTAAAAATTAGGGTTAGTTAGGAGTGAATAAATTAAAATGAGAAACATTTTAATCCCTCAATCATTAAAGTTTAAAAATTCTTTTTTTTTTAATTCGAATTCATAATATAATTTAAAAATGGTAAATAATTTTACCTAAATATTTAATAATGACTGGCTAACTTTAAAATTAACTGAAAATTAAAAAAAAAATTAAATTTAAAAATAAGGAATCCTGTGAACGTAATTAGTTAACAAAATGTTTTATAATCTTAATATCAGCTTCACACAATTTAGTTAACAGTTGTCATTACACAATTTTTTTTAGATTTAATTTAATGTTGAAATAACATCTTATTACGAGTAAACCACCTTGGTGTGAATTAATCAAATTGAAAGGTATCTTACAGTATCTTAGAAAAGTGATTGAGTACTTAAGAAGTTCACTAATTAAACTATTATTTTTGTTGATTATTTTAATAATATATATTCATTGACTATATATTTTATTGACTGAGTAATGAATCATGTACGTTCTTTAACAATTTTAATGTTTCAGTCCAAAATATGGTCATCGAAATGCATATTCTTTTTATCAATGAAAATATCAGAAGCAGACGTCTAAATGAATAAAATTTAATGAAATTTCAAAATGTTGAGATTCATAAATATGTTTTATTATATTGGGACAGAAATTATGGGATGATTAACTATTATAATCTTTCTCTAGTAGTGTTAGTAGATATTAAAAACAAATTTTACTGAGTAAGGGATTATTAAAAATATTGGAGTAATTCATTAATGATTCTTTAAATATGTAATAACTTATGCACGAAGAAATTCGGTTCTTCTTGCATTTGACTCTTTTAATAAATATGAGTTGCTGTGGGTATTAAATTCATAGAAATATGATACAGTTATATTGTATAATTAAAAATAAGATATAATTATAATTAAAAAATTTAAACTGTGAACTATATTAGTATTCATGGTAGATGCAGGATTATTTAATGATTTTCTTAACTATTCAATCATTTCTTCAAAATACCGTAATTTATTTTTAAAGAAGTATTCCTTTGTAGATCATTTGTATCTTTCTAACCTCTAAACTTTCTATAATCATTACCAAACTATAATAAAAATTAATGTTACCGTTGTAACGTATTGTTTAAAAAAATTAAAAAATTCGAGGAATTTGCAAAATTTGAACCTGTCAGATTCCGATTTGATTTAACTTAGGATTCGTTCCTCTGTATTTACTATACCATATGTATAAAAGAAATAAAAGTTATACTAACATATGTTTATGTGTAACTAATGGATGTTATTTATTTAAATATTTATTATAACTTTCAATTTATGAAAGCTCTTAAAATAATTATAATATATATAATAAATTTAAATATCTCAAAATTCCTTAAGATTTTTGTTCATTTACTTTTGTGAGAAATCAGATAAACTGAATTTAAAATTTTAATTTAGAATTTTCAAATTAATTTTTGTACTAGTTTTAGAAAGCGGCCGATAGATGAAAAAAACAATTGGAATATTTATTTTAGGTATTGATAATTTTTTTAGATATTTCGATATTTATGCTATCATCCCTAAGTTTACTTGAATTTTTTTTTTTTTTTTTTAATAACTGTGAAAGTGTGAATGATTACTTCTAAAAATTTCGACTTTGAATTTGTTTAGTAAAATTTTTGAATATAATTTATTTTAATAATTATATAAAAGGCTGAGATTTATCTTTAAAAATTATTTTAAATTGAGCCTGAGTACGTTTGATTAATCTGAGCGTGATGAGTATTGTTATTATTTCTAACCACATTGATATATTATATCCACATATAGTATGACTATTCAAGGATAACGTTTAATAAATACACTACTATTTCTTATTTCAAATCTTTGGGACAAATAGGTGGATTTTATTATAAGATATAACTTTGGAGTCATCGAGTTTTAGTAGAAAATATAAAGACATAATATTCGATCCTACTACCGACGAGCAATGAGTTTGTTTCACATTCTACGATCATATTTTGCTAACGAATGTGAATTTGATATTCTCAGGCTACTTTTAAACTGTAAACTATTACA
Organism: Latrodectus elegans; assembly: GCA_030067965.1. Taxonomy (NCBI): domain Eukaryota; kingdom Metazoa; phylum Arthropoda; class Arachnida; order Araneae; family Theridiidae; genus Latrodectus; species Latrodectus elegans. The sequence goes on from CM057813.1 coordinate 37,568,773, forward strand.
AGCATTTATGCACCAGATGAAAATCAATGCTATACATTATTATATTAAGAACCAGAATGATACCCACAAGCTTGATGTTGCCATTCCTTTTTATAAACATATTTTTTATAAGTGGGAATCTTGAGTGTTTTTCTTGTTTCCTTTCATATACATAGTTCATAATATAGGTCACATCCTCAGTTTATTTTAAAAATTTATTTTGATGAAAATAGCTTGGAAAAGGAAAAGTTATTTAAAATGTAAATTTGGTTATTAAGAATAAAAACAAAATCCTGTAAATTAGTTCTTAGTGAATTTTGACTTATGACAATAAGGAGTATAAAATTGTACTGTAAATGCGTCTTTTTATTTTTCTGACTTAGAGAAGAATATTTATTAAAATGATATTTTATTGATTTTTAACCTCATAAAGCTTATCTTTAAATATATACGTACTATATTTTTTTTTGAGGGGGGGGGAAATAATTACATTTTTTTTATAAATTTGTACATTTTTCTCTAATTTTTCTTTAATAATATAAAAGTGTATGTTTTCAAAGTATGTGAATTTCACATTTTAAAACGTTACATTTATTTTTTTCCCATTCTTGTTCATTTATCCTTGACATTTTATAACTTGATCTGTTTTATGGTCCTCATAAATGTTCCATTATGTAAAAAATGAAAAAAGTAGAATAGAAGAGAGGCACTGAAAAACAAAATGAAAAATTTACCGATATAAGCTTTATATCTGCCTGCAGGTTGCCACCACCCTTAGAGGGAGGGGTGCCCTCTACACTCGGCTGGTGGCCTAATGGAACAAAATAGCTAAGCTAAAAATTTTCCGGAATAACAAATTGCGACTCTTGCCCATTAAGAGGATAGATGACCGAGGGCCCTTGAGGAATGAAGGCTAGATTTCGTAACTCAAAATAGCACCTTTACCACTTTGGCTTTTTTTGCGATACGTTGCCATTAATTATGAGAATTTATTAACGTTAACAGATCTATTTACATCAGATAACGGTTCGTGTGCTCGTAGGGGCATAAGAACTAATGACACGCAACCATTTAGTGACAATCCTGTTGATTTGTTTCCTCTAATGGAGAATTCTTATTTATGCGCCCACGCCTATAGAATTTTGGAACGAATTTTTTGACGTCAGTTTAAAATGTTTTCTAATTAGTCGAAAATTCACATGTCTTTAGTATGTAGCTAAATGCATGATTCCACTCTCAAAGTATATTGAATGCTTTATACTATTTAATAACAGTAATTAGAAAAACTGCATTTGTATGATGGACTGCATATTTCTACTGTAGTAGTTAATCTTCTCAGGTATTATTTTAATTTTAGAGAATTTAGGAATTTTATTATTTGAAATATTAAAATATTGAGTTAATATATTTCTTAAGGTATCAAATATTAAAAATAAGATTTGCATTATTAATATTGAGTATTTCAGAATAAAAATTATATTTGTATCCTACGCTAAAATTATTTAAGAAAGTTTAAGGTATTTATTTTTTTTTCAATTTAAAAACTAATTATTCCATGATAATAAATCAGATATTTGATCACGAATACTTACGAATTTTTAATTTTGAAAATGCCTTTACCTTAGAAAATTTATAGTTTTATGAAAGTTTAGTAGTTGATTATAGAAAGTTTAAGTTAGTAAGACGTGATAAATTAATGAAAATTAAAATAAGTGATGAGAAATTATCATGAATAATTATTTAAATTTGGCTATAACGCTTTGCATTTTATCATTGTTGAATACTTTATTTCGTTAATCTTTTATTTTATATTTATATACATTGTTGAATATTATTATTAATGATACTCAATTTTACCTACTAATATTAGAATAATGACATAAAGTGTCTTATATTAAGCGCGTTGAAAAGATAAATCATTAATACTTTTTAAAAATGAGTGGCAGATTTGTTTGATGTTAAATTATTTTGTACCAGTTTGATTGATTAAAATCTTCTAATAGAGATTATGCTTTTAAATTTCGCTTTGTTTTTTTTATATATGTAAATTTACTAAAACAGGTTAAAAAAATATTTGTAAATATTTCATTTGATTTTTTTACATTTATTTATTTTACAATAAATGCTGTTGGCTTAAATGTATGTCCAGTTATAAATTTTTGTTGAAGGAAGGTATTTTTTAATCTATGTGTTGAGAAAAGCGAAAGGTCAGTGAAAATTATTTTATATATATATAAATTCTTTCTTTTGCAAACTCAACGTTGAATTGATTTGAGAATTATTTGTGAAATGATATTTTTTTAGGTAAAAGCAGTTAAGTAATTTTAATTAGACGTATATCATATTTTAGATTTCCAAATTACCGAAGACGTTTGCTACGATAAAAAATAGTTTAAGTAATGATTCGTTTATTTTAGATCCTCCAAAGGGGTAATTTTATCCTCATAATTTTGTTAAATATATAGCAAAAACATTTAAAAAACTCTAACATGTATTAATATAAAATTAAATTGATACAGCAAATTTCTACTTTAATTGAATAAGAAAATAAATTTAATTATTTATGTGGCAGTGCAATAGAAGTTGTTTTTAATTTAATGATCATTTCATTGAAATTAAATTTTTATGTCTGATTTATTGCTTCTACAAAATGTTTCTATATTAAAAATAATGTAATTCCTATATTAAAAATATATGGTGCGTATTGTTTTTTTAAAACAACAGAAACATGATTTAATTACTATGAATAAATTAATTTAGGTAATAATTCCAGTTCTAAATAATATTGTTACAAAATAAAGAATGCAAATGTGTGATTTATTTGAAATAAAATATTAATTTCAAATAATAAAATTAATTTGGAACTCGTTTTTTGTTAAGTTTCTTTCTTTCTGTTTTTGTATGTATGTATACATACATACATACATACATACATACATACATATATATATATATATATATATATATATATATATATATATATATATATATATATATATATATATTAAATAATTTCATGTGAAATTACACAAGGTGTACATTAATTTATCATCCTTGAAATTTCTCTCGTGAAGAATTCTTTTTATAATCTTAGTCTTTTTGAACGCGTTTTCTCATTTAAAACAGGCTTTTAATCTAAAGGAGCTTTAGTACTGAATTTTATGTAACAAAAGTTTGTAGTTTTTATAATAATAAAGATTATTGAAATATATTTATACTGAACCCACTCACATCTCTAAAAAACGGTTCGAAAACAAGATCATAATTTTTCAGTGTAAGTACACAACATCTGCAGGCACTGGCTCTAGGTAAGATAAAGCGACCTGATAGAGGTGTTTGCTCAGGGTATGAGAATTACGAGAAAGTAGTTAATATGTTATCTAAGCTGATAAAATTCGTTTTCCCGGTTTGTTTGGTCTTAAATTACCAAGAAAATGAGTTTCTATCCAGCGGGAAGCAGCATTGCCAGTAAAATCGCAAGCGAACAAACTTATGATGTCATGAAACTCCACTATTATCACAGTTGCTATAGGATTATTTATTTTTATTTTTCATCATCTAAAGGCTTTTGCGCTTCACTATTGTTAGAAAAATATTTCTTAAAAATTAACTGTTTTTCATAAATGGTAGTGTAAGAGTGTCTATACTATATGATAAGAGTTAAAAAAAAAAAGAAATATTATTACACACATATATTAATATAATTTATTTTACGATTATTTATTATTATTTGAATTATAATTACAAATTGTTCCATTTAAAACATTGTGCAGAATGTACCGTATAAAATTTATCGTAAGCATAATAATTTGAACTAATCCGTTAAAACATTTTGTATTACATAAAGGAGAAATGAAAAATAAGCTAATTATATTATATATTTTTAAGGACCTTTTGCTGTTCTAATATAAATAATTCTTTCAAAATTTCAATTTTCTATATATATAAAATGTTTTATGATTTATTCACTAAAAATTTATTTTCATAAATATGAACTACTTCAAGATGATCTTAACGAAAAATCTTAGTTCTTTGTAAATGTTTTTAATACATCCCCTGATGTTAATAAACAGCTTATATTATTACATGCCACAATATCAGAAATTAATTTTTATAAACTTCATTGATGCTGACTCGGTTTAAATATCTGAAAAATATTCTTTCTGAATTTTATGTTTCATCATAATAAAAGTCAAAGTATAAGTTATGCTCTCTTTATTTATTTGGTCTTGAAATTCTTGAAGTGGTATTTTGAATCACATGCAAGGAAATAAATATTATGGTTTTTAATTTCATACATTTTAATGAGTATTTTAATTTATTTTCAGTGTTCATTTTCGTTACTATTTTGCATATTTTGTTATAACTTTCCAACCGTTAAGAGACATTTCATTTCACATATTGTCAAAGATTCTGATTCAGTTATATCGATATTTTCCAGTATACCACCATTATTACTTTAAATTAAATAAGTTATCTTAAATTACATAATAATTACATAGTTTAATTCATAAAACGACTAATGAAGTAACTGCTATTTTAATTTTGTGGGTTAGTATTGCTAAAATTGAATAGTATTCTCGTAACTCATAAATAACGTGTGGAAATTCTGAAAACCTCAGATGTTTCTTTTTCAGGCATTAGGTTGATTTGACACCTGTGTGAAAGATTATCTTTCCTACTTGATTGAACTAGTGGAATATTCATCATCGCCTGCATTTTCAAGCTGGTATCAAAGGCGCCGAAGTATTAGGGATTTTTTCGTTCAGAGAAGCCGTCAGTACCGCGTCATTTGAGCTTATTTCTTAAGCCTTGTTGTCATGAGTTTTTTGAAAAATTATGTTTATGCGGAGCGAAAAAGTTTTCCATTCTGCATTTCATTACAAATAAACCTTGATTGAAATGAATCTAGATTCGATATGTTAAATTACTTTATTATATGATGCTTACGATGAACTGCATATAACAATTTTTGAACTTTAAAAAATGGATTTTTTTTCAGTAAAAATTTAAATTCAAAAATTCATCTTTTGATTAATTGATTGAAGATTTGATTGATTGATTGATTGATTGTAATATTAGAAAAGACATGTTAATTGAAAGCTAAAATTTATTTAGCTTTCAATTAACATGTCTTTTCTAATATTACAAATGTGAGAATGAAATTGCTGTTTTGTAAAAAAAAAATCATATTGTAAAATTTTTATTGTGCTCACTCATATTTCAAATTAATTAATTTATCTTAGCATTCTTAAAAGAAAGTGATACGCAATGCCCGTAGATAAGACATTTCGATCCGTAAATTCTTAAATGTAATTCTTCTGTCAAAATATTATAATTGAGGTTATGGTAATAAAAAATTATAATACGTCACTTTATGATACGAAATTTAAAACTTCATCCTATTTATTTTTCGTACTAATTTTATTTGACCCAGTGTTGTTCTATTGTATACATAATTGTCATAATATTTCAAACAAATAATTTTAAAAAATGTCATCTCAAATTAATTTAAAACATGGGTTTATTCCCGTTTTTATTAAATTTTTCTTTTAATTCCAAAATAGATTTGTTACAACCCTAATGTTAGATAAAATATGAGTACTTTTGTATGTGATAGTTACTATTTTACTTTTTGGTAATTATTTTTATTTATTTCATTTTTAAATTTTAATTTAAAAATGAAATAAATAATCATTTAAATTGAAACACTAATCTCTTCATTTTACCCAATAAGTTTCACAGATAATTTTTTTTTAACGCATGATTAATATTCCAGATTTGCTATTTGATTTTATGCCCATAAGTTTTAAAAAATATGTTTCTAACAAACGAAAGAAAAAAAAAGAATTCACTTGTTTTGAGTAATACCCGAAAGTATAAAAAAATATATGTATAAGAGAAGAATTTATCTGAAATATATCCGTTTCGTCATCCTTCATACTTTTTAAAAGGCCTCCTGCTAGTTTTAACAAAATGTTTGAAGAACTTAAATGACATCATTATTGTCAGGTGGCCACTCAGGCTATTCCCAAGTATGAGATACGAGTCTCCACAATGTTTGAAATTCCTTTTATTGTGACATTTCTTTCGGTGCCAAACAAAGGATGACACTGTTTCTAAAGGCCCTTCCGCCATCTCGTCAAGTGCTTTCATCGCTTTTTTGGAGAATCAAGACTTTCGACCCTAAAACAGTTAGTGCACCAACTTGAATTATTGTTTCAATGTTTGAGGTATAGTTTGGGGACGTGCAATTACTGTAGCCACACCGCCGGAGGCCGACCCTTGTTGAAACGTTGATTGTTTTATAAGTACTTTCAAGTCTGATATGAAGAAAGGCATAAACATTTCAGTGAAGAATTTTTATCTCTCAAATCTTCCATCGTCTAATATGATTTGTGTATTATTACCATTTCATGTTATGTAAGAACTAGACTAAAAAAGAAAAAAGAGTTTTCAAATGCAAGTTGTAATAAAATATATTTTTTACATTATTTTTCCTCTATTGAAAGTATGTCTTTTTTAGTTTCGTCAAGTTAATTATATTGAGAATTTTTTCATGAATCTAAGAAAATAATGAATATTGATAGTAAATTTTTTTTAAAGCAGATGAATAAAAAGAGGATTAAGTCAAGTGAGAGAGAGAGAGATCGATGTATTATCAAAATAATTTAATTGAAATTTTCAAAATGCATTTCTTAATTCAAAGATTAAATTCAGCTTCATATTATTTGATTCTCATCTAATATATCTTTCCATAAATTTAAAGTTATATAATGAAGCCTATATATATAAGCTGATATAATATATCAGCTTTAGTTTCTGAAATTTCCTAAAAAATTATTTTTTATTTTCTCAAAAATTTCTTGATTTGAAGTTTAAATCATAGTTAGCTAAAGATTTTCCTTTTCAAGTTTTTTGACTATTCTTATGTTTATTTTGCTAATTTTACACATGAATTTCAGCAAATAAGGTATAAAAAATACTGCTATTTTTCTAATGCATGTAGGGAATTATTTTGCTTTTAAATTTCAACTCATATCATTTCATCCTCTCATAAAAAATACTGATATTTTTCTAATGCATGTAGGGAATTATTTTGCTTTTAAATTTCAACTCATAGCATATCTGAATATTATTGAATGTATCTGATATTTTTAATATTCGTTAATTATGTTATTTAAAAATTTTCTAAATTGACATTTAAAATTATACAATATTTTAAGTAATAAATTATCTAGAAAGATTTCAATTTTTGTTAAAACAAAAATTATATTTTTAAGATTTTTCGTTTCAATTATATTTTCAGTTATATGTAATATTACAATGTATAATTATTGCTATTCAATAGGCTCAGTTTATATTTTTAAACATTTGTACTGTAATTGCCAAAGTATAATTCAGGAAAATTTTTTATTCCAATATTCTTTTTACATGTTGCAGCGTATCATTCTTTCATTTAAATTTTAGATATTTTAAAACTTACAGTTGTTTGAATGCACTGTGAGTTTAAATGAAGCTTTTCAGTTACAAACTTGCAGATCAAAATTCGTGTGATTGATATTTTTAACATCGCAGATATCAATCAAACGAATTTTGACCGGCATGCGTACTGCTGAATTAATTCTCATGCAGATCAAAATACAAGCAATTGATATTTGTGATGTCAGAGATATCAATTGCACGAATTTTGATCTGCATGTGTATTAATAAATTAATTGTGAAATGAAAAACATTAGAAATTAAATATATAAGAAAAAGTATTTAAAATTGTAGAATAAATAGGTTCTTCTATAAAAAAGCCTTATCCAAAAAAAAATAATAGTAATATAAAAATAATAATAAATAAAAATATGAAAATTGCATTAATTATTTTTAAAGTTAAGCACTAAAATTTATATTTGAAATTAATCTTGCTTTTTCTATAATTTGATTATAAATATTAATTTTTTAAAGGAAATAACTCTTTCTACAATTAATAAATACATTCGGGAAAAATTTTGTTCATAAATACGAGTAAGAAAAATGTTTGTATATTGTTACAGCTTTTGTATTAAAGAATATTTTAAAAAACAAGGAAAAGCCTTTTAAAAATAAGAAAAAAGTTATCTCTTTGCACCATATATTGTATAGAAAACTTGAAGACTTTACTAAAAAAAATTTTAAAAAATGACTATTTTATTCGTATTTAGCTATTTTTATACGATACTTTTTTTCTTTTAAAAGAAGTACATATTTTTGATAATACTAACTAAAGCAATGTCAGAGAATAGTTCTTAATTTTTTTCTATCGGCTTAAATCAAATCTTATTTAGTCTTGCTTGCTGAACCTCTTATGCCTGGCTTTCCAAAGAATTCGCCGATCATTGATCCTCACAAAAAAATCTCAAATCATATCTTCAGCCTTCCGTAACGTCGCAAAATAAAAAAAGAAAAGATAGAAACGTCGGGAGAAATCACAAATCCACTTGAGTGGATGGATGGACGGAATCACCATGTGTGAGACCTTCTCGCCACCCCAAATTCGTCGCCCGAATTAGCAGGTTGCGTCATTTCGCACTAAAGAGTCTGTCACCAACGACGCTCACAGATGTGGCAGTAAGGAGAGCAAAAAACGCTGACACCTCTGTACAGGGTGTCTAGCACCATGGAATGAAAAGACATGCGAAAACAATTAAGTTACAACAAAAAAGTATCACAACTTTTTGAAACACCGATTGTAATTTGTCTCAGTTAATTAGTTTGTTTGTATTTGGGATTTACCCACGCAAATCTGCTGTCGAGAACTTGCCCGCGAATATTACTAGGGTAGAAATAGAAATTATTTTGATCTATGTAGCGAATCTTCTTTTTTATTTGAAAAAAGATGTGTCATTAATTTTAACTACCATAGTAATTTTGAAACTTCATGCTAGCTCCTGTTATTGTGATTCTCCCGACAGTAAGTGAATTTATAAAATTTGTCCTGCATTTCTTGCATTTAATTGAGAGGATCTGCATGTTATAGAAAATATTCTCATGGCTTACAATTGACAGTAATAGTATGGGTTTATTTTAAAAGGTGCATTTGTTAATAATAACGCTTTATGCGTTTTATGTGGGAAAGATTCAAAATTTTCTACGTTTTTCGATAAAATCTGTGTAATTCTTGGCTAAACTTGTATTCTTTTCACAAATTTAATTCTGCACTTTGTACTAATTGTCTTAGATAATGGGATAGAAGTTTGTTAACTCTCAATGTAAGAATTTACTGGTAAATTGTGTTGTAACCATTCATATAGTGATTGAATTTGTACTGCATCGCAAAGTACCATAGTATCTTACCATCTAACTTTAGCCAGGAGCAATTATGCTTAGTTTTAGAAATTTCTACATAATTTAAAAAATTGAAAACGAGAAGAATATGTTGTAATAAATATGTTGATATGTTGCTGATAACAGATCTCGAATATGGCAACAAACATCATAAAGTTATAGATCACATTGTCTTAGGTAAGGAAAGAAAAATGGCCTTGGAAAATTCTTGTTGCAGCTCTGCCAAAAACTGCATCCGTTTTTTTTTTTACTATCACATACATTCGATGAGTTTCTTTTTCAATACGACTGTGAATTCTATCATTGACCTAGCATTATATATTAATAGTTTCAAAAATATATTATGAAGTTAGTTTAATTTATATTAATCAGTCTTTTCAGGCATATTTAAATCATGACATTCAACATGTTTCCTCTCCTGAATTACATCTACGAAGATGATAGTTATTGCATACGATATAGGATTTCTATGATATATTATTCATTATGTCCACATTTATTCATTTCGCTGTCTGGGTGAAATGGGTGTTGTTATATAATATTAATTGATATTATTATTTAGTTTTTATACACAACTTAAAATAAGTAGCTTTTTAAAGTCAAAAAATGTAGGGCTCACCATAGCCTTGTGGTAGCACGCCACTTTTCAAAGCAAATGATCCTGTTTTGATTTCAGTCCAGTTTTCCATGTTTTTTCTCTGGTAATACGTGAATACGGTCTATTTATCCGTGAAAAGTCCTCTAGGAAGACAGTTTATTGTGAAAATAAAATTCAGTTTAATAATAAAAAATCCTTCTCAAAGTTTTTCTCTGGAATTGAATGCAAATAAAAAGTAAATCTTTGCACCTTTTTTTTTTTTTTAAAAAAAAAAGAAAAGTATTATAAATATCGACGCACTATTTTTTTATAAGATTTATATATAAAGAAAAGTATCATAAAAAAATGTAAAAGTGTTAGGGTGAAAGTTCCTTATGATAATAATTTTAAAAAATAAGTAAAAATAATTGCAATTTAAGCAATGTTTATGAAATTATTTTTATACATTGAAGTATCTGCAATGTATAAGTTTAGTTAAATGATATAAATAGCAATTATCGTTATATTATTCTTAGTAATTTTAGAAGTTATTATATATCAATGACACTAAAATTACATCGGGATAAAAACCCTGAATCAAACATGTTTCATAAAATTTATACATAATTTTCACATCAAATTACATGCATTTTATTTCCACACACCATGAATGGATAATAGAACTTATTATATTGTAAAGGGGGGAAATGATCTTTTTTATGTAGTATGCGTGTTTTTTTCATATAAATGGAATGCGCGTACAAATGTAAAATCTGTATGTAATAAACTTAAAACACAATATATTGTTATGAAATTAAGATAATAATAATAAATATTGTGAATTGTGAATATTGTAATAACAAAAGTGAGTATTTTCTTTTCATGATTTTTGTTTCTGGTTTTTCATAAGAGTGCTGATAAAGATCATCCTAAATTTTATTTCAGTTAAATGTTTTGAATCGGCAGGAATTACTTTATGTTCTTCAATATTCAAATCCCATACATTATAAACAAACAAAATGTTAGGAAAACATAAACAAGTATGTAATTACATTGTAAACAATAAAGATGAATCGTTGAGCGCGTGATAAAAGACGAGATTGTGAGGAACGGAATAAAATAAAATGTAATGTAGCAATGATGCAAATCTTCGCAGATATATATTTTTTTTTCCTGGCCATAACCCAGAAAACGAAGCTAATGATTAACTGTTGTGTAGCGGACAGAAATAGAACCGGGCTATGTGGGTGGTTTTGTGAAAAATAGGAAAGATTATGAGTGGTGAGGTGGAGTAAAGGTGGGGAAATAAAATTCTGAGCGGAAAAGGGATGGGTTAAGTAAGAATCTGGTCCACTTATGTACAGTAAATCATCCATTATTATCTTGGAAAAGGAGATCAATTCATTAAGAAAACAAAGTTCTTTTGTTTTATGAAAAGTAATTTATGCGCATTCTTCAATTAGTTTCTGGTTTGCTTTTGATTGAGAATAGTTAATTGCTGATTAATATACGGTATATTTAAATTTTTTCTGACCTATTGAATTAATTAACTCTATGAAAATATAAATATCGCACACAAAATAAACTCATAATTTAAATTTTCGATAGATCTTAATTTATACAAAGTGATAAATATATTTATTTCTTTTATTATATATGTATACATATATTATTATTATCATTATTAAAGTGAATCATAATTTTTTGAAAAATAAAATTGATTAAAAGTAATTTCATATTTATCAAATTGAATGTATTGATTTTTTTATTTAGATTTCTGTGTACTTCTGTGGGAAATTCGTTTTATAGACTTGTCGGTATCATCAAATTTTCTTTTATACATGAAATACATTTTCAATCAACCAGTGCAAAATTATTTAATATTTTATTATTAAATTTAATTTTTAAAAACTAAGATGCGATTAGAATTCAAGTTGTAACTTGGGATTGCTTATAAATCTCAGTTCTGCCTACAATTTATTTACTTTCATTAAATACAAAGTATGCAGGGCGCAAGCATTATATTTATCATAAGATGTATATAAAGATTATATACATTATACGATAAATATAATCTGTTATATGATTGTAGTTCTAAAGGAAATACATTAGTCAAAAGTATCAATGTAAGAAATCTCACTTTAAAAATGTTGAAAAAGTTTCATATCATAATAAGCTTGTTTTGGAATTTTATATTAATGAATGTTTCCATTATTATAATTCAAATACCACAATTCCTTATATATAAACTTACTGTTTTGATCAGAAATCACTATTTTTGTTTTCTGTATATTTATTTTTAATCATGCCGTTGATTTTTTTGTTTGCCGTCGCTCAGTGACCATTTTGAGACCATGAAGACTAATTGCACTTACTTCTACCGTTTATTTATTTGCACTCATTTAGTGATATTTGCACTTAAAATTTAACACTTCGTCGGGCACGCGTGATCTCTCAGATGCAAGACTTGTAAAATCTTTGGTTTTCTATCGAAAATATGAATTCATGTCCTTAACCTTCATAGTATCAGCCCTTCCGGTCACCTACTACTCAGGAATGCAGTTGGCGTTGAGTGTGAAAGGGAAAAGATTACATTTTTTGGAGTTTATTCGAAAGTCTGCATTCTTCAGATGCACGCGCCCGACTACGGTTGTTTTTACGATGAGTTCGAAGCGATACTTAGATTTGAATAATCCGCAAGATTTAGAAATCGCACAGAAAATTCTATTTAGTGATGGAGAAGAAAAATTAAATGAAGAAGACTTGAGGCAAAAGTGAAGTAAAAGTGTTATATACGTCAAATTTAGAAATATATGCCGGAAAACAACCATAAGGTCCATATAATGTAAGCAATGCAGCTTCAGATGTCGTTCTTAGGATAATAAGACCAATTTTCAACAGCGGGAGAAACATTACAGCTGTAAATTGGCTTACTTCGATTGACCTAATAAAAAATTGAAAGAGAAAAAACTTTCATACGTAGGTATTCTAAGAAAAAATAAGAAAGAAATACCTCCTAACTTTGTAAAAACAAAAGGGCGAGAATTTCATTCAAGTCTCTTTGGTTTTTCTGAAAATTGCACTTTGGAGTCATACATCTCAGAGAATAAAAAAAATGTTCTACTTGCATGGAGTATGCATACGGATGACTCCATTGATTGTGAAACGGAAGACGACAGAAAACCCGAAAGAATTACTTTTTATAACGACACGAAGTTTGGAGTGGATGCTCTTGATAAAATGTGTGGGACATATAATTGTGCCCGTAACACCAGAAGATGGCAAATGGTCATATTTTATTTTATGCTGAATATTTCATTAATAAATGGACTAGTGGTTTTCTTAGGCAATCAAAATTTAGTAAAAAACAGAAGAAAGTATTTAAGGGGATTAGTGAAACAGCTAACAAATGAAGAAATCACTTGAAGCCTCACAAAAACTAATTTATCAAGATATTTACAGAGGAAGCTGGAAAATTACAAACCGTCTCCAGAGCATAGAAATGCAGCAAAATCTTCAGACGTTCCAAAAAGGAGAAAACGGTGTTCTACATGCTATGGAGTCAAGAAAAGCGGAATGACACAATATTCTTGCACAAAATGTGACGAATATTTTTGTTTGGAACATACTGTTATGATGTGTAAAAAATGCTCTGAAGAACAGCCTCAATTAGATTATGATTTTGATGAATAAATAAATGTATATTTCATTTTGTTTACAAAATTTTCTGTAATTTGTATTATTTTGTATTCCCTAAACTCTGTAATTCGCATTTCATTAAAAATAAAAAAGTAAAAAGAAAGAAAGAAAAGTTCCAAAAAGATTCTGGAACTAAAAAGAAAAAGAAGGAACACTGTTAAAATCATGTAAAACATTTTGTATTACTAAAATGCTATGTGCATCGCTCAGATGCAACGCGCCCGACGGAGTGTTAATGAAGAAGCGTTGAAAAAAATTGATGTTTAGTATTCATAAATAATCACATTAATTTACCATATTTTATTAGTTTCGAAAATACTATATATACAAATTTTTAAATCTGCTCTTATTATTTTGACATATTAACACGATACTCACTAAAAATGTAGTAGAGAATATTTGTTTTTTTTATTTGTACCCTATTGTACGCCCGATGGTTAAAAATATATCACATAAAAAGTTCTATTTGAACTAGATGCCATATTTGTAGAAGTTATAAAATATTATTATAAAAATCTTCTGTAAATATTTTACTTTAGAATGAGTGGATTCAATGGTAATTTTAGTAAATGCCAAAATTTCATTACTCTTGATTATTAATTTGTTAATAACAGGTGGTTTAAAACAAATAACATGATTAAAATGTTGAAAAGTGAAAGTAGTATTTAATTTACACAGGAGAAAAAAAATGGCATTTATTATTTGAAATTGTTTATTTTCTAGAAAAAAAGCAATTAATCATTTTCACAAACCTTTATTAAATAATTTATCTATCAAAGCATCAATTTTATGCGTGTTTGCTTTCACTATAATATATGCCACACCTGTTTGGTTTAAAAAAATTTTTGTAATGGTTTTGTTTTGTCTTTGGTGCAAAATTCCGAGAATATGCGAGTTAGATGATGCATGGAAGAGAGAGAATTTTGAAAAGCAGAGAGAGAACTCACGATGCTGAGTATAGGAACTGCTTCCCTAATTAAATGACGATCAAAAAAAATCCGTGCGCCTGAATTGATGAATTATCATGTTTCACATAGTAAATTATGCCAGAAAAGGCATTGAACGCTGTTGTTTTGGAGAGTCACGTACAATAGACTCGTGAATCAGCAGTTTTCGTGAACTTTCTCACCAGATCACCGGCTACTGTTTTACGTTCGCAGCGGGGTATTTTTTGTCTGTCAGCCACCGATGACGTGACGAATTTTCAACAATTAATGGTCACGATGAAAGATCCTGCAGAAAATGTTCTGATTTTATTTATATTTTCCATTTTTTCTCTTTGTTTTGTTAATTACCCCCCAAAAATCTAAAATTTTATCTAAACGAATAATAAAATTGCAACTAATAGTGTTTTCAAATTATCACTCAGTTTATTTATAAAATTTTATAGTTCCCTCAATATAACCTATGAATATTTTTCATTTAAAATTTTAACTGTTTGCTATATAAATTTTAAGTAATGATAATCGAATGTAGTAAAAATAAGAAAACTTGATTTATTAAGAAATAACCAGGAGTTAACTGAGAAAAGTGAATTTTAATAGTGTGCAAAAATGAAATTCTATAGTGCGAAATAATTCTCATATTATTATTATTAGTAATTATTTGTTATTTAAATTTTGTGAGATTGTTACATTTCAAATTTGGTACAATGTACATTCTTATTAGGTTCCAATTTGGTTTTTTTATTTTCAAATAGCGTATATTCTGACTGAGCATTATTTTTAAGCAACTCATTTTATACATAGATTTATATTTCGTTGAACTTGAACATAGAAGTTGTAAAAATATTTGTCCGTAATATTTTCTTAAGTTTGGATATTTATTTTGTTTCCTTATAAATTTATGTCATCAATTTTTATCTCAAAGTTTTAACTGATTCACAACTTTGAATTTTTGAAAATTCTTATAAAATATTAACTTAATCATTGGATGCACAACAATCTTAGAAAGTCAGTTTGTTATTAAGAAAATCTTTCATTAAAACCAACTAACTTAAATCTCTGATGATTGTGAATGTTGATGACGTTTAAACTGAAAGTAGTGTGAAATTCTTTCTCGGAATTTTATTGCAAATGACAATTATTCCTTTACAATGAAAATAGAACTAAAAAAAGTAAGTAATAAATTGTATTGATTTTTTTACACTCCCCGATTTTATTTAATGTGCAAATATATATTTAAATCATAAGAATGTCTTATAGAATAAATATTTCTTAATTTAACATTTCATACTGTATGAAAAATTTCTTCGTTTATTTAATTTTTATGCATAAAAAATAATATTTATTCAAATATCGCAATAAAATTTCGTTAAATTTTGAAATCTTAGATGCAATTATTTGATAACCTTCATTCCAGTTCTTCCTGAACTTAATTTATTGCATCAAATGCTATATCAGAGTGTCAGTCCTTAAATGTTTTTTGTTCGTCTAGCCTTTTAGTTTTTATTTCGTGATAAATTATTCAAATCACATTCATTGTGATTTAGGTTTGCTCTAAATTTCTTTTTATATAAACTGACAATTGAAACTGACAGCCTGAAGTCAATTAAAATCGCATCACTCATGGAGTTTTATAAGCGAAAATATTAAAAATTATTTTAAATAATGCTTTTTATCACGATTTTATATATTTAAATAATTTAAATTATGTTCTCCTGATTACTATTGCTCTTTAATCAGCATAAATTTTATAATATTTTGTCAGTAATTTTTTAAAAATTTCTGAAAAAGTTTTGCTAAATGAAAAATTTTATCTTAATTATATATAAATAAAATTAAAGAAGATTTTGAAAAACGCCCTTCTTGTAGTAATATTGTGTTCTAAAATAAAATTTCATTATAAATTTTGCAATTGATTTTTGATTTTTCACTGCTTAAATTTTTCACTATATATCATCGATTTTAATTACAATATTGACAAAAAAAGGTCTATAAAGACTTTTAAAGATTATTGATTATATTATTGTTAGTTTGATATTATATTTTTATAAACATAATCATACACTATTTTTTTTTTGTTATTTCTATTTATCTAATAATTTTGATTTATTAGAGATTTACCATTATTATTGAAAGATGTGCCTATTTGTACACTTGACCCCGCTAAGTAAACATTATTTCATGGCTCCTTTTTCTCAAAAAAAACTTTTTGTATTGAAAAAATCACCTTTGATTAATATAAAACGTTTACTTCTTATAATTGCATTTATAATTTAAAGAACAACTATTTTGAGAAAATAATTTTTTAACATGAGCTTACATGAGAATGTATTTGATAAATATAAGGATTATTATTTAAAAGTATGAAATTATACATCATAATTTTAAATCTTATATTAAATGAAATAAAAAATTTAAAAAAAAAAAAAAAAAAAAAAAAACGTATTATGCATTCAAATATTATTTTTCATCAAATAAAAATCCATGCAAGGAAATAATTTCAATATGTCTGTCAACAGGCAGGGTTTTATTTAAATTTCAATAATAAACAAATAAAATTAATAAATACTGTTCTTTAATGAATTAAAAAAATATGCACACATCGAGTATTTCATAAACTAAATGATCATTGAGAACTTCAAGTAGGTGAACTTCCTTAAAAATAAAAATACCGTAGATTAACTTGAAGCTCTTCATTTTTTTTTTTTTTTTTTACATAAATTCGAAATAATAAAACAAAGCATTGTGCATTGATTTGATTATGAGGAAATGATTTATTTATAAAAATTTTGAGCATGAGAAAATTTGTTAAGATGAAAATTGCCATTTTAACTGAGACATTTATTCGTCATTAAATATGGTTTTGACTATTCGTCGTTAAACATTTTAATTTGGACGTTTTATTCGAATCATTGTATTGCCATTCAACAAAATAGTTTTTTTCAATAAAAGCTTCCATTTTTGTTATTTTAATTTATTCAATTTTCATTTAATTTCTCATATGATCTCATAAAATTGTTACTTATGATTTAAGATGTTTTTGTAATTTTAATGTAAAAAAAAAAAAAAAAAAAAATCAGTCGAAAATTTTTGATAAAAAAAAGTAATATTTTGAATTTTTATAATTATTCGAAAATTGTGGAACTTTTTCGAATATGTCCTATCTCTATTAAATTAATTTATCTGAAGAATAAAATAACACGTTTCTCTGAAACAAAATACTTATCTTTTGTGTTGAATTCAATCCAAATGAAAATCAAAGAAACGAGGATATACCAATTATTTTGGCTTATATTCTAATCCACTATTCATTTTTTTCCATAATTATTTACCTTCGATCCCTCTAGTCTATTATATCGTAAATTTTATTCTATCGTAAAATCACATTAAGTCACACTCAATGTTATTTCTACTTTATGGATATATTATAGAATTGAATACATTTGTTATCGGGTGTGAAAGAATTTACTACAGCTCCATTATTTATATTCGAGTGTAGATCATTGTCAGGATTGAATAATAGAAACGGCTCTCAATTTATATTCCTAAAGAAAAGATGATCTCAGTTCCAAGAATTCTGATCTCGAAAATTGCTCAAAATGGGCGTGTCAATGAGGATATGACAGAACCTAGGTTAGGGGTTCAATTGAGAGAGCGTTTATTATGTCTTCTAAGTTGTTCTGAACGGCACTTTTGCTACTAGTGCGCGGTTACTAGGATCACCCCATTGAGGGGGCAGGCCATAATTCGTGGGCCCCTTCCTTTATTTCATGCAGAGCTGAGAAGAATACTTTGATTTGACCTGTTTTGACAAAAGGTAATAAACTAATGGAAGAATGGTTATAAATCAAAGTAAAAACCTCTAAAGATACACATCAATTAAAATAATTCTATTTTAATGTATATCAATTTTAGTGAGAAATATAATTTTTTGTTTTCTATGTTTATTTTAATGTACATTCATTAATTTTGTTTTCAGAAATGATTTTATAAATATCCAAAATAATCAGACGTTGAAATCGAAATCTAATGGTTAATCTGTAAAATAATTTCTATGTGTTAATAATTAATTTTAAAGGAGTTCTGTGCAAACCAATCAGATACAAAACCATAATACATGAACGGCAATAGTCGATAAAGAAGAGAATTTAAACACACATATACATAGTACTTTAACCTCATAATAATTTTTATGTAAAATACTAATAAAGTATTTTAATAAAAAGAAATTCTCTCGTGCCATGCAGCATTTATTTGCTCCAATATTTTGATAATCATATGTTGTGATTTTGCTGCTTCTTTAAAAATGTTATATAGCACATTTTGGATAATTATCCAATATCTTTTTAAAATTCCACACAGGGATTAATTTATTATATTTATGATTATCTATATTATAATATTTCACAACTATCATAGAAATATAAATAAAACAAATACAATGGGTTCTATTTATATTTATACTGTAGAATTTAAATTTATCATATATTTTTTTTATCATACACCTTTGATTTCAGTGCATATATCACAAAAATTCCGAATATTTGATTACATATAACAATAAAAATTTTACCACGAAAATGAAATTGTTAATTCTATAATTTAAATTTAAATTAAGAATAAACGTTCTTTTAGAAAACTTCTTTAAAAAAAATTTGAAACTATTATTTCGCGTATTTTAAGACTACCTTTCTGTGATTTCCATAATTCGTCTATTTTTCATATATGTTTTCTTCTCCTTAAGATATTTCCGCAAATAAAATTAATACTTTTTATCATCATTTTTTATACTGAATCATGAAATAAGAGAATGACTTGTTTTGCAATAGATAACTCAAAGCAGTAATGACATTGTATTAACTATTTTGTAGGCTCAAAGTGAAATGAAATTATTTATTTATTTTTGATCTTTTCTATTAGAGAGAGAGAGTATTTTTAATACAGTAATAAATTTATTTGATATGAAGTGATAATTTTGGAAGAAATTATTTCTTTTGGAAGTAATTCATCTTCACTAATTTTTTAGATCGCCACATTGTCGGCTAAAATAATTAATTTATTACGTTCTAAATAGCGTTCTAAATAGTGTTTTTGTTCGTCTATTTCCAACTGACAAATATCCGATGTATTTTTTAAGCAATTCCTTTACAAAGAAAATTCAAATACAAAAATAACTATTGAATAAATATTAAACATATGTAAATTTGAAAATATATCTTAAATTTTTTATTAGATATCATATTAATATTTACTTACTATCTTTGCATTCTTTTTATAAATTAAATTTAATCAGAACAAAGAAATACTTGCTTTTGTAGACATTAAGGATTGATTAAGTGTAATTTAATTTTAATATTATACGTATATGCTTATTTTAAATCTTTGTTAAAGAAACTTTTCTTTTAATTTTGGCTAAAAACCATTATAAATGTTCTTTCAATTTAATATATTAAATTTAATAATGCTGTAACTATATCTTAACAATTCATATTAAATTTATTTTAAGTATTATTTCAACTGAAAATTTATTTTTAGCATAAATAAATCTATATATTTCAAAGAAATTTCGTAATCCCCACAGAATGAAAATTAAAATCATTATAATTAAAAAGGTAAATTAGGTAACACCTCTTAAAAGTAATTATCACCTCTTCAAATAACATGTGCAAAACAAGAACTAAAGGTCGGGAAACGGCTCTTTACAGATCATTTCACTTCAGTTCTACCTCATTTCTTTCATTAATGTAACGTCAAATGAGACAGCTGCAGCCAGGTAATTCCTTTTGTGGGCATAAGTAACGACGTTTCACGTAATCGGTTGTATGTTACGCATTTTTGACCTGTTTGAGCAGATCGACGCGGCGCCGGTCTCTAAGAAAAGTCCTTAAGGGCGTGCTGTCCAGTCCTTATGAATAAAGATGGTTTTACTACTAAACATGGAAGAGGCGTTGAAAGAAACTCGTGTAGGAGGGCACCAATCATTGTTTTCTACTTTCGCTTTTTTAAAATTCCTCAACTAGCCAAAGGACTAATTTTTTTTTTTTTTTTTTTTTACTCGAGTGAAATTTGTCTCTGTACTTGACTTTGAAACTAAATCAAATCTTATTTGGTAGTTGTTCTTGGCGACTTATATTTTTATTACTGTTATCTTCTCTTTTTATTTTAATTGAGTAATAAACCGGAAAAAAATAACACGATGGTTCTTCTTTAGAGAATGGAAACTAATACGTATAGGATCCATTATCCGGCTTCCCAAAAACCAGCATTTTTTTCAGATTGTAATTTTTTGAATTTTATTTTCATTTATTTTTTTAATGTAAGTTTAAAAAATATATTTCCGACCTAAAACTTAGTTCTTTCTTTCTATTTGTCAACCCGTCCTATTGTGAGAAATATAATACTATATAACGCAACAGAAAAGACACCTATTCTTTTTAAGTTCTAAGAATACCGATGTAGAGGAAACAAAATACGGAAAACATTTCCATTGACCGTTGTCTGGAACTAACGAAAGAACTTATCCGCAGAATGGAACAAAAATCATTATTTAAGCAACACGATATTATGTCTGTATATAAGATACAAGAAACCTTATTGTCAGAAAAATGAAAGCATTTAAAAAAACAATAGCGATATGTTTGCATCAATAAGCAAAAAATAATCTTACTTGTCAAATTTTAGGTTATTTTATTATATATAAGTGTGCGTGTATTTTAAATTAAAAATATTAACCACAAATTATTTCATGTATGGAGATGGGGTGTCACAATTTTTTGTAAATGGTTATAGAAATTTTGTTAGCGATCCGAAAACCGGAATATGCTCGGTCTTGGGGTTGCCGGGTAATGGATCCTTTACTGTACTTCAAAAGCGTGTTTTTATTTAATTCGCAAGAGATATGAATGGTATAAATCATTTTAAAACCAAAATAGTAAACTGCTTGAAGTATTGTTCCCCATTAATAATATGTAGTTTATAGTTTTTATTTGTTTTAAACAATTGCTCCAGGCTCAAGAAAACGAAGGAAGCAGTTGAATAGAGTTCATAATTGTGACAACACGGAAAACTTATCTGTTGCATTCGAAAACATCTCGACTCGTGCTTTATGTGTGCGTAAAAGGCATTTTTATTTGTTCTTAGTTAATAATTTCTCTGAATAATCTGAAACTTGTTTATTGGACCCGTTTTGCATTTGGTACTGCAAGTGTTTTTTAAATGATGTGTTAACGCTCTCATTGTTATCTAAAGTCATTTCTAAACGTTAAAACTTTAAACGATAATGAATAAGTAGACATATACGACATTTGTAATAAAACAAAAATTATTTTGCTTAAATTTTACTGCAATAAAAATAAATAAACGTTTTCACGAGTACTTAATTTTAATCAAAATTCATTTGTTAATCAATTTCAATAAAAACTTATGTAAACTCATCAAGATAAGTTAAATTTATCTGTGTAAGCCTATTTGCTTATTATATCAGATTTTAATGATAATTATATATCTATGTATCTTATTATTTTAAATTTTGAATCTATTACATTTCAAAAAAAATGTTATAATAATAATAATAATACATTGGTTTGTGGGTATCTTGTATAAATACATTATTTTTGTTTTGTTTCTTATATAAATTTTGAAATAACTTATGTTATTCTTAACTTTCAGTAGATTTTTTTCCCATAAGTTATAGAACTTTAATTTCAAAAGTTAATATTTATTTTGATTTTGTTATGAGCTTATACCTTCCAATTTAGAAAAATTTCCTAAATGACCTACTATTTTTGTAAACATAAAGTAAATAAATAAAATAAAAATTAAATTTTAAGCGTTTGAGGAAATGCATAGAAAGAATTATGAATGATTAGGAAATGCTGGTTGTAAGATGCGATCTAATTTTTTCGGTCTTAATTCAATTCTAATTTTTTATCAGTACTTAAATTCATCTTTATATAAATTTAATCATAGGCAGTAAAAAGTATGAATTTTTCTTTTCATGTTACAACATAATGGCAAGTTTTTTAATTAACTGAAAAAATTATCTTTTTGCACCAAATTATTTTTTTAATCTTCTTAGTCTTAAGAACGTAGTTGAATTTGTATTACTATAGTTGATTCCAGATTGATGGAACACTAATGAATATCGCAGTAAAATTGATTAATGTTATAGATACCAAAAAGATAACTATGTACAAAAAATGTTATTGTTTTATTTTTATATAAATTTATTTATTTTCTAATTTATTTAATTCGTGGATATTTCTTGATTTTCTTTTCTTTTTTCGAACAACGCCCAATTTAGAACATGTTATTACACCTCCATTTTATTTGTGATTTCACCTCTCCTTTTTCTTGTTCATCTTGATTACTTTTTACACGACAACAGCCGACTTTCTTTTTATTTATTTGTGGCTTTTGATCCCCTTGCGGTTCTTTTAATGTTGTGCAATGTCAAGCTGAGAATACCGAACTGGTTAAAAAGAGAATAACAACGAGAGAGTCCTTTTTATCTTGGCGACCACAAAACGTACCCTCGAGCAGGACGCGCCCTCACGTTGACAACATTCTGTGACTGAAATCCGACGCCAACTGGCTTTCAACAACAGAAATGCTAAATTAAACTTTACAGAAGTATTATTTATTAGAAAACTTTGCTAATATTGTACATTTTTCCTCCATAAAGCTGCCACTAAATTCTAAAAAAGTCACATTTAGTAGCAGACGATATATTTCCGCGTTGTAAAGGGCGTCCGTGTTGTGCCTCACCTCTCCCACTCTTTCCTCTCACTGGTTGCTCAATAAGGAACTGGCTGTCATGTTCCAATGATTCTTTACATGGTAGAACATTTCTCTTGCTTATTACTTCTCTGTTTTTCACTCTAACCCTGATAACATTTTATCAGGATTTTAATCAAGTTATTTGAAGTATTTTATCCTGTTAAACAATTAATAATATTTGAAATGAGAAAACATATGGCATTATGTATGTTAGTGATTCTCGTTAGCATCGTTTAGTAATTTTTTCCCTGATTATAAAAAGAAATTGTTATAGTTCAAATTATTTTTTTTTAATACTTTTCGATTCTATAGATAAAAATATGAAAGGTGTCAATAAATTTTCTGAATTTCTTTTTGTATTTTTCTTTTTATTTGTAACAATATCTCATAAAAAATAATAATAATAATTTAAAATAAATCATGATTTGTAAAATGAAAAAGATAAATTGGAATTGAATTTTTCACCAGTTCTAATTTGTCTCGAAACAAGACAAAGAGTGTTCTAATTTTCTCTGAGAAATTATGATGAGAAATATTATTAAAAAGATCTCAGAAAAAATACATAAATTTTTAGGCTTAAAAATAAAAAGGGGAAATATTATTTTTTATGCTTTAGCTATATTTAGGATATAGAATTGTTATTACATTTGTCTTTCCAGCTTAATTGGCAAGTAATATAACATTTGGTACAAGTTCATCATGCGTTTATATGAAAACTTCATTCATGCATTTTATAAGTATAATCATTAATATAAAATGCATGAATGTTAAAATCATATATTTCATTCATGTGTTTTATATGAGACGTTTTCATATAAAATACATAGTTTTCAGTAGTAAAAATACTTTTTATAAAAGAATTTTTTTTAATTTCATGCCTACTTACGCAGCATTTACAATGCATAAGCGATGAAAACTAGTAACTAATTTTAAATCACAAGAACATGCTTAAATTACTTGTTTGATGGTATTTGCACAGTGCAAATTAGGGAAAATTCTTCATTGTAAAGTTTAACGTCCTGGCGTCTTTTTTTTCATAGCGCAAAATATATTTTCTTTGAAATAATTTACATACATTTATGTGTGTGTGTGTGTGTAGAAGTAAAATAAAATTATTTTACTTAAATTAATGTTAGTGTTTATGTGATTATTCAATAAATATTAGTTTTATTCTCATTTCTCTGTCTTTATATTTTAGTATAGAAATCAATTTAGTAATCATCAAGAGAAATTAGTAGAAGTAATTAATAATACAATAAAATTAATGTATTATTAATTACTTCTACTAAAGTATTTATGTGAATTTCATATTCACATTTTACATGATTTTGTAAAGCTTCTTAATTCTTCTTCAAATGAGTTACAATATTCTATCAATTTTGTAAGCTTTAAACGCCTAAAAAAAATTAGTAAGAAATTTACGACACGCTTGTGATTTTTAAGATTTAATTACCTTTTCTTTATGAATGGAGGAAGAAAATTTGCTTATTTGATACATATAATGTTTACATATATACTTATATTGTGTGCACTATATATATTACAAAAAATATATATGTAATACTAAAAATTACAATATGTATTACAAAAAAAAAAAAGTAAATATAGGTACTTTTCCATTATACTCCCACTTAAGATCTTAAAGGAATGGCATGTTTCTTACGGAGAAACGAAAATAATATAATGTAGATACGATGATTTTATTAGCTCAAAATTTTATTTTAAATCTAATATATGCCAATCAAATTTTTTTTTGAACTAAAATGTGACGTCTAAAATGTGTGACAATGGTTAGTTGGCTCAAAAGATAGCTTGGCGATAATTTTATCGATTAAAAGTAACATTATGGTCACAAATCACCTAAGGCAAAAAACGGCCAAATACAGCAAAATTTAATTTTGTTTCATTGATTGATTGATTTTGTGAAGTTTATTGATGCAAGGTTAAATATTGGACATTTCTGCACCGTACAATATTTAAAACTATAGGTAAAAATTCTGTGTTAAAAGACTAGTCAGTTGTATACAATGGAATGAATTAAAAGTTCAAGAAAAGCATATGTAAAAGATTATTTTGGATAAAAATCTTAAATAGAATTCAAGAAACCTCTTGCACGTAAAAATGCAGACAAATTTCTATGTGGGATGTGAACCCAATCAAGTCTGATAAAATTAAATTTGTGGTATTAAAAAACACTATGCGTAAATCATACAAATTAGGACAGACAATTAAAATGCGGTGTATTGTATATGGTACATTACACATGTCACAAATTGGAGCACTCCGAGACTTCAATTAGTGACATGTGTAATGTACCATTTGTTTCATCGAAAAAAGGTACTATTATATTATACTTCCGCAGTCGATCGCCGCTGCGATTGCTAAATAGTTTCCGCCAGAAATAAACATTGGCGTTTAAATAAATTTCATCATTAAGTGATGTTTTTATTTAGTTTATAAAACGTAAATATAAAATGCTAGTATTATTTTTTAATAGTTTCTAAAACCGTAAACCTTTGCAAACAATTATGTATGATGCATGCCAATGGAGTATATACGACAATAATTTACGATTTTTCCCCCGTTACTGCGGTTATCGTACGCGGTATAATGGAAAAGTACCAGTAAATAATATTGGTGATGAATTTTCTATGAAAGCTGATGCAAACCTTCTATTCAGTAGCTTTCCTGCTATTCAATAGTGGATGAATAGAATCTAAGACCCTCGCTCTGCGTAGCTCAGTCCAACCGCTAGGCCAAGGTAAAAAACTTCTAATACCAACATTATGTATTTACGTCTGTCGAGGTGCTTCAGAATTTCTTTGGCTACCATGTTTTGTGTTTTAATTCAGTCCTCTTCTATGGCAGATCCCGCAAAGGTAACCAAAATGTTGTTAATGTTCAAGAGTAGGATCTTGAAAAAAAAAAAGTTTTCAACATTTGGCTAGTCACAAGGCAGTGCCAAAATTAAGGAAATTGGCATGCGTTATCAAAACAAAATTTAAAGTTAATTCGTCTATGACGAAACATACTAGGCATCATCAAGAATGAATATTCATATCAAGACAAATTTTTTTTTAAGTTTTACAATAAGAAACCAAATCTGATTTTGAGGTTTCAAACAACCACAAAAACAGTAGAGGAAAGGGCTCCGAAGGGTTAGTCAGCTTTGCTAATCAACCGGAAGCCGAAGAAAGTGCATCGTCATTTACGAAGAGGAGGGGAAGGAATCGTATTGACTTACGTGGGATTGCATCTCGGTATGTTTGGGAAGGGGGAAGGATTAGAGAACGCGAGACAGATCGTGTGGCTCTTCCTTACCGAAATAGGGTGTGTTCGCTCTTCCAGCGGTGTCTTCCGAAAACACACCTGTTGCGAGGTGAAGGTGAAGATAAAAACTGGGTGAGAACAAATAATCGGGACTCCTCCATCCTTTACCTGCCACAACTGTTTCTCAGTTAAGTTAAATGGCGCCTATCAAAAGGCTATTTAAGGCTGCCAATTATGATGCATTTGAATTCGTTTATGTATCTTTACATCGGAATAAATCTGAGATAATTATGCTTTATGGTGAAACAGTATGTTTAAAAAAAAATGAAAAAGATACTAAAAAAACAAAACCACTGCGAAATCTTTTATCTTGATGCATTGTCAAGTGAACGTTATACTCGATGTGAGCCTGATCGCGTATTGTTTGTTTTATGATGGGTAGAAAGTAATGGGGAAATGAATAACAGATTTTTTTTTTTTTTTTTTTTTTTTGACAAAGAATGTAATATTTTTGCATGTAAATTGCAACCCAGCAACTTATTTCACTGCAAAAGCATTACATTTAGTAAAAATAGATAATTTTACTCTTATTATTTCTCTCATAAATTACCAAAATGAATCTAATTTAATCCTTCGTCAATCATCGTTACTTCTAAAGTAACTAAACTAGAACCCGTTGTTTGTTTAGCATTTATTGAATATTAGGGATATTTATTGAATATCAGGGATGATTATGACTAATTCGATCGGAACTACGTATAACACTAGTGGCCAACCTGCGGCTCTTTGAAGGATTATTTGTGGCTCTCGATAAATGCACTCGAGAGATGATCAGGCTCTACAATTAAAATATAAGTTGATGCCGATTACTGAATTTTGGAGATTTATACCAAAATAGAGAAGCATCCTGAATTAAAAAAGCTGCTTTTTGAAATATTTCAATATTCGAAACACACAATGTACTTATATGAATCATTTTATTCCTCTTTAAAATTCTTGAAATCCAAATACTGATCAGTAGTAACTAACCAACATCTCAAGGAATTACTAAGAAGTACTGTCATCCATTAGTCTCCAAATTTTAAAGAATTATCAAAAGAAGTAAAATAAATGTGTTTAGTTTTTAATATTTAAATTCAATACACATATTTTGTACTTTTACTTATAATTTCAATAAATATAATTTATGTTAAAAAAATTTTAATACCTTTTTTGCACACCTTTTAAATACGTATTTAATTGCTACTCTCGAAAAATTTCAAATTTTGAAAACTGGCTCAGTTTATCAAGGAGCTTGGCCACCCCTGATATACAATAATATGTCTTAAAGTACCACTTTCGGAATCTAAGGAATAATTAAAATTTAATAAACAATTCAAACATATTTTAGTTAAAACTTCTTGAAAAAAGTTACCATAAATATGCACAACAAAGATCAACCATAATGGATGTTAGTTTTAGTAAATAATACATGCGCTATCTGCCTATTGTGAACATCGTTTCCTGCAAAATTTTTATTTTCATTTAATGTAATGAAAACCATGGTAACTAAATGGGGAAAAGACACCGGATCTCGTATTTAAACGTTCTCAATGTTGTGCTGAAAGCCTATATGCATGTAAAAATTCCGTAAATAAAACTTCTACGTCGCCCACTGCTGGGGTTCCATAATATAGAGGCAAGAGAGTCAGATCAGGTATCAACCTCGTTGCTTGCCTGTAATTCAAAATTACGAAGCCATCGGCTGTGTTTAGCAGCACTGAGTTTTAATTATTATTATATCTATGCAGATTGGTATTGTTTCTATTATATATATTACGTGCTTACTTATTCCAAAAGTTTCAATTGTAATTAAATCGCAGTTCAATCAAGATTCTCTAAAAATATTCGAACTTTAGTATTTTTAGTTTGAAGAAAATAAAAAAGAAATTTGAATTATTGAATTAAGGAAAAGATAATAATAATAATTAAAAAAAAACATATATATATTCAGACATTGAAAAGTGAAACATTTAATTTTAGACTTCGTTAAGTTTTAAATTAACTAAAAATTGATTACTTTGTTAAGTAAAATTTAGCCAACATGTAATGTTGAATTCCTTTAATTTTATTTAAAATAAATAATTCATGAATAATTTATAATTTGCAGAAGTTTTAACTCGTTTTCGATTACGATATTTAATGTCCTGTTTCGCAGATTTTTTCTTTGGTGAACAAATCTATCCCGGTAAGTTAACGCTGTTTTTAAATTCCAAAATTGATTTAAGAGTAGTTTAAGGATATTCGAGTTATTCTATCAATAAAAACATTTTCTTTCTCCGTACATTTTAAATAAAATTCTTTAATATGAAATGCAATTTTAATACAATGAATATTCCCTTAAGGGTATGATATTTTCCTACAATGATAAAAAAAAATGATATATGAATGCAATCTCTTCGTAGTTTTCCGACTTTGATCTCAGGAAATTGCAGATTCGTCACGGGTACGGGAGGAATATTTTGCTCTAGTCGATCACGTTCATGAGTATAAAATGATCCGGTATTAAGCACGATCTCTAATTGATGCATTCGATTCGCTGAATCACCTTCCGCTAATTTTTTTTTAGCTACTGACGATGCTAAGTGGCACTTATTCTTAATAATATTCGTATTTTCACAGGTTTTCAGTCTATATATTTGAAAATTCTATTTTGTTGGTATCAATTTAAAATTTTACCCCAATAAGTTGCAACTTAATTTATAAACCTGGATACTTTTTTTTGATTTTTTTAATTTGAGGATTTATTTCCAGTCACTTGTGCATGATAAAGAAAATTCTGCGCTATTTTATGTGAATAGTAATCACTAAAAACTGTTAAACATCTGATATCAATTTTTAGAAAATGGAATGTGATGTTTTTTATTTAAATTAGAAAACTATAATTTAAAATTTCTTTGAAAATTGCATTAATAATGCAGAAATAAGAAGTTATTTCTGTTTGAGAACTCAAAATTTAGATCTTGCTTTCTTTTAAAATTAGAAAATAATTTAAAATGATATATAAATTATTATAAATTAATGTTAAAATATAAAAACATTTAAGTCTGAATGAGTAAGTAATCAATTATATTGAGAATCATACAATCCTTAAAAGCAATAAGAACTAAAGAAAACTAAGAAAAAATGTATTAGATTCTTTGATTTATTCACTTCAGGATAGTAAAATTTTAATACGTATATCACTCTAGCAAATTTCGTATTATAAAAACTAAGCTTCTTATGTCTGTATATATGTAAATCCATTAGAAATGTTAAAGATTTATTATTTATTGCCATTTTTTTCTTAATACGTAATATTATTTAAAGGAGATTTTATAAAATTTTGCTGCCTCGAAATGTTATGCGTAAATTATTTATTGCCATTTTTTTCTTAATCCGTAATATTATTTAAAGGAGATTTTATAAAATTTTGCTGCATCGAAATGTTATGCGTATATTAATATGCATCATTAAACAGCGTTTGTATCAGCCATTGTTATTATTAATCATTGTTTTTAAATTAAACCTTAAAAACTAATTGGAAATATAGCATATTAACATATTTTTTATATTTGTGTATCAAGAAGATTATATTTTTATAGTATATTTTAAAGAAAATCACTTTTGCTGTATAATATGATATGAGTTATTTCAAAACAATCAAGACTGCGATATAAAAGACACTTATAATATTTTGAAAATTCGTTACATTTCCTGAAGGAAATAATATACTATTGATATTATGAATATGTTTGGGAGACAAATACTGTGTACTTGTGTTTGCGGAATTAATCATGTACTCCAAATAGACCGCAGCTTTTTTTTTTTTTTTTTTTTTTTTAACAAAGCTTAGAAAAGGAGTTTGAGAGAGAGCACATTTACCTTTCGTGTAGGAACCTCCTGTCGATTTAACCTATTTGAACGGTTTTAACTAACTAAGACCCCCTTTGAGCTTCTTAATTCTGCACCCCTGGGTGATCTCCGATTCAGGGTGTGGGCCTTCCAACCATTACATTCGAAAAAACGTTTAATGACTACATGAGTTGATTTGAATACGATTCCTGCTGGGGCACCGCTTTTGCCCAAAAGTACAGAGGAGGTTCTCAGACATAACATTTTTTTAATGCACCTTTAAAAGAGGGGGGTGATGTTTTTTCTTTTATTGCATCATAGGCGCCTGGCTGCACACGCGCGCGCTCAACTGAGCTCTCATGTACCAAGGACCGAAGAATATTTTGACGTGGAACTGGTTGCTTGGCAAGCAGCCACTTTTGTGGATCTGCCAGTTAGCAGGTTTTAATTGGCCATTCTCAAATGCCACGATCCCTGATGTTCCTCAAAGGAGAGAGAGCCGCTTTTTGTGGTTTATGTGTTTATTCTTCGACTTAAAATTATGCTTTTTTTCGATGTTACCGAGTAGGTGCGAAAACTACTCCTCTTGGCGTTAAAGCACCAAAAACAAAGTTTCAAGTGTGAATAAAATATCGTTACTACGAATGAGTGATTCTATTCGTTGAAGTGACAAGGTTGGGAATGAAGGAATTTTAGCAATCTCTTTTTTTTATACCACTTCTGTTCACCATCTCATACCTGAGAGAAAACTTGCGTGAAAAATGCAATTTCTTCGTTTAATGGTTATTTCCTGTGTTATTTTGGTGTCATAATAAGGTTCGGGGAGGTAATGATATAATCTAAAATGTTAGATATATTTATTGTTATTTCAAGCATAGCGAAAGAAAACCAATTACTTTGAATGAATAGTGAAATTGAATATATTGTACCGGATAGGGAAAGGTAAAGCTGAGATAGAGAATTGTTGAGTTTTATACTACCATGATGTTTATTTTTCTTTTGGCTTTTTTGTAAACTACGAACTTAACTAGTATTGAAACCACTAGAAGTCATTTGTGCTGGATTAGTTGAGATAATATACTTATTGTGTGTGCAAGCGAGGATAATAGGGCATCTACAGTAAAATTGGTTTTTGCACCATCTGTGTTTATCTTCTATGTTTTGATGTTTAAATTTTCTATTTTAAAGAATCTCTCTTCTAATTGTATATAAAGAATTACTGCAGAAAATATATTTAAAACGAATAGTTATTTTTTTTTGCCACATTGTACTATATTCATTATTACCTTTTTTAAATATTATAATCTATTATATTAAAAAAAAATTTTTTTTCAATTTGAGGAGTATGGGATTAAAATATATAGATATATCTAAAAAATTTAAAACTTTCAAAAATGAAATAATTTCAAAACAAGGCAATCTCCTATGAAAAGCATTTTTATTATTTTATTAGTAGTTTTTGTCTGAGGGGACCACCCTTTGAGTTAGTTATCCTTTCTTTCTGATTGACAAATGTCGAAACACAGGGATAAGTAACCCCCTAAGTAGTCCTTCCACACATAGAAAAACACATTTTACTCCCTGCAGAAGTTATGGACCACATGAAAAGTTTTTGAGCTATTAAGGCACATAAACATTGAGAAGTTGAGAAAATAGAAGTTTAGGAAGTGGGATGTTTTCCGGAAAGCACCCCCGTTTTCTGCTCGCTTGTAAATCACAGTCGAGTAGGAGAGAACTCCGTCTATTTATATGATAGTGAATAATATAGGACGAGATCTCTACTGTCTCATAAATGCATGGATATTACCTTCACCGATCCATTTGCTAGAAAACACGCGGAATCATCTTTCGGTTTCGTGGTTCTGCTTTGAGTTATTTTTGGAGTGTCAATGGATAAAAGGCTTAGAACTATTAGTAAAAAAAATTTAAGTATCTTAAAGAGCTTGCTTGTGTGTGAAGAGATTACTGTTGAGTGCGAGCCAAGTTTTCATGCTAACATCTTTTTCGTAGGTCATTTCATAACAGCTTTTTTGTAATTAGATTATAACAATAACCAAAGGAAAGATATTAAATTGTACACTTCTTTTTGTCATTAGAAGAATAACGAAAAATATGAGTGTATAAAAAAGAATTGGAAGTATGTTAATGTTTTTTCAACATTACTTTCTCTTTAAATGAATGCAATTTTCAGAAATAAATATTAAATATAATCATTAGAATGAAAAAATTAATGATTTGAGTCTGTGGTTTTCCAGAGAACACGTACGATCCGCTTACCGATAGGAAAGCCCTAACTTTAAGTTAACTCCATGAACCAAACGATTAATTGTAGAAACTTCCATATGTTTCTGCAAAATACAGGAAACGTTAATAATAAGTTTAGATTCATTGAATCTTAGAGGAAGGAAAACGCTCTTCTGAGCAAGAAGCTCTGAGTTTGATATCAACTACTGAAGAACAACGTGAGAAGGATATTGAACTTCTGCATTCTGCATGCTCGTCTATCGGCGTAAGTGTTTTTAAGTATATTTTTCTTGGTTTCTTCCGTTGTGGCACTAGAATTACCCCGTCTACTATTTATAGAAAAGGATTCCCTGAAGACAATTTACGTGGGAGATATAAAAATTCCTCATATCAGCCCTAAAATATTATTGTTTCACTACGTGGTGTCTAAATAATGTACTCAATAAATCATTAAGCTTTTTTAAAAAAAATAAATTGATAAAAAACGTAATTATATTTACCTATTTTCATAGAATAAATTGATGGTATTTAATCAATCATTAGGTTTACATATTAATTAAAAATAAGTTAAAACTATACATAATAAACCATTTGATATAATCGTTTGCCTTAATTATTAAGATAAAAGATTTGCATGTAAATCATTCATTTTCTTTCCTGAGGATCAATTTTATGCAGTGAACCAGCAGTATTTATTTTGCTAAAAAGACAAATGCTTCAGAAATCATATCTAAGATTCTAAGTTCAAACCAATATAAAATTTTTCTTTAAGGTAAAATGAGTGAAAAATAAGAAGAAATTATTCATTTTGATGGCAACTATAAAACGTTTTGTCTCATATTCCACTTTCCAATTGAATTTCTTTTTTTCATCATTTCTACTTGACGTATTTGACAAACCTTCTCCTACATTTTCCCCTATTTCATAAGTACAATGGTGGAAAAATCCTATTCAGTATCGCATAATAGGCGAAATCGGACAAGATAAGACCGCGCCACGGTTCTTTGAACAAACACAGTCGAAAACTGTGCAATATAAAGTCTTCCAGCATTTCTGTCCCGTTGATTATACGTTCGGCGTGTGACAAAATCCTCTCTGTGGGTTTTTATTATATTATTATTATTTTTTTTTATAAATCCTTTATACTAAACCTACTTACTTTCTTTTATAAAAAAAATAACTTTTTTTCATTTAAAGAAAATTTTCTCCCCACTGTATTTGGATTGACGATAATATACTGCCACTTCTTCATCAAATAAACAGCTGTAATTATGCAACTTGTGATGAAATATTGCTACAAATTTCAATATCTATTGATTTATTGATATGTATTTTTATATTTTAAAACTGTTACTATAAAATTGTATTTTTAAAATACGCTCGTACTCATTTTGCCGAAAGTGCTGAAAGAAATAAAAGCTGTTGTTTTGAATGGAAAAAAATTCCTGATTTAAGTATTTGAAGTTTGAATATTATTAATTTTTCATGTTCATATTTCATGTATATATATATATATATATATATATATATATATATATATATATATATGTATGTATATTATTTTTTAATATTGAACATTTTTCGAAATATTAAATATTAAGTGAGATGGTGAGGCATTTTCTCATCAGGCGCCGATGCTTTGCATCAATATAAAATGACATATTGCTGTTTGCGTTTTATGCGAAAAATTCTGATTTTTTTCATCGTTTCAAAATACATTCCTTGAATAGATGAGATCACTTGAACATTATATAATACTTCAACCACTCACTGTAGATGTTAAAATCATATCTCACTATTGAGGTTTGCCAGAGGGCTTAATGAGTGATTAGCACTACATTGAGACAAAGTATTTATATCTCAACTAAAATTCAATCTAGAGTATTGTTTTAACTCTCGTAATTTAAAATATTAATTCAAAAAATGATCATAATTTGTTTAATTTATAGAAAATGTCTGATCAATTAAATATGAGTATGATTGTATAGGTATTTTTTTTTTTTTTTTAATATTTCCCACAGTAATTGAACAGTTAGTTTTGACTCGCGTTTCAAAATATTTTTCATTTATAAATTAGAAGTACGATTGAAACAAATTGTAAAATGGTCTATATTTGTATTATTATGCATTTAAAAATTCTTGTGCCATGTAGATTTAGAAATATATCCCTTTTTTTCTGTGGGGAATGAAGAGAAGTGGTTAATATCACGATCATTATAGGTTCAGCGTCTGTATAAATTATTGAAATGGATTAGGATGTGTTTGTTTAGTTTCAATTTGAATTGTGTTTGATGCTTTACACCTGTTTGATTGATAACAGAATTATTAATATATATTGAACAGTTTTTAAAATCCATTTTAGATGACATTTTGTTTATGATAAGTGATCTGGTATACGTAAATTAGTTTATTATTATGTGAGCAGTCGCTTTCATCTCCATATCGGTTAAATTTTTAATTTAGCTTAAATAATTTTAATCAGTCTTGCAAATTCTTAGTAAGTCGCACAAATTACATATTTAGCTTTAAAATGACTTGTATTTTTTATCACTTTATTACCTGTATGATTTTTGGAAAGATAAATTTTTATTCTTTATTAAGAATGCAAAATTTTTTCTCCGAAAACTGTTGCTTTGCTATAGAAGAAGAAATAATTGTGTAAAATTGCACTCGTTTCTAACAAAAATCTAAGTTAAACAAATAAATCATTAAAAAGAATTTATTAATGTTTATTTAAAATGTGAAATTTCGGAATTGAATATAGCATATATTATATATTTTGTATAATATAAGAGTAAAAACTGTTTCTGTCTAATCTTACTATTTTTATCATAAAATAAAATTAAAGTTATTGTAGTTTTTATATTCATTTCACACATCATAGAATTTGATAATATATTTAGATGATTTCCTTTTATTTTGAAACTAGCATATAAATCACACCGATAAGTAAAGAGAATGTAGTTGAAGTTTCTAGTGTTTTTTATATTTCGTTCTTACTTAATACACATTTTCAGGATAATTTAAAATTAAATTTGTTCTAATTATTATCAGTTCACTTTAATAATATTTCAGATATAGGGGGGGGGGGGAACGCATTTCAAAATAGTATAAAATATAACATACAATAAAATATATGAATTACACTTTAACTTATAATATTTATTTCTTGAGAAAAAAGGAGAAAGAAAGGAAGAAATTATATAAATTAGATTCTGACAATATTTTAAAAATCTCTCATTTCCAGTTTATCAGTAAATCAAAAAGTATCATTCTCTCTTGGCTTTAATCTTAGTATCTCACGCGACCTTCATATCATCTTTCATTTAGATATTAGTTATCCATCCTTTGAAAGCTTGTTGCAATAATTTTTTTTTCTCAACGTGAACTGGAGATTATCGTCACTTGGAGCGAGAGACAGTTCATAAATCGTTCTTTTTAAGAGTCACCCACCTGAGTAATTTAGTGGTTTCCGCTCAACGAGTTTTCCTTTTCCATTTTCGGATCCACGCTCACACATCGGCAACTTTTTTCTCCGGCTATTGTGAGAGCGTTATTTTGAGATGCTCGCGACTGCTGCGGAGGGAGAGAAAAAAATCTCTTGTGTATGTTTACAGGCTACGAAAACTGAGCCTTCCGTTAGTTTTCACGCCTGTTTTCACGGTTATTAACGTTGGCAATGTTCCCGGGAGAAACCACTGGGCCTGACTGGAGTCTCATCGTTAAATTTGTGAAAACAGGAACGGAATGAATATAATAATAATAATAAATTACAAAGCACCTATCTTTTCCTAATTCGAACCATAAAATTTCTGCATTTTGATCATTAATCTAATCAATTATTGTGAAAACGTTACTAATGATTTTTAAAAAAAATCAAAAGATTTCATATCTAAAAATTTCAATTACATGGAAAATTAGAAACTATCATAATTTAAATAATTGGCAAGTAAAAAAATAATATTAAGTACTAAAAAAGTAAAAATGTTATTAAAAATATAAACTACGAAAAGGTTATCTAAATTTATTAAAACAAGTACAAATATATATATATATATATATATATATATATATATATATATATATATATATATATATATATATATATATATATATATATATTGGCTTAATATCGGGCTTTTAATAATAACCGAGTACGAATTAATCATTTCATTTTTATGTAATCATTTTAGTTTTAAAATTCAAATTTTAATTTTTTTTAAATAGTATGTTATTAATAAAAATATATAAATCACATTATTTGAATTTGCCAATACTAAAACAATCTCATGGTTCAAAGAATGATTTTTGGTAAAATTTTACGAAATACAGACCCAGAAGGCGCACACACACAACACTGTAATGTGAAGTAAATTATAGAAGTATAATGCACGAGAAATCTTATTTATAGAGATTTGAAAATTAAATTTTGTAGAAAGCATTCTAAGTATAATACATTGTCAGCTCAACGTAACTATTAGATCTATTGGAAATAAATATTTTTGGTCCAATTTTGAAATAAAATAAAATAAAAATTTTTCGTAACGTCAATACATTTTTATTAATAACATATTACTATTATATTACAATTAAATAATATATTTACCATTATTATTAATGACTTCTTGCCAGCGTGAGGGACATTTTTATACCTCAATTTCGAAAAATGTATAAGTAACAACATTTTATAACAATAATATTCTCTTACCATTATAATTTTTAAATCACTATCAGAAAGTCTTTTAAAATGCTTTTCTTTTACAAAAAGAACAGAAAAAGGTATTAAAATAAAAGGCTTTTGATCCAATTTTATATGATAAAATTAGCAAAAATAATAAAAAATCTTGCATTTTTATATTTTTCAGAAGAATATAAATGCTTTTTCCGTGAATTAAAAAAAAAAAAAAAAAAAAAAAAAAGACTAAGAAGAAGCTACCAGAAATGGTTGGGATACATTTACATTTTTATACCTGCTTCACGAAGTTTTAAGTGAAAAAATAAATCGAAAATAATAACTTCATGCAATTTCAATTCTATTTGCTTTGTGAGTGGGAGTTTTACTAAAAATAGTAGTGTTCTAAAAACATTTTACGGAAATACTAATCTTATTGCTTTTTTTTGGTGAAAAAAGAAATGAAAGAACAAAGAAAATTTAACAACTCCATCTGCATTTTTGAAAATCTTCTGACCTCAGGAAAGTATACATAAATCAAGTTATTGTCCAATATGTATTTTTATGCTTTTGTAAAATAATTATAAGAAACGAATATGGAAAGAAATCTAAATTATAGAATAATTACGTAATATTTATATTATCACAACTAGTAATAACTATGGTTAAAAAAGTTATTGTATTGGAAAAAGTTTTTTTTTTTTTTCATCTTTCAGCCATTTAGCTTGTTTAAATAGATTTATTTACGTATAAAAATCAATTTAAGAACTATGTATAATGCAATTTAGAAATATAAGATACTAGAGATATCATGCATTATTATTATTATTATTTTTGTATTTTTTAGTGATTTCAAAAATATACGATTGTTTAAATTGAATAAATTCTGAGAAATATTATCTGGATTAAAATGAATTCAATTCAATAATTTGAAATGCAAAAGAAAGATTCTAAATACATATTTTTTGAAATAAATAAAACGAATCCAAATAAAGAAATTTTCTTTTTGATTGAGACATTATGTATTTTTTTTTTTATTTCTTAAATCATTTACAGTGCCATGTTACACTATCTAAAAGTGCTTTATGATCTTTTGATGGTCATTTAAATGACCATTCACGTGACTCCTAAATCTATTGCTATAGATATGATACATTGAAATTATATACATTGAGTTTTTGGCAACTTCAGTGCATACTTATTTCATACTTTTGATGATGGCTATCTGTTAATATTATCGAAATTTATATTCTTGAAAGCATTAATTTTCTGAAATGATAAAGTAATGTCTCAATCGAAAGCCACAAATTTATATATTTAAACTAATGGTTCTAGATTGAGACATTATTTATCCATTTTAGGATGTGATGATAGAGTAACATTAAAATTTCGAATTTTCTAATGCCATTTGATTTGATTTCCTGATATCGTAAAAATTATTAAGCAGAACATTGTCAACTGGTATATTTTTAGGTAGTATTTGGTAGCTGTAGTTTGGTAGTTGGTATCGGTAGTATTTGGTAGCTGATATACTTTAAGCAATTTTTTATTCTTATTTTAATTGTTTGGTTGTTAATTCTATTTAGAATCTGTATTTTTCAACATAAAGTATTTGTTTGAATATTTTTTCAGTAATTTTTTATTTAATAATACATAATTAGACTATATTTAATCTCCACGAAACTAAAAGTAATTTTTAAATACAGAGATTTTAAAACTATCACTTACGAAAATGATATGATTTAATGAAAAAAAATGAATCAATGGTGGTTTTTGTCTTTAAATAAACGTCATTTTTATATTATCATCTGACATAAAAAAATAAAAATTACTGCTATTCTACTCCACAGTATCAAGAATCGATTTTCGATTTCAAAGTTATGCCACTGCTAGTATTATTATTATTTTTCAATTTATAGCAGTTTTGATAACTTTTCTCAAATGATATTTTGAAGATTTGTTAAGTGATTTATATATACATATATATATATTAAAGAGATTTGAATATTTAGTTTTAAACATGTGTGATAATTAAAAAAACAACATAAAAACGAAATTAGTCGAACAAAATCGAAATGAAACTTTCTTTAATGGAATTTAAAACGATTTTCTGATAATAGAGAATACTCTATGCATTATTTCTTAGTATATATTTTTATATTTTTTGCTCGTAAATTTATTTTAATAATTTTATAATTATATAGAAAAACATTTTGCTTAGAAACTTATTGATTGTTAATTTGAATTATATTCCCCTCGAATTCAACTTATGAAATATTATGACGAACGAACTTTTGACACTTTTTCTAACGTGAACAAAAGTATATAAAAAAATCAATAGATAAAAATAAAAAAACCAGACGTTGGATATGATTTCATCTTATTCCTGTCTAATTCGATTGTTTCTTTATTTCCTTGTGTTAATGATATAAAGAGAGGCGCTCCCTCTATTTAAGAATCACAACTTGATTATAAGAATATATGAAAATGTAATGGAATGGAAATTATATATTGCACGATTGTACACCGATTTATTCCCCAATACTGTGAACAGTAAATGTCACTGATATTTTATGCGCAATGGATGATGATGACCCGCTTCTGTTTCATGTTGCATTCGATTTGCTCTATTTGTGAAGTAATAAGCTTTTTCCTCACATCATTACTTCTTTTCAGTAACTAATTTCTGTTTCTGAAAAATAGAATTTCATTGATACCCAGTTAGAAATGCAGGAGAGTCTACAAATTAGAAATGGTCATTTTTTAATTTGTCACACCCCTTCCATTTAAAAAAGAATGATGTTGAAAAATGTGCTAATGATGCTGAATATTGGATATAATAATGTAAATTATTATCTAAAGCGGCTTCACAAACCTGGGTGCCCTGAGCAACGATCATAATTGTCAGACAAATCAAAAGAAATCTAAAATTAGAAAAAGGAAATAGTCCGAAAATGTTTGTATGCAAGAAATTAAATAAAAAAATTTTTTTTTATCAAATATGTGTACAAAAAAAATAATTATAATCAAATGTGTAAAATTATCCGTTTAGAAATATTTAATTTTGAATTTTTTTAGTTATTAAAATAAATATTCCAGATTAATAATGTTCGTTATTGATAAAATTTGTTTTGCTCAGAAATTAAAAAGTAACGAAGTTTATTAACTAAAAGAAATTACTTAAACATTTAATATATGCGGCAAGTAAAAACTTCTGCCGAGAATATTTTCAGCTAGTGATGCATGGTTGACATTGATATTTATTCTTATGTTCAGGCATGACTTAGAATAATTTTAATCAGGGATAGGGAGAAAATAAACCTTTGTACACGTTAATGTTTTGACTTCATCTACAATGCTTTATTGTAAAGACGCTAATCGACAGAGAAAATATTCAACGTGATAGGTTATTTTTAATAACTGGAATGCTACATATTTTAACATCATTAGAGTATTTAAAAAATGCTATTCATATTAAATTTTAAAAAAATGATATTGATTTCACGCCACTTCCTTTTATTGTATTTATTTATTTATTTAAAATTTACTTTAAAAACGTATAATTATGTAATTCTAAACTCCAATATTATTTAGATTGGTGAAATAAGTCGATTATATTTATAAAGTACATTATTTAAATTTAAAATTGGTACATTCATATGCTTTATTTATTTTTCAAATTTATCGTAATGTACTAAAAAAAATTAAAACAAATATTTCATCCATATTATATTTTTAATAAAATTGCTTTTGAGTGAAAAGTAAGTTTTAGTTTCCTTTTAAATTTTTATAATATTTGCGCTACTTATTTATTTAAAATTTTGAGCTGATTATTAGATGTTTATTCTAAACAATATAATTTTTTTTCCTACTTATTATTTTGCAAATCTTTTTTATTCAATTTTTTTAATTACAAAAATAATTATAATTTTTTCTTTACCTGTTTTATATGTATTCATCGTAAAGTGAGCAAAATCATTTCTTCGAATATTAAATCTGATAAATTTTGTTAACAAAATAATGATAAAAATTATATAACTGAATAACGCGTAAAAGTTGTGGCATATTTTCTAAATTTTTTTCAAGTTTTAATTTTTAAATATTTGAAGGTGAATACAATCAATTAAATTTCGTTGTGCAATGCGTTCAACAGATGGCGACACTAGATTTTAACTTGATTTATTTTCTGTAATTGTAAACAAATACACAAACTGTAAATTGTAAACAGTTGTATCATCTCCAAACTTTGCCGAAAAGGTGAATTTCCATTTAGGTTCAAACACTAATTTTTCACCGTTCAACACTAATTTTAGTTTATTACAGCTTAATTTTTGACAATTTAAACTGTAATAAACTATATTACTTTTGAAATTACCAACATTGATTCTTATTTTAATACATCAGCTATTCTTTTGTGTATTACGATTTAACTATTGATATGTTAAGAAATACTTAATACGTTAGACATATCTGTTTAATATAATTATATTATTTTAATAATTTAAAAATAAAAATGTTGAATTATTTGAAAATCCTGAAACAATAATAATTTTTTTACAGAAGTTTTAAATGCTTATTGTAAATTTATGATTAAATATTTTCAAGATATTAACCATCACTACATTTATAATAAATAAAACAAAAACTATAAATATTCTTATAACGGTTATACTTACTTCACAAACTCTTTAATTTTTTTAGTAAGTTATCTACTACTACATTCCTTAGTTTTTAAGTTTTAAAATAAAAAAAAATATTTATTGCTGTGCTAAAAACTAAATGCTTTTGTTATCTAAAAATATTTTAAAATAATTAAAATAAAAAATAATAGTAAGTGATATATTTTAAAATATATATTTAATTATATATGTTATTAAATACATATCATACTATTGCAATGTTGTTTAAATTAATTAATTTTTATTTTAGGCTTCTCATTGGTGCTCCTAAAGCAAGAACAGTTGGCTACAATAATTCTGGTGCTGTATTTAGCTGTCCTTTAACAAATTTACGAGCAGACTGCACTCAACTTTTAATCGATCAAAATATTAGTGAGTTTATGAAATTCCATAATTAAGATATTCTCAAATGGATTGAAAATAGTTTTTCCTCTAATGAATTTGTAAATTTACTTTTCACTTAGTTTTTTTTTCTTTTTTCTTAAATGGTTAACATTCAAATATATTGGATACAATAAATAACATTAAAATTTAACAGCTTATTAAATTTTTTAGTGACAAACTTTTTTTATCATAATATAAAGGATGCTTCGTATTATTTTTTGTACTTTTGTATAACTTTCTTAACAAGGCAGTACTTTTCAAAGCACAAAAGATTTTTTATTTAACTATTAGCCATTTCTAAAATTCTTTTGTCAATATAATGTATAAAAGAAGTTTCATCAATAAATATGTTTGGTAAATATGCAGCATGATTTATAATACAATTTGACAAAAGAATGTACAATATTCTTTTGTGGGATGCTTTTTTTAAATATATAAATTGATTTTTAGTTTTATATGAAAATTTATTTTATATTAATCTTTTGTTTCTATTCAACCATTCCTCATTAAATAAAGGAATGCAACAATGATATTATTCTTTTATCACTTAGAAAATTTCTACTTAGAAAAAAAAATTGTTTTTGTTTTTAAACAAAAAGTTATTAATTGAACATTTTTTGATTATTATATGAATAAAAAATTTCATTTTTATGTTTGTTAGGTGTAATAATTGTAATATTCATGTTAAAGGTTTTAACTTACTAAAAATAATTTATTGTAGATTATAGATTTGATGTTATAAAAGATGATCAATGGCTGGGTGTTACAGTTGCCAGTGGTGGACCTGGAAA
This sequence comes from Latrodectus elegans, assembly GCA_030067965.1. Classification (NCBI taxonomy): domain Eukaryota; kingdom Metazoa; phylum Arthropoda; class Arachnida; order Araneae; family Theridiidae; genus Latrodectus; species Latrodectus elegans. The sequence goes on from CM057813.1 coordinate 37,611,978, forward strand.
TTATGTTATGGTTAGTATTGTGATTTTTACTTGGCAGAAGTTTATAAAATTATTATATGTATAAATACACATAAATATAAATACATTAAGTAAGGACTAAGTGTAATGAATTCTTGCTTACCACTGTTTATTGAAATGTGATTATAAATATCTGAATTTTAATCACACTTGAAACTCCAACACATTTCAGAACTATTAATTATTTATTTACTATTTTATGTTGATAATAAATTGATATACATTTTCTTTTTAAGATTATTCTAACTTTTCTGTTTGGTAAAAATATCATTGAAGAGACATCTCAATGTGAAGCCCAAAATAGGCATTATTATTTAAAGAATTGTGATAATATTAACAAATAATCACTACATGGAATGGGTTGTTTGTTATAATTTAGCATCCTTTTTCAATGATAAAAGAACATGTATATCTATTAGTGTATATATGCATATATAATACTATCATGAATAACTACACAATTTTTGCATGAGTAAATAAGTATTCGTTGCCGATTCCTTTCACAATTATCTTAAGAAGTTATATGATATCTAGGAAACCAGATGACATTTGTGTTCCCCATGTACAGGTTCAAGTTTTTGTCCTTGAGCTGGGCAAGGTCAACTCAGCCTTTCATCAGTTCAGTTGGTTGATAAAACTGAGTACCAAGTATTTCTTGAGAACTAAACATTGAGAATTTCGTTTAAGGCAGACCACCTAACCAGGATATGTACTTTGCATTCCAGATTCCTTGTTATGGAAACAGAGATGGGCAATGTTGGCCTTAGCCCTATGTGGCTGTCATGTCACTTAGAAGTTCTAGGAGAAGTATTGATCACATGCTGTAATGTAATTAATTATAATAACAAAAAGAAAGAGAAATTTTTTATAATGGAAATTAATCACTGCATATACATATTTTATTCATGTTTATGTATAGACTCAAAGTTAATCAGAAAATTAGTTAACATCTGAATGATTAATACTGTCATTTTTAGCTTAACAGTTCTAAGATTGATTGTCATCTTGAGCATGGATGTTTAGTCATCCTGAAACCACTTAAAATTGTTAGTCTCAATTGCAAAACTTGACTCTAAGTAACATCTAATGTTCAGCAATAAATTATTAAAAAAATGTAAAACTAATGATTATATTGGAGTTTTTTATTTAAATTTTTTTATTTATTTTGGCATATATATATGTCACTGATTTTTTATTGTCTTTAATGGTTTAATGTTTAACATAATTAATGCTTTTCAACATTTGTTTCTATTTTAGTAATTTCTATATACTCTAACTGTTATAGATTTTATTCAACAATATTTTAAATTTTAGTCTTGTGCACATCGTTTTATATTGGCTGGTCAAGATTATCAATGGGGTCAAGGTATTTGTTATTCACTTTCTCAAGACTTGATTTTTGAAAAAGCATTTGAACCTTGTCGCAATCGTCCTGTAAATAAAGCTCATGAACAATATGGGTATTGTCAAGCTGGCACAAGTGGATTAATTGCCGATGTAAGTATACAGACACCGAATGGCATTATATATATATATATATATATATATATATATATATATATATATATATATATATATATATATATATATATATATATATATATATATATATATATATATACACACACACACTTACAGAATGACATTTATATATTTATATAACACATTACTTTTGCAGTTTATTCCTCTTTATTTTAATACTCAGTGCTAGTTCAAACAATAAAATATACTATTTTTAAGTAATAAAAATTTTCATTGTTTCAGGTATCAAACTTGATCAGGTATGATTATTTGGTCTAAAACCAAATTATTTAATTGATGAAAGCACTATAATATATTTACAACTCTGTTTACATGAGCTTAAATAATAGACACATTTGAAGATCATCTTAATTTGTTTACAAACCAATATGTCACCATCCAGCTTCATTAAATAGCATTCGGGGTCGCATTGGACTCTTTTTAAGGGGGACTTTATATTCAATGCCCTTAGTATTATAGAATTTTTGATGGTGAAAGACCTTGAGGTGCTCATCTGACTTGTCAAATGCCGAACTGGCAGCCGAATGGTTAGCGCTCTTGCCTTCAGTTCAACAGTTCGTGCGTTCGAATCCCACCTTGGGCATTGATGTTTGTAGTGATTCGGATTCCACTTTAAACCTTAAACCGTAGGTCCCGGTTTAATTAGCCCTCGTGTGCAAAAAATGACCCTTGAGCAATAAACAAACCAAACCTGACTTATCAAATCTTTCAAGGATAAAAAACAGCAACAAATAATGTTACAAATGTGTTTTGCAAAGGATAATGCTATATAATCTTCAAATCATTTTATTGGTTTGATTAATGTGTGTATTTTCAATGATTGTAAGTATTTAATTTTGTGACTGAATATTTACGTAATGTTGCTGTTAATTAAATGTTGGTTATAAATTAGAGAAAATAGCAATATGAATATCTGTACCTTTTATTATAAGCTTTCTTCATCTCATGCACGGAATTAAATGTCAGTTTATTATAAAAATATCTGAAGAGAATAGACTAGAGTGGAAATACAATAGTATATATGTTATTTATGTGCTTTTATGCATCAAAAGTTCTTTATTTAGTAAATACAAGATTTATCATTCTATATTTATACACAGAGAATTTAGATACATGCATATGAATAAATATAAAAATGCTAATATTTATTATGTATAGTATTATTCAGCCAGTTCATATATTGTAATTTTAAATTTTTTGTTAAATATTTATCTTTCTGAATATTTTTATTCCCTTTTTTATAAAATAAGGTATATATAATTAATTAAGTGAATAAAAATATTTTCTTTTTTTAGGATAATACAATAGTGATTGGAGCCCCTGGTCCTTTCACATGGCGGGGTACTGTTTTTACAAATAGTATATCTTTTAAAATAAGAGATGATAAAAGGTGGTATTATGGACCAATTATGGAAGAAATATCTCCAGTTGATAAATACAGTTATCTTGGTAAGTAGCCATTTTACAGTATTTTCTGTTAAAATATTTTATTTTTATTAGTAATTATTAAAATTGGATGTTTGTCTAAAAATATTAAAATTATATTAAAAAAGTGCATCAAACTACAATAGATTAAAAGTCTTGTAGTTTAAAGGCATGCAGCTATATAGTTTATTAGAAGAAATAGTATAACTTCTAAAATTACAAAATGGGAATAACACACACATATATATTATTTATAATATAAAAAAGTACCTTTAAAGTGTGCAACAACACTTGGAAGCTATGATTATGAATTTCTATTTTCATCTTAAAGTGACAAGGCTGTTTATATGATTTCTATGAGTTTGCCTTGAAAAGAAATGCATATGTCAGTAAAAAATTATCTTTTTTAAGTATTAAAAATACAGTAACATGTATTTCATCCAGTTCTTCAATCTCATATTATTGAATTGGCAGTTCTGGGCTTTGGTTCAGCAGTTCGTGGGGTCAACATCGTGGGGATATTTTAATAGATCTCAATCTAATTAGCCCTCCTGAACAAAAAATAACTGACAAATAAACAGGAAACTCATCTCATCATAAAAAAAAAATTATTGCATTTTAATTACAACATATTTTTTTTTTAAATTTGGAACACATGTTTCAAGGGCTTAAATTTTTAAACTAAATATGTCAGTAGTACATTCATATATATATATATATATATATATATATATATATATATATATATATATATATAATTAGTGAAATATAGATTAAAGAATCTCTATTTTATTTTATTTATTTAATCTGGTTGATGAAATCAGAAATGCACATTTAATAATGCTTGTCTGAATAAATTTTGATGCATTTTTATTTTGTTATTGGGTTAAGAAATTTATTTCTTTTGCTGTTAATATATTATGCTTTAAATGTGTCAGTTTTTGCTACTTTGTAAAGATAATTGCTTGTTTTAATTTTAATATGTAAAATTTTTAATATGTGTCAGAAGAATCAAAATTAAATAATTTTCCCCAAGAAGTACTTTATAGTATTAATTATAAATATTTTGGTCTACTTTTATTTTATTTAGATTCTGTTTTTTAATTTGACATTAGATTTATTCATTTGACATTATAATATTATATTTTTATATGTGATATTTAAATTCATTCAGTGATGAAAGAATTTTGAGTTTCGCTGTTCTTCTGTATGATAAAAAGGAATTTTATAATCTGAGAAATATTTCTAAAATAATTGCTTCATGCTATTCTTAAATTTAAATTTACTCTGCCAATTTTCCATTTACTACTATTTTTATGGAAAATTGATTTTTTATTCTTAATAAAAAAAGTTTTAATATTTGGAATTCTTACAATTGTTTTTATATATATCATAAATTTGTGCAATCTTTTTACCATTTCACTCTTTATAAAAATTTTATAAGATGCTTCCTTATTTATGATAAAGTTCTAAAAATATGTGTGTGTTTTAAGATTATTTAACAACACAAATTTAATTTTTTTCACATTTGTGTATTGTTTTTCTTATTTTTCTGGTTTGAATGTAACTTTTTTTTTTAAAAAAAATATTATATTATTATTTCATTTTTACACAAGAAAGTTAACATTAATGTGTTATAAAGTTTGAATGTGATGGACAATAAAAAAGTAAGATTCATGGTTATTTTACTTCTTGGTGTTGTAATGCTATATAGTTATTTTAAATCAGTGAACTGTTTAGCTATCAAATTACAAATGCAAATTTTTTGTAAAACATAGTTAAATAATAATAAAATCCATTTGTAAACTTCAAACTTTAAGAGTATTTAATGTACTTTTTTTAATCATAGGTATGTCTGTCACATCTGGAGTTTTTTTTAATGGCAAACAAAGTTATGTTGGTGGTGCTCCAAGGTCAAATGGAACTGGCCAAGTTGTATTTTTTGCAAAAAAGAAGAATGATGTTGTGTTTGATGTTCAACTCATTTTAAGTGGAGATAATTTTGCTTCTTCATTTGGATATTCTTTAACATCTATTGACATCAATAATGATGGGTAAATTTTTATTGAATTACTAAATATTCTTATAAATATATTTCTATTATTATTTCAACATGTTGATTACTTAGTTCATAAATATTTAGTAAAATCTTATCATATAGTTATACAGAATTTCTGTGTTACATTTGATTTAATTATTATAACCTGAATAACTCTTGTGTAATGTGCATTATTGTGTTTCCTTTATTCATCTGTGATATTACTATTACACTGTATATATTAATGTGCTCGTATTTTGAGATGACTATTTGTCTCTGTTCAAATATTTACACAATCCATTAAATAAATTTATAATTCTAAGACAAGTTTCTTTAGTTTCTTTTCAAAAATTTTGAAAAACTTGACTTTAATCTTTTATTGTTATGTTTAGATCATGTATATTTGAGTTGAATAATATTCTTATTTTATATGTCATGAATCTGCATAAACTAATTATAAAATAGTTTTTAGCACAATATCAGTTCGGCATAAATACCTTTAATGTAATTTTATTGAATAACTACATTTGTAAGTCTTAAATATCTTATTATATAATGTTTCTTGCTTTTGTTAGTGTCAAATTTCAAGCCATTTCCAACAACTAATTTTGAAAAATAATATACACAGTATTATATTCTATATTCGAATAGTTAATTTTTCAAATTCTTTTAAATATATTAAATATTAGAAAATATTTGTGATATTAGTTTTAAAATTCTGTTATCATATTTTTATTGATAATTACTTCTTAATGAATTTGATAGATATGTAGATTTAGCTGTTGGAGCTCCATTTTATTTCAATAAAGGCAAAGGAGGTGCAATTTATATTTACATGAATTCAGCTCAAGTAATTAATTTTTTATAATCGCTCCAAATTTCTTCATTTATCATTATTCCATATTTAAAATAAAATATATTTCATAAATTTGTAGGGAATGTCAGAATTTACTGTGCCTATTAAAATCACAGGCAAACCTGAATCTAGGTTTGGTTTTGCTCTTGAAAATGCTGGTGATCTAAATCAAGATGGGTTTCCAGGTATAAAATAAATTTTATATTTAATAAATTATGTATTTACAGATCTTGGATATTTTGATTTTTTTTTTGTACTTTATAAATTAGGTAATTAATTTTTTTATATTTTAAGTGAATATTTATAATTTCAATTAATATTGTGCTTTTAATTGAAATTTATCTATGAAATTCTGTGTCTAATCATGTTCTTAAGAGTTAAACTAACTGTAGTTTTTTACTCTCAACTTATTATATTATTATTTATTATTTTTTTTATGTTCTATAACCATCAAATTTGCATTTTTGTACCAAAGAAGGTATATTAAATAATTATCATGAAATCATTTTTTATTACTATTTAATTGGTAATTGTGGTATTGAGAGTATGATAGATAATAATTGATTTTTAAGATTTTAAAATCTAAGTTATTTATTTATTTATTTATTTTTTTATTTTATTTTTTTTCAAAATTTTAAGGAAAATATCTATTTAGAACTTTAATTTCAATCTTCACGCCTCACATTAGGCGTCAGATATATAACAACCAATTTTTTATTTTTTTTTTTTTAAAAAAAAAAAAGAAGAAGAAGTATTTATTTTATTGAAATTATAAAAATTACTCAGCGAGAGCCGAATGTATTCTGAAAATAGTTTTAAAGTTACGCAATAACGGGAGCGGTCACATGACCTGAAGCAGGAGCGAAAACTTCGATGTGGTGATGTCACTCGCTTCTTCTCTGGTTATTATTTGTTACAGTTTTCTTTATGATTAAGAAGCTATTATTTTTGATAAAATGTTTACATATTCATATTATGTGCATTGAATTTTTATAAAAAAATTTTCTTAATATTGCGAAAAAAGGCTAGAAATAGCTATTACTTTTTAGCATTTTTCTTTAATAATAAATTCTATTTAATGGTGTATCCAATTTTAAAATATTGGAAATAATACTAATCACATGTGATTTGCATTGTCAAGATTATAGATGGGTAAAGAGACAAGTGCTTATGTCTGTATATATTTTTTGAATTCAATATTAACTAAGGTTACTTTTTATTGATTCCAATTTGTAATGAGCTATTTTTTTCATACTTTATTTTCGTATGCTTTTGAAAGTACTTTGAATTTTTAAAAATAACGGGATATAATATTAAATTTTTAATATATGACAAATGAGATATATTTTGCAGAGGTATCTTAAACTTAGAAAGTTTTTGAAAAATTTCTCTAATAATGATAACTTTTTTATGTTATAAACTATGGTCAACAAATTTATTTATCTTTTATGAAAATAATAATAAAAATATAATAATTTTTTTTAAACTTAAAACTTTCTCATTTCAATACTACTTTTACCTTAAAGAAAAAACTGCGGATCCATTTCTAATGAAACTGTATAATAAGCTACGGATTAATATTAAAAAAAAGTGTCAATAAAATAATATCCTATTGTATAAAAAATGAATAATCAAACACAATGTTAATTGAAGTTTAGTTATACTTTAATTATATATATATAACATTGTGTTTGATTATTCATTTGTTAACATATTCTTATAATTATTAATCTTTTGAATTTGAATATTAGTTCATCATCTTCAACCATTCTTTTAAAAAAAAGATTATTTATCTTTTAAAAAAAAGATTATTTATGATAACTTTTTAAACAGACCTGGCAGTTGGAGCTCCCTATGAAGAAGGTGGTGGAACTGTATACATTTATTCAGGATCATCTGAAGGAGTTATACTTACACCATCACAAGTAAATTATATAATTTTGTTACAGTCACATTCTTATAGATATAATTTGATAAGTGTGGATTTAGTTTTTGATTATTCTTCAAACATAAAGGCACTTTTTAAAGTCATTGTTAGGTTTTTTACAAGTTAAGTATTTTTTAACTTACTTTTCAAATGATATATATATATATAGATAAATAATACTTTTTCTTTCAATTATATATACTTTCATTTAGTAATACTTTATTTAAGATGAATAAAAGCCAAACTATCAGCAGATTGGTTAGTGCTCTTGCCTATGGTTTTTCAATTTGTGGGTTTATATCCCATCTTGGGTATTAAGGTTTGTTGTGGTTCGCAATTCACTTTAAGTTAATTGTTCCAGTCTAATTAGCCCTTGTATTAAAAAAAGATCATTGAGTGAACACAAACTAACCATTAAAAGCAAATTAAAGTAATCTTTTTGTTTCAATAATCATTTATGAATTTTTAAAGTAAGTTTAACATGGCTGCATCATAAAATTGCTGGCATTAGCAATCCAAACAATAGTAACAAAGAATATATGAACAAAATATGTAAATTAAAAAATATAAGAAACTATTTTCTAAATATTTTGTTACCTTTTATAAGGACTTTTTTCTTAATTTTACAATTGGGAATGTAATTTTTTGACAGGATAAAATTTTTTGCATTATATAATATTATGTAAGCCCAAATATTAAAGAAGATATCCAGTATTTCATAAGTGGAGAGTAAAGGAAAAATTTTTTTTACATATTATAATTCTATTTAAATATTTTAAATTTATTTTTAATTACATTTTATGAATCTCATTAAACTCATTTAATTGTAAGTTTGGAGTAAAATGTGCGCTCTAAGTGTGGCTCTGCGAGTAGACAAGCATTATACAAAGCAAAATATTTTCTTTATTTTGTGCAATATATCTCATGGAATAGTTTTACTATAAAATAAAAGCAATTTTTTTTCGCTATAGAAGTGAAAAATATTATGTATGAAATGATTTTCTTACAAACCAAATGGAAAAACTAATTTATCTAATATTAAATGCTATACTTTTTCAGTTTTAAAGTAAAATTCTTTTGTAGGTTATTAATGCTGCTGACATTCCAAGACTTAATAACCTCAAGACATTTGGATATTCTTTGAATGGTAGGTTAGATATTGATAGCAACGGTTATCCAGATTTATTAATTGGGTGCTATGAAAGTGATGCTGCGATTTTGCTCAGGTGGGATTCATATTTTTTATATTATATATATATCTTTAATGCTACTTTGTTTTCTTTTGTGAGTGTTCTTTGATGATTGTAAATTTCCTTGTTAAGTGTATATATTGTAGGTCATAAGTGAATCAAGTATTTTTTTTAATTTTAACATGGAAACATATTAATCACCACTTTAGCTGAGTGATTGATAGCGAAGCAATTTTTACATCTCACTTTGTTGAGAACTGTTCTTCTTTAGTTTACATATTTAGCCACATTAATGCACTGGCGCATAGTTAACCTTTGCGGTTCAGTGTTCCAGGTGATTGAACACCAAGCTTTAAATTGCTACCAAATCGTTGCATTTTATGATAAAAAGATGAAATTTGATTTAAAATGCTCTTTAAACTTTCCTTTTTGATAATAGATGGCAGCACTACATAAGATGATCAGTAATTTTTAATTATAGCAGGTTATTTAAATACCTTTATTTTGAAGGAATATTTCCGCATTTTTTTTCCTTATACAAAAATAATTATTTGAAAAGAAATTTGTATGTTATTTTGTTGCCTTTACCTTGAACTATTGATTCTATATTACTTTAAATTTTTTACGCATAAAGTATGCGCAGAATTATCTGATAAAACAAGGTGTACTTGGAACATCGCGCAGCAACGGCACTTTTCCTTTACGCGATTTAGAGCGCGATTAGCCTTGAACTCAGGGAACAGCTGTGTTTATGTTTTACTGTTTTTTCTCTCTTTTGGGGTGTAATAAACTAATGTTGAGGAATGTAAAGGAAGAATTACTTACATGGATAATATTTCTACACTCTTATTCCCTCTTGAATTGGGAAGCTTCATCATGGCTTAGTATTGTATCATTTAGTGCAAATCCTCTCTAGTTAGAGAAGCATTATTCTTTTGTTCTTGATTTTTCTTTTCACTGCTATTCATTTTATAATATTGTGTATATATATTTATTTGAATTTATATATTTTTAGTTTACTTTTTGCAATTATAATTTTAATTTCTAGTTAATTTTTTAATTTGTTAATTCCAAATAAATGGTTTTTAGAGGTCTTAGTACTTCTGAAGCAATATAAATCTTCAAAAATTGCCCTCTATTAGTGAATTGGAGCATATGGATAGTGATAATGATGGAGAAATATGTTTCTAAACCACTTAATCAGTCTCAGTCTGATAATGCTGTGTCAGATGTCAGTGAAAATGATAGTGATGATTTATCTGAACCAGGCTCCTCTATACAGCCCCCAACCTTACTTAAATAACTAAAAAAATTGTACAGAAATCTTTATTTTATTAATTTTTTTATGGTGTAGAGTAGCAGGCCTTCTTGTGATGCATCCTGGAGGTGTGATTCACCTGCACCCTTTTTTCTTTCATATGCAAAAACATTTACGCATAAATGGGCTTCATTGCAATGCTTGCTTTTTACGACCTTTTCGGCGCAGTGTTCCATGTAATGGAACACTCACAAAATCGAAATGGTACATAAAATCTTTACAAAATTTTCACTGTATGCTCATATAGGCCTAAATAGACAACCTACAGATTATTTTGTTAATATTTCAACTTTAAAGGGTAGCGCGCCTGAAAAGGTTAATATTCCGAGATAGAAGTGTGAGTTCATAAACATTGAAATCAAAAACATTTTTCTATATGTATATAATATGAATTTATAATATTTTAAGTTCATAAATTTATATCAATTTTAAAATCCATTTAAAAAATTCAGTAATTTTAAACGTTTTAAAAGTAATAATTAGTCATCAAAATATTATTTGTTTAATACAAAGATATGGTGAAGCAGTTATTTTTTTAATAATATAATTTAATAAGGAAGAAAATAAAAAAGATATAAAAAATTTATGGTAAAAGATTATAATTCTTAAAATCAGTTTTCTCTAATTTTCATATAATTTTAATTTTAAAGACATTTATATATATTACTCATTTTTAACTATAGGTCTCGACCAGTACTGGATATAATTACTTCTGTTAGTGGCCAACTATCTAATATTGATCCAGATAAGAAAGGTTGTGAAATGGACAAAGGTTCACCAACTGTTTGGTATAGAATATATTTTAAAATACTCTTTTTATATTCTTTATATAAATTTATCTAATTTTTTAATATAATGTTATAAGAATCCAAGTTTTCTAAAATTAAATGTATAACACATTTATTTGTTAAAAATTCAGTTAGTAATTCATGGAAAATTTGCTTAGGTTTATAATAAATTTTCTTCTTAAAAGTGTTTAACTTCAAATAAAAAATAAAATTGATAACAATTGATATTTTTTTAAAAATATGCTTAAAATATTTGTGTAATATATTACAATTTATTCTGAATAGTTTTAAAATATTTCAAAACTTTGATTTCATTTTATATTTTTTAATTAACATCATGCTAGCAAATTAGCAAATATTTATATATATGTGTGTGTGTGTGTGTTCTATATTATTATGTAATTATAATGTTTATATTTTATTTAATACAAATATTTATGTTTTAATTTTTTTTTCTAGCTTTTCTTTTGAAGCTTGCTTCCAATTCAATTCTTCTGTATTTACTGTACAAGGTCAAAAATTAAAATATAAAATTGAGGCAGAAACTTTTACTGGCAGGAAGTATTACAGAGTTCGTTTCAAATCATCTTTAGATAGTGATACTCCAAATATTGTTGAAAAGGAAATTGTGATGAGAGCAAGTTCAGTCAATAAGAAGCATTGTTCTGCAGAAGTTGTGTATTTGAAGGTTATATGTTATTTTTATATATAATTTGCAATTATTATGCCTTACTTAAAAATGTATTGCTAAATTTTTACTTTATAGCTGTAATATTGCATATAGTAAAATTAGTGTCTTTTTTTAAATAATAACTTTTAATATTTTTCTTATTGGTTACTGCAAAACTTATATCTTTGCATGGGATTGTAATCTTTTTAAGATTTTAAAGGTAACTGGCTGTTTTTAAATTTATTCTACAGATGATTTACTATTTCATTGTTATTTTCTCTTATTTTTAATTAAATCATAAAGAAAATCAAGAAATGTTTTTATAAGAGAAAACATGTAATATTAAGATTAAATTCTTATCTGAGTATCACCAGCATTATTGTTCAGCTTTATTGTTATGAAGTAAAATATTTTATCTGCTTCTTTAATCATGTCTATTCAAAAAATAGGTTTGTTTTTAGATAAATCAGATTATGATATTTTAATATCAGTCATTCTTTATAAGTTGTGCACTTCATTTGCTTGTAATTTTTCAAACAAACTAAAATGATAATTACTAATTCATGAAATGTACTGATAAAGCTATATTATTATTATTCGATTTATTTAATATTAATCAATTTTAATGAGGCAAACTAATTTTGTAATAGAAATATTTGTAATGTGACTATTTAATTTTTAAGAATAATTCGTGCATTATGTCATTTATTTCTGGTACTGAAATTCCCCACTCATTCTTTCCTATTTATCCTTTCTACAATTTTTATGTTGGGATGTATGATGAAATTTGTTAAAGAATTATAAAAGTTAGGTTTAGATTTTTGTATGCATATTCAATTGATGTTCACAAATTATTCAAAATCAAATATTGATATGGATACTGAAAATATTTGAGATATTAAATATTTATTTATTTGAATTTCTAAATAGAAATAACTCTATTAATGAAAAAAAATTAAGGTATAAAATTTCAAAACTGTTTGAAATAAGAAAAAAAATGAATAAAAGTTGTTGCTTTTTCTATGTATATTTTGAGAATTTTCTCAATTAAATAGTTAATTCTACTAAAATATGTATACAATTTGTCAGTTAATTGTTAAAAATTTTAATACAAAATTTTTTTATTATCTTTAAATTATAAATAATAACAGATCAGTTTACATAAATTGTTTTTGTTGGAATTTTTTCATTCAACAAATAACATTTTTTTATTCACTTTCCTTTTCCTTTATTTTTATTAATTTGATTATTTCTATAATAATTTCCCTTCCAACCCACCTTCTTTTTACTATACAATTATTATCTCTTAATGAAAATGTATTCGTTTGACATAATAAAAATTAATGTTAACATATTTTATTATTTGAATAAATTTTAGGACAAAAGTGATATACAGAATCCTGTTCAGTTTAAGTTAACATATTCACTAATTCAAGATGATCCTCAAGAACCTTCCCCTATTGCAGAATTACCAAATTTGAATGCTTATCCTATCTTAAACCAGCAAGAAGCATCTAAAATATTTGAAGTAAGATGTTGTTTGATCCATTGTATATTTTACATTGATCGTAATTTAAAATTATTGAATCATAATTTTGAAATTTAAATAGAATAATTTGTTTCATTATTTTTGTTTTCCTGTTAAAAGAAATATTGGTTCAACTGTAACTTATAAGCAACTAATTTAATTTTTTGTCTGAATTTTTAGATAAAAATTCTTATATAAGGAAATATTTCTGTGAACTAACTTCAGAAAATGTATTCATGTTTATCTTTAAATATTTTGTAATTAGTAACAATATTTGTTAGTTTAATTTGTGATTTACTATAAACATCATTGTTTCTTGAAAAAATATTATACAAAATAGTTTTAGCAATGTTAATTTTTAAATAAAATATTTTCATAGAAAACATCAAGTATGTTTATTTAAAAAAAATATTTAAAATGTTTAACTGTTTATTTCATTGATTTTATGGCACTCTGTCCTTGTTAAATTATTTAATTTTCAGAAGTCTTTAAAAAACATGTCTTTTTATCATAATTTTTGTTTTTCAAAGAAATGACAAGTAAAATTAATTATTTTTCTATGTGATAAAGCTTAAATTATACATTAATCTAAAATTTATATAATTGAATTTTTTTACTATCTATTTATTTTCTCATTCATACAAATTTGCTATATTTGATTATTTAAAATCTTTTTTATGTTGTTATCTATCACCATTAATTTTTATGTTTGAGAACAAGGATGATAGGAATGTTTTAAAATGACATTTTTTCATTTAAGAATGACAAATTTTTCAATATTTTTCCTTTTAAATGCATTATTATTATTAGCATTATCTGAAATTCTGTGATAAGAATTGAATATCTCGAGGGAAGAAGTATATTTTAATTGAGTTTCAAATTTTGGATTATGCTAACTAATATTATATTCAATGTTTTGAATTTAGTTGATTGCTTAAATCATGATGTTAATGAATAATTTAATTATATTTCTTTTAGGTCAAATTTTTGAAAGATTGTGGATCAAATGATATTTGTGAAAGTGAATTAGATGTTGTTGTTGATATAAATTTGACAAAGTAAGTATACTGATTAAATACAAGTTTTTAATTTATATATGGTTATATCAAGCTTTAAAAATTAATTACTAATTAATGTAAGAAATTTCTGTTTTCATTTTAAATCCAATTTTATTTAAAAATGTTAATATAATTTAAAATTAGAAGAATAAAGTTTTATTTAAATTCAAGTGTAATGTGATAAAAATTGCAATTTAAATCAATCAGTAATCAATTATTATAATAATTGATATAAATGATAACTATCAATTGTACTTTCAGTGAAGTGTATAAGTTATTTAATTGTTAGGTTTAGCAAATGCAAGTAATCGTTATATATATATATATATATATATATTTATATATATATATATATATATATATATATATATATATATATATATTAACCAATACATTCAAAGTCTAAATAATATTTATCTATCTAATAAGAGGTCACAATTATTTTAGTAATTTAATCCCATTTAAAATTTTCTTGTTCAGGGATGAGGAAGGAAAGCCAATATTGTATTTAGGTGAAAAACAAGTGTCATTATCTGTTAAGGTGATGAGTTTCAAAGAGCCAGCTTATGATGCTATGCTTTATATCTTCCATCCTTCAAGTCTAAGCTTTATAGGAAAGAAAGTTGTAGTAAGTATTTTTTTAATTTAATGCTAAATTGAATAATTAGAAGTTTTCCTAATAATTTAGCTGACAAAAAACATTTCCTTTTTGAAAGACAAATTTGTTTCATTTTAATCAAACAATTCTGTTTCATTATTCAGAATACATGAGTATAAATTCTTTATTTTATAAATTGTAAGATTTGTTATTGGAAATAAAATTAATTTCAAGCTTCATATGTAGTTTTTTATATAAATTAACATAAAATATTATTTTAAATTCAGAAAATATTAAGAAATATATTACAAAAATTTTATGCATTTATTTGCATTCAAAATTCTTTGAAGTGCATGTTGTATTTTTAATTTTCTAATATATCTATATAAGTGCAAAATAATCATTTTAAAATTAATTTATTAAGTTAATAATTTGATTAAAAATTAATTTAAAAGTACTATAAATGTTTTTATTTATGAGTTTATTAGAATTGAATATACAGCTCTCTTTTTTTCATTATATTAATAACAGTATGGTGTTAACAGAATTTTAAATCATAGTGATTTTATTGATTTTTAAACAAATTATGCATTGCTTTAAAATTTCATTTGTAGGAAGAAGATAGTTCCATAATTTAGCCAAAAACATGTATTACATATTTAAAATGATAATTTATAAATTTAACTTAAGAATTAGATAATTTAATGAATTTTTTTTATCATAGTTTACAATGAATAAGATTCTGTTTCCTTATAACTTTATTCTTTTTAGAGAGGAGAGCAAATTGAATGTGTGCCTTTCAACTCTACAATAGTGAAATGTGAATTAGGAAATCCCTTAAAAGACAATGAGGTAATTTCCTAATGTATCTAGTAATTAATTAGTATATTTTAAATTGTAAGCAGTGATATTTGATTTTATAAATGTTACACCTATTTGAAGACAGTTTATTTTAAATAAATTTTTTAGTTTGTATTAGATTTTTATTATTAAGGAATACTACCTTACTATTGACTGTTAAAGGGTTCCGTTTTAATTATTAATATCTCTTAAAATATTCATGAATGTGGAAAGAGCTGCTTCATAGTTGTATTGAATTTACTAATTGATAGATAATTACTAAAAAGTTTATTGTTTATAAATTTTGTTGCAGGCTAATTACATAAAAGTTTTATAATTCAATTTATGAAAGCTATTGAAAAGAATAATTCTCTTGCTTAATTATTTGCATTAATATTTCTTCTGCTGAAGTATTTATTTGATTTTTTGTAAGATAACATGTAAATTAACTGAATTATGTATTCTTATTTAATTTTTGATTGAATATTATTATTTATTACAGTTATTAAATAGAAATTCTTTTTACAAAATTTTAACTATAATTTTGTTAATACACTTTATTTTAAATAAAATAAAATACCATAGTACTGAATTATCTTTGAATATATCAAATTTTGTTTGATCTTTTACTGTAAATGATTTAGTCTAAATTAGATTCTCTGCAGGAGATTAAAACACCCTTTGAATGTGGTGTTAAGAAGATTAACAGATAATTAGATTGTATGCATTTAGAGCAAAAAACATTTGAACAGGATTTGTAGAAGAATATTGTTGTGAAATTTATTATTGAAAACATAATTCCAAATATTAAAATGCTTTTTGTATTTGTAAGTAAGGTTGTTCTTTAAGAAGGAGTTTTATATATATTATAATCTATTGATCTGAATTTTTCATTACAAGTAATTTTGTTAAAAATATCTCAAATTTTGAAAATTTGAGCTATCATTGCAGAAAAATGAAAGCAGTTATTATAAGATTATAACTGCTTTCATTTTTCTGAACTTCTGGAATATTGTATTTATATTTTAGTTTGTGTGTACTTAATTAAGAAGTTCACTGAAATTGCTCTTTAGTTATGATAAATGAATATTTGAAAAGTTTGAAAATAAAATTATTTTTTTTTAAAATTGAGGCCAAATAATTGAAGATATTAAGAATTGATTATCACTCAAGAAAAAACAAGTTGAATAAAATGGAAGCAATGAAAATAATAAATAATTATATATATATATATATATATATATATTGATTGGATTTATTTGTAATATGAAATTAAAATTCGAAAAACTATTTATTTTTTCTGAAGAACAGACAAAAATTGTATTTTTAACTGCTTTTTGTATTGTAGAAAATACCTTAGTGCATTATTCTTATCTTAGAGCAGGGGTGGCCAACCTGCGACTCTTTGAAGGATTATTTATGGCTCTCGAGATAAATGTATTCGAGTTTCCTTTTCATTTTTGTGTGATGTATGTTTGAAAAATATTATCATTCCATATGTATTTCAAAATGTCTTTTAAATTACAGACAACAAATATAAAGGACCAAGTGCAACTTAGTGACAAAATCATTTATGTCCAAGTTATGAATGGTAGACTCATCAAAAACTGCACGATCAAACATAAGCTTGGCCCCCTCCTGTGTTAAAGCATAAAATTGATTTTATGATGGATATTGTAATTTATTCTTGATTGTAGTCTCTTAATAGTAAATTTATAAGCTTCACACATCAAGTATTTTTCCAGATTTCTGTAATTCTTGTGCCTATTTTTTTTCAGAATTGTGATGCTACATTATGAATGAATATATTCGCAATTAGTTTTTTTATATTTACATTAAGTATATTAATTACAAATATATCTATTTAGGTTGAATTACAAATTAGATTTAATCCTAAAGATATAGCAGCTGATGAACGAAATTTAAAACTAAGTGTGAAAGTGAATACGTAAGATTTATTTGTTTATTTTTTTAGTAAAAATTATTTCAACATATGTAAAGGGAATCTATAATTTCTTATTTTATTTTTCTAGAACAAGTCAAGAAGAACGAAAGCGAGATGATGTTATAATTGAAGCTGGTATTATCAAAGTAGCAGAGTTAGAAATTAGAGGGTAATACATTTTGAGTATATTTGTAATATCATTTAGTTATCTTGCATTTTTATATTCTTATTGGCTTCTCTTTTTGATATTTTTTAGAGCATCACAACCTGAACAAGCCTTTTATGGAGGTGAAACTAGTAAAGTTCCTACATATGTTGATGATGTAGGCAGTGAAGTTGTTCATATATATGAGGTATTCATAAAAATTGTGTCATAAAAAATTAAATATTTCATTATATTTGGTCGCTTTTATATTACAGTAGTTAATTTATTATTTATATATTTAATTGTGTAATTTATTTTACTTATTTTGAGTTTTAATATATTATTTAAATATGTCATATACATTCACTTCCAAAAATTAAGCACAAAGATGTAAAATGCAAAAAAATCAACAAACTTTGATTTCATTGACACAAAATTCGACTGGAAAGTAGCATATATATTTATGCCTAAAATAAAATCAATAAATATATACAGAAATGAAAACAATATTAAATTTTTGTAAATTATCAGATAATGACATATTGGAGATTTAAACAGAATTATGTATAAAGTGAAAATAAACAGCATAAAATGAAGAAAAAGGACATTTATAGGGTATGTGATCTCCCCTCATCTGTATACAAAGTTTACACCTTGTGACCATGCTTTCAATTAGGTAGTCAACAACCACAGAACTAAGCATTAGCCATTTTTCTTGTAGACCAGTTTCCAGCTCAATAAGAGTGGCTGGAGGTGCCAAACATGAAGATACAGCACGGCCGAGAGCATTCCAAGGATTTTCAATCAGATTAAGGTTGGGTGAATATGCTGGCCACGCCATATGTGCAATCCTATCACTTTCCAGACTAGTCATCAACGATGTCAGCTCTATGTGGACATGTGTTATTGTTCATTAAAACAAAAGTAACAGTGCTTAACTGCTGCAGCATAGAATCTCACAATGGGTTCTAGGACTTCATCTTGATACCGGACAGCCACCACAGAACCCTGCTCAAAGATTTGTAGGTCGGTGTGATATCTTAATGAAATCCTTGCCCACACGATAGTGCGTTCGTTGATGTTTTGGGGCTGATTTTGTGTTTTTGTTGTTCATGCCATATCCTTAAACGCTTGTCATCTGGCTCCAGAGCAAATCTTGACTCATCAGTAAATATGACATTGCCCCAATCAGACACAATGCAATTGACATATTCCTGTCATCACTTTAATTGTGCCCCTCTTGATTGTATGAATAGACAAAAACAAACTCAAAGTACCCAGGCATACATTCCACTCATTTGTAATCTTTGGTGTCCAGTAGCTGCAGATATCTCCTTATCAATGGATGCTGTAACCATAGCTGTCACATGTGTGGAAGGTCACTCTGCGATTCTGCCTGGCTAAAATCACAATACATCGAACTTTCATGGGGTTTGTAATCTTTAGGCGACCAACTACGAGCCTTTGGATAATTATCTGTGTGGTTTTGAATTGTTTCCATAAACGTGAAATTACAGAATGATGAAGAATAGATCAACATCTGAGATCGACTGTCCTGCTTCAATACATCCCACAGCATGTCAGCGCTCAAAATTTTCCATTCATCTAGCCAAGCTGGTAGCCGAATGGTTAGAGCTCTTGCCTTCGGTTGAACAGTTTGGGGGTTCGAATCCCACCTTAAGTATGAATGTTTATAGTGGTTCAGAATCCGCTTTAAAACGTAGATCCGGGTCTAATTAGCCCTCGTCTGCAAAAATGACCATTGAGCAACAAGCAAACTATACCTTCCATTCATCTTCTGGAAATCATAGAAACATACCTTAAAGAAGTGCAAAATTTTCGGTAAATGAATTGTATTATTTTTTAGGTAGATAACTGTTGTACCTTACTAAAGTTTTATCATTTATTTGGAGTTATTAATTGTACACATATTATTGTTATCAAAATATTTTTGGCACGTTTGCTGTTTTGAAGATGCTTATTTATAGGTTATAAATGCCCAGTTTGCTTAAATTGTAGGAAAAGTTATTTCATGATTACTAGGATGCTTTTGGTGTTCATATTAGACTCACATCTATATTTGTGAAAAACTTTAGAAGATAACAATGTAGCTATTTATCTAAGTTTATTAAAAAAGGAATTTTTGGCTTGATTTGCTGCATACATTATTTAATTTAAATTATTTCAATTTAGGAATTCAATTTGAAATTTATTTTTCTTAAAAGTTGCAATTGTTATTACAATACCCCTGTAAGAGTTTATTAAGTTTTAAATTTAAAAATTAAGCACAGTTTAAGCAAAATGGCAATGTAGAGTTAAGCAAAAATATTAATCAAACCTGTACCCTTAAATTTATGATAAATTAAAATATAATTAATATATTTTTAATTTATATTTGCCCTCTAAAGAAAACATCATGCTTTTTGTTGACATATTTTATAATATTTGTAAGAGCTGATTTTCAAGAGTAGAAATTAGACATTCATTTGGTGGAATGTTTTTATTCTGAATTTTCTTTTCTCCTATATTTGGCGATGTTTCCCTTAGATTTATACTTTATTAAATATAAATTCTGTTTTTGATTTTTAATTTATTCTTTTTTATCTCATTTTATCCTTAATTTAAAATGGATATTGTAACATGTTTCACTTACTTTTTATATTCTTTTTTGGTGAAATTCAATTTCTTGTAATGAACTTAAATTTTTTATCAACTTCATATCTATATCGTGCATTTTTTATGTAATTGTTTTTATAAATATTTGTAGCTGAGAATATTTATACAAATTTTTACGATTAGCAATAAATCGTAAATTTTCTCTGCTATTTTATGCTCTTTAATTTTAAAGCCTTTACTTAATAGATCATTAACCATGGACCATGGCTAGCAACAGGAGTTGAAATGGTAGTATCCTGGCCTTTTGAAGCTGCTGATGTTTATAATGGGAAATGGCTGTTATATATAGTTGAAAATCCAGAGGTAAAATTATCTATCTGAGAGATAATTGTTTCTGTGACCTTATTTGTAATTAGATTTTTATCTGAAATTTATGAATTATGTATTTTTTTCTTAAATTGTACATTAAAATTTTGGTGTCAAAATATATAGTCTTGTAAAATCACACAAATTAATAATTCTTTATTTAGTATGGAAGTTATATTGGTTGATTTGGTTAATAAGGTTTTATTTAAAGTAATGAGTGGTTAATAATATTCTTTATTTAAATTAATACTTATATATTAGATTTTAATATTTTAATTAAATTTTATTATTTTAAAAACAATTATGCTATTGAGTTAGGAGATTTTTTAAATAAATTATTAACTGGCAGTCACTTGTTTTTATGCAAGCTTATTCTATGAAAGCATCAAATTATAGACTAATTATAAGAGTATTATTTCATATAACTAAGAAGAAACTTGTTTCTTTATATTTCATATTCATTCATTTTATGATAAATTATTTTGTAAATTAGGTTATTGGAAATGGTTATTGTGAACTGGAAGCTTCCCAACTGAATCCTTTGAAACTAAAAGTCAGTACTTTTCTTATATTATACTACACATATTGTAATTTGATGAAGATAAAATCAAAAAATAGTTCAAAATAATAATTTATGTATTTAATTTGTCAGAGACACCCAGAAGAATTAAAACTTGCTCCTTTTACCTCATATGGGAAGAGAGCTAAGCGAGAAGTGGAACCTCAAGAATTAAGAATGGATGGTAAAATTGTAAAAGTCGTGAGCCTGGTAAGATACACATATTTGACATATTACTTGTTTCAATGGAATTGAAAGGTTAATTAATGTAAAGAATTCTCATTTTTAGAAAACATTTATTTATATTTTGAAGTTCAGAGGTTACATAAAATTAAAATTGTTAGACTAATCAATGAAAATTTAAACTATATGTAATATTTACACATTTTAATGAGAGATTAATATATGACTTAAATTAAATTTTAATGTATAAATATGTTTTTCTTGAAAAATTATAGCTTTAAAGTATTGCTCAATAGCAAAATAATATCAAATATCACACTGTATTAAATATTTTCCTATACTTGCATTTTTTTAATTGAATTTTTACTGGTACGATAATGTTAGTTTTGTTTGTGTCAGCATCAGACTTTTAAAGTAGACAAATTTTTTTTTTCTAATTTAAATGATCTACAAATACACATTTTGTTATCAAAGTTTTATATCAAAAATTAATTTTATCATCAACACCAAATTAGTTTCTATGTTTTTTACGACTTGAAGATACATTTTCTACATTTATTTAATCTTATTACATCCTTTATTGATTTTTTTAATTAAAATCCTTTATGTTGAATACTGAAATATATTATTTATGCTGATCATGTAAATTTTATCTTATAAACATTTTGTCATTCAGTTTATACATATGATACTTAAAAATAATTATTTGAACTTTAAAATTATTTTTTTCTGTTTTTCTTTTCATAATTAAAAAAAAAAAAAAATTAAATTTTTGTTTATATTTGTGTTAGCAAATTATGCTAAAAGAAAATAATAATTATCAAGTAATTAACAACAAAAATGCTTAAAAATTATTGCAAACATTTTTAGAAAATTTTCTAATTTTATTTAAAAATATCATTGAGATAAAATGTATAAGAAATAAACTTATTAAATATATTAATTTAAATTAAAATTTCACTATTTGTTTTTAATTTTTGAAACAACAAATATCTAAAAGCTTGTCTTACTTTCATTTTTTACAAGATAAAATATTTATATGAGTCATATAGCTCTATTAGGTGTGAATTATAATGCGAGAAATATTGGAAGAGAGACATTTTTGATAAGTTTTTTTATTGTCGAGATATATATATTTGAATACTATTTTGAGAAAAGTTTCTCTGACTTTATTTTTTGCTACAATTAGACATTAATGTTCTTAGTCAAGTGAATAATAAATTAGATATTGATAAAATAATTGTATAATAATTTTTATATCAATATCTGGGAAATATAAAATTGATTCAAAATCTTAATGTATGTATCTTTGAAATAAAAATTATTCAATACTTTAATGAAAGGATTTAATAGCTCTCATTTTGATGATTTCCTATGCATTTAATCTTGATTCCTTATTTCTAAATCCAATTTTCTATTTATCTAGTGCATGTTTTTGTATAATACAAACATATAAAACTTTACCTCAATTTTTTTATTAAAATTTTATTTATTATAACAGTACAGAAAATTTATATTGTTAATTTCTTGGTTAATTGCGTTTTTTTTTAATGTTTGTATTTTAATTTTGCTAACATATTATTTTCAATATAGGACTGTGATTCTGGTACAGCAAGGTGTTTTAGTTTTACATGTTTCTTCAGAACTTTAGAAAGAGATAGTACAGCTATTGTGAAGATTAAAGCACGATTATGGAATAGTACTTTCGTTCAGGTAGGTGTATATCATATATGTATTCAAAACTATTACAATATTTGCTAGGAAGTCTTCTTTAAATTCTGTGTTATTTAAGTAAAATCAAATTAGATAATAAATATTTTGTGAAATATTTTATTCTACATATATTTGCTTCCTATTTGGGTTATTAAATTAATGTCATTTATATTGCATTAAGTTTTTTATTAGTAATAAATATAATTTAAGTTTTTAGTAATACTAAAAAGGACACGTGCACAATACACTTGCACAATTGTAACAATATATTGATTTATTATAAATAGTGTTAGTTAATCTACTTAAAATTGGGAATAGTAATAAAATGTTTAACTGTATATTATCTTATCAAGTATAGACAGCTTTTAATCTTATATTATTTACACAAATGAGAAGTTTTTATTTAAAATCTTTCTTTGTTATTATGTGGGAAAATATCAAACATTAATTTTTATTACTTTACATTGAGTAACTAACATAACTTTTTTTTTTATATAATATGCATTATAATTTATAAATAAAACTATATGCAGCTCTAGAATAAAATATTTTTCATTTTAATGTACCAAACTTTTTTTTATTTAAATCTATACTTTCAAAACATTAAACTTAAAAAAAAAATCTGCTCAGTTTCTGAAATAGCACAATACTCAAAACATATTGCTACTAATTTACCATTTTTAAAATCATTAAATTGCATTTATTTTAACTAAAGTTCTTTATTCAATTGTAATATAAATTAGATTTCAGTATGACTTTTCATGTCATTTTATATAATGTATGAATGACACAGTGACATATCTTAAATTTTCCTTGAATTATTATATATATATTTTCAGCTATTACTATTTATTTCAAATAATTATTATTTTTATAATTAAGGACTATCCAGATGTTGATTGGGTGAACATTTATTCAAGAGCTCTGATAAGAACTGTATCTGATGACATCAAGGATAAAGAGGAAAAGAATGATTTTGCTTTTGTAAGAGTTGAATGCTTTTGTATTTGCATTTATAAATCAAGTTCTTTTATGTGAAGTAGGGTATTATAGTTTATTTTTAATATTGATTAATAAACATTATTTCAGGCGGAAACTAAAGCATATCCAGACATATTTCTTTACCAGAAGACTGAAGAGGTAGCATTATGGATCATTATCTTAGCCGCTTGTGCTGGAATTCTTTTACTTATTTTGCTTATTATCATCTTGTGGAAGGTAATTCTTAGATCACAATTAATTTTAAAAAAGATTATCCAATATATTCAAATAATATAAGTAATCTTGATTTGTTACTTAGTAAAATATATTTTTGTGTAAGTCTTAAAATCCATATTTACTATTTTTAAAATAATTTTAGGAATTACAAATTACTAAACTTAGTTAATAAAATATAATATGTTTAGATTGTTTTAATATTTTTTGAATTAGATGATGTTATGGATTGTTTGATAATTAAATTTTGAACTCTATAAAATAGTTCCTGTTGTCCTCTAATATATTTGTGATTATTATTCTAAAGTAAATGATAATTATAAGATTCATCTTACTTTTAAAGATTAATTAAAATATTTCTGGAACTATAATTTGCTTAAAAGTTAAAAATAAAAAAAAATGCAACTATTAATATTGTAAATTAGGAAGAGTTTTATACATTTGTACCATTTTGAACCAATCCTTGTGGATCAAAAAGGTGAGTCAAGTGACTAAACATTCAGACTACTGTAAAATCACTTATTGTCTGCATATTTGTTAGAGAAGAAATTTGAAGTCCGGGTTGTTGGTTCATGTGATGGAAGAAAAAAATAACAACAAATTTTTCTTTTATCAATTTTATTTTTTATATAAAATAAATGTTAGTAATCTAAGTTTTCATGTTTTAGTGTGGATTTTTCAAAAGAAAGAAGCCTGGCTATCATATGGCTCCAACATCTGACAAAGAATATATGTGAACATTAAAGACTGTAGTTACATTTGAGAAAGAAGGTTGTATGCTTTAAAAATCAAAAGAACTTTATGTGAGTAAAGATTTATATTTTACATCAAAACAAGACAATCACATATTTGCCATTGAGTCTGTAATGTACATAAAGTGATTATGTACATATTTGATGCTGCCATATTTTTAAAGCTTATTGAATTTTCTCCTGCTGTGATGGGCAGAAAAATTAAGAAAACTTTGTCTCTTGCAGCTAGAATGAGGGAAAATATTATACTGAGCTTATCATTTCTGTGTGTGCTCATGTTTGATTGTATTAAAGAAAATGTGATATTTAAAAAGAAATTATAGAATTTTTGAAGTCCACATTTGTATACTTAAGGTAATTTTGTAATTTGTTATGTGGGATTCATACTTCATTCATACATGATGAAAATGTACATTGCATATAAATATTGGAGCAGTCTGAATTCCTTTATCTATGATTCAGTGAATAATATAACAGTAAATAATATAACATAACAGTAATTTATTTATAATAAAAATTTTCTGTTGTATTATTTTTATTAAAGTAATTTATATTAAAAATAATATAACAGTAGTTTTTTTAAAATTTCCATATCAAAATTACAGTATCAAGTTTGATTACAAATTTCGTTATTGTGTAACTTTTGCGCTGAAGAAGCTTTTTTTTATTAATGAGTATTTTAGTATTAATTTATGAATGAATTGTTCTTCACACTAATGTATAATAACCACAACCATCTAATTAATAATTTATCAAAGGAATTTTGATACCATGAAGAAAAGTATTAATATATATTTTGAATGAAAACTATATATTTGCTTGTAAATAATATTTACAAGCAAGTTTAAAATGTATGGATAGTAAGTTGTAATCTAATGAAGATTTATTATTTATCTTTTATAATTAAATTTATTAATATATATAATGAATATATATTAATACAAAATATATATATCATTAGGTCTACTGGAAAGTTCTGTCCGTTTTAGAATGAAACAAAGGAATACATTTTTTCATACTTTGGATAAACTTTATTGAATAATATAATTGCCATCATTATTTATGACTTCTTGCCAGAGTGATGGCAATTTGTTTATCCCATTTTTAAAAAATGTCTTATCTCTATAGTCCAAAAATTGAACCAGTGCTTGTCTGATATCTTCTTCGTTCTTGAATTGTTTGCCCTGCAAGAAATTTTGTAAGGACAGAAACAAGTGATAATCAGATGGTGCTAGATACGGGAAGTATGGTGGATGCGATAGAATTTCCCAGCTTAGCTCTGCGACTTTCTGACGAGTCCCTAAGCAGCATGTGGCCTGGCATTGTCATGAAACAGTATGATGTCTTTCCTATTGAACATCGCTGGCCTCTTTTCATGGAGTGCTGTTTTTAATTTATCCAATTGCTGACAGTACCTCTCCGAATTTAGCCTTTCGTTTGATTTCAACAGCTCAAAATGTATTGGTCCTCGAATGTCCCACCATATACACAACATTCTCTTGTTCAGGCTCAACTTCGATTTAGAGGTAGAGGGGGCAGGTTTTTCGGGTTCACAATATGCCCTTTTTCTTATGATGTTCTCATAGGTAATACACTTTTCAACCCCAGTTATGATCCGGTCCAAGAAGGGTTCAATTTTGTTGCGTGAAAGCAGAGATGTGCATATGATGGTTTGATCATTCAAATTCTTCTCACTTAACCACCTTGTGTGGCACCCATCTCGAATACTTCCACACAAACCTTAGTTTCCGAATATGGTCGGAAATGGTTTGTTGAGCTGAATCAAGCCTTTCCGCAATCTCCGATGTTGTCAAAAAAGGATCTTGCTCTAACATGATCTTGACAGTATCGTCGTCGATCAAAGATGGTCGCCCAGAGCGTGGCTTATCAAAATGGTCGAAATCACCTACATGAAATTTTTTGAACCATCTTCTGCATGTTCTATCAGAAACTGTACCTTGACCAAACACTTTCAATAAATTTCTATGCGCTTCTGTAGCATTTTTTCCTTGTTGGAATTCGTACAAAATACAGTAGCGTAAATGGACTTTGTCGGTAGCCATGGGTACACGATCGCGTCTCACTTAATACTAACAAGAATGAACTTAGTTTTAGTTCATCTGCGACGAAAATGTGTATACATTGTTAGCGATCAAAAGAGAGAGCCAAATATGTGTCACAGGAATATGCGCATACTTGTTGAAACTGATTGTAACTGGAGCGGACAGAACTGTCCGGTAGACCTAATATATATAATATTTATATGCTTTGAATCAAATCCTAAAGGCTTTCAAAAATTATTTCTTTAGTCATGAAGAAAATACTTAACTTCAAGTAGTATGAAATTTACTTATCTTTTTTGATAATTAATTTGTCAAATGTACCTTTATTTGACCAATTAATTATTTTATTGCTTATAAATTTAGCTCTGAAATTATTGAAAATTTAAGGGAAAAGGAAGTCAATTAAATTTTTTATTGTTTAATTATAAAATTTAATCAACATTTTTAACTATAAATTAAATTTTTAATTTTTAGAAATATAAGAGTGCTCCGAGATGAATAATGAAAGAACTGATTGTTAAGCCTTAATCTTATAAATTTGTGTCTAAATCATTTTAATTAATGTTTAATTTTAAATACATTTTTGTCTAATTACTAATTTTCTCTTTTAATGTAGTTATAAGTTTTTCTAATTTCTAGATTTATTTAATTTTGTTTATCTCTTTATTTTTTTAGATTTTGTATAGATTTACGGATTTTTTGTGCTGGTCGATTGTAAAAAATATGTTATTTAATTACATTTTATTAACGATATTTTGTATAGATTTTTCAAATACTTTCTTGATAATTTTTTCATTGTAATAAAATGTATCCTGTGTCAAGTGGTCTGTTGTATTATAAAAAAAACCTAATGATTTTATGGAATACATATTTAATGAATAAATCTTCTGAATACCATTTTTTCAGTTAAAATTTTTTTCAATATTTTAACTTTATTCATTTGTAAATAACCTTTTGTGCCTTATCTTGTAGATAATATTTTATATAAAACAATGTAAAATATGTAAAGTTTTTGTTTTGCATTTATAGTACTTTAAACTTAAAATTTTGGAATTGGTTCTGTTATTTTTTATTGAAAGATTCAATGCAAATTTTGTTTATAAGTTATGGACTTGAAATTACTTTTGAGCTCTAATATACTTGTTTTAATAACATTTAGTTTGGAAAAATAATTTTATTGGTTTTTGTATTCAACCAGGAAACAAAATATTGTTTATTATAAATAATGAATATTTTTTTTATTTATAATAAACAATAGTTTCATAATGAATATTTTTATTTATAATTTAAAACATCCTTAGGTTCTTTACTATTTATTAAAATTTATTATTTATCTGTTATGGTTTCAGACTTGAAAATCCTATTTTATGATGATGATGACATATAAGATACTTTAATTGAACTTTTTAAAATCTTTTTTTAAAATATATATTCAAGTTTGAATGATATGAAACTGCATATTGATGCATTTGTTTTTAATATAAAATTTGAATCACATGGGATTTTTTGTGACAGTTATTCCTTTCCAAATAGATTGTGAAAATTAAGTGCCTGATAATTGTATTTTTTGATAATATAAAATAGTAAAAGTAACTGTGATTTTATTTTTATTGTTCTTCACATAATAACATATTATACTTAAATTGTGCTGAGAAATGTATACAAATTTTCCATAAAATGCATTTAATAAAGTTATATTTTTCATTTGTAAAATGTTTTGTGATTTTATTGTAGTAATTTTATTAAAAACTTTTTTTGTATTAATCAAAACATATTATCATAGTATTTTAAGACTTTTTATTTAAATTTTGATTTCATGTTTAAATTGTTCAAATTTGATTCATGTTATGCATGAACAATAATCAAAGTTTTGCAAAATAACAGCTTTTGATTTCAAAAGACTTGAAATTTAATCTTTTTTCTATCTTTTTAATTATGAATTGTGTTTACATTTCAATATCAAAATTTATGCGTATAACTATAACTAGTACTTAAAAGTAAATTATAATTTTTACCTAACATAATGATTAATTTTAGTTAAACTATTAATTTTTTTTGCGGGGGTGGGGAAGTAATTGAATTGTTGGAAGTGTGATTCAGTGATGATTTTGCTTGGTATATCATTTAAAATCTATATTTTGGTTAATATTAAAAAATTGTTATTAATAAAATTTTATTTCATTTCTTTTTTGGGAATCCCTTTCTCTATTACATGTTTTAAATTTATTATGATAAAGAAATCTACATTTCATCTTGATTCTTGTTTTTAAGTAATTGATTTCTAAATAAAATCTAACCCTTTAAAAATATTTTCATTAAAATAAATTTAAAGGTATCAAAATTATATTAAAGAAAGATCATATAATAAAATTGTATATTCTTAGTGAATTTTATTTATCATAAATTATTCTTAAGTTTTTCTCTAAATAAAAGTGATCAAACGATTGTTTATACATAATATTTCCAAATTATTTATCATTTTTACCTCATTGAATTAATTTTCTCATTTGTTTTGCAAAGGTTTATGTTTTCTAATTAAATTATTACTTGCAATGCCATTCCTTCTATTATTCATAGTTGGATAATAAATAAAATTAAATGCCTACATTAGATATAAGGCAATATTAGACTAAATACAAAGTGAATGTTTACATTTATTTTATAATGTTTACATTCATTTTATTAATTTTTACATTTATTTTATTTACTATTTTATAAAATTAAAGTGCAATGTGCAGTTATCATTTAAATGAAATTCTTCATGGTAATTATTCAAAGTTATTTAAATAGTTGCTGTAATTAATATTAACTATATAATTTACATGGAAAGAGTTTAATGCTTAAAATTTATTTTGGTAATTTTCCTGTTTGTTAAGTTGCATAATAATATAACTTTTGAATTTATTTTTAATTTCTTTCAGAATTAAAGAATTAGACTTACTTTATTTTTTTTAAAAAAGTTTTTTAGATGACTGAATATATTATTAAATTGGCTGTGGTTAGAATGTTTAATACTACAGTATGACTTAATAGAAGTACTATATGAGCAGGGAGATGCTGCCAAATATTTGAAATAGCATTCTTACAAACAAAGCTTGGTACTATCGTAGGCAGCCATTGACTTTGAGGGTTCCAGAGCTGACCAGACCGTACATTTATTAGTGGACAGATCAATTGCCTATCCTTAGACCATCGTATTAAGCATTTCTCTATCTGTAAAAAGTGCAACTCCAACGAGGCTAGTCATCAACACTTACTTGAGTGCACTTAATTCTCGATGGAGGTGCTCCTTAGAGACCCCCTCCTTTTTCTTGATTTTTGAGAGTGCATGGGCTCATGGATCCGGTATAGCCCCGCTAATTCTTGATGGGATTTGTAACAACAACGAATACTATATGCGGCTGTCACATTACTTATGCTTTTCCATTTTTGGTATGATTTTTTTATTATCCTCAGATTCTTAATTGGGCTCCAATAAAGATGTAAATGTAACATTTATTACAGTTCCCCCCATTTTGAATGCTTTGTTTTGAATAAAATGTGTGAGTGATTACTACAATGATTCTTTAAGGCTAAAATATGAAATTGTTTGCTTCTAATGTTTTACTAAGTATTTTTCTACTTTTAAAGTTTAATCTAGTCACTCACAAGTGATATTTTAATAATGAAAGGTAAAAAACAAACAATTACAATAAAGTTTTACAATTTTAAAATTATGAAACATCACATATAAGCTTAAAACTTGATATTTATCTTTCAACTTTATTCTTTACTTTTGATTTCATAAAACTTGATATTTATTTTGTATCTGTTGGCAGTAGGTTAAATAAAAACAACCTTAAGTCAACAATAATTTAATATTCAAAGTTAGGTTGCATACAGTTACAAAACTGAAACAAGAAATTAAAAATGATGACAAAACACATCTTAACAGTTTGAGTCGAAAATTTTAACTAACAATCTTTTCTTATTTCCGCTAGGGGCACTCTCAGACAATTTGGAAGGAAGGAAGAAAGCGAGAGAGGCTAAAATGTCACAACTTTTTCTAATTCTACATTTAATAAGCAATGAAAAATGAACAATAACTTGGACATTTATTCTAGCTTTTAAATTTAAAATTATGTTAATAATAACGCAAGCTGTAAAAATGTCTAAGGTAATACATTATTTTTAAATATTTTTATATCATGTTTACTTCATAGTTCTGCCCATTTTCAGAATGAAATAGAATCGTAAATATTTCCTTATCTTAAGTAAACTTTTATATAATTGTCATCATTATTTGAGACAAGCTTGGGTGTGATATCAATTTGTATATCCTATTAAAAAAAAGAAAAGTTCGTTATTCCTGGAGGCAAAAAATTAAATCAACGGTGCATGATATTTTCTCTACTTTTGAATTTTGCAGCTTGTAAAGAATTCCTTAAGAGCAAAAAACAAATGATCAGAGGGCACTAGAAGGCATGATGGATCTGGCAGAATTTCACAGCCTATCTACCCGAGTTCCTCATCAATCCCAGCTGAATGGTTAGCACTCTTGCCTTCGGTTCAACAGTTCGTGGGTTCGAATCTCACCTTGGGTATGAATGTTTGTAGTGGTTCGGAATCCACTTTCAGCCGTAGGTCCCGGTGTAATTAGCCCTCGTGTGCAAAAAATGACCGTTGAGCGACAAACAAACAAACAAAACCTCATCAATCCCCAAAGATACATGAGGTTATTCATTGTAATGAAGCATTGTGATTGCCTACTCAACATCATTGACTTTATTTCATTGGAGTGTTGTTTTTACATTAGTTAATTACTGACAATATAATTTCTAATTTAATTATTCGTTTGGTTTCAACAATTGAAAAGGCATTGGTTCTCTTAATATCATACCGTATACATTATCATTCTTTTTCAGGCTTCGATTTAGAAGTGACGGTGACGGGTATCCAAGGTTAAAAATATGCCCTTTTCTTCATGGTTACACATGTAACCCATGTTTCATTCTCAGTAATAATCCCTCAAGAAAAGTTCAATATTTTTACTGTGCAAACAGATATGTATATCTGATGATTTGCCCATTCAAAATTTTCTCAATTAAATCATGTGTCACCCATCTCGAAAATTTTCTTATCAATCCAATTTCCTACATGGTCTGAAATGTTTTGTTGAGTTGAATCTAACTTTTCCGAAAACTCAGATTGTAAAAAAAGATTTTGCTCTATGTCGTCTGAAGAAGGTTGGCTAGAATATGGCTTATCAGAGATCAAAACTATCTTTTTTATGAATTTTAAAATCATCAACAAAAGTAATCTATTAGAAATTGAACCTTCGCGAAAAATTTACTATAAATTTTCTCTACATACTTTCATTGCTATTCCTTATTGGTTAGAATTTGTAAAAAATACATAGTGTTATAAATGAACTTTATCAGTAGCGCATGAATAAGATATCGTGTCTCTCACAAATTTGTTAGGAATCATCATTTTATTTCCTTTACTTGATCAGTATAAATAAATTAAGAAAAGAGAGCTAACTATACACTAAATAAATTGCATATTATTATGTAAAATATTCTAAAATAACAAGGAGAACTTTTCAGTAGACATAATATTTTTTAATTTTTTCTATAAGCAATTTTATGTTTCTAATAACAATTATTTATTTATTCTTATGGAGGTAATAACTTAGCTATATTTTGCTATAGACTTTAGAATATATATATATATAATTATAGTAAGGTTTAATTAATTTGATTTGAAACACATACTGACTACATGAAATAATTAGTTTCATATGCATGTTTTTGCATAATTTTATGACCTGAAGCAATAAAGATCCCTTATATAGTGTTATAATTATTGTATAACTTGTACCATTCAATTGTCTGAAATTAAATTTCAGAGTAAAATAGGGTCTGGTGTTCTGTACTGTATTATTATTTTTTTTCGAACATGCCTAGAAGCTTATTCCGGTTTTTAAAGGATTTTATCTCACATCATTATCAGTCCACAGTTAATTAACTAATTTCTAAGTGGACAATAGTGTACAAATTGTTATTATTTAAAATTAATTAGAAAACATTTTCCAAAATTAAATACTTAAATTTTGCTTTCGGATTTTAATAGCTATTAAATATAAAAATTTTATTTTCACTTTTTAATTAAAAAATAATTCAACTCTTAAATCAGTATGTAAATAAAGAAATTGTAATTCATTGCAAAGGGGTGTGTAAAATTTATTTTCGTGTACACAGAATATTGGTCAAAAATTTAATTGAGCATTTTTATCATGTATTCGAATGTTCTACTATCATTCAAAATGAATACATTTTTTTCTGTTAATTTTTATTTATTCGTATGTTTATTTGATAAGTAAGAAAAAGCCGAGCTATGCATACCTTTATATATCTCAAAATAGTTGCAATTAATTTAATCGTTTTCATAACAAATTTAGGAAGACAACTAAATTAGCTTATCCAGAATTAAATTATTTGGAGTTTTAAAAATTAATGAAATTATTCCATTAGGGAAAAATATTTAAAAATGTTATTAAGTGTTTTTAGAAGAATATCTTTCTAGGAAAACCTGAAAAATAATCAGTGAAACTGATGTCTATATTCTTCTAGAAATGAAGTAAAATTATTATAGGTATCAGACGAATGGAACTGTTATATCATGTGTAACAAATAATGTTATCGTTATATAGTCTGACATTTTTTAGTTGGCTGTATTCTTAACTATTACAAATGTACATAGCTTTTTGTAATGACTAATTATATAGTTTAACTATTAAATAACTATTAAGTTGAATGCTTAGAAACTTGAGCGTTATTTCGTTGTAATAAAAGCGATTTACTACGCCATTAAAAGCGTTTTGTGAATTTTTAATGTTTTCGTATAATACAATGCAAAAGTCAAGACTGTTAAAGAAATATAGTTTTTATGTTTGTCGATGTTTACTCGTCAGTCTCTTAGGCTTTTCATTGAATAAAGATTAATTATTTATGTAAAATTTATTCAAAGTATTTTCATGAGCATGTGTTTTTCATTAGTATAAGGAAGTCAAGCTAATATTTTTTTGATTAAATTCGGTATTTTTGATACGACTTAAATATTGCTATCATAAATAAGTACTATAATAGAAATTTAATCATTTAACTTATCAATTGTGATTGATATTATAATGAAAAATGCAATTTGCTGAATAGTTTGTTTTGAGTTATATGTATGTATAGACAAACAACCGAAAGTTGTAGCTGCATAATTTAATTTGAATCATAATATGTGTTTTCTTGTAAAACACAACTTATAAAAACGAATCAAATAAAAAATAAACAGAAATCTCATTAAATATTATATTGGTAATTCAGAAAGATACTTTGTCAAAATGTGAATAGAATTAAATTTCTTTTCTTGTCTTTGAATTATTATTAATGATGACTGAAGATTATTAAAAAGTAATTCATTCTTGAGAAAATAACGTACTGAACAGATGTTAGATAGTTTCTTGCTTTTAATGTCTGAGTTAATTGAATACATTATTTCATTGAAAGAGAAAGAAAAGTGCAATTTGAATTTGTTTCTTTTTTTTCTTCTTTTTAATTTTCTCGTATTGAAACTGATGATAGCTTTTGTCGAACTTTGCTGTTAATACATGAATATACACTAACCAATCTGTTTAAATTTCCTGATTGCAAAAATAAAAGAATAAATTATAGAATGATTGATTGCTAGTTTTAATAACTTCTACAAGTACATAAAGATGATTTACTTTGAAAATTATTGTAAATGAAATATAAAATATAAGATACTTTCTAATGCATAATTTTGCATTATTTTCAATTCAATGTTAAAGTTAGTATATTAAGAGTAAGCGGTCATTAATTATTCTATTATTAAGAGAGACAAGAAAAGTGCTCGTAAGTTATTCTCTTAATGAGTTTTTACTTATTAAGATATATTCAAGAGTTTTGAAAACATCATTTTAAATTAAAAAACATGCTATATTAATTATTTCTGTATTTTTACACGTCAACACACATGTAATCTTGAATCATTGTTAAATGATGGATGGGGTCGATGCCTAAGTTGGTACTTTCCTCTCCATGTCACTTCACACCGATTGAGAGAAATGGAACACATCGTAACTTTTGAAATTCTTAAGCCTATTCAGCATGATTATCTCCTGTTGGGTCATTTAACAGTGTTGCTACATTACAGATGCGAAAGTAACGCAGTATCATCAAATGGAAAAAAAAAATGTTGGCTCGTTCCTTTTATAAATTGAAAGTCGCAACTTAAAAATATGAGAAATCTCTTAAAATTATTTAAATGGTGTTGTCAAGTGAATTAACGATTTTAATCGATAATTCAAAAATAACGATTTTAATCGATTTCAATAAAAAATATTTTTTAAAAGCAATTGCAAATGTAAATAAATATAGATTTTGAGTTTTAAAGGTGAAAATTTGAACTATATTATTTTTATTAACTTGCATTTGCTTAGCTGCATTTTGGAGCAGTGCTTAACCAGTCTTTGTCATTTTGCTGTATACCTCCGCTTAAAATTACTCTCTGGTCTTATAGCAAAGCTGCTGTTGAATGGATAGCTCTCTGGTTTGCAATTTAACAGATCACTCATTTCATTTTAATCGCGGGTTTATTAATTATCCTGTTTTGTATTAGACTTTCACGCTGAATTGTGGCCAGTAATTTACCATTAAGCTATATGATGCAGTAAAGTCCTCAGGCAACTTTAACTATTAACAAATTTTTTAAAAAGAAATTTTAATAAATGCTTAGCATAACTTTTGATCTAATTTATTTCAAGAAGTATGATTAAACAATAACAATTCATAACTATTTGATGCATCAGTTTATATTTTTAGATCCCTATTAAACAAAATAGATTTTCTTATATTAAATATAAAAATGAGTCTACATAATATAGTTTTATATTCAACAAAAAAAAATTATTTTGCTTAGAAGAAATTAGTTGTATATTGATGACATTTTCTTAGATTTATAATTTAATAATTAGTTAATTTTTTCTTTATAAGATATCAGTTAAAATACATTGTATGTGTTAATATTTTTATATCAGAGAAGTGAATATACATTTCGGTCTTTCTAGATTAGTTTCCAGTGGCAAAAATTCAATTTTGCTTAGTCTCATTTACATTTTATACAAATATATTATTAAATATCTAGTTAAAAGTGTTGTGAAAAATTTCCACTTATACCATAATATTGCAGTCATTAAATCTCCCAAGGAAACCTCTTAAATTATTACTTAAGATAACGACTTTTTGAAGTTATCTTTAAAGTGAAAGAAAGCTCATATTTTAGGGAATATTTTCCCCCAACCGTGTTCTTCGAAGCTATTTAGAATCTTTTAACCGATATCGGTTTCTATGTTAATTCAATATTTTGTCGACTTTTCAGCTGCTTTCAAAAACACATTTCTTCACCACATCTGATGCGTTACTTCGACTCTTTAATGAATGAAAATAGTAATTATAACTGTAATCGTCACTATGAAGGTCATCTACAAATAGAGCCTCATTGTCCATAAAGATTATTGACTGTTTGATCGTCTCCACCACATGATTTATTTCTGTTGGCTCGGGATATTTCGATATGCTTGAATCCGATAAGCAGAATCGATTATCTATTATAGGGTTTCAGGTGCTTTGGCTTTCCGAAATCGATATTTTCTCATCGTTCCACCGCTAAATATACAGAGAAGTAGTTTTCCTTGCTTTTCATCGGTTACGCCTCTGTCATCTTCCTGTGAATAATGAAACCCCGCTGAAATTTCATTTTATTTTTCCCTCTTTCAAAACTTGAAATTTATCCATTTTTTTAAACAGGGAAAACTTTTTTTTAAATATCAATTCGATTTCCCTGGAGTAAAAGCATAAAATTGAAAAAAAAATGGTTGTGTAAAATTAAAAAAAAAATTACATATAATAAGTTGGACGCACCAAGATTGATGGGGATAACTTGAATTTTATGTTTCGATTTTATGAGTTATAAAGTACACACCCCATAAAAGCGAAAAATATCAGAATTCAATATTAATTCTCTAGGTTGTAGTTTGAAATAGTCCGTATTGTTACTTGAATAGTTTCTTCGCATCTTTAAGCATTTTATTTATTTTTATGAAAAATTATTTTGTTAGAATTTACCGCACTTTATACGTTGATGACTTGTGTAAATGCGATGATTAATAAATATGAAAATTTAAAATAATTATTAGAGCTTACTTTTACAAAATGAGTATTTACTTAATTTTCAAGTAGAAAGTATTAATAGTTAATATTTTCATATGTTGTAGTTCTCGTGTGCCAGCTAGGCTTGGGAATTGGGCTGCGCTGCTCCACTTTTCCTACTGAACCGTATTTGGTGTGGAATCCGACTTCTTCAGCACACACATATTCCATAGGGACTCGTTTATAGGGTAGGCTACTATTCACACGCAAGGAAAGGACAAAGACAGGATAGAGAGAGAAAGTACATCCATGCCTGAATCGGGATTCGAAACCAGGACCTCCCTATCCGTAGTGAGGCGCGCTGATCACTAGACAATTTGGCCGGCGATATTTTCATATGAAAACAGCAATGGAATATTCGTTATTTTTCAGTTAC
The DNA here is from genome assembly GCA_030067965.1 of Latrodectus elegans. Classification (NCBI taxonomy): domain Eukaryota; kingdom Metazoa; phylum Arthropoda; class Arachnida; order Araneae; family Theridiidae; genus Latrodectus; species Latrodectus elegans. Next base: position 37,649,969 of record CM057813.1, read on the forward strand.
TCAAATTCAAAGATTTTATTTTATATAAAAATTGTTACTTCTAAGAATGAAGTAAAAGTAATCCTGCAAAAATAATGTGAAATTATTAAAATAATGAGAAATTTTTGAAAATGAATGTAAGTATGTAAAACAAATTAACAACATTTGATTGAACATTAATTGTTCATAGCTAACAGAAAGAACTGAACTTATTCAGACTGACTTAAGGAAATAAAAAATCATGTTTAGTGTTCAATTTCTCTCAACTCTTGAGAGTTGCCGTGGAGAGAAAAATACTAAATATCGACTTCGTCATTTGACGATGGTTAAAAAGTTACACGCGTGGTTTGACTTGTTTACCTGTTTTAAGCAACACAAGTAGGTAATCTCATAAAAGAATAGAAGCTATTAAAATAACTTCTTTTTTAATTAAAAATACCCGTTTTCAAAACTCATATGTTTTGATAAGAAAGAAATTAAAAGAATAATTTATGAACTCTCAAAATATACTAACTTCAATATTAAATTTAAAATATTACAAACTTATATTCAAATTGTGACAATTTTTTGTAAATATGTTCAATTTATTGTTCAATTAACAAAATTATTGTTCAGTTAAGGAATCATCTATGTTAATTAATGTAACATAGACAACCATCCCTAAGTTCTGTATGATTTATAAATTTCATTTAAATTTAGAATCATTCAAATTAACGATGGATTAGTGTTGTAAACGTAATTATATACATCAAAAAGTGAACCGAAAGATTAGAGGCTTCTATGCATGTTTTTATAGTCTTATTCTTTCTGCTAACTTAAAAATTTGTTTCATTATCCTTTAATCAAATTTGATATGAAGTTTTGTTTGGTGTAAGTATGATTTCTCGTCACATCTAGCGTTTTTTTATTATAGTGTTGTCAATTTGAGTTTTTGTTACTTTTCACATATTTTTTGTAGTCAGATTTGGTTTTTTCTCGTATTTTACATCATTTTGCGTCATACAAATGGTTCTTTTCAGTGGCAACAGCATTTGATGTTTTCGTTTTACTTTCATTTCAAACTGTTTGTTCTGAATTTCAATGCAAAGTTTTTGTTCTAAGTTTCAGTTCGAAGCCATTTGACTGCTGTCTGCTGTTGTGTTTTGTTGTTGCCAGCGTCCAAACATTGTAAACTGTTCTTTTTTCCAATTTCTTTTTGTTTAGTTATTATTTACATCTTTTTTATTTTGTTTATTTACTGTATTTTTCTTATATATATATTTTTCCGTTATATTTTCAACAAACTGTTTTTTTTTCCAATTTCTTTTTGTTTATTTATTAGTATCTCTTTTTTTATTTTTCCATAATGCCTGCTGTGTACAGTGTTGAAAAATTCCAAGAGATGATTTTGACTAAAATTAAAGCAAGTAATGATAGATACTTAACTTTTTTAAACTCTAGACCAACAAATGAAAACCTGGGAATCGTGAACAGAATTTTTTTTCTTTTATACATCATAGGATCCTTAATTATTATTTAATTTTTTGACGGAGCTTGGATTAATGAAATACGCGATTTGCAAGAAATGTGGATCAGAGATGAAGAAGAGGCCTAAGAATGGTTATTTTGATGATTTTAATTTGGCATGTAGAAAAGTGAAACAATGTAACACAGGAAAATCAATTAGGCATGGTTCTTGATTTTCACATTCCAAATTAAATTTGTTTGAGGTTTTATTCATCACATACGAAAATGTGAGAGGGACTAAAACTGAAAAAATATTTGAGGAGTATTCTTTTGTAAAAACTACTTTGTCCGATTGGAGGCAATTTTAGATCATGCCGAATTTTCATCGGAAAAAATAGGGGGAGGAAGAGTAAAATAGTGGAAATCGATGAATCAAAATTTGTCAAACGCAAATATCATAAATGGCATAAGGTTGAGGGTCAGTGGGTGTTTGAAGTGGTTAAGAGCAGGGCTAGGTTTCCCTAGCCCTGGGTTAAGAGGGGCTCGGGTAGAGTTTTTTTTAGTTGCTGTGCAAGATAGGGCACAGGAAAGTTTATAGAACATTATTAAGGACTGGATTTTTCCAGGAATTTCCGTGTATCCCAGTAGTTGGAAGAGTTATGCTTGTTTAACCGAGAAGGGATTCAATCATTTAAAAGTTAACCATAAGTTGACATTTGTTGATGCCGAAGTTGGGTGTCACACGAATACAATCGATAGTCCCCAGAGTCTTGTAAAAGCGTCCTTACGTACGTGCAATCGTAGGGTAGATTTTAAATTCTACATTGCAATGTATATATTCCAATGTATATATTGGAATATATACATTGCAATGTATATATTCCATAAAGGTTGCATGGGGGCAAATGTTGATTGTTTTAATAAATTTATTTAAATCGTTTCTGGAATTCATTGGGAAGAGTACGACATTTCGGAAAAGATGCCTTACTTTATTTAAATTCTATTACTGACATGCATTTTTCTATTGTATTTATGATTTAATTTACGTTTAATTTATATTTATATATATATATATATATATATATATATATATATATATATATACTTCTTAATTAAATTATACATATATTTTTTTAATTAATCAATTATCATGTGTATTTTTTAAAAAATCACTGGAGTAAAATGTATTAAGTACTAATTGCAGTCGACATTGGAAAAAAGTTTTTGCATACTTTTTTACGAAATTTGATAACAGTCAATTTTTTTTTCTAAAAATAAATCTATAGTTTCAATTTTTAGTCCCCATTTTACTTTATAATAATAACGTTTTACAAAATTAGTTTCAGTGAAATGTAAAATAAACATGGAAGGATTGGATATAGATGAACAAAATTGCGAAATAAATCACCCCAGAACTAATTGTAACCTTTTATATTCAATTTTAACACAGTTTTTTTACAACAGATGAATCAAACAGAAAATATCACCCACCATATTCGTCATGTGAGCTTGATGTCATATCAAGTAAGTCCATTAATATTTACTTATCTTTTTTTTTACCGGTTGTTTTGAAAAGAAGACGAACGTAACAAAAAATGTTTTTATTCATTTTTCAGTAATACTTTTTAAACTTTTTTATACTATTATGTGATTTGAAATTTTCTAAAATGCGTATTTTTGGAACTTTGGGAAAATTCCCGCGTTATAAAATATGCGCTTAACTTGGCGACCAAAAAAAAGTAACTATCGTCGACGTGGGGGGGATATTCTACTAATTCCCTTAGTTTTTAATTTTTGGACATTCATTGGAGTTTTAAGATCTTAAGTTCTTATCTTGCTCATTTATGAAAAACTTATATCTATTTATGCATTTAAAACACACAAAAAGCTATTTAAAATTATAAAAGTTTAGTACAATTATATCTAACATAATGATATGAATTAAAATGATGGAAACATGTAATACGTTAATGAAAATTCAAAACTATGTACGTATACCAATAAAACAAATATCTTTTTTTTGTACGTTCATTTTCCCGTAATGCTCAATGGATTGCAGAAGCCGAGTTGATCTGTTCCAGGCAGTAATCTTGAGTAAGTAGTGGGAGAAGTTAAGATAAGATTTAAGGAAATAGCAAGCAAATCCAGGGAAAGGAAAAATCTATATGGCTTCCCTAAAACCCTTTCTGGCAGTTCCAAATTTCGCTTAGTTTGAATTATAAAATCTAAGAATTCACAACATTAAATTAAATAATGTTTTTTATTTTAATAAGCATTTGAACTTACAACAGCCATAAATTGATTTTCGGAATCATATTTCATAAAAATATTAAGGATCCAAATTGGTACTTTTATAAGAAATTCATTTAGATTTAAAATAAAGTAAGATACTAATTGCTGGTTATTTATTGTTTCGGTAACTAAAACGCAATTTCTGATAGGGGATGTTAAATATCCTCTATTACGAGGGTTGCTATTTATATTTCTGGCCTAATAATGAAAAAACAAATATGTAGGATCGAAATTGGTTTTATTGTTTTTCAAAATATTCTCCATGATGATCAATACACTTTTGCATGCGTTTGAACCAATTTTCAAAGCACTTTTTCCAGTCCGATTGAGGTAACTCCAAAACATGCGTTTTGAATGCATCAACCGCTTCTTCGGGGGTCGAAAATCGTTGTCCACGTAATTTATTTTTGATGTGTGGGAATATAAAGAAGTCATTGGGTGCCAAATCAGGACTGTACGGCGGATGACCCCTCAGTTCGATCTTTCGCTCCGTCAGAAATGCCTTTGTTTGAGTCGATGTGTGAGAGCTCGCATTGTCATGATGAAGAATGATTCGCCTGTTCTGCTTTTTTCGAATTTCTCCGATGACTTTTGGCAAACAAATGGTCGTGTACCATTCAGAATTGACCGTCCTGCGTTGCTCTAACGCCACTGTTGCCACATGACCGTTAATGCCGAAGAAACAGGCAATCATTTGTTTCGATGTGCTTCTTCCTCGAACAACTTTTGTTGGTTTTGCCTCGTCTTGGAAGACCCATACAGTTGATTGCTGTTTTGTTTCCGGCTCATATGCATAGATCCATGATTCGTCACCTGTGTAGATGTTATACACAGCCTTTGATGTACCTTGAATGTATTTTTCCAACATTTCCTTGCACCAATCGACACGAGCCTTTTTTTGAGCGTTTGTCAGATTATGCGGGATTTAACGCGAACAAATTTTTTTTACGCTCAAATGTTCATGCAATATTTTATTGATGCTAGTCATACTAATGTCCAAAGACGCCTCTATCTCACGGTATGTCCCATGACGATCTTGATTTATCAGTTCACGCACAGCATTGATCTTTTCTGGCACAACAACGGATTTTGGACGACCTGCACGGGATTCGTCCTGGATCGAACATCGACCACGATTAAATTCGTTATACCAATTTTTTACAGTGCTGTAGGATGGCGCTTTATCGCTGTATAAAGAATTAAGTTCATCGAAGCAATCTTTGTCTTGACAATCCACGTCGAAAGTTATGAAAAATAATGGCACGTAAATGTTCACGATTCAATTCCATTTTTTGACAGAGAAGAACTTTTCAATTTACTGTCAACAACACAAATAAAGCTATAATGGTAAATCGTCTGCTGAATTTATGTTTAAAAATATCAAACTTTCGATTAAAATCGTATTCGGTCGCCTAGCTACACTTACTGTTGCCAAGACCAGAAATATAAATAGCAACCCTCGTATGCCGAACTTATTGTTATCATTTCATTAAAAACTGATATCAAAGGAGCCATTAAAATTAATGCTGTACTGATACATATTACAATACAATACGGAGTATGAAATATTTTCCATAAATTAATGCCTATCACTTTATTAACTTAATAATTAATTATAATTGGAAAATTTTCAACATATAAACAACCATGCTTTAAATTATAATCCATTGACTCATAATTATTTTTTCAAAGTATTGCTGTATGATAACTAATATTCAGTAGTGTTGTCACACTTCCAAACTTAATGTGCAGTTTATTATCAATTAGCACCTGCACGCACAACTTTCATTCGAATGAGGATTTAAATGTTACATTATTTCATTGTTAATTAATGGAGAATGGGTGTTACATTTGCGTTCTTTGCAGATGCATCATTCGGAGGGAAGTTTTGACAAAATTTGGAATTTCTTCATTTGTGACGAATAAATTTAACTTTTTTACGAATAAAAAATATTTCTTGACGAAACAATCTCTTGTTTACAAAATTCATATGTCGGGTTTATTCATTTAAAGGTATGACTTTTCTTGTATACGATAATAACTTCATATCGTATCTTAAAAATAGAATCTTTTCTCTGAAAATTTATTATTATTTTTACTTTTTGTAAGCAACTCACGCTTTGAGAAATCTGAAAGAATTCTTTACAAAAGTCCGTTTTGTCTTGTGTTTTTGTCCTTATTTTATAAAACATATTCACATTATATTTCACTTTAATAAATTTTATTTTAATTTTGTAGTTTTATTAATTTAAATTTTTATTTCTGTATTATTTAATTTTACCTATATTTAAAGGTGTTGACAACAGATTATTTATGCTTCAATCGATCTTTTAAAGATTAGCGCAAATTATTTCCAAGCGTCTTTTTATTTTGTTCCTTGTTCCCTGGAACAGAAGTAAAGCTTCTGATTATATCTTTTTATGTATATATGTGAGTATGTATGTGTATAATTTATAAGTATACGAATGCATATGTATGTGTATTGGTGTAAAATATTGAACACGAAACTACTTCTTTCTCCGAACTTAATTTTTGTCAGAACTTTTCTTGCTCATTGACATTTTCGTAATATAAATAAAAACATTTTCTTGTGAAAACCTGAAAATCTCATCGTAATGAAAAAAAAGGTAATACGAGGGTCATTTAAAAATTTTCTAGATACAACTAGGTTTTTAAAGTTATACTTACAAAATTTTAGGTGTGTTCAACGTAGTCTCCTCCAGCATCAATGCACTTTTGTAGAGGAATTTTCAACAGATTAAATGCCTCAACCCATTCATTTCTTGGAATAGATGAAAAAAATGCATTTATAGCCACATCAATCTCTTCATCTGAATGAAAACGAGGTCCACGTAAGTTTTAGATTAAAGAATAACCATAAGTCGCTCATAGCTACTTCAGGTGAATACGGCGGATGTTCGGTCACTTCAATTTGTTTTTGTTTAAGAAACTAAATTGTTAATCCGGCTGTATGTGAAGATGCATTGTCATTGTGAAGCATTAGTCCCCAAACTTTCAGTTCTTGTAGAATTTCAGGAAGGCATTTAGTGGTATACCAGTTTTCTGTTACTGTCTTCTGTCCTTCCAACTTGATGGCTTTGACCAATCCCGTACTTCTGAAGAAAACGACATACATCACTTTTTCAGTGCTCGTTGTTTTTTCACGATGGTCGGCGTGGGATTATCTTCAAAGACCCATACTTTGCTCTCTTGACGTGTTGGAAAGTCAAAAAAAGATATGTACGTTTCATCACCAGTTACAATTTTAGAAATGATGCAGTGGCCACCATCATTTAACAATTTAAGAGTTTCTTTACTGATTCTGACAGGGTCCTCTTTTTGGTGCTCAGTTAGACTGTGGGGAACCCAACGGCAAACTATTTTTTCATATGTAATTCTTCATGAATGATTTTGTGTATGGCTGCAGATCCAATGTTAAGTTCCTTCTGTATCATTTGATAGGTACAGCGATTATCATCCATTAATATTTTTCGTATGGCAGACACATTTTCCGTGATTACTGCCGACGGCGGACTTCCTGTGTGTTCTTCATCCTGAAGAAAATTGCGATCTCTTCTAAATTCTCTAAGCCATCTGAATGCAGTAGCACAAGCTGGAGATTCATCACCAAATGCTAATTGCAACCGTTGAACGCATTCTTCTTGATTTAATCCTGCTTTAAAATCGTAGAAAATCATAGAGCGAAAATGTTCTCGCGTCAACTCCATTTTCTCTTCTGTTTAAAATTTCTTCTACGCTAAACAAGTTAATGTAAGTCAGTAAAAAATCGTCTTCTGTGTTAGAATACTTTGTATTTTAAAATTAAAACATTATTTTGATTTTGTAAATTCTCGTCTGCGCGTATCTCAAAAATTTCAGAGTAATCCTTGTATGTTACACATTCAAATTTCTGTTCTTTGCATATTTGATACATGCTGTGAAAACTTAAAATATCTAAGAAAAACACTTAGGACATGTTCTAAATTTTCATTTGCTTTAAATGATGAGCTCGTAAAATCTTGTTGTTTTCATATTGATTAAAATGGAATTGCATAATTTAAGATTACAACACTTTTTATGTGAAAAATGAAAGTTTGATAGAAGAAATCGATATGAATGACTAGGTATAAAAGCAGCGGTAGGAAGATGATACTTTAATTGTGAATGATGTTCCCATCAAACTTTCTAAATTAAATGAAAATGGTCGAACAAACTGAAACCATCTAAATATTATATTCTTTGATTTTTTATATTAAAACATAATAAATCCAACTATTTTATATAAAACTTAATGATATGTGTGTGTGCGACACAAAATTCATTAACTCAGAATTTTTATTGGTTAGTTATTTCATTAAATGATTCGAATTCATTTCGAATGAAAACTTTGTAAAAGAAAAAGATTTGGATGTCTTAAATGTTTTGACTTCTTTTTTTTTCACAAACCTTTTACTGTCCATTTTATAGTTTATGTTGAAAGAAAAATATACTTTATCATCAGATTTATTCTCATTCGTTTTACTTTTTCAAATGGGGAGAAATCAATGGAAAAATTATATTGATATTGGACGTTTCGTGTATGAAAAAGGAAAATGATTTCATTTTTAGTAAAGGAAAATGTTTTTATTTCATTTCTGTTGAGGTACTACAAATCGCTATCAATTTTATTATAAATTTGAAGTTTGATATTTGCCAATATATTCTGTACCTCAGTAAAACTGGGAAACGCATTACGTTGAGTTAAGTGCTTTGTAGTGAAACAAATTTAAAGGCAATCTGAGAGGATTTTATTATTTTACTTTTTTTAAAAACCATTTTATTAGAAAATTTGATTGAAGGAGTAGGAATTAGATAAATATATTTTAATCTTTTTCCGTTGAGAGAGTGCTTGTCAATTGTTTTGTTAATAAGATCTTTGTCAGTAGAATTAAATTTCGTATTAAATAGATCTACAATTACATTTAATATTCCTTAATATAAATGTCTGAAACATTAGCTAACTTTTTCTTGCCGAAATAATTTAATTTTTAAATTTCAAAGTTTTGATAGTAATACTTTTGATGTTAAATACAAAATTGTTTTTTTTTCTCTTTAATCTCTGTCAAACGATGTTTTACTTTTCATTTATGTGATTTCCATGCTTTTGATTTTAGATAATTAACATGATATAATCTTTATATGTTTTTGTATAACATAAGAAGAACTATATTTAATTTTACATATGCTATAAAAGTGATTTATTTTACATAATAACTTATATTCGTTACTTAGAATTTATAGTATTGTCATGAATATTTTAAAATTGTTTGTTTTTTCATTTATATTTTCACGAAATTTAACTGCACAAAAATATTATTATTTATGTAAAAATAAATTAATTTAATAAATATATTAAAACAATAATAAATATATATATTTTTTATTATCAAATATATTTTAAAATCATTATTTTATTTTTGATATTCATTTCAAAGATATTAAAGCATTTCCCATTATTTCAATGGCTTAAGTATTAAAAATATAATTTCTAGTTAAGAAAATACTTCATTAAGAATATTTATGAAGTTAAAAATAGTGATCTATATTTTATACTTTAGAATTATTAATTAGTATAAAATCAGTCCATTACTCATTAGTCCAAATATGATTATTAAAAACAATATTTTCTATCTTAAAATTATAAATATCAAATAAAGTAGTTTTCTTAAAAAATATTTTTCTTTACTCTTTAAAAGCATTGAAATTTAATATAATAAAAAGAATACAGAAATCCCCAGAGATAATTTAAAAATCCTTTTAATTTGAAAACAGGTAGTCTTCCCAAAATGTATGAAACAAATGCTACCTTTCAATAGTTTACTGAAATTGCTTGAAAATCTCACTGTTTGAAATCAAAATTCTAAAGATTATCTAAGAAAGAATACTTTGGTTCTTATACTAATAAAAATATCGATTCATATTTTAAAAATGCAAAAATATCATGCAGACACTTAAATAAAACTCACCATCTTTATTTTTAGATATTTTAAAAATATACCAGAGTTTATTTATTTATTTTTTTTTTAAGTGTTATAGGCACTGATCCTATATCATTAATTGTTTTCATGAATTTAATATAGTTTATTACATTTTTCTCTTAAAATTTTTTACATTATTCTTAAGAAAAAGAGAATAAGATAAACATAATAGAAAGAATACGAGGAAAAATTTCTCTTTATATCTAAATTTCCTTTGGATGATTTACCAACTTAAATCTATTCTTCTTTGTTTTCGAAATTTATGAACAGTTGGAAATATCATGAATTTACCACATTACTTAAGTCATTATTTTTTAAGGACTAATTTCGACTAAGATATTACGCGATATATGACATAAAAATATCTCATATTTAATCTAAACCCCATATATTTTTTAATTTAAATTAAAAAAAATTTAATGACATAGATAATCCATTTATTTTCAAATTATACTATATTTTCTAGGAAGGTTTTTCTTAATAACTAATCAAAGTCAAACAAGCTGTTATGATTAATTTTGCCTCGAAGGAAAAATCTCATCTTTTTATGTAATCATCTCATACATTATATGCTTTTGAAATTAGTTTAATCTAGTAAGAACTTCTGAAATTCTACCGAGGGAAAATCCAAATTAATTATTCAAGAAAGTCTCTATACTTTACGATTCTATTTGTATTTTCACTACCTGATAGTCTCTTAATTTATTCTCCCCTACAATCAGGAATTCGCTCGATCTTAGTAAAAAAATTCCTTTTTTAATTCGTAACACAATGTTCTTTGTTGACTGTTTTCCAAAGTCATTCATAATCAGAAAACAATTCAAAGAAACGAAGCAACGTTATCTCTAACGAATTATTTGCATTTTCTAAGGACATATTCTATATTCAAATTCGATTTTTTTCCCCGTTTGATCCTGGAGGGCCATCTGGCTATGGCAGATGAGTTCCTTTGTCCTTTTTAGGTGGAGGAAAAAAAGAAAGAAACAATTGAAGACTTAAATAATACCTCTATCATCCATCCTTGCAAAGAACATGAAAGAAAATATGTTGATGAAAGCGTTTGAAAACTCTTTGATGGTTTATCCGATAATTAATCTAGCTGCAACGCCTAATGTGATCAAAACAAATAAGTAGATCGTATAGGAATAATTTTGGATTTGAAATGCTTAATAACTTTGATTATCCATAAAAATGAACCTGGCATCAACATTTGAAAGAAATGTATTTCAGTTAGAAAACTCAAATTAATTTGAAACTTCCAGTTGTTGATTTTCTTTGCGAAAGCTATCTTTTCAGTTTCATTGTTTCTTTTTTTTTATTATGGTGATAAGTAAAATTATTTCGAAAACGCATTGATTAAAGAACTTTAATTTCATATTTCTTTGCTCTTAATAATATAATATTTTTTTACGAAAGAAGTTATGATTATCTAAATAAATATAAAATTTATTATTGTATATTTGCATAACATTATGGATTTCTCTTAAACCACTTTTAAAATTTAAATTCAAAAATCAGAGATAGAAAATTTAATTTAATCTAATGATTCAAATTACTGTTTGAGATAGTTTTATTGAAATACTTAAAAAATAGTGATTTAAATATCACATATTTATGAATTCTATCTAATCTAATTGCAATGTTAATATTTTATGTTTTCTCTTAATTGTAAAAAACGCTGTTAGTCTATGTTTCCAACATGTTTTGTAATTATATAAGGTTTTGCTTATCTGTTAGCTATCTTCAATCACTTTCGTTTGTTTATTTACCTTTTTGATTAAGATATGGTATGTGAACGAATAATATACGAATATAAATCATCGCATAAAATATATTAGAAAGAATTAGATGTTAACCAATTTTAATTTTCTGGTGTATTGATTTTAAAATTTTTATTGCACACTAGAAATATGGCAACAAGTATATGTCACGTTTCTTTCTAGTTCAGACCTTTTATAAGCAAATGTATACATACTGTTAAGAAACAAATTAATGTGACTCCAAATTTTGAAAACAAACACATTTAATTAAAAAAGAAAGAAAATTACAAAGGAGTCCTATCTGAGTTCGTTAACAACTCTCACGCCTACGTAGCGCACAATAGTACAAAGAAAACGCAGCTTCTCAGGCTGCTCCTGGCACCAATCGTCTCCCTACTCACCCTCCCCATGAAAGGCTCTTGAAATTGAAAGTGCTGAGTATGAGACATACAGACTAAATTATTCCTTCCTTCCCCGCAGTTTTTTTTTTTTTCCTTTTTCATTCTACAGAAATCAACCTGCAATAAAAAAGAAAAAACACACACACAAACAACAAAGAGCAAAATTTAGTATTACAGATTGCCCTGATCAGTCAGACTCTGGGTGATACACAAAACTATATGGAATTATATAATATTAAATATAAAATAAAAATATATCACAAACTAGCACAAAATAATTATGTAACACAACAGAATTTTCAACGCTAGCTAAATTTACAAATAGACACACTATTATTATAAAAAACATTATAATTTTTTTTCAAGAAATTATGAATGTATGAAGCTACAATTGAAATTTATATGAAAAGAAAACATTTTAATTTAATATCTGAGAAAAAAAGAAAATAATTATGTTTTGTTATTCATCATTCTACTGAGGCTATCGCATTCTGATGTAATTTGCCCTTTCTGTGAACAATATCAAAATTTAGGCTTTGAAGTACCAAAGCCCACCTTAAAAGTCTGGGATTAGATCCTGTACGATATTTTAACCAAACTCTAAAGGGTTGTGATCAGTTTCGATAACAAATTTATACTGATCATCGAAATAATATTTTAATTTAGTAACAGCAAAAATTATTGCTGCACATTATTTTTCTATAGTGCTATAGTTTTTCTCAGACTTTGAAAATTTTTTACTCAGAAACAGGATAGGGTGTTCATTTTCATCTCTCTGAGATAAAACTACACCTATTTCTAAGTTTGAGGCATCATATTGAATAATAAATTGTTTTTGAAAGTTTGGACTGTAAAGCACAGGCTTCTATATTAAAGTGTTCTTTAATTCTATGAATGTTTTTTAACAGTTATTATTCCATATTACAGTTCCCCTCTTGGACTTCCCTTTTAGCAGGTTGGTTAAAGGCGCAGCAACTACCGAAAATTCTGGTATATACTTGCGATAGTATCCAACAAGACCTAGGAAAGTACGTACTTCGGTTTTGCTTGAGGAGCGTTCGAAATCGGTAATGCTTTCACTTTAATATCACCTGATGTTCTTTGAACTTGTCCCACAAAGTGTCCCAACTATTTAACACGAAGTTGAGCGAATTTGCACTTCAAGGGTTTTACACTCAATTTCACAAACCGAATCTTCTCCAGAATACGTTTAAGATGTTGGATGTGTTCAGACCAAGTAAGTGAATATATAGCTATGTCATATAAATAAGGTACAGCAAAATGTTCGCAATTTTTTAATAACTCAGTTATTAACTTACTGAAATAGTGAGAGGCATTCTTCAAACCGAATGCCTTTCTCAAAGGTTTATAAACACCAAATGTTGTCGTAAATGCAGGATATATTTGAGCCTTCGGACTCATTTGCCAATAACCTCGTGTTAAGTCTAATAAAGATGTGAAATTCGCTTTCAAAACGGATTCAACGCGCTCTTCAATATTTGGCAATGGATAATATTGCTTTCTGGTAACCTCATTTAACCTGCAATAATCAATGCCCTGAAGAGGTTTTTTTCCAGGTGCTTCAACTAATATTATAGGTGATGTGTAATCGGATTCACCTGGATCCATCACCTTCAATTTCAACATCTTGTCTACTTCCAATTTCCGAATTTCTGCCTGTCGTGAGGACATTCGATATAACTTAGCTATAATAGGTTTATCAGATTCTAACTCAATGTCCAGTTCAGCCAGTTCTGTACAACCCGGTTCATATGAAAAAAATATCAATAAATTGTATCAAAAGTCTACTCAATTTCTTCTTTTGTTCATCCTCTAACTTTTCATTAAAACAGTTTTCAGGAAAAATCTCTAAAAGGGTAGATAAATTAATTTCAAAACTTGGGATATCTTCATTCTTAGAATCAATATTTTCATTATTAGAATTAAAGGTAAAAATTAAATTAACATCTTCTGGATGCTGAAAATAGGGTTTTAACATATTTATATGGGATACATGTAATTTTCCTTTATCGGGAAATTGTATTATGTAATTTGTTTCCGATAGTCGTTTTACTACTTTTCTTGGACCTATCCAATGAACAGAAAATGTATTTGATCTAGAAGGTGCAATAACTAGCCCAAGATCATTTTCTTTAAATTCTCTTTTCGTAGCCTTACGTCATACCACAGTTTCTGTTTCTCTTTGGCATCTGTCATATTTTGCACAGCTAACTTTTGGCATCTTTTCATTCTATTTAAAAGATTAAAAACTAAAGCAATCACACTATCTTCTTCAATGGTTTTACCAGTTAGATTTTCATATAATAGTGTTACGGGTGTTCTTAAGTTCCGACCATGGACTAATTCTGCAGGAGAATATCCAGTGCTATCATGAAAGCAAGCAAGTTCTAAGAACAAAAAGTGTCTGAGGTAGTCTTCTTCCAATCTGTACCCTTTTCTAAACAAAGGACTTTCAATGATATCTTTAAAGTTCTATGCAATCTCTCAACAGGATTGCTTTGGGGATGCTGAACAGAACTATACTCTACTTTAATACCAAATTTTTCTAAAAATTTTGATGTCAGGACACTCATGAAAGATGTTCCTTGATCACTTTGCAATTCTCTAGGAAAACCCATGCGGCTAAATATCTGAAGAAAAGCATCAACCACAGTAGTAGAACGTATATCTGGTACTGGGATGACATATGGATACTTGGATGACATGCAAATGGATGTTATAATATACCGGTTACCACAGGAAGTTATAGGTAAAGGACCAAATGCACCAACGTTAATTCTTGTAAAAATTTCCGGAGTTACTGGAACCAATTTCAAAGAAACCCTTTTCTTATCTTGAGGCTTTCCTACTCGTTGACATTTGTCACAAGACTTAATAAAATTTTCTATTTCTTTAAAGCAGTTAGGCCGGTAGAAAGTTTTGCACAACATATCTTTTGTTTTAGTTATACCTAAATGAGCTGCTGTTATCTCATGATAGATCTTTTTTTAGCTGGTTGCGAAACTTCTTGGGCACAACTGATAATCTTCTTATGGTTCCATCAATGTCCAATTTATTATAAAACAACATTTGATTTATTGTAATATATTTACTATCTTTTAAAGACTGTCGTTTAACTTGCTCAAAAAGAGGTCTGAAACCTTTGCATACTTTTTGTTCCCGAGCAAATTTTTCTAGAGATGTCTTAATCAAATTCATACCTTCAATTTAGGTTTCTAATGGTGGCAAAATTGCATTTTGCTCTAATTCTTCATTTTGTTTAGTTTTGAGGCAAGACCAAGAGGATTCTATTTAAGAATTAATAATCTCTTTATTCGTGCTATTTTCCTTGCGACTTTTTTGAGCTAGGGTTTCTATAGCATTTATCATACGTATTTTCACCTCTTCATGCCTTTTAGTTTCCTCAATTAAAGCGGCTGTTTTGTTTCCCAGTAAAGATCTTCCTTGATCCAAAGAATCTCGAAGAACTGCTGCTTTTGTCAAAATGTGACCTAATTCACAATTTATTTCAACCTCGGCTATAGGTAAACATACTAATGTTTCATCAAGAGTTGTTCTTAGCCAAACCTTTTCCTTAGTGAACATATCAGATTTCACGTATTTTCTACAAATCAAATCAAGAGTTGCTACAGTGTCTCTTAATATTGTCATTGAAGTTCCATTAACAATGCCGATACTAGTGTAAGGAGCCATCAACTCATTAAATGTACTTTTTGCAATTTCATTAGATGCTACCGATTCTAAGTTCTTTTTTATTTTGTCACACTGAGACCGCAAATGACTATAAGAACCACACTCATAATATCGGAGTTGTTTTCGTTTTTCAAATTCCTTTTCATGTGAATAATTAGAATTTTTATTCTTTTCTCTTTTAGGAACATGAGGTTTATTATTCCGAACTACTTCATTAAACTTAAAGGCATGGTTTTCATTTTATTGACGAAAACCAAAATTATTTCCAGTGAGTTTTGTAAAATCTTTCTTCTTAAAACTATCTCTTAAACTTTCATATTCATCTATTTTCTCTGCCAGATCATACAGAGAATTTATTTTAAGCCATTTCACCAAAAAATGTTCTTTAATTTCAATTGGCACACGAAGTTTCAATTGATCTGTTACCATTAGATCCTTAAGCTGTTCAAACATCATTATTTCTAATTCCGTAAGCCCTTCCGCAAAGTAACTATTCAATTCTTTTGCATAATTTCTCCATGATTTTTTCTGACGTTTTCCGGTGTTTAAGAAACAATTGTCTTAATTTTTCACTATTTAACTTAAATCATTTAAGAATAAGTTCCTTCACGTAATCGTAATCATCAGCTGTTTCGGAAGGTTTTCTAGCTAACATGTTAGATATTTTTAAAGGTAAAGCACTTACAAAATAAACTTACAATTCGTTTTTTGGAATATGAGCCATTTCTACTCTACGCAGAAAATTTATTAAATATAAACTCAGCTCATCTTTCTTTTGATTAAATTTTGGCGTTATTTGCATTAACTGAATTTTTGGAGCTTGTTCAGTCCTATTTATAACTGATTCTGTGTTCGAAATTGCAGCATTTGAAGAGATTCCCAAACGTTTTATTTCCAAAATATGTTCTCTTTCTTCACGTCTAATTCTTTCCTCTTTTTCTAGTTCTTCGCAACTAGTTCTTACCTCTTTTTCTTCTTGTTCCCTTTTAACTCTTTCCTCGATTACCCCTATCTAATATATATTTTACTTCTTCCTCGTTAAAGTTTTTACTAGCTAAAATTAATTTTTTAATATCTGGGATTTTAAAAGAACCTGGAACCATTTCGCCTAACTCTTCAGCTACTTCTACTAATTCTCCCTTTTTTCCCCATGCTGAAAAAGCCATTTTATTTATTAAACGCTTTATCTCAAACGAGAGGCAATAATGAGAAAAAAAGAAACAGACTACACCCACCTATTTGCAAAATTTCGTAAATAACTATTGAAATTATTTACCACACACTATTAATATAAAATATATATCAATACCATTTAAAAAACTTAAATGAAAGCAAACTATATTGTAATACAACAAATAGTGTATAAATGGAAAATCAACTATTTTGAAAAGGAGAACAAGTTTAATATTACATATCTTCTATTTTCGATTATAAATTTTTATCACCGAGCTTATGTTTGATACTCGAATAAATTGAATCATTAATCAAAAATGTAAATTAAAAAATGTATAAATTATAGAAAATCATATTCTTATATAGATACTAATATATTAAATCAGAATTCGTTAGATACATTACAAACAACAAACTCATGAATAAATCTTACATTACTTTAAATTCAAACCTGTTTGTAATAATATGCTTTCGTTTTCACATAATGAAATCAAAACCTTTCTAAAGTGTATATTCCTTTTATAAAATCTACTTTATATATATCAGTAAAACATTCAAAAAAATATGTATACAATTGTGCTTTTGATTTTACACATTAATCTATAACAACATAGTTATTTTAACATATTCCTACATGAATTGAAATACATCAACCACATAAAAATTATGAAATACAAATTTATAATAAGATACAATCACTTTTCTTTCTAAAAATATTACACTGTAAATTCAAATACACGAAATACAGAAATTAGCTTTTGTAATACGGAATACACCATTTACAAACTTATAAACAAAATTAATTGATATGACATGAAAAACCACGTACATATAATATTGGAACTAAATATTTTATAAATTTATATAACATACCAAACTATTTATTTTCAATAGTAGCCAGAGAAAGATTGAACAAAATGGCCTACCTGTATCCCAACATTTCGGTACGTAATCCATTATAGTACACATAATTAATTTCTACAGTGGATGCTAATGCAAACATTATAAAAGCATCCAAAACCATCGCCAATAGAACACAAGTTTGTTATGAAATAAACTAATGTGACTGCAAATTTTGAAAACAAACACATTTAATTAATAAAGAAACAAAATTACAAAGGAGTCATTTCTGGGTTCGCTAACAACTCGCACGCCTACATAGAGCACAAAAGTCAGTATCAATACTACAAAGGAAACTCAGCTTCTCAGACAGTTACTGGCACCAACCGTCTCCGTACTCACCCTCACCATGAAAGGCTCTTAAAATCGAAAGTGCTGAGCATGAGACATTACAATACGATTAAATGAGAATCTATAGCAAAAATATTAATTTTATAAAAGATTTTTTTAAACAAAATTATTTAGACATTTTTAGATATTTTTATAAAAAGGCATATTATATATATAGATAAATAATTCTATTTCATATATTAATAAATTTTATCTATAAAATACATTAATAGAGCTTTATGATGTTTTGTGAATTCATTCACTATTTTAACTGTTTTCCTTAATGTGATTATATTAAAAAAATATAGATAGTTATTTGATTGTTAGAGCTATTTAAAAAAATCAACATTGCCTGTTTAGATTTTTACATATCACATTTTGGTCATTGAATTTTATTAATAAATTTCAAATCAAGCTAATCTTCAATGAAGCTGTTTGGACATTCTCAGTTTATGTGGCGCTAATTCCTATATTAAATAGTAACAAAGTAGTTTGTTTCAAAGAAAACTAATCTGCTTGGAGCAGAAAGTCAATATTTCTAATATTTACCAATTTCTCGGATTATTTCCTATTACTGAAACGAAGAAATGCATTCTTTTATAGATTTCATTCATTGCTTTTTTTACTTTATTATCTTTTTTTATATTATAAAGCCATCAACTAATTATGTTTCATAACTTTGAAATTTTTTAGTAAGAAATAGTTGTTTGATACTAATCGTAGAGCATATTGATTGTTGGAATAGTTCCTTAAAATGTTCGAAAATTCTTTAATTAATGTAAACGAGTCATTCACATTATCTCTTTTGCTTTTTTATGTTTAAGATAAACGATATAGTAAGGTATTCTTTTAACGTTAAAAGATATAGCTTTATTATATATTTTCGTGACAAAAAGTTAATTGTTCATACAATTTCCTTACTTCATTATCAATAAACAATCAACATTTTAAAAGGTTTCCCTTTCTCAGATTATACGTTTGCAATGGATTCCCTCGCATGTTGATATTTAAGGAAATAATGTTGCAAAAATAAGCTGGATAAGGGAGGTTCAGAAGTCCCTACCCTTGCCTTTATCAAGACATTTTACGAAATCTCTGCAATCAAGAAATTTTTCTAAGAAGATTAAATGGCAAACCCCTCCATTAAAAGTATGGTACGCAAGAAATAGCACTGATGGTTCTCTAGGTCTCACTTGAAAACATCAGACTGCTCTTTCCAGATTTGCCAGAGGTCACTTGAGAGGGTTTTATTTCTATAGAGGTCAGAAGATTTTCCAACTTACAACCAGTGCGCTTCAGAAAGTGCTTCCTTGGAACACAATTGGACTGTCAACTCTCCCATGACGACTTATTTAGAAATCTTTTGATGTTTTTGAACTTTTTAAGGGTTAATATTCTCATGACATATGAAACAACAGCAACAGAATTTTAGAGAACAACAGTTCGTATGAATTCGTAAAACTGAATTATCTTATATATGGGATCAATATGGGTATGAGTCAATATTTTTGTGTTGTCAAGTTATCGCATAACACGAAAGCCTAGAAAGAGTGAAAATTACAATAATTTCTCATCAAATTAAATTAAAAAAAATAAGAATAGTGAAAATTCTTTTAAATTAATACGAGTACTTAACTAAATACCTTTAAAAATTAATTGTAGTTAAATAAATTTCTTTTTCTATAAATGAAAGTGTGCGGAGAATTTATAAAATGTATGGTAAAACACAATTATTGTGGGATAATATGAAAAAAGACAATATATCACTTTTCATGTAGTAGTAGTGATATAATGAACTAAAAATCCTTCTCAGTTTCAATTATTACTTTAAAACATTTACAAGGTAAACATCAAATAAAAATGGCAAATAAGGGAAAATATGATGAAGATAAGAAAAAATTTAAAAGTTGCTAGACTAATTGAAGGAAGTAGATTAAAGTATCAATTACATAAAGCGAAAAATTTTGCAAAAGTTTGTGCTTTAATCTGTCATTAATTTATATTAATTTTACAATATTCAAAAACATTTTTTGCTTATGTTCCAAATTCTTAATTAAAAAAAGTTGCTAGAGTTAGTAATAAAAAATTCTTAAAGATGCCCTTAAGAATTAAATCCGATTATACAATAAAACGTTCTCCTTTACTTTGATGATTAATGCTTCAAATGAATTTTACCCAATAAATCAAAAGCATCGTTATACTTTTGAATATTTAAAGGAGACACGTTTTTCATTCTTTATTATTTCTGCATAGAAAGAAAATTAATTTAAAACTTCGTTTGTTCTGGTATAAAGGAAAGGGAATTGTTAATTTCTATTTTTTCATTCTTTGGATTCTTCATCATGTATTTTCCTCTACAACTTTTTAATTTCTTTGAAAATTTTTTTTTCGCAGAAAATATTTTTTAAAATCAAAATCTGATGGAATAACTGATACAAAAAAGTAACAGAAGATTACACAAGAATAAACATTTGAGAATAGTGATAACTGTTGCATGATATCAAATAATAATGGAAAGTAAAGAAATACTATGAGGTTGCATCTGCAGTTTAAAAATAAGCGCCTGGTTATTTTTTTTAAGAAAAGGTAAAATATTTTGCGGAATCTTTGACCAAATTCTCCAGAAAATAAGTTTTAATATTTTCAGGGAATTACTTTTGCATTTGAAGGTAAAGTATTTACTTCTCAATATTGTTTACTTCAAAACTCTTAATATTAGAATCATTTTTGTAAATGCTGTGATGCCAACATAATTTTGTGTGGGTGGTGCTGATTCTGATTAAAGACATTACATGTCATCCACAAACTTGAGATTTTTCTTATTATAACTGTTACAATTGTTTCGAGCAATAAACTCAAATAATACTCCATATTTGTTGCTGAAAAAATATTCATAAAAAATAAATAATTTAAAATAAAATTCTGATGCAACATAGATTTTTAAACCTAGTTTTTTTACCTTCGAAAGTCTGCTGAGAATTTAAAGTGCTATCGAATGTTGAAATATTGCTGACAAAAAGATTTTGGTAATCCGATGCACATGGGACCGAAAAGCTGTCAGATAAGAAAAATGCAGATTAATAGCAAAAAATAGAATCAGATGAATTCAAATTTTATTTTTATTAGAAAATATCAGAAAAATAGCTTGGTAATATTGATTAAAAGTTTATTCAGAAAGCACACTTTAAAAATAAAAGTACTTATAACAATTAACAAGGTTCCCACATTGTATATTTGATAAATGTTTTGCGGAAATCTAAAACGATACTATTATGTGATTAGTTTTTTTTACTTTACTGTCACAAGAATTCTAAATGTGTTGTTTTATAAGTAATTAAAATTCTGAGATTAGGCAATATTAATTCTAGAATTCTGAAAAATTATAAATGAAAAATAACTTCTTAATTTTGCAATAATATTTTTTAAGCAATTTCATTTAGTTCTGTAACCATATATTCGGTTTAGAATAAATAATTTTTATTCAATTCATAATTTATAAATATGGATTCTAAATTACTTTAAGTAAAAAATTCAGGTCGAAAATTTGCATTTAATCATGCTTGAGAAAAATACTAGAAATTTCCAATAAAATTTCAAAAGCCAAAATTTTATTTTAAATCCTGCATTTTATATCATTAATATCATTGCTCCTCTGTTGGTCTGCACTCTGAAAAGCAATGGAAGGATACTAAGGTTGTGGATAGAGCTTGAGGCTGGGAAATTGCTTAGATGATTTTCAGATGTTCAAGATACGTGGTAGGTTATACGAGAAAAAGGTCCACATGTTTAACAGAGAAAGAAAGCATTTTATTGACCATTTGAATTCAAAAGAAAAAAAGAACTTTTAAATATGTAAAAAAGGAGTTTTATTGAGATAAAATTGTTTTTTTTATTGAAATAAGAGTAGTTTCTCTGGATGGCTAGTTATCTTCAACATTGAACATATAAGGCATGCAATTAATGAAGCTATTAACAAGAAACTGAGTTTTTTTTTTTTTATCTTTTTCTTCTAGAAGAAAGGCTTTTTATTTCTTAGAAATTTGTGAATAGTAAGAGGCCGACAGCTCTTCTAAAAAGAATATTTCAAACATGTTCAATTCATTTCATATCAGAAGAATATCTTAAATTTGCAATTTATTTAATTTCTTTCCAGGAAACGAAATCACACATCCAAGTGAACGCATTTAGTTGTTGTTTATTGATAGTCATTTTTATTGCTGTAACAAAAGGAATTAAAATTGATCTGAGGATCTCATACCTATATTGGTGAACGATCAGAGCTCCATTTCAAATGATTCGATAGTCTGCCTGCCTATTAAGGGTGATTGCTAGCATAAACCATCAATCAAAATCCTGTCACTATCTTCCAAAGAAGTAAATTCTTACACTTCCTTCCTCGAGTGTGCGATTGTTTCTAGTGCTAAAATCATTTTAGATAAATATTAAGCGCTTTTTATCAGGATCATTAGAAAAACAGTATATATAAGAGAATCAACAATGAAAGGATGGTAGAAAGCATTAACTCTCTTCCAGTTCACATCATGCTTTGTTGTCCAGTGCATGCGGACATAACTAAGCTTTACTGATAACAGAACACTCACCATTAGTATTAAGAGTGAAAAAATTTACAGATTGGTGTCAATTTCAGACGGTTTAAATCAAATTTGTGGTGCCAGGGGCCGAGCAAAACTGTTATTGAAGAAGAGTGGCATTCATATTTAAGTTACCTTGAGACATTAGTATTAAATATCGATATTCGTTGGGCATTATACACCATCTACCATCTTTTCCCCATCTGTGACTTTCTAATCTCCAAAAAACTGTTCCACATACGTAAAATCTGACTTTATGAAACTCAATGGCTTCTGCTACTTTGGCTTGTGTTTAATTTCCCCATTTGACCTGCAAGTAACTATCTTATGTTTCTGATTACATTAAATGATGTTTTTGAAACATCACACTCATCACAACAAAACTTGATCACATTTTTGGTTTTGTTTTTTAGTTAGTAAAAGTTAAATTTTTTTCATATCTTTAACGTTTCGTTTTCGTTTTAAACTTCAAACCGAAAATTTGTTTACTTTAAACTTTAAAAAGGAGAAGAATTAATGCCCATGACTCTCTTCTTCCATTTTTTGCCAAAAATTGCTAATTTTGTGACGTCATATAAAACTTATGGTACCCTTTTAATTGTTTTTAGCAGTGTATATCCACGGTCAGAACTACAAAAACATCATGCAGTCCCATAACATACAAGTACTTCGGTGCTAAAATTTATGCTCCATAGGGAGATTTGTAGTTTATATAATATGTGATTTAATTTTAATAACATTTTGGTAAAATAAATACAAATTAATCTTAATATGATTTAAATTAAGTATTAATATGTATTTAATCTATTTCCTGTATCTTTTCTCTTAATTATATTTAGAGAAAATAAAATTTTATTATATATAATTTGCAAATTTTATTTAAGATAATAAAATTCAGAAATTTAAATGAGTTGCTTTTAAGTAAGTGAAATTCTCAGTTAAAACGAGTTTGAAATGAACAGTAGTACCTTCAATCTGATTTTAATGTTTTTGCCAGCTTGGTCTAGAATAAAATTTTATTTCCATGAAATGTTAAAGTTTTCTCTTATAAAACAAACTTTTTATTTATTACTTTAGGTTTGCAATTAATTTTTCTGACAGAACTATATCTCAGTTTATTACATCTGAAATCTACCCCAGGTATTTTATAATAGAATGCTAAAGAGAAATACCATTAAGATATTACTGAAGTATATAAGTTTTGTATATTTTTATAGCGTTTAAAAAGAGAAAGAGATATTGTTTCCTAATTATGGATGCTAAAAATGCATTGGACAATAGTCATCTTTATGTACGATAAACAATGCTTTATACATGATAATGATCAGAATAAATTGTCTACAAAAGTTATTATGGTAATTACAAGCTTATTTTACTTTTTAATTTTGTGGGAACATGCAAAGAAATATACCCTTTTCACTCTATTAAAGATAAGTATTACACTTCCAGGTGTTCTTGTATTTAAATATATTTTTCTTGAATACATGCATTATAGCATTTAGGTAATATAATGAGAAACAGAGAAAACATTATACTGGTTATTAATAATTAGAATTAATTACTTCAAAAGGAATGTAAGCTTTCTATTAGTAATTCTAACATGTAGGAGAATAACACCTCTTACAATTTTTTACACCAAAGGGGAGAACATCTTCTGTTTCTTCGAGGAGCTTTCCCTTCAAATGCTTTACCGAAATGAAAGAAGCTTTTAATTTGATGCCAAACCCGGCAGATTGATGGAGAAGAGCTATTCACGCTGTAGGTGGAAATATCATGGGTATAGGCCGAAAACGCACGCACCTATAGGCTTCCAAATAATTTGAATAAGATTCCCTCTCTCTCTAGCTACCGTTAAATCGGGAAATTAATTGCACCTTCCTTCCAATCACTCCGACAGAAGCAGTAATTGAATCGGGCCCCCTTTCTCATTATAAGTTCCAAAACTGTTTATTAAGTTTGGGATGGGAATGGTGCAACTACCGATTCACGGGCTACGAAAACGAATTATAAAATTAACTGAGACTGGGGAATATAAGCGATCTTTTTTTTTTCTTTCTCTAAAATTTCTAGCACACCTCCTTTGCGTTACAAATTAAATTCTTAGAAATGGGATGTTACTATTTTTTGTTTGTTTGGTAAGACATGAAAGCGGTAGTGTAATCTTCAAGGAAAGATGAAAAAAATCTGTATGTCTCATTGTGGGCAGTAATTGAAGTTGTGTTCCAAAGTGGCTTCCTCTGGAGACATTCAAGTTGGCCTAAATGAGACATTGTTATAATGTATGCAAATAGACTTAATGAAAATGCTTGCTTACGCATCGAAGAATGCTGATGAAACTTTTATCGGCATTCTTCTCTGTACAATTACTTTACTATTGGAAGAATTAATTTATCGTTGAGTTCGATTTGCTTATAATGACTACTAATTTATTTCAAGTAAAGATTACTTTTATTGATAACACTTATATTTTTTCAAATTATATTAAAACATTTTATAGATTTTTTTACATATACTGAAATACTATACATATGATAGTAATATGCAAAGAGCCAGAAACCTAGTGTAACTGACAAATATAAACATTCTTATGGATTTTATTTGTGTTCAAGTCTTTAACGAGAAAAATGTTTTTACTAGAAGGACAAGAATTATAAAAAATTGAAAATGAGTATGCATGACCACAATCAGATGTATAAAGCATTCGCGAATATAAAATCATCAAGAAACTCAACGTTCCCCAAACATTCAAAAAATCAGGTTATACAAAATTCATCTAATTTTAAATATTGATTCTCACCAACGAGAAAACTGTTGCAGACTTAACGATTGTGATTGTCGATTATTTCATGAAACTAGTGTCAAAATACTAAAAAAAAATGCGTCAAATAAAAACAACAGTATGAAATGCGTGAAAGAATGTTACATGAAGAGATTGCCGAGAGATTTTGTATTGACCAGATATAACAAAGAAGTCTGGTTTGAGCATCTGGATTGCTTCTACTGGTTTGATGTCTTATAAATTGACTTTAAATGATTAACTAAATGTTTACTGGTATGATGAGTCAAAATCCATTTGATAAGGACTGATGTTCAGATTGAAGCTCTCTACAAACTCTATAAAACCGTCAATCCGAATTGTTTACAAATCACTAGGCAAGTTGATGGTATTTTTCAAGAGATGTGAGCTGATATTTTACATTAATCAATTATTGACTTAATAATTGATGATTTAAGTGATTTTTATTGAAAAGGATTTGGGGATCATTAACCGCCATTTATGTACTCAAACAACTATAATAATGATCTTTCTCGTTAAGTCAAACGTTTTAGAGATTGATTTGAAGGAACTATCTTACCAATCTGGATTATTTAGCATAAATTATTTAAAAATATATGGAGCTTAATCGAAAGTTAAATTTAACAAATAATATCTTTTCAACATTTTGACAATGATGATTGCAAAAACTAAGGGTAACTGAATTTAAGAAATTCTTCGCATCTTCATCTTGATTTCTTGTTGAGTCTATGGCACATTGAGTTGTTTTATAAAGTAAAAAATATTTCAAACGACATTGAGAAGTTTTTACATAAATTTTACTTCATTTTAGTGTATTTTATAATTTAAACTTTTATACAATAATGGACACTGAGTATAAGAAATTGTGAAAAAATCTAGCACATAGTTTCGCTATTTTGTTAATGCAAAGTATTTTGCAATTTATCTAAAATTAAACAATAAGTTATTGATATTGAGTTGAGATAAAAAAAATATTTCATATTTAACAAGAAATTAAATGAATCAACCAGTGTAATATAAAATTACAGAAGAAATGCTTAAGCGCTTATTGGGATAGTTTTCCATTTGATAAAATAAAATATTTTTCGATGTAATTTTAGCATAAATTATTGACAGATACCATTTTAGTGCAATGTCATTACATATCATTTATAAAAAACAAAATATTCAGTTTCCAGTGATGCATAATTCATTATTTTGGATCTTTTTATTCTTGTATGTGTGTGAACATAATTTCCACATCATTTGAGGAAAAATCTTCTATTCTAAATGTAATTCTGAAATCATGTTGATATTTTCATGATTTATAAACACTATGATTTCTAATTGCATTATGTTTATGATACTTTTTGGACAAGGTACGGCCAGGTTTAACGACTTAAAGTTAGAAAATTTCAAAAGATGTTTGTCAGATCATACATTAAATAATTTTAAAATAAAAATATTTTTCAAGTAACAATTTTAGCATGATTTAGGCTTATCACTATTAAAAATATAATTGCTATTAGGACGAAATATTCCAAATCCGTAGTCTGACAATTTCATAGTCACTTTGAATGCAAGCTCACAGAGGTTTAAGCTTAGGTCTCAAAATATTTTTTATATATTTATCAATTATGATTCATTTATAATAATGTGAAATTATTTTGATTTGACGTCATGCATAGCACAACAAATAGCAAAATGTTTTTTTAACAGTCACTTTTCACTATGTTATTATATACGCAGAAAAAAATTAATTACAATTTGTACAAAATTGTAAGATTATTATATGAGGGACTTATGATGTATATGGTGATAAATCCATCTGTCCTTAATAATCATTTCCAACTGCTGGAAAAAGAAAAATGTCGTATGCAGGATTATTACAACTCAATTTTTTAAAAGCTACAGTGACTTGCTGGAGAAAGGCATCGACCAAGAGATAGAGGTTTCTTTACCTGGCCCAATGGATAAAGATTTCCTGAGAAAGTGTATGCTCGTTAAAAGATTCATAATGCTGAATGTTTTTCTATTGTGTGTCTTGATGTGGAAAGGAGTGTGCCATCTCAGATGTCGACCTTGTCGATTGAATATACATCAAATTTATGAAATTGTTGGCTATCTTTTAGATGTTTCTGTTGACAGAAATAGGCGACTCGAAATATATTTCAGTTTAATTATAGGTACTCCTTGATTTTTTGACGTCGAAATAGGCGCCAAGATGCGAATAACAAATGACAACTCTAAAACTGATTTAGCTAAAGCGCAGAAAAAGCAGAGTGACCAAAATTTTAAGTTTATCGCCAATATTTATCTCCAAATGTTTTGCTAAACCTAAGGGTTCCCGGATCTATACTGAAGCCGTTTTTCAGTCATATATGAAAAGTAATTTCATTGACGGAAATAGGGTTGTAAATATTTTATACATATTTAATACATGCAGAACAAATTCTTTCAGCTTTATTAATATCTTCTATTTGAAATGAAAATAAAGAAAAACATGTTGTAACAAGCCAAATTAGTTTAAGGACTTTTCATTCCATGTCAAACAAAATTTTAGTCGTAAAAATGTTGCATTGAAAAACTTAATTTAAAACATAAGTTCATCATAAAGTTATGCAAAAATTTTCTCTTAACTTAAAATTATTCTCATGTAGACTGACGTAAAACTTACTATTCATTTTAATGATTTTGTAAGGGAAATAACTTTATATTCGCAAACATTTAGTGTGTTCATGCATAAAATATACTAATTTGTTTTGAGAAATAAATTAAATTTAAAATAAATTTTTTTAAGATCAAACAGATATAAAGAACTGTACTGTCGAATGTCTTGAATTAAATGTCACTAATTCATAACATTTTGCGAATTAGTGCATTTCAGTTGAAAATATTATTAGTTTATGATGTAATATTTGCATAAAATGATAGAATGTTTCCCGTTTCATCATAATTTCAAAAGATTCAACAAAATTTAAATTATAGACATTTAATTTATTATATATTTGATTTAAAATACAAATTAGTTATGATGCTTGGAGAGATATGACAAATATATGTGATTTTAAAATGGTCATGTTTACCAAGTATTACTTAAATTTTTAAAAAGCAAAATATAATTTAAAATATAATTAATGTTTATTAAATAAATTTGAAAGTATATCAAAGACTTGTAAATGTAGAAATGAATTATGTACTTACTGTTTGTTACCAGACTTAAAATGATTTTATAAGAGATCTTTCAGAATATCTGTGAAAAATACTTTTAGTTATTAAAACAAATGTAAACATGTATGACGAACTTATATTAATAAAATATTATTTTTGTGATATTTCAATTTAAAATTTTATTTCTTTAATATCAACTTCATCGATTTAACACACGTAAATTAATTAATTGAATAATACCCATTTTTAATCTTTTTGCTCTAGAAATGTCAATTTTATTAAAATTACAAGTTTATTAGTTCATTCATTAAACTATTACATATTAAATTTATTTATAATGAATTAGTTATTACTTTAATGTGATAAAATAAAAAAGGTTATTTTCCTCTGTGAATGCTTAATTCTCGTAATAAAAAAATTGTGTGTTCTATTTTTAACTAAACAAACATTAACTCAAAGTAAATTAAAAATAAAAAGAGCACATATCTCTCATTATATATGAAACTTATCAGAAGCAACTGCTTATTAAATCAAAAATTAATAGAAACCTTAATGCATGCATTGAACGCTACACATTTGAAAATAACTTTTAATTTTTGTACAGTGAAACAATATACTTCATTTCTAATTTTAAATACTACTTATCTTTGCATCTAATGATTCCTTTTGAATTTTTCCTAACTTATTATAGTCATTTGAAGTTAAAAATGTTTTTCATTGTTTTGATTTGGTTACTGTTACGCCAGTTTGTTTGTTTGTTTGTCGCTCAACGGTCATTTTTTGCACACGAGGGCTAATTAGACCGGGACCTACGGTTTAAAGTGGATTCCGAACCACTACAAACATCCATGCCAAGGTGGGATTCGAACCCACGAACTGTTGAACCGAAGGCAAGAGCGCTAACCATTCGGCTGCCAGCTCGGCTGTTACGTCAGTTCTTGCACTTGAGTGTTGATTTTACTATATTCCACAGTTTTAAGTGAAATCTGAAGTATAAAAAAGAAACTCATCCTATGTCAGAATAAAATTTATGAACTACACTTCAAATTAAAAATATTAATTAAGATGTATTAAAAATAAATGATGAGGAATTCCAATTTATGTTATAAATATATTAATAAATATCAACAAAAAATGAATCATTAATAAATTACCACAAATGTTTTAAGAAACAATTATAGAAACGATTATTTATATTGCACTAAAATATAAATAGTTTAAAAATTCATTTAAAATTTTTTATTTAAAAATTAAATATTAAGTGAAGGCTTAGTTATATTATCGATAGATTTTAAGTTATTTGCCTTATAGTATTTTCATTGACAAAATTCCTTAAGAATCTAAATTGACTATATTTGTAGAAAGTTAAAATTTTTAAGAATATTTCGTGAAATTAAAATCAATCATTTTAAATATTGCTGTAAACATTTTTTTTAAATAATTATTTGATTTTTAACTCTTATATTTGATTGTGATTATTTCGTTGATGCTGAGCTCTTTCTTATCTTTTTGTACACTTACTTAACTGCAATCACTCAATTATTGAAAAGGTGAATAACTATCTCAATTTAGCCATCCATTTGGTGACGAAGGTTTAATTATTCACGATGTGATTTGAGTACTGTACAACTATATTTTAATAGAATTTCTACTCTATGAGGTATTTATAACTATTTAATAGCATGAACTAGTTAATTGCAAGTTACTTAAGAGACAAGCATAATGTAGTTAGAAATCAATTTTGTGAAACCATTAAAAGTTGGACAAATATAAATTTTCTATATACATTTCTTTATATTATAAATATAATTGAATATTGTAATTTCTTCACTACATCTAAACTTTGTTTTATTCCCTTTATATAAATTTAAATAATTTAAAACAACCGAAGCTAACAATTAATAATTCATGCGAAACAACAAAAGTTGATTGCATTTAAAAAGAAATTGTTTAAATAATAAATTAATTAGAAATTTAAGCAAAAAATAATCGAGATACAACATTTAATTTTTATAAATAATTAAATTTCTTGAGGAAATGAATAGTAAGTTAATAGGCATATTTTATCCAAAATGTCTGTTATCTTACTATTTTAAAATTTCTTGGCATGCTTGATGGAGCTCTTATAATTTGGAAAAATAGATTAACTATAAAATATCAGCTGATTAATAAAAATCTAAAATATAATCAGATTTATATTGGTAAGTCTGAAATTGAATTTTAAAATCCTATGAAATTTACATCTGGGGATGATAAATATTCATTTTAGCTTATACATAAGATTAATCTAAAAATACAATTTTTAATATAAATTTAAATTATAAAATCACTGAAATATTGTTCATATTAAATGATTAAATAATAGCTAATTTGTTTTCATTGAAGTTTTTTTGAAGTTTTCAAGGTGAATGTTATGAATCACTTGAAGTTGGTAAAAATATTTTTGATTTCGAAAGTTTATTTAAATTTGTAAATATGTATTATACAAATTTTTAGAAGTTAATTGCTGAGGGGGAACTGAGAAATTTAACAAAAACTTTTTATTTCATTTCTTAAAATTTGTCTGATAATCTTTTTAATTGCTTCTTTTTTCCAAAATGGCCTATATATATATATATATATATATATATATATATATATATATATATATATATATATATATATATATATATATATATATATATATATATATATATATATATATATATATATATATATATATATATATATATATATATATATATATATATATATATATATATATATATATATATATATATATATATATATATATATATATATATATATATATATTATATATATATCTTATATTTGTAAACTGAAATAAATATTTTAATCTTAATTTTCTGAATGTGAAAAACTGTATGAGAAAATTAAATTGATTGTAAATGCATTTTAAATTTTAAGGTGATATATAGACTTATTACGGAAGAAAAACTTCATGGCCGCAAGAATTATGCAAAATATATACCTTCGTATTTTTATTTCTGTTAATGTGATCTTTATTTTAATGAGACGCGCGCGACTTACATAAGTGTAATATCTTTACATGAATATTATTTCTAGTAGCAGAGAGATAAATGTGTTAGTCATTAACAAATATCGATACGAAGCGTTCATCACATGGTACACATTATGGATGGAAATCATACTTTCCGGGTGTTTATCAATTTATTCCATATAATCCAATGTCATCTCTTTAAATTTTTAATGTTTCCTTTTATAAATTGGGTAAACTTTAAATTAGCACCATATTAATTATCATAAAAGAAATGATGCATTAGATTATAATTAGGACATTTATCTCCTGTTGATGGTGCTTATTATGGTATATATAATAATTTTCATAATGCATTAGTTGATTGAAAAAAAATGCAGTGCAGTCACTTTCAATAACCACATCTAAGAAATTAGTCGAAAAGCTAATTTTTGAGGTGAATTGCAGTAATGAAATTATAAAGAAAGTCTCGTTGTGTGTGTGCATCTGTTTATGAGCTTCTATCGATAGGAATTAAATATACAGTCGATTTTAATTATGCGTTTTTATCTATGATCATATAATGAATGCGACAGACCAAAAATTCTTAATACAGAAATCCTTAATACATGATTGATTATTTTTTTTAATAACTGAGGGCGCTGAATGATTAACCCTTTAATAACTACAACAAGGCCGGAAACTACTACTGACTTATCGTTATCCGGTGGGTATCTGTGAAAAAAGGCAAAGAGACGAGTAGAACTAACCACGGCATACCACCACAAATCCGCTTATAGGGTGGGTCACATTCATACATCATCTCAGAAGAAAGGACAGAGAAACGCAGAGAGAAAGAAACATCCCTTCTCGAACCGGGATTTGAACCGGTTTATTTGATTGACTATGGAAATTTGTAAAAATTTTAATTCAAATTTTTTTTATTGCAACAAAAATGCAGTTTTAATGCATAAAAGTACTGTGCATCAATTAATAATTCTATTCCATTTTCTCTTGTGACACTAGGTTTTCTAGCTAAAAGTAGATCATAAACAAAAATTATTTCAGTTGTTCAAAAAATATTTCCAGAACGTTATAGATAATAGAAGATGGAATTTATTTATAACTTCGAATTCAACTTTTTTAAACCATCGTTGGATCAAATATCTTACGCGTACATATATTAAATATTATGTGATATTTACATAAATAACCTATTTAAAAATTATAAAATAATGGGATTTCGTACATAAAAATATTATTATTTATTTCCATTATGTCCCCGAAAAGTATTGGGGCAAAATTCTCTTCGAATTTAATCCAATAAAACTTTGACAAATCGATCCAAGAAGGCCACGTTAGTGGAATGGGTACCAAACATTTTTATCTTTGTAAGCTGTTTAAACAGTTTCAACGATCCGCACCATTTCCTATTGGACGAATCAATATTTTTTTCTATACCAATAAAAATTATTGTCGTAAATTTTTGAGTGTGCTCAGGTCTTAGAGGTTCCAGACGCGGACGCAGGAAGAAGCATCGTCATCAACATCTGGACATTGGTGACATCACTGGAGGCGTTGAATATTTTATTAATTGAGAATTTAATCACATTAAGAGGTCATCACATCAGATTTTTCAAATATCAGGTATGTTAGTGATAAAAACATATTTCCTTAAAGAAAACTTAAATTCAGTAATGAGGATTCACATTGTGAACAACATTACTCAAAAAGATAAAATATTTAAATAACTAAAGAAATTTGATTTTACAATCAAAATCAAAATTTTAAACTTTCTAATTATTTATCTCTAAAAATCAGATTTGTTGTTTTAAATAGTATACAATATTTTATTTTTAAATATAGAATACTAAGCATAATATGCTTATTCTAAATAGTATACCAAATGTTTAATAAAATTATGTTACATACATTTTTATAAGAGAAATAAATATGAGTTGAATGTAACAGAATGTTCTCAACATCGCTAATAAATTAATATGGTTTCAGTTTTTAACTTATGTTTCTTTATTTAAAATGATGATTATATTTACTGACTAATTTATAAAACACGGGTAGTGAAAAAAGTAAACAAGCTAAATTCCATTACAAATAATTATGAATGTAAATGTATTTTAGTTTTGAGTAATAAAAAACTAAGTGCGTTCTTAATGCATGAAATAAATATATCCGAATGAGAAAAGAATACGTTCATATATGGTAAAAGTAAAACCTGGTTTTTGAAAAAAAATACTCTCTTAAAATAAAAGTAACTTAAAAAAAGCAATGTCATAAAAATTGAAAGTAAGTCTAACATCAAATGGTTTTTATTTATCTAGCCAAATTAATAAAATATTCATTAAATGCTTTTTTACATTATAGATTTGTCTCATTTCTTTAATTTTATTTAATATAGTTTTAAAGTTAGAATAATATAAACTGTTTGAAGTTAAGTGCTTTCTTCTAAAATTTCGAGTAAAATTTTAAAATAAAAAATATTTTTATTTAAACCGATGTTTTGCAAGGAAATGAACAAAAAAAAGTGCAGAAATTCTTATCATAAACGAATTTATTGGCAAAATTGTATTTTTATAATCGATTCATTAGAAGATAATAAACGAATATAGTTTAGAAATATATATCCCATTTCTTCAAATAATTATATTTATCAGAAATACATTATTTTTTGAATGTAACAGAATATTTTATCCTAGATAGAGTCAGATCACATATTTTAAAACATGTGTTTACAATTTCACAATCATAAGATTAATAGATAATGAAAATTATTTAAAGGATTCTAAATACATGATTAATAACATTTTAAAAATCATCAGCATAAATAGGAATGAAATAAGAAACTTCAGAAATTTCATTTATAAAAAATGTAAATGTTCGTATTACATAACACAATTTCTTAATATATTTCTATTGGTATTTAAGCTTTGATGATCGACTGTATTTTCTCTTAAAATACTTTTAATGAAATATAATATGTGCTTAGAAGTATTTTAAGAGATTATTGTAAATAATCATTTCATTTAAAATATACATTAGGTCTTTTAAAACTGTTTCTAAATCAAGATTAGGAACTAATAGGAATAGTATATCATTAAGTATACTATTCCTATTAGTTCCTATGTAAGTATTTCATTAAGATTTTAGAGTATCAGCAACTTTTTATGTAATTACATTTATATATTTTATAGTTGTTTATTAAAATTCATTCAGTTGATTATTTTAATAATTAAATTGCATGAAATAGGTGTTTGGTATTTATTTTTAATTTCTCTACCTGTTTATTTTTTGTTAAAGAGTGTTTAAATATTTTTTCCGTCTATAATATTTCAAGAGAAATATTTTTTTTTACTAAGCAGGATTATATGTTAATAATTTTTTTTAAGTAAAATATTTTTTGCATTTTAAATTGTTGCTCGATAATTGATTCTTAAAAGATTTGACAATGCTATTGAGAAGACTTTCTGTTTAAATTAATAATTTTTTTCTAAGCTAGATAAATTTTGTATTTGAGATTTGAAAATTACGTAAATTCTCTGAGATCTTAATTATAAAAGATAATTTTTTGATTACAGTAAATTTTTATTAAATAGCTATTGATTTTGGGTTATTATATAAATAGAGTAGTTATTTTTATCAATATAATATTAACAGAAAGAATTATTACATTCATAGTAAGTCTAAATTGCTAATATTGAGAGACTATGACTTATAATAAAGATTTTGAATGACATTATTTCAGCTTTTATCTGTTGACGTTTCATAAGTGATTATTAGTTATTTATATTAATTAATGTACAATTATAATTTAAATGTAATAATTCCACGTTTTAAATGGGACATTAAATAAAACTTTAACACAAATCAATCAATAAATTTTAATACAATTATTCATATATAATGAATTTTTAATAGAAATTAGTATAAATTTGTATTATATTCAAACTATTTTCTTAACAATCATATATTGAATTATATAAATAGCGTCTAATAAGGAAACAAAGAATAACTACTCAACAAAAACAACAAAAATAAAAACAAATTAATAAATTTTTATAGAATTAGGGAGCTAATATATATATTTTATTCTTGTGTTTAATAGTTTTAATATTTTTATTGGGTTGTTCGGAAACTAATTTCGTTTTTTTGGTGAAAATGAAAGACAGTTTTCGTATAATAAACAAATGGTTTATTTAATCACATATTGGCCGCTCTGGTCCAACACTTTTTGTCATCTTTCTGGTAGTAGCATAATTCCTCGCTCATACAATTTTTGGCCTTTGCTGGAAAGAAACTGATCAAGTTTTTTGACCTCCTCATTTGAGGTGAAGGTTATATCGTCTAAGCATTTTGGAGTGATCGGAAGTAATAATAATAGGATGGTGCCAGGTCTGACGAATATGGTGGGTGTGGTATTGTATCCTATTCAAGCTGTAAAAGCTTTTGGCAAGTTACCAAACTTGTGTGAGGTCTCGTGTTATCTTGGTGAAACACTACACCTTTCCTGTTGATTAGTTCTGACCTTTTCTGTTGAAGTGCATCATTCTGTTTGTTTGGCTGATGAGAGTAGACTTCTGAATTAGTCGTTGTGTTATCCAGTAAAAGCGGAAAAAAAGACGATTCCTTTAAATTCTCACCAAACAGACAGCACCACCTATTTTTGGTGAATGTCATTGGTTTCATTTGGAAATGGTTTTAGCCGGTTCATCTTTTTTTGCTCCATGAGCTCTTGCGTTTGACGTTGTTGTATATCACTCATTTTTCGTCCCCAGTGATGATGCGCTTCAGAAACGGATCATTTTCGTGATGTTTGAGAAGCGAATTGCAGACCTCAATGCGGTGACACAGATTTCTCTCTGTGAGAACATGGGGAACCCATACATCGAGCTTCGAGGATAATCCCAGGCCTTTGAGTGGTCATAAGCTGTTGTTATTTGCCGGTTCGCTTCAACTAGTGCCTGTATCGCATCTTTATCAACTTCAGCCGGCCTTCCCGAACATGGTGCATCTTCGACATCAAAATTGCCGGATCTAAATTTTGCGAACCAGTTCTGGCACTGGCGTACTGTCTACACAATTTCTTCTTACACATCGATCAATTTCTTTCTGGCTTGAACAGCATTTTTACCCTTTCTGTAGTAAAACAGTAAGATGTCGAAAATTCTGTTTATCGCTCTCCAAATTTAGAAGGGCACTAGCCAAAAACTACTGCGTAATTGTAATTTTTCACACACAAGCCTTGATGAGTTCTCAAAGCATATAATAACTATACAGCTTAAGTTTGAAGTTGGGTGCAAAAAAATACAATTAAATCCTCTGTCGGGAAAAAACGAAATTACTTTCCGAACAATCCAATATATGCATGGCAAATTATATTGTTTGAAAAACTTTAAAATTAATTGTGAACCCACACATCTATATGTAGATATAGATACAATATAAGATTTTCAAATCATCTCAGGTAGCTTTGGTTTTTAAAACTTCTGATTATTTTCATAAACTATTTATCAAGGAAAATGAAATAATTTCCATTTTATTTGCATAACATTTATAGTCATCATTTTTGTTCTCAATATTAAACTTTTTATTGGGTATTTTGAAACATTTGGCATAAAAATAGTTTTAAGTTATTAATTAATATCGAATATCCATGCAAGATTGTACTAATATAAATTTTATATCGTTTATAGCATCACCATCATAAATTAGATAAAATTTTCTAGAAATTTTATTTTATATAACATTTTTTCATTGCATTACCAATATCATATCGACTTTGTTTATCATCAATCAAAACGGAAAATGGAATGCAGAAGTTTCAAGAAGCGATTTTTTTTATAGTGATGGCCAATTTTATATCTCTGCCACGTTGGAAGTTAATAAACTAAATTCCCTGTGACCCATTTTACTTTTGCCGCAGGTGTTTGAAGATGTAAAATTTATATGCGATATTTTACACTGATATGGCTCTTTACCATGATGAATTTCGTCATATTTATTGCCTTAAAATTATCTTTCCTTCTGTATAAAAAATTTAATTTAATTTTTAATCAAAATATTCAGCAATTTATAACCCCCAGTTCTTAATTTAAATCAATACATATAAAAATATCTCGTATATTAATTTGAGAATCAAACTAATTAAAGCTTAATTTTTTTAATTCAATGTTTTCAATGAACTAATTCGATACTGTCGAATTCTCTCTCTCTCTCCTTAAGAAATTTTATTGTTGGTTATTAATGGAACATGTGAAATGGGATTTATTGTAGGAAACACATGAATTATTAATTTGTAATATGTAATGCCAAAAAGGGACCGAAGTATTCACACACTTTGTACTTTACATAAAATTTTTGTAAAATATGGAATAAATAAAAAGTATATTGAGACAGAATTTTATTTCTGTGTTATTATTGCAGTCAAATTTCATAATATTTTAAGAGTTTGGCTTTTGTGATTTTTTGAATGCTTTGTTAATAAAAAGTGATATTAAAGTTGATTCTCTACTGATTTATGAAATATACATATATAAATCTTAGCTTATTATCAACAGACACAAAATGTATAACTATATATATATATATATATATATATATATATATATATATATATATATATATATATGTATATATATATACATTTATATATATATATATATGTATTATACACACACACACACACACATATATATATATATATACATACATGATATGTATATTTATTTAATAAAATATAATTTAGTTTTGGAATTTAAATTTTTAACTTTTTTTTAAATAAAAATTTTAAATTTCATTTCATTAAACAATATACAATAATTTATAACAATGATACTTAATTAACTAAATATCACTTTGAAATAAAATTGTCATCTAGACTTAATGTTCAATTGCTTTATTGGCAAACTTATTTCTTTGATTATAAAAAGAGTTTTTCTTAAATTTTAGATTACAGATAAATACATCATACAAAAAATTCAATTACCCTCTCTTTAATCGATAGATCTTTGATAATAGATTTGTATTTTCAAAGAAAATTTAATATTTAACTCAACCAGAGGACTAGAGGAGTACCTAGAGAGTACCTCCAAAGGAACTAGAGGAGTACTACTAAAACTAGAGGAGTACCTCCAAAAATCACATAAAAAGCTTTTATTTAATTCGTAATTAAATTTGGAAATTCTTTGAATTCTATTTTGAATGTATTTATTATTTTTAACATAATCTATTTAATTTCTTGCATTATGTAATCAAGTTTAAAAGCTTAGATTAAAATTTGCATTTCTAACTAATTAATGATTTTCAGTTTGCTTACACATTCCGAATATGTACTGTTTCTTTTTTACCATTTCAGTTTTTATGCAGATTTGTGTAGATATATACATAAATAAAGTTTTTATACAGGTTATTATATTGATAATGTGTTTAAAATTTTAACAAAATAATAAATTATTTCTTTTCCTCTTTTTAGTGCAATTTCGACATTACATTTTTGCTTTATTTCTTATATTCAACTTCTTTTGCTGATATTTTGTTTGATTTCATTGTGATGTTCGTATCTATAATTTAATACAAAGTATCATTTATAATCTGATTTTGTTTGATTTAAATATAAAACCCTGATTTGATTTCTTATTTCCGCTTACTAATAAACAATAATAATTTAAGTTTTTAATATTTTAAAATATTTTATTTACCATACATATATCCATGAACATACATACATTTACTTATTTAAAAATATAAATATAATAATAATTATTTATATGTTGAGCAAAATATTTTAGATATTTTGCAATAAA
The DNA here is from genome assembly GCA_030067965.1 of Latrodectus elegans. Lineage (NCBI taxonomy): Eukaryota > Metazoa > Arthropoda > Arachnida > Araneae > Theridiidae > Latrodectus > Latrodectus elegans. Next base: position 37,689,335 of record CM057813.1, read on the forward strand.
ATTTAAAATTGCAAAATAATAATTATTTAAACGCAAATTTCTAATACTTTTTCTTTAATTGGCTCTTATTAAATGAGTTATTCAATTCTTCTATTTCTATAATCTGTAATTTCTTTCTAATTCGAATCTTAAAATATTATTTCAGCTACATAGATCGTGACAAGATGATATGATTTGAGGATTATTTGTTATTAAAAATTTTAAGTAAAACTCAGAGGACAGTTAAAGCAATAAAGCATTTTAATTACAGTTAGAAAAAAATTATAGCACTTAATATTATTTATTTATTTATTCATATAACTTATTTATAGAAAGCAATATTTCTGGAGTAAGAATTTATCTGTGATTAAATAGATCAACTAAAATTAAATCTTTATTATGTTCTCCAATTTAACAAGCAAAATGAAATCTATTTACAATTATGTCAAATTTATAAGTCATGCATAGATTTATGCAAAATTTATGTTTTATAAAAATACATATCTACGTCAAAATAAATTCAAAATAAAGTCTCATTCCATTTCTAAGGTAGATAAAATACTTAAATTGTAAATATGTTTGAAAAGATATTATAGAAACATATGATGCGAATCTTTAAAAAATACTGAAATATTTATTGCAAGTGTTTTCTCTTACATTTCCATTGATGAAAGAATTTTAAAGAAGCAATTTTCTATTTTGAAACTTCCCATTAACTGTAGGCACTTAAGAATTTTTTCATTTATAGAGTACAATAAAATATTTTATTATTTATTCGCTGAAGAAGTTAGTTTTACTTGTGACATTTTCTTAGAAAATATTTGTAAGTGACTCATATTTTATAAAATATTTTACTTAACATTTAATGACATTTTTGGATGAATTTTATGTAGGAAAAATAAATTTGCTTCAAATTGGCTGTCACATTAGGATGAATTTTTGGCAATATATTTATTTAAATTAAATTAGGCCCGTTAGAAAAGGTATTTATTACTTAAATTGAAAATACAATTCAATTTTAAAGATATTCAACATTTCATAAAGTTATATTATTACATTATAAATAATAGACAAATTGCCGACCGATGGCGGAGTGGTTAGTGATTCTGTCTCCTGAACTGTGGGTCCCGAGTTCAAATCCCGGTTCTGGCTTGGATGTTACTTTCTATCTCCGTTCTCTCTATGTTTCCCTTTCCTTTCTTCTGTGATAATGTATGAAAGTGGCCCACCCTATAAACGGGTTTCTGGGAGTATTTCGCGCGGACAACGCTACTCGCCTCCGTGATTTGATTCACAGGTGCCCACTGGGTAACGACAAATGAGTAGCACTTTCTGGCATTGTTGTGGCATAGGGTTCGTCACCCAAGTGTCCACCGTTAGAAAAAAATAATAGACAAATCAGTATTCAAACTGAATAATATTAATAACTATAAACTAGTGTGAAAAAAGTTTACTCTTTTAAATTAGAAGTTAGGGAATCGGTGTTTTTCAAAGACATTTTAGAGTATAAAGACTACTGTAAAATATATAATAGCGCCCATTTTGACGAAAATTCGTGTAACTTGAATGACACAGAATATAATCACGATTTTTCACCATTTCTATAACCAAATTCTCAGAAATTTTTGCAGTTTAACTGAAATGAATTAAAAAAATTTAAGAAAATTACAAATTAGCTCTAACGATAAAATTTTAATAAGTGCTAATTATAAAATTCTAATAACTTCTTGGGATATATTTATTTCTGCATTTATAACTGGAAATACATATTTTAAGAGAGTTTCTTAAAAGAATTTATGTTATTTCATGGCATTTTACTATAATTAATGCAACAAGAAAAATTTTATTCTGGAAACTAATGGAAAAAATCTATTATGCATTAGTCTTTCTCTGATCCCATCATCATGTTTCAATTAGATTAGAAAGAAGAACGGGTTCCTTTACTTTCTTTATCAGTTATTCTGAATCTAATCGATTAGAACTTCATTTTACAAATAGGCTTGGGAAATATAAATAGCATTTATAAGATCAGAAGTAGTTACATTTTTGTATCATTTTTTTTTGTGAATTCTAATAGATTTCAGAATTGAATTCAAATACATTAATATCTCATAAATTTTAAACATTAGTATTCGAAACAACGATTTTATAGAAAAATTGTATTTTTACCAAGCTTATTACACTTTCATGCATCTCCGAGAAGTTTCTTTTACAATTTACTTAAAATGTTACAATATCCTATTATTTGTCTGTTATGTCACAGGTTACGTTAAAGGAAAAGGATTTTTAACTAAGGGTATAATGCAAAATGGAAATAAAATTTTTATAGTATTAATAGTTAAAGAGAATTTGTTCTTTCCAGAATTGTGTAATCACCAGATTTTGAAACTTTTGAAAGCTTGAAATCTTTGCTAATGAATATAAATTTATTATGTTTAAACTCTCCGTAATATTTTTTTTGGAAGTATTATTAATGAAATTTTATTTCGTATAGGAGTATTGAGGAAAATATTCTCCAGACATAATAAGAATTTTTAAAATTGGAAATGCCGTTAAAATTGGGTATTTAATATTTTCCTAACGTAAAATATTTCCTTTTTTGCAATAGATGATTATGATTAAAACAATAAGATAACTTTGGGAAAACTGGGCGAATAAATATATAGATAAGAATTAAATAGGTAAAGAATTGTACATGGAACTAAAGGCTTAGGAAACAAATATCATAATTATAATAACAAACAAAATAATTAAAGAGAATAATATCAGATCAAATTTATTTTGATATATCATGTTGTAATTTTTTTTTATTTTGAGATTAATAGTATTACAGTTTTAATCTCTTAAAAGATTACGATTTCTTAAAAAAGAACTAACTTATGTGAGTTGAATATAATCAAGAAGAGTAAACAAAGATTGAAAGCTGCGCAAAAAAGCTATACTTTTTTTGATTGTATTAAAAAGTGTTGAATACGTTAACTGTTATCTTAACAGTTTTTTTTTGGTAAACATGCATGATAAGAACAACTTTTGAATCGAGGGTATCTCTTTTTTGACAATAGATATAAGTCAAATAAAAATATCAGTAATAATAGTTGCATTTGCGGATTTCTCCTGAATTCAAAATGGAAGTAAAATATTAGGATATTCGGGATGCAAGTTCGTTTTTTATGAAAATGAAAAATGTATAGCAAATAAATATTTTATTGAATTGTATAGTGTCAATTCTAGTCCAATACTTTTTGCCATCTTTCTGGTAACAGCATGATTCCATTCTTATAAAATGGCTGGTTTTTACTTACTTAAAACTGATTCAAATGAAAAAAAAAAAACGAATATTACTTTCCGAACAATCTAATAAATAAAATTAAAGGTGTGTAATCAATATATATATTTGCTGATGACTTAAAATAAAATGAATTTAAATTTTAGAACGCAGATAAGATGTTCGAATTACGGTACTAAGCTTTCGGATATTATTGGGAAAATGCCTGTTTTTAAATAAATATAAATTGAATTTTCTTTAGGTTAAATGTAATGAATAATGAAGAAGTTTTAATAATCAAGCAATAAAATGAGAAAAATTCTTTTTCTGACTTATATAAAAAAAAAAAAAAAAAAAAAAAATCTGACATTTTTAAATACGTTTCGGTGAAGATTTCCTCCGCAGTTTTGGATTAACAGAGCAGAAAGGTAGACATTATTTCTGAATTATGCTAGTGAAGATTGAAAAGGATATTTTTTTCATAAAATATTTTACATATTGTTAATAAAGCGCATTTTTTGTAAGTAAGCTCTGTATTTTTTCTGATTTTGCAGGATATTCATAATTATTTCTTATACAATTGCAGAAACATTTTGTGTATTATTTTACTATAACCGTAGTAGTTAATGTGATTATCTTAATATTATAAATCTGAGCAAGGCTAAAAGTTAATCTTTAACAGGAAGTTCAAATTACTGGAATATATTTTAGAATTTTTCTAAAAATAGTACGAACGTTTTTGTAATAAAACTTGCTTAAACTTCAGGCTCGAAGGGTATAATTTGTGTTAATTGTTTTGATTGTATTTTAGAAATGTTTACCAGTTATCTGATACGAAATTAAAATTCCAATCGATAAATTTTTGGTTTTTTCTTATTAAAAATTATATTAATGTAAAAATTTTCAATATTTAGGAAATTTAAAATAAAATTTTGTGTTTTCTTAAATTTCATTAATATTTAAAAAATAAATAATTTTTATATTTAATTTTATTTGTTTAAAATATTAAAATTGATTTTAAGAATAACAAATTCTGAATAAGTTTATTAAATTAATCAAAAAATTGTTTTGTATTTGAAAATTTACAACACAACTATTTAAAAATATACGTGAATAAAATGCAGAAATGCCGCGGTAGATTATATTTATGAGTAATATAGCCTTACAAAGTATGTTAGTTTATTTTAAGCAACAAATATGAGTGTATAAACTATTAATATAATTACATATCTATATTTATAATTCTCTATCTATATAATCGATATCCCTAGAATATATATATTTATTTAACTTTTATAATAATCTAAGATTAGTAATTAAAAATTTTAATTTAGAGGGATTTTAAAATGCATAAAAAGCTGATTTTTGTTTGGAAAATGTAAAATAGATGGAACCAACCTCAGTGTCTCTACAGCGATTAATTCAATATTCCACATCATTCAAATGTTTAATGTGTTTGCTTCAAAATATCTAATATGGAATATAGGTTTTGTAATTATTGGGCTGATTTCGAGAAAACATGACTGTTGCCACATAATCTAACACTTTATTATAATATATTATCCATAATTATTCAGTTATCGTTTAGAATAGGAAAGATATTGATTCCATTTACTTAAATGTATTCCAGGGCTTAATAATAAATCATAATTTTGTAATTATTGTAGAGAAAATTGATCGGATCTTGCAATAAAATCTTATAGTTGTACCATTTTTAATATACTTATTTCTTATGGAGTATATAAAATTTGCTTATAAATTAAAATTGCAAGAACTTCATTGATATTTTATTTCTATTTGTTGAGATATTACGAATCAATAATACAATTTATTATTTTTTAAAAAAAATTGTCGTTAAAAAATGATAGCTTTTTTAAAATTTGTATTAAATGAACTTATAGCTTTATTAGAATATTTTTCATAAAAAATATCTGTAACTGAACTGGGATTATTAAACGAAAGAAAATGTCACTTTTCTTCTACGAGTATGTTTGAGAGACGCTTACGATGTCAGTTTAAGTTATCAAAATGGCTTTTAAAATTAATTAAACAATTATTCTGTAATTTATCGGATAGGAATAATTTTTAATGAATAATTTATTTCAGTTAGAGATAAAAAAGTAATTCATTTTGGAATTATAAACTGACTTCACAAATATAAAGCTATTTATTCATTTATCCGAACTTTTGTCAATAATTGTTCATTTATTTAAAGCTGTATATTTAAATGATTTATATATAATTTTTTATTATTGATAAAATTATTAACTAAATGTAAAAATATATACGTTTGTATCTGATTTTGTAATTAATAGTGACAATGTTCATATTGAGAACAAATATATACGAAATGATGTAATAAATAATAGGTATACGTCATACATCCATCTGTAATTTTACTTTTTAAAATAATGCAGATTTCTTTTGCTGTCAGAAGGGAAATAAAATGAATGGTAAGTTTTAATAGGAAATATTAAAGAGATGTTTTTATTATAATAAGGTAATGATGAGTATCTAATATTCATTCTTTATAAGTGAAAAATATATCCATACATTGAAAAAGTATATATAGTTCTTTGTAATTACTATAACATGTAATGTAATATGTGTTGACTACGTAATTTATATAACTGCTTCTATGTTTTTCATGGATTAGTTAAATTTGAGTTTTTAATTTTTAATTCATTATAAAATGGTTAATGTATATGAATTTTTAATAGAAATGGTTGAATTTATGATTTTGTAGATTAATATTTTTTCATTAGTCGTGTTTAAAAACTAAAAAAAAACACACCCACAAAATTTGTTGCAAAAAATATAAGGAAGTAAATAATGTAAGGTATTTTTTTTATCCGCAACAAATATTGTAAAATTTAATCTCATTGATGGGGATGGTATAAATATTTTTAAAGGCCATAACTCTAAAATTTTTTTATTTTAATACAGATGGTAATCAAATGAGTTATATTTTTGCGAAAAACTCTAGAAATATTATTTTAAATATTTTTTACTATGAAAAATTACTGAAAGTTTAAAATAAGTTGATTTTTTATATTTTATTTATTTAATGTATTCTGTGTTGATTGTAACATCAGCAGTAATTATGTTCTTCAATTTTAAACTTATTAAAACTAGTACTCAAAATGTCACGTGAAAAGTTTTTAATTTATATTCTAAAATTTGTTACAGATAGTTTGAACATTTCCGTTTTTAGAAATTAGTTGTATTTTTTGTAACAGAAATATTAGATTTAAAGCTGTATAATATTGAGTGTATAAAAATGAGTGTATAATAATGAGTATCTAATATTCATTATTTATAAGTGAAAAATATATCCATACATTGAAAAAGTATATATAGTTCTTTGTAATTACTATAACATGTAATGTAATATGTTGACTATTTAATTTACATTTTAAAAATTAAATTACAAGTTTAATGGAAAACAAATTGCATTTTAAGGAAAAAATAATTAACTTATAATTATAAACTAAGCTTTACGTTCATTGTAGTATTAAAAATAAAATAAATCTAAATTTTTTAATTTAATTAACTAAGAATATATACATTCGTAAGTTTCAATTTTTGCGTGTATGCAAATAATATAAAATGTATATTTTGTATATTGGGATATCATATCTTTAAAATTAATTATTAATAATAATTCTGTACATCATTTTTATACACAATAATTAAATATAAACTTCAATTATTGCATCAAAGTTATGAGAGAGAGAGAGTGTAAATGCTTTTAAAAAAAAAAAAAAAAAAAAAAAAAAAAACAGTTCACTCAATGTAATAATTCAAAAATACAAGTGATTCTAGTAAAACTTTTTTCATTGTTTTCAAAGTCAGCCGAAAGATGGAGACTGATATTCTATTTAAAATCACAGGAAAAAGGTTCAAACTTAGTTAATTAAATTTGTGATTTTAGTATTTTATTCCTTATAAATAAAATTCTAAATGAAATTCACCAAAATGTAAATTTGAATAAATAAAATTGTAAAAATATAAGATTACGAAACTTTTCAGGATCAAATTTTCCAAAACTGATTTAATAATAAATAGATATTCTTATAAAAGAAATAAACATACTAACTTAATTTGACATTAAATATAAAGATAACATTTCTTATACATTAGTTTTATTTACCACTTATTAATGCGAGTGCAACATTTATTTCACATGTTTTTTAATATATAAATATATAACTAAGAAAAAAATTCTAATTATAAATTACTTATTATATTGTTAAATTTCTGCATTATACATGCAAAACCATTTATGACTTATTGTATAATAATGAGTCTCATTTGTGGAAAAAAGAAATTTTCGAAATATCTCATAGCTTCCGTTTATTCAGGATGACACCGGATATTTAATGGAAAATTTATGCAGTTCTTTAGTTAAAAATGTAATTTTAAAAAAGAGGCATTAAAAGGATGCTTTAAACTTTCTTTTTTAAAGTATCTGTACATTCCCCCCCCCCCATCTTTTCTGCCTTCAACCCGTCAATCATGCTTACAACATATACCCCCGTGGGGTTTTCATACATACCAATTCATTCCAAAAACGAAGAACTTACACGCACTTTTCAAGTGCTTTCTCCTTTTGATTTTAACAGGCAATTTACGCTTGATGATGGCACTTTTATTCACTTGATTTTTCCTTTTTTTTATCACGTTTTACGAATGAAAAATTGGGGTAAAAAAACTACTGCAGGCGCTACTGAAAAATGAGTTGGGATGAAAAGGGAAGTTGGATTAAAAAAAAAAAAAGTAAGCTTCAAAAAGGAGATGTAAAAATATAGCATCGACTTTTGTTCCGATTTTTTTTTCTCATATCCTTTTTTTTCGGAAATATGTGACGTCACGTAAGCATTGTTTAACGGTCTCGTAGCTTGGCGGCGCTGCTGCAGCCGGTAAAAATCGTCTGCGAGCAACTCTCTTCAGTTTGTGTTTAGATTTTACTCGGGGTTGTTCGAAATCATTTCTTCGAAACGTGCACATTTCGCGGTAGGAAGACTGGAGAAAAACGTGTCATCGGTTATCATATTAGGGAAACATGTTCTCACTCATGGAATAAAATGCCGCAATAAAGTGTAAGTTTAAAAATTTTATATCATCGTGCTATAATCTAAATCTGAGCAATCGTTTTATTTTCACAACACATTAAAATGAAAGATAAAGCAAAATGGGCGTTTAGTGGGAAAATTGATTTGAATCAGCTGTTTAACCACTTTGTAATTCAAGCACGTTCGGTAAACACAAATCCCAGAGTCAATAGTAGAATCAAAGCTGAATAAATGTATTTACATCAAGTTGAAACAGAATGGCTTATTAAGTGACCTTTTATATGATATTTCCTATATTAAATGCGTTTAATCATGTAAGAGTTTTGCGAAAACAAATGCTTTCAAAAACAAGAAATTGAAATTAATTTTACATTGCTTTTGAACACACTTGAGAATTCTAAAAAATATAAAAATGCAATAAAATATAAAAATGCAATCTTAAAAAAAATTCTTTTATAATGTTTTAATTTTTCAAATAGTATTTGAAATAGTCATTTAAATGCATAATATTTAAATTAATGTTCACCAAAATACATTTCTTTCTAGATTTTTTTGAACATGAATTATAAACTAACACATAGGTTTAGTAAGTTTTAATGTATATTTAAAAAATAGAATTTTTTTATCGTGAAAACAAATGAATTTTATAAATTTGAAATTCCTGAATCATCGATAATTTATTTCTGCTTGTAAACTTACAACTTAAATTTTATTACTTTTCATTCTGTTTAAAGAAACGCTTAAATATATTCTGTTTGGAATTTTTATTTTTACATTTAATTATATAACATATTACTTTAAAGGTTAGTTTAGAGGTGTTTATAAATGTTTCATAAAAATGACCATAAAATCTTTAAAATTAAAGTAATGCTTCTCACATATATAGTATTTAATTCAAAACGTATGATTAAAAATATTATTTAGCAATAACTCAGTTTTATTATTTAGATAACAAAAGTATATTAATGGATTACATATGTCATTGAGTAAATTTATAAAACTTCATTAAAATAGAATTTTAATGGTATGAGTTTCCGGTATGTCGGGAATGAACAAATTTCGTGCTTTGCAATAGAATATATGCAAATTAACGTTAATTTCATATTGTTTGAAAAAAATTCCAATTGAAGTACTTTATAAATAATGATCAAAAGAAATTGCAAACACTATGCTAATAATCCCATCAAAATTTTCTTAACTGAAAAGAATTGCAATGAAGAATATACGTGCTATAGGAAAAAGTAATCTTAAAATAATATGCAAAAAAAAAAAAAAAAAAAAATGTAAATAATGCATAATTTAAGAAATTTAAGTACTTAATGAATTTTCTATTGTATAATTCAACAATTATACCTTTCCTTCTATTTCTTATAGAATATTCAAGATTACTCTACTAATAATTTTATCTGCTTTTACATTTAAATCTCTTTTGTTTTCATTATTACTCAAATTATATAACTGAAATTTTAATTCATTTCTTACTTCCACTTATGAGAAAAGCAGTATCTTTAACTAATTTTTAAATAATTCACTATCATTGAAAAATTTAAATGAATAATTTTCATAATGTTTTGTCTATATATTGTTACCAATATTTATGAAAATCCATGTATGTAAATAAATTGACATTCAATTATTCTTTATATGAGGAAACTCTTCTGTAAAATTGCATTATTAGATTATAAAAGCGAAAATATATTGTTTAATAAATGCATTTGATAAAACTGTAAACGAAGTAGATAAATAAAAAGAATTGTGAAATTAAATCTTGTAAATATGTAAAAAATATGAACGAAATAATGTAATTGTTTTTTAATATCTAATATTGATAAAAAGAAGAAAAACATAATAAATATTTAAAAACTCAAATCATGTGATACTATGCAAAAACAAATACTTACTGATTAACGGAACAAAATTTTTTAGTTACTTTATCATTTATTTTCTATTAGTTAAATGTTTTCTGTTTACAAAATTTTCTGAGAAATTTCATAAAAAATTACAGATAAACTCAAATAAAAGTAGATATAATAGATATGGTGCATATTAAATAGTTTTATTGATATTATGTATGTATTATATCAATATACTAGTGTGTGTGAATATGAAATTTATAATCATCAATATATTTTATATCAATATACTGAAAATAAAAATTCCTCCATTTCTTATTATACCTTTTACAATTTTCTTAAATAAGTATAATTAATAATTTTATTTCAATAATATTTTCAGTGTCGTTAGAGTAATTTATCATGCATAATTTCTTTATATTGTTGATTTAAGAATAAAAATCTCTAATAAACAGTATAAATGCCATCAATAATAATATGCTGAGAATATTTCTTAAAATGTTATTAGGAAATTATCAAACAATAATTAAATCTTCCATTTAAGTGTCTCAAAATAATTTAGTAAAGTTTTATAAATGAATATATTGTGCATTGTATAAATTTTAGTAGGAAATTAACTGTCATATGATAGTTTGATTTTAGAGTAAATTTATTAAAAGGCAGTTTAATTTACATGAATAAAAAACCAACAATAATAAATAAATTCAATTTCTCATTTCTATGCTTACAGTGATTTAGTGTTTGATGTCCAAATTATGAATGAAATAACCTGTGGTAATATGATGTGCATTGTAATTAGGTCATTCAGAATATCATTTATGTTAATAATCTCTGGAATATTTTTTAATTATTCTCGTAAGTAATTTTACATACTTTTCATTTAACACTTAAAATTACAGGTTTATTTTCCATTATATCAAGATTTTTCGAGGTACATACTTCTTAATTTATATTTTAATTAATTGCTTTATGTCTTAATTTCATCATTTATTAAATTAGCATTAAATAAACTAAACAACTTTTAAAATATATATTTGCTAATGTAATTTTGATTAAACTAGCATTGTTTGGTCATTTAGACATTGTAGTTATTACAAATACATGACAAAATTTTTATTTATTTATTTTTTAGTAAATATATACTATGTATCTAATATTTTTCAATATAAATAAACACTATTTGTATATTATTTTGAGAAGGTTTTGTATAAAAGTAAAGTGACAATTTAAATAAAATTTAATGATTGTTAAAGCTTGAAAAGCAAACTTTTATAGTATTTTTAACAAATTAATTAATAAATCTCTTCTGAATTTTATATTGCATTTTATACACCCTTTATTATGTATATCACACTTGCTTTCTGAAAGAACTTAACAATTTTCAATTTTTTTAATTGTTCATTTTAAATGTACTTTTATTTATTGTGAATTAGGAAAGAACTAATTTCCATGATAAAATATGAAACCTATTTTTGTATATTTTTTATATATTTCAAAATCTGTAGAATATTGTATGATTTACTAAAAAAATCGCAATCGTACACATTAGTACATGCCTAATGTGCTTAAAAGTTTTATTAGATAATACAGGTATGCATGTTTTTACATTACACTAACAGCTTTTTCAAATATCTTTTTCACTGATTTTGACGTGTAATGAAAACGACAATGAATCACTGACGGCAATAACTATTTCATATACATTACTTTGTTTTGCAGTTTTCGATGTAGGTTGATCAAAGGATAGTCAAATGTTTCTGATCATTATTTGTCTAAAACTAAAAAATTCAGAGCGGACTATTTATGATGTTAAAAATAAAATGCAGTGAACAGTAAGATGTCAAACATTATACAATTAAATTAGAATAGAAAATGTAGGTAAACTTAAAAAAATGTTTAATGCACAAAAAGCGAGCATTAATACAGAAGTTATTTCTTACACAAACATGCTTCAAATCATGTGCAAACTATCCAACTCAGGAAATAGAAATATGACATTAATTTCATTCATAAAAAAATAGACTTTAAAAATATTTTCTTTCTAAGATTCGCATTGTCGTTATTAATATTACTCACCAGGTAGTTTGAGTTGAACTATATGTCAAACCATTATTATCAAAGATAATGAAACGCTTTATAATTATGCCTTAGGTTATCAAATTCGTAAAATCAAAAATACGAGTAAACTCTCATCGGGACCTAGTAATAAGACAGTGTCGTTTCAGAGGGGAAAATCTCTGGTTCGATCCTAAAACTAGGTGGATGTTGATTTTCTATCTACTGTATGCTCGTCTGACGAGAGGAAATGTGGTATTTTTCCGGGTGTTCCCTCTTGCGACGCGTGAATAGGATCAGCAACTTCAACTTCATTACAATCTTCTGGAAAGCAATTTACTCGATGGGTATTTAAAGGCCTCACAAAAGTCTTAAGCGGTAGAATTGCGCTAAGTTCGGTGCATCAGTTTACAATTTGACAAGCATCAATTGATGAATGTTTCATATTTAGTTAGCATGGCTTAGCATTCTGTCTAAGGACTCGTGGGTTTGTTTCCTACCTTAGGTGTAAACTTCTGTAGTAATTCAGTGTCCACTTAAAATTTTTGTCCCCGTTTGAATTATCCCTTTTATTCAATAGAATACCGGAATATTCTATTGTTTTTATTCAAAAAGTGGAGACCACGAAATTAAAATTTTACATTTTGTTGCTATTTAATTACTAATGGAAAATTAGCGTATTGAAAAATTATAAATAGAAAATCTCAAAAAAGGATATTTTCACTAGAAACCAAGTGAAATGATTTATTTCTTATAAATATTAAGTATTCAAAAAGATTTTACTGAAACAATATTCAAATAAGATTAAAATCTTTTAATTACTTAAGTAATTGGTAGCCTCAAATATATATTAGAGAATCCATTTATATTTGAATACTATAATATTGGAATGTTTTTCGAATTTATTCTGAATCTATTCAATTATGAGAAGTTAGGATTCCAGCCTAATTGAATATTCTATTATTCAATTAAGATGTTTTCGTTTAGCCTACTGTGCATGATTATGTAATGATGTTATTTCTATCAAGATATAATGCTAATAAAAGTAACAGAAGGGAATCTGAAGTGCCGTGGTTATTTCTGCAGCAAAAAAAAAGAACGATTCTTCTGGAGTCATCTGCCATCTAAAGAAAGAAAATAAATGTATTCAAATCGAATACTAAATGAAATATTCCGCTATGTCCGTGTAAAAATTTGATCCCATTCATTTACGATGAAATGATTATTTTTTTTTATTTTATCTCGAAACGAAGATGAAATTAATCCTAATTTTGAGAGATATTCAAGGGTGAATAAAATATGGAACAGGTTGTCTAACGCATTCATGAAGCAAGTAAATTCTTTAATCAGTATTGATTTCTTTGTTGCATTTGGTTAATTGAATTTATTAATGATTTCACGTTTTAAATACTGTGTTTAAGCAGAGTTACTCGTAAATTTGAATAAAATTAATTTACGCCGTTTTATTGAATTTATCAGCATACATATGTATTTAATTTGTTAATGATGAAATATTTTAAAATAAGGTAAACATGCGGATTTTATGCAAGTAAATATTGTGTAAAACTAAATATTGCATCTTATATCTAATTTAGTACATTCTATTTTAATAATCAAGATGAATTTACATATTTTTAAGTCGTATGCAATATTTACTGACTACTTTTAAAGTTTTATTTGTAATTTTATAAATATATGTTTTTTAAAACGCAAAGATAAATATTTAAAAGATTCATTTATTGTATTAAATAATTTTAAAATTTATAACTATCTATAATTGTGTATTAAATACTAATATCTAATTATTCATTATTTAATTATAAATTAATGTTATTTTTTAATTACAAAAATTCAGTTATTTTATGTTGTTTGACGTGTTTTTAATGGAGAGAGAGAGAGAAAAAGAGAGAGAGGGAAAGAAAGAGAGAAAGAGAGAGAGAGAAAGAGAGAGAGAGAGAGAGAGAAAGAGAGACAAAGAGAGAGAGAGAGAGAGAGAGAAAGAGAGAGAGAGAGAAAGAGAGACAAAGAGAGAGAGAGAGAGAGAGAGAGAGAAAGAGAGAGAGAGAAAGAGAGAGAGAGAGAAAGAGAGAGAGTAAATTATAGAAACTGGAATCACATTTCTTTTTGAATCTACTAATTATTTATGAACAATCTTAAATAGAAAAAAATTTGTTGGAACGTTGGCCACAGCAAATAAATAATAAGAATTAACAAAATTTATTGTAATAACAAAAAAGATTATTATTTACATGCTCTGTACCTAGAATGACGGATAGTTACATGCCAGAAAAATATGTATTTTCATAGATAAGAAATAATGTCCATGATAATAAACAAACTTTTTATTTCACTCAATTTTTATATTAAGTAAAAAAGTCCCAACAATATATGATATAAATTGTAGTAATCTGAAAAATATTCTATTGTTTTTAATCAGAAAGCTATGATATTTGTAATTTGAAATGTTTTTACTAATTTTCTTTATTATTTGTTTATATTTGTTTATTTTTTACATAATTGGTTTATTTTAAAATGTAAGAAGAATCTTAATAATATTTTCATTAATATATTAAAAAAGAGACGATAGCATTTCTTATAATATTTTATTTCCTTTCGTTGAATGAACATCCGAAATAATTATTGCGTTTTCTTTATAGTAAAACAGTAACAAAGCACACATTTCTGTGGCGCTGTCGAGGAAACAATGTATGTAAGAAATTAAATGCTGCATAAATTATAAATTTTGCGTCTTGTAATACTAGGAATTTATCTATGAGCTCATTGACATAAGCGACAAGTTTTTTGTATAGATTTGTTATTAGTCTTAAATATATATCAACACCTGAGCTCAAATATTCATAAAAGCAATCATCACTCAAACGTTTTAGAAGAATAAAACACAAAAGAAAACTGAAATTCACTGCACCTTTATTTTATCAGAACATAAATTTGAAATTCAGTTAAAAATCGATAGGATTTTTATCTAATCATAAATAAGATGTAATTGCCAACTATGTTACTTTGTTGACACTAGCACAGTTTTATTATTAAAGTCAAATACTGCAAAAAAATAATTGAAAAATTGCCGGAGAAAATCAAAATGATTAAAAAAGGAGAAAAAGGAATTATGTCTGCTGAAAAGTGAGATAAAAATTCTACATTATCTGTGATATAATTTTTAGAGTGGCAAAAGGAAAATTATTTTGCAAAATACTTGCAACAAAGTGAAGTCATCTGCAGTTACGGATAACATCAATTATCATGTCTGATTCGAAATATCCTGACATTTATTTAAGTTAATTTAAAAATAATCTTCGAAATTTAACTTATAATTAAATTTAAGCAATGGACATAAGAATTGTTTTTGAAATAAATTAAAAAAATGTACAAGATATTTTGTGACTTGATTGAAAGTGATGCAGAGATAGTGATAAATAAAAGTTGCTTTTGGATGTCGAAATCAAAGTAAGTAGAAGGAAATAAGAATATATAATAATTATTATTTAAAATTTGTGCCTATTTTCATTAAAAATAGTCATTGGACTATAAATGAGTTTCAACAACGGCATATTTAATTAAAGCTTATACATTCAGATTGTTTTAAAACTGATTTATTCCAATAAAACCATTTTTTTCGTAGAATAATGATAAAACTGCAAGATTACAAAAATTGCATAATTTCATTGTTTTAAAGACATATTCAAACTCTATCTTTTTCTAATTAGTCCGCATTTACATTTGAAGTTGTGATATACTTGATCGAAGTCTTTTTAAAATTGGTAATTACTGTCAGTTAGCAGCTGCAAACTTTAGTTTGATTTCTCTATCTTTTTAAGCAATTATTAAATAACAACTAACAATTGTTTTGTTCTTAAAACAGAGCAAAACATAACAAAGTAATGTATAAACGTCAAGCATCATCATTATATTATATATATCATCATCATTATATTTTTATTTTAGAAAGTAAAATGTTGGTTCATATGGAAGGATAAAATATCAAATCCAATAACTGCAATGAATAAACAGTTCAAAAGCATAAAAATCACTTAACGTGTTTTTGAAATTCTTCTTAGTTACTGCTTAAAAAGTTAAAAAAGGTTAAAAAGAATTTAGTATTTGAAGTTACAATTTGATACTTTTTGTTAAATGTAATATCATGAATAATTTTTTCTTTCGGTGTTTGATTGCTTCTTTTTAGGACAACTTCATTTAAGTTCTTAAAATTCAAATAAATTGATATATATTTATGAAAATCTGTGTAATTTTGTATGCGATATATCATTAATGAAAATGAGTTAATGTAAGTACAGCTCATAAAATAAAATTTATGAGCTGTACTTATATTAACTAAAAGTAACTAACTCCATTTAAGTTCTTAAAGAATTTTAAGAACTTAAATGGAGTTGTCCCAAAAAGAAGCAATCAAACACCGAAAGAAAAAATTATTCATGATATTACATTTAACAAAAAGTATCAAATTGTAAAAAATTAAAAGCTTACAGTTAAATAAACAGTATAATAATGAGGGAAACAATAAGAAAATTAGTAGTTTTATGATTTATTTTTATCTATTGATATAATACGAAGTTTATCTTAATGAAGTTTTGAAAAATTTGCGATCATACGATGATTTAAAATTTCCGATGACATAGAAATTAAAACTATTGCTATGAAAATGCAGGAAATGGATATTAAAACTACAATTAATAATTTAAATAAAAATGCCTAAATTAATAAAAATCAATTAAAAAAATAAAAACGTTTAAATTAATGATCAATTAATATTTTGCAATAATTATAAAGTATAGAGTTTTTTGGCTAAATTTACTTTCAATTAATTAAATCAACTAAATTAGTCTCTAATAATATTTTATGCATTTCTAATTTATTCTCAATGAAGTGTTATAATAACTAAAGATAGCATCTAAACAAGTGCAGTTATTTGAAAAAAACAAAACCCTATATATTCTCTGAGTTTACCGAAAAAATATAGAGCTTTGAAATTGATATTAACTAATAATTTGAATTTTATTGAAGCTCGCCATAAAATTGATATCTGTTAAGAGGATGAAAATTAGATATATATTAACGTTTGATACATACAATAAGCCAAATCTGACAGACTAAGGTAAAGTTTCATTTTTGAATTAATCCCTTTTTTGTAAAATATATAAATATACTCTTTCATAATTATATAAGCTGTTTTTGAAACAATTTAGATTTAACCTACAATGCAAATCATAAAAAGGTTATTGAAAAAAAAATTAAATTTTGTTATTAATAATAACGTAGCAATTTATATGCTTACACTTATGCTTCAGTCTTGAAATGCATTTTCTAAATAATCTAGATGAATAATAAGGAAAGTTTTTATTTATTATTTATCATTTTTGTACAGCTTGTGAATTTTTTCAGTCCTTAAAAATTACTTAACTCTTTGTTAATTACAAAATAAAAATTGTTGTATTATCCTCAAGAGAAAATTTTCCATCAAAAACCATTTATAATTTATACAACTATATTTTTTATGAAAAAATATGTTTGATGACTTTAAAGATTTATAAGTTAAAAATCAATTCTGAACAAATGTAATTAAAGTGAAAAAATACCAAAAACTAAATTTATTTCTACAAAAATTTTGTCTTTTTCTTTCGTAGAAGAACAAAAATTTTAAGCTTTTAGAAAAATTAAAGAAAATTGTAAGCTTTTAAAATAAAATTAGCAATTTGAATTTTCTAAATTAGAATATTACATTGAATATTGTATGCATTAATTTTATATGGTATTTAGAAGGAAAAAGTTTTTACATAAAAATTTTTTGACTAAATTTGTGCACTTTAATTAATTAAATTAATGAGAGTATATTAATAAAACTTATAAACTCTTATTAACATATAATGAGTTTTCAATTCATTTCTTAAAATGAAATATATTCTTTTATAAATTAATATTCTGATGACATAAAAAAAAGAAATACCCTCTTCATAATGAGAGATATATTTTTAATCACTAAGAGCGTATGGCCTAAAACTTCACTCTAAATGTTTCCTTTTTAAAATTCTTTTGTTTAAACAGGAATTGCATAAAAATTTAGTGCATTTTATAAGGTCAATATTTAATTTCCAGAAAAAAACTCATTTTGCTTATACTTTGGCGATATGAAGCGACTCTTTTAATTCAAAGCGTTGTCGTAAAATATTTTTATGAATATTCGTTTGCTTTTAAAAATATCTCTATTCTTTTCCTTTGAAAACATACTGGTATATAAAAAATCTTTTAAACTTAATCATTTAATTAATTTTCAAGAAGCATTATATTAAATTTTATGTTTAGAACTTTTAAGTTTTGGTAAAAAATTGTACTATTTACTGCGATATAGAGATTAAATGGAATAAAAAGAGAAAATTTTCATGTAATGAGAAGTTGTTTATTTTGCATTTTTATTTATTTAACAACTCTTAATTATAATTAACGAAATTTAAAATAATAATAATAAGAATTAGTAAGAAACATCGAATATGTGTGTCCACTAAAAAGAACACAGAGCAATTGTTCACGGAATATAGAATGTAATTGTTTGAGTTTTTACATTCAAATTGGAAATTTTAAATTTTGCATTTAAATGTTTTGAAAATAATATCTGCATAACATAAATAATAGATGGAATAGCTTCGAAAAAATTAATTAATCTATATTTCAATGTTATATTTAAAATTTTATTGGAATGTGTAAAAATTAATAAAAAAATTAATCATGTCTTTAATTTTGGAAAAATAAGATTTTTATTGTTTTCCATTCAACATTTTATCATCATATTTGAACAACATTAATAGAAAATAATTATTAAAAATGCTTTTAAAAGTTGAATTTTGTTTATGTTTTTCTTATTTCTTAGTTTATTCAAAGAAAATTTTCAATAAATTATTTTAAAATGTTTTGTACCATAAGCAAATAAAATACCATTCATAGAAATATTGTGTTATACAAAATAAAAAAAAATATCTTAACTGATTGTTTGAATGTTCATTAAATATAAATATTTGTATAAAAACATTTTAAATTAAGATTTCAGTCAATATTATATGAATTCTATTTTAGCTTTATTTTGTAAAAGGACCTCATTTAGAATGTCAGATTTATAACTGTGAAACAACGAAATGCAATAGGTTATGTAATATTTAAATAATGGCAACTGTTGTTTCTTAGGAATCGAATCGAATGGCAACTGTAGTTTCTTAGGAATCAAAATGAATGGCAACTTTAGTTTCTGAGGAATCGAATCGAATGGCAACTGTAGTTTTTTAGGTATCGAATCGAATGGCAACTGTGATTTCTAAGGAATCATATGGAATGGCAACTGTAGTTTCTTGGGAATTCAGTAGAATGGCAACTATAGTTTCTTTGAATCGAATCGAATTTTTTTATGATCGATACAAAGTAAGAAAAAATATAGGTGTACTAGCACAAAATACAAAAAATGTGAAGTATAACCTCACATTCTTTTTACTTTGTGCTAGCATGCATATATATTGTCTAAACACAAATCATTAAGTATAACTTAAATGATTTGTGTTTATACACTAATGTCTATAGAACTGCCCCTAATTTTTAGTATTCATAATATAGAAATATTTTGATTAAAAAAATAATATATTTGTCTGATTGTAAAAGTCATACAATCTATACGAATGAAATCTCAGAGAAAAAACTGTCTTTAATAGTGGCACAAAAATGCTTTGTGTTTTCATCAATCTTTCCAAAAGATAAAAGTAATGTGGAATTTCGTAAGATAATAGTTTATTTATTTGACACCTAAAAATTCATTTTACAACGGTCACTAAATAATCAAATAATTCGCCTGATAAAACTTAAGTTTTTATTTATTTAATCTATTATTCTTACACTAATTCGAAATATTTCGTTGTTATTATTTTTATTAGTTTGATTAATCTTAAACATATATAACGTACGATTTGATCACAAATGTAATTTTTTCTATTAGTGAATTAACAACTAGAGAATGGTCAGGCGGATGACTGAGTCATATTACACTGAATATATATTATATGTTTGTTATTTACTGTGATATATCTTATAAAACCATTCTAAGTTTCATAATTGTCTTGAATACTTGAAGCGGTATAAAAATATTTCAAACTAAAATGAAAAAAAAATAATAATGACGGGATTTTATATGTAGTTGATTGATTTGTGTTTTGCTGGAGCATCAGCATTTTTGACTACAGAATGGAAAGCAACAAAAGAAAAAACACGGGTTTAAAATTCTTAGTGTTCTAATAAATTTTAAAAGCACTCTTGTAAGAGAAAATCTGGTGAAATTTCATAAAATACTTGTTTCATTTAAAGCTTGCAAATTATTCCTATTATATTACGAATTATATAAGTGATTTTCTAATGTCCATTACGAAATCAAATTGTTCCTGTTAAAATTTATCTGGAACTGGTTTTATATCACATTGGATAATTATTGAAAAAGTAAACAATAAAAAGCATAGTAAAAGGTATTTTGATGTTTCCTTGTCGCAGAGAATAAAACATTTAAACACGTAAAGATAAATAGATGTTACAAATATATTACTTTATAAATGTCTCATTTATTGGTGTTATTTAAGTATTATATTCTTAAATTTATTCCCTAATGGTTTAAAATCTTAAACAAAGCTTGGGGTGTTAATAAATTTTAACTGTGTGTTTCAGACACTTGCTAAATTAATATTTTATAAATCAGAGCATTTTACAGCTATATTATACACTTGTTTCATCTTTAGAAAAATATAATTATAGATCTTATGATATCTCTGGGAATCAACAAGTGGGGAACTTAATCTATTTTTTTAATATTTTTTCGTTCTTAGAATATAGCTAGAACATTAATATTATTATCTGTAACTGGTTAATTTTGCGACAAGGTAACTAACTATACACTGCATTATATGAAAGTTGCACAGCATTACTATATAATGAATTATGCTAATTTGTAGCCTAATCTTCCTGAAAATAGTATGCAAATATTCTGAAACTAAGGCTATTCTAGTTATGGGGAACAATGAATTGTTTAAAATGTTATCCTTTAATAGGATATTTGATTAGTTCAAATACAAATGGAAGCATTGAGTAATACATTAAGTTTATTATTTAGCACTACATTTTATTAAATTCCCTATATAGTTGTTACTTTTTAAATGAAAATTTAATTAATTATTTATTGCGTTCCAAATTCAATGATAATTTATGTGAAATCCTTTGCATAAGAATGCTAAGTAATACGACTAAATATTAACTAGAATAATAATTTTAAAATAATTTTTCTTAAATTAGGGAATGAGGAAAAACTCAACTAATTTTTATTTTCACATCATAGATAAAAAAAAATTAGAAAATATTGATGAAACAAATTATAGAAATATTTTCGACAAATTATAGAAATACTTTAAGTATAGGAAAATTATATCATCTAGAGTATAATAAACCATATATTGAATTTTAATATTTATTTAACTTATTAACTTTCTATTTATTCAAATTTATATTTATGAAATTTTCGTAATATTCACATAAAGTTATACTATGGTTGCTTTTTAAATTTTCAGTCAAACAATTTCTGTATTCTACAAGTATTTTTATTTTAGCGAATTTTCGTCGATGGATTGTTTAAATATTTTAGCACTTCACCGTGAATAATTTATAAGCTGTTTTGTAAATTTCTATTAAGTTCATTATGTGTTGCTTTATAAGGAGATTTTTCATCGATAATATTTTTGTACGATAAAACAGGAAACGACAAACATTTTATGTTCCAACATGAATATTTGAGGAATTTATTGCGCGTACCCTTGTATAAACCATTACCAAATTTACACTTTGAATTAAAATTGATTTATCGTAATTCTTATTTAAACTATATTAATTGTAACATTGACCAAAAATGAATTTCGTATTCTCTGTGTATCAGATCAAAAATACTGTGCACGATAAAGTTTTATTGTGTAATTTTGATCGAGGGATTATGATTAAGGATAAAATCAAATTGCTATATTTCTATCTAAATACTTTTAAAACTAAAATATTTCATGTTTCCAATGAATAATCCATTTATTGATCTTTGATCAACGTTAAATTCCTAAATTAAATTAGCATTTATTGAATTTCTGACTAAATATATATATATATATATATATATATATATATATATATATATATATATATATATATATATATATATATATAAAAGAAAAAAAAACTGAAATTTTTTTAACAAACACATTTAAATTTACATTTGTTGGATTTTAGATCCAAATTATGGATTAAACTAAAAATGTAAAAGTCAGGGAAACAATAATTTTGATAGGGAATCGAAAAAGAGATGGCAGTTCATTGATTTTTTTTTCTTTTATTGTCAGTGGTATCTTTTGCTGATTATTTGCAAGCTTTTATAAACCATATTTGGCAATACAGAGCTTGAATTCGAGGGATTTAAGGTAATTTTGGTTGTAGCATATAATATTGACTAAAATCTATACGCTAATCAGTAATGACTGTAAACTGATTGAAATGATTAGAGCTTAGATTTTAGTTAATTTGAGATGATTGTATTAATCATTGCTTAGTAATCTTTGCACTCAACTGTTTTATAAGGAATGAATTATTTAATAATTATCTGATAAATGCCGTAATTAAAAATACAAAGTTACACTAGACAAATATAAACTTCTGCAAGCTATAATAAATTTTCTCTTTTGTTATCATCAATTATATATTTGTTGATAGACCATAAAGTAAACTCAAAATTACTATTATGAGTTTACTTTTATTTTTTAAAAATATACTTTCTCTCAGTTAGGCTATAATCATAAAATCATTGATACCAACATTAACTAATAATAATAAATTATTTTTATTTAATGTAACACACTATAACCATTCGCAATATTATTCTTTGACAAAAAGTTTAAAATATGCTAAAGGTTTGTAAGATAAATTATTATTTATGATTATATTTGGAGAATATTTTTCGAAATATTAGAAATAATTTAAAAATATTTATACTACATAAAAGTTTTTACAAAATTTTAGTATGTTTTCAACTTTTTGTCAAAGAATAATATTGCGAATGGTTACAGAGTGTAAAGAAGAAATAGTTAATTGTTTCATAAATTACATTTTTCTGTAAGAAAAATGTAAGAAA
Source organism: Latrodectus elegans (assembly GCA_030067965.1). Taxonomy (NCBI): domain Eukaryota; kingdom Metazoa; phylum Arthropoda; class Arachnida; order Araneae; family Theridiidae; genus Latrodectus; species Latrodectus elegans. The sequence goes on from CM057813.1 coordinate 37,712,771, forward strand.
AGCATTCCTTAAAATTCCATTTAAACTTCAAAAATAGCATTTTCTGCCACGAAATTCCCATTATTAAGTTAAGAATGAAAGTGTTGTGCATTTACAGATCGTATTTCATCGAATTGTTTCCTTCCGTTTCAATAGCGAATTTGGAATTCTTTAGCAATTAAGGAAGACCCGATCTTTCCCTTTGAGCCTCGTCTCTTTTACTAATTATTGCGTATTTGGCCTAATGAACCAACAATACAAGCTGGCCAAGTTGCGCCACGAGCGCTTTGTCTCGAAACTGCTGATCGAGATAGAATCCCGCGTTAAAGACGGAGTCTTGTTATCTGCTTGCTAGTAGGGAAAGACCTTTAATTTGGTCGTTAGTTTAGCGCCTGCAGGCTCTGCATACCTTTGTCAGGCTGCTTCCAATCTCTCTCACCATCTGTGATGCCAACTTAAAGACGTCTTTTACAACATTAGTTAGCTATCTCTACCTGGGATAATAAATAACGAGACAAACTATTTTGCAAGAATAGAAAGCTTGAATTTGTTCCAAGTAGAAATGGATAGTAAGGTTTTTTGAAAGCGATTTTATTTCGAGATTCCAATTTAATAATGTGTGGGAATGCATAGTTTCATTTTTATGTAATATGATTTCTTTGATGCAATTATACAACAGATATTGTTAGAAGTGATGCCACTGGGTGTTTGAGTTTAAAAATATTTGTGAAATATTAAAACATTAAACTGCTGATTATTTTTATTATTTTTTATGGTATCTGTATTTTTAATGATAACTTTTATGATTTCTAAATTGGCTTAGTATTAGATTATTGCTCAATATTATGTTTTTTTCGCTTAAAATAATTGAAAGCTATATAATTGTAAATTTGTTCATTCGCTTTACACACCACTAAATTTTGTATTCACAGTTAAAAATTATCGAATATATTCTTTGATGTAGTTTTTCTAACATATCATTTTATATTTTTGTTTAGATTTTATTCATAATTCATTTATAAATTGTAAATAATAAATTAACTCATATATTATGGCATTTTCTATATTTTAAATCATGATTTAAAGCTTGTCAAATATATCCGTTATAAATCTATAGATTTCATATCTCTTTAAAAAAATTTCCTGATCCTTTGTAAGGCTATTTTTTTAACTTGTGCCAAAGTACACTACTAAATGGAAAAGACTAACTTTTTTACTAAATGGAAAAGAAACCATATATTATATCAAATTCAAGTAAAAACCAACCTAGTTACTAAAATTAAAACAAATTAATTAATACACTTTTGACAAATATGGTAACCTTACTTATTTTTAATGAATGTAATTTTGAACGAAATTGATCGAAAGGCAAAAATTCCACAATCGTTGAGTTTAATAAGGAATATGAATGATATACAGAATAATGAAGCCCATATAATCACAATGCGATAATAATATATTGAGATAATATTTGCTTGCGTGCTATACTTATGAGTATAAGGACTAATAAAGATTTATAATTTAATCTTATTTTAGTTTCAATCAAATTTTTATTAATGACTGCTTTAAATTTATAACAGTTTTCAGTGCCTACATATAGTTCCTTAGCAAATCTTCTGCTAGCTCGATTCATGAAAGATGTAGTGAGCTTAAGGACATACAGTTGTATTTGAAAAAAAATATCTATGGCTTATAGACTGTTTTGGTAATATATATAAAAACTGATCTTAATAAGAACTCGAAAGAAAATTAATATATCATTGAGCCGTAGAAATTGAGACAAAACGATTAAAAGGAACCATCATTGGAAAGATTGTTCTTCCATGACTTTATGAGTCTTAAATTTGTTTCTAGAAATGAAAAGTTGATGGAACCTCTTCAAAGGCTGTATTAAAACACAATATGTTTGTAATCTATTTCGAGAAAAAAAATCATCTCAAAGCTTTGGGCAATACAGACATGATGTGTCTTAGAAAAATGACATGAATTGATAAAAGGGGCAAAAGAGGCATGAAAAGATTACTGAAATGCATTTGGTAGACAAGTATGGGTGTGGATGTTTCTGAAAGAACCACATTTTTAAGTTGTATCATTCAAAGTTCGTTAGAAATTAATCAAACATGGACAAGAATCAAAATTTATTTTTTTTGAAAAAAATTATTTTTTTATCTACAGATGTAATGACTCATTTGGAGTACATAAATAAAAGTTATGTTGAATAATTTGGCCAGAAAGATGTAAATTGTAGTACAATTAAACTTTATTATAAATTACTCTCGACAAAAAGCAATATTCAAAATAGGGATTTGAAATTGAGATCACGCGCATGAGATTGTATAAATTCCTTCTATTCAATTATTATTCCCTTTAAATTTATTTGATAATAGTTTTATTGCAGCATATTCAATAAAATATGGAATTTGGTCTCCAAGTCTCTCTTTATTACCATAAATCTTTCATACTCGTATATATATGTGTGTGTGTGTTGTGTGTTTGTATATATATATATATATATATATATATATATATATATATATATATATATATATATATATATATATATATATATATATATATATATATATATATATATATATATATATATACAAACTTTTCGAGAGGTAACGATTTCTAATTTAGCCAAATATTGCCTTCCAAGTAAAATCTGTTTTTCTTTAAATGTAGGAGGAATTTTGAAAATTTTAAAAGTTATAATGTTAGCCTCATATTTTAATTAAAAGTTACATTTTGAAATCATTGCTCGTAATTATTAAGTTTGAATCAACAGAAGAGGACAATATTCCCCAAAATGTAATTTTCATATTATCATTTTATAATTATGCCTATTTAGTATTCGATAAAATTGTAAGTAACTTTTCTCCTATTTACATTTGATAATTTTTATAGCTATTATATGAAATTTAATACAATATTTTTTCGCATTTAATAAACGAAACTTACAATAAATTAAACAAATTCTAAAAGTATCCAAAATCATAACTTATGATAATTAACTTATCTTTTTATATAACCTATTTATTATTCAAATAAAAATAATGAATAGGTTGATTTGAAAATATTGATTATTAATTTCTATCATATCTCAAAATAATTAATGAGATAATTGTTTATTTTATCAGTTAAATTTCCTTTAATTTTCAGTTAACGTTAAATTTAATTCTATTGAAAATGCAACTATTTAATTAATTGGTACAAAATTGCATGCAACTTCAAAACTTTCTTATGCGTGAAGACCAACTTGTGACAGAGCTATTCCAAATCGTCTGAAGAACAAAGCTCTCGAGACGACGATCGTGCTGCCATTCTTTTGCAACAAAGAGCACCAACTAAATTAATGTGTCTCTTTTGAAGAGTGCTAACTTCAAGCCAACAAAAGCCGATACGCATTTGCCTCGGTTCATGCTATTTTAGGGAAATGTTTACGTTAATGACTTAGTTTCTCCAGTCCACACACAAAGCTGAAGAGTTTGGTTTACAGAATCGAAGCAGCGTTTAAGAGAGACCGATAATGTCTCGTCTGCTTTCGGAACAATAATAAAGGCGAGAAAAGGTAGCGTTGCCATTTTCATCTTTCTTAATTCTGTTTTCCTAATGGAATTTTTCTTTATTCGATTTGGAAGTGTATTCTAATGTACTCTGGAGGAAATTTAAACAGGTATTTAAGTATATTAGGGAGAGTGCAGGAAGTGTATCTTTTCTCTTTAATGCACCACTAAATTTTCCAAAATTTAATCTCCATTTTGGAATGTATTTGAGAAGGGAAATTTTTTTTCTGAAGAATTTTAAATATTATATAAGTTCTGGTGGGAATTTCTCGCGGAAAGAGAAGTTACAGTTCATAGGAAGCTCATTTTCTGAATATGAAGCACATTAATGCTAAATGGCAAGAGTTCGTATTATTGTTAGCTTCGAATAAAAGTCAAAATACTGTTTTTCCGTTTTCAGCTTTATATTTAGTGTTTTATATAACATACATTTGTATTTATGAATTTTATAATTCGTAGTAAACAGCCTAACGTATTTTTATATCCAGCATATTAACTGCCCTTCAGTATGATTTTTTCCTTGAGTAAGAAATGTTTGAGTGCAGCAAAAGAGCGGTAAACAACTCCTAAGCACTTACTGGGAAATATGAGCAATATCCCTTGTTGCTTCGTAAAGGCTAAGGTCGAACATAGCACTTTTCTTTTTGAAAGAACATAGTATTTTTACTAGGTTATGGTGAATCCAAGAAATGTGCTTAAAAATTAACTTTTTGAGTTTAATATTATAATGAAAAGTCATATTAATATAAGATTTAAGAATAATAGAAAAAAAAATATTTTCCACCAGTGCCAAGAAACATTTACTTGATCGCTTAATATAATTCAAATTTTCATATACTCTATTATAATTCGATTATTCCATTATTTTATTATGCTAATTTGCCTTAAATAATATTTTTAATATAATAGTTTTATAAAAGCTACGACTAGAAAATGGATGATACTTATATTTGCAAGGATAATTTCATCATTTACAATAAATTATTCATTTGAAAAAATATTTCAATTATTTTCAAATAAAAAAATGCAGAATGATTATTTAAAAATGTAATAAAAAATTCATTTTTGATTATTAAAAAAATAAATCTTAAAAATTTATATCTCCTTGTTTAACTATATATATATTATGAGTAGTTTAGCTACATGAAGTAATAAAATGAAACTGTTTTTGCTGTGAAAAATTTTTTTAAGAAAAATATTTCACTTTTAAAAAGATAAAAAGAAAACACTAATTCAATTATAACATTTTGTTATTTCATAATAACTTCCTCAATATTTTTTTTTTTTTTTTTTTTTTTTTTTTTTTTTTTTTGAATTTTTCAACAATACGTATTAAAATTTTTTTTGGTAAGAAAAGATTTAAAGATTTTTTTATACCATTAATTTTATATAGATATTAATTAAATTTTTCTAATGCATTAGAGTTCTTAAAAAATTTAAAATTAAATTATAATTATATGACTTTATATTTCTTTATTCGCATCAATAAAAATTAATATCAAAATATGAACTATATTTATGTTAAGGTAATTTACTTGAAGAAAAAATATGAAATATCTAACTCTAATTAATATTTTATTTTGATTTTATGTTTTAAACAAAAATTAAATTTATTATACTTTCCTTTTTTGTATTTGAATAATTTTTGAATAGATGTTTATCTATTCAGTTTACTTAAATGTATGACAATTTATGCAATGTTTCGATAATGATACGATATTTAAGTAAATCGATAAATAGATTTTAAAGGATATTATATCGGTGAATAGAAATGTAATAAAACATGCAAAATAAATTATAATTCTACAATTCATTAACCCTCCATATGCCATAGTACTATATTATGAGTTAATTAATTTAAAAATTTAATGTCATAAACGAAAGTTAAAGCTTATTTCTTTTATAATTTGGAGATTTTATAATTTATATAAGAATATTAATAACACTTTGTTCTATTTTTATACCATGCAAGTGGCTTTTATCCATGCACATATTAGAACTCTTTTCCTGCACCTAAGCGTGTGATTGCATTATGATATGTGAGTGCTCAAGAATTTTAGACATGCAAGCAGTTTCTTAAGCGTGAGCAGAAAGCCATAAAACAGACGTCACTCAAGTGTCACAAGTGTCACTTCGTTCTGATAGAACCCTGCGACGAGAACCACATGTATAAAAAAGGACGAATAACAATAATAAAAAAAAAGAGGAGATTGGCGCGAATCCGTGTCCACAAACCCATCTTCTCTCGCCACTGCTCGGGAAGTGTTACGTAAACAAAGCGATCCGGCAGTCGCGTGTCAAAACGAACTGAATAGAGGTGGGGAAATAAATGTAAACTACATACTGCTCAATTATGTATGCGGTAATGCTGAGGATTCCGAGTGCTTGTCTGTCCGAGTCTTGCTGTTCTTTTCATCTAAAAAGGGAAACAAAACAAATAAATTGTACTTCAACCGTTGACCCCGTTCTTGCAGTTTCCAACGATGCACGCGACTTCCTCTGTATCAAATGTTCAGGAACGCGATAGAAACCTTGAAATACAGAAAAAGGCCCTAAATTGTAGCCCTATTTTATTGAGGTTGATACTGAATGTTATTCTTTCATTGAATAAGCGTAAAATATGTATTGATTACATAGTTATATCTATTTTTAGGACAGTATTGAAAACTTTTAAAAATATTCCTTTTTAATAAAATCTCCTTGTATATTTATTGCATTTCTTTGAAAAATTTTATTTTGTTAAAGACTTACATTTTGCTAGTTAGCTATTTTTGTTTCAATAATGACTTACTGTTCATATCCTACGATACGATAGTAAAATCGGGATTTTATATACGAATATAGATTCTTATTTCAAGTTTGCATTATTATGATAAGAGGCTAGAATTATGTACACACAATATAAAAGTAAACTATGAAGTAATATTTGGCTGAGGCTTAAAAATTAGATCATTAGGTTGTTATGAAAATTTGAAGATTTTAAGTGGTAATTTTAAATAATATTTAAAATTTTTACTGACTTTGTAAAATTGGGAAAAAATGCTTTTGCAAACACTGATACATACAAATTTCTAAAAATTAAAATTAATGGGAAAACATAAAAAACAAAAAATAGAACTTGTATAAAGTAAATTAAAATGATTTAAATGAAAAAAAAATTGTTACAAAAATGTGCCCAAATATTTTTTTTATGAAAGCGCTATATTCAATTTATGACATTCATTTAGAAAGATTAAATTTTTTAAAACTTTATGGTTAAATGAAGAAATAAAATTAAATTAGCGGTTTTTACTTTTAAAACTCATTTAAAACAAACAGCTTTGACGAAATAAATTTGCATTTAAATTTAATAACAAGTTTGAAGTATTTCAAACTATCCAAAAGCAAGTATACATTAAAAATCGAATTCAAATTTAAGTACTTTTAACTCAAAATACAATCATAAAAGAGAGATTTTAATTCATGTATATAACAGTGTATTGTCAAGATATAAAAATATTATATAAGTGTTTATTCTTTATACATCTCCGTATATTTTCAAACCTTGTTACAGCAAAATGTGTATATATATTAATCAACCTATAGACACTTAATAATAAACAGATCTTATTTTGGACATATTAATTTTACGATTATTAAGAATTCTGCGACAGCTGAAACTTGAATACAAAAATTTTAACCTAAATTAACTAGGATTAAATGAATATTGTACTATAAATTAACGTTTATTATTTTTATATTTTATGAAAAATTTATTTCAATTAAACTTTGTTAAAAAAGCGTGTAAAAAGTCAGAAAAGCACAAAATATAAAATTAATTGTATTTTATTCAGACATTGCATATTAGATAATTGAAATAAACAATTCCATTAATAGACTGCTCAAATATTTATTTCTTTTGATAAACGTCTTAGAAAAATCAAGAAAACAAAAGAGACAAACCTAATCACTGTAATTGAATTTCATAATGAAAAATAAAAGTACCACTGTAGCACTCTATTTTTAATTTTTCATTAGAAAATAATGAAGGAAAATTGTTACTTTTATGGTGAAATATTATACTTATTTTAAAATTGTTGGAAAGATCCTCAGTATTAGTGAAAAAATAAAAAGATTAAATTTTTAAATTCTTTTCTAAAAGAAAATCCTTTTCAATCTTTTGGTTTTTTTATTCTTAATCAACATTTTCTAAATAAAGTATAATATGTTTTTTTTTTGTGTAAAAATACATCATCATAATATTGCGTACGAAAGACTTATATTTGAGAAACTTTTATTATTATTTTTAAAAATATTTATCACAAATGTTTCTGAGGAAAAAATTACTTAAATATTTCCCGTATTTGGATTTTATGGAATAAATTTTGTTCTATTAACACATAATGAAATATTTAAGTTGAGAAAGTAACTATAAATATTTATAGAGAAGAAACAGAATAAAAAAAACATTGCTAAAAAATTAATTTGTTACAAAATGTTTTTTATAATTCAGTTAGCAACGTTACACAATGAACTCTTTTATTAAATTTTTAGCGACTTAAATCACCAAAATGTATTTTGAAGATAAATGTGCATTTTCTTTGTTTTTAAAATATATGTAGCACATTTTTAAGAAAAAATGTCTCCTTTGTAATTTTTAAAAGATTGGATGTATGTAAGAAATAAATTTAAATGTATCGAAAGCAACGAAATTTCAAAAATAGAATGAAAAGATAGTGAAACCAAAACTAGTTTAAGTTCAATTCATCTCACCAGCTCCATTAACTTTCATAAATCAGTTATGTGAAAAATCAATTTGATGTGAGTTTATAAAGAGAAGTCAACCTAATTTTCGGATTAAGCATTTCCGAAAATTAGATTGACTTCAAGATTGATTGACAAAGAGTATTTTTGGAAGAGTTTGATTAATTAACTAGAAAGATTGGATGAAAATATTTATGGGAGAGCTACTAAAAAATAATGGAGCTGCGTAAGGTTTTGTTCTCTAAAAATTAAATATTTTTAGTCTTGAAATTTTCCTCAGATAAAAATTTTAACTGTGTCAAATAATTAAATATTATATTTTGTAGAATACTCTTTGAAAAATTCAATATTTTTTTATAAATGAAGACAAATTTTAATAACAGTAGATAGATAAAATAACTAAATGATTACCAAATATTCAGTATGTTACATTAACACAGATTTATTATCCAGGTTAATGAGTCTTATGTAAATGTAGGCTTGAGGTATGAAAAATTTATATATAAGCATATTCATTAAATATTTTTGGCTTATATATCGCAATGAATATCTGTGTATTAGTGCTTTTTTAATAGGTAAATATGTATTGATAATATTTAAGCAAATGATATTAAATAAATATCTCTCACATTAAAACTATACTGCTTGCCATTAAAATTGCTACAGCAATAGGGCGACACACTATGCACATAAAGTTTTAATAGTAAGAAGAAGACGCTACCATATCTACATGATTAATTTTCTTAACGCATTCATGCAAAATAAACAATGGAAAAATCCCTGCAGTATGTTTCAATGAAGAAATTATTCATCAGACTTCTCCTACTCGAATTGCTTTTAAATGTTGTTACCTGATAAATGTAGTGATTGTTTCTGTAAGGATTAAAAATGTTTATTAATCCTAACAGGACTGTTATTATGTTTATTGATCTTTAATCTGACTTTAGAGATCGAGTTGAAGCCTATAGTGTTATCGCGTTTATTGTATTGAAATATGGTTGCCAGTGTCAGTCAAGATCTCGAGTCAGCATACAGAAAATGAAATCGATGGATTCAGGACAGTCTTCCAAATTCAGCTCTTAATTCTAATTCATGAAACCACATACGATCTTAATGTATCCCATATCCTTATCACGAGCACTGAATCAAGAGACGGGGTCATTTGCCTCAGATTACAACTATCTATACAAATGTTTAGACACTATTCGAAGAAACATGGATGTTTAGCACAGTGACTATGTTTTTGAAAATATATCACAGACAGAAGCACCTTCAGGGGTGTTAAAAATGTCAAAATTGGATTTATTTTCAGAAGAATCTATGCTGTGCTTACTACATGATGGTTGTATTTGTGTTTGGTGGCAATGTGAAGATCATACATTGTCAAGCTGTATTTGACATCGTCATACTTGCTTATCATCTAATGTAATGGTATATAGAATGACACTACAGCACACTTTTGTCACATCATATTAATGGTAAAATAAATAGAGGACATGGTCATAGGCATCTGCCCAAAGTTAGGCTTTACAGTTGGGTGAAAGCTGCTGGGAGGAATGTTAATAATTTAAAAGCATGGAATTAGCTGAAAACCCCAATATATGATATATTATCTCTATTGGTCTTACGACCTATTTAACATGAATCAACTGCTATTAGTGACATACAACGGATTTTCAGTTAAGTTTATTTCGAATTCACTATCTTTCGATAATGAGAAGGACATCTTGACCAGCCGGACTACTCTTTACATTTCTGTTGTGTTGACTTCCGTAATTTTGTCCTTTATTCAATAACATAGAAAAGAAATTTTTCAGTAAAAAATTGTACGATCTCATATTACCTCTATTGTACCGACTTTCTTTGATCCAAATGTTTTGTTTCTTCCCTAGGCAGTGAGCTTTTCAGTTCTCTCACTGAAAGAAAACTCCTAGAGACTGACAGTCACTGTAGGCCATTTTCTACAGCCGATGTGCTGTGACACAGTACTAAAATTCCATGAGGGGGGGGGAGTAACTGTAGATGCATTTTAATCATGATTTAATCAATCAAGGCGTATAATTATTAATATCAAAGTAAGTCATTTGGGATATTTAGTCAGGAATTTATTTTTTGATAGCCTATATTAAAAGAAACTAATACTATTCGAGTTGAAAACTGCTTTTTTTCGGGATATGTACTTGTGGAAAGAGACTGGGGAATATGAAGCTTTCAAATTTTTCTATTGTAAGAATAAGACGCTTGCCAAATACTTTGTATAAATCAAATTTAGGTTATTTCTGCTTCAATAGTTAATTTACTTATATAATTACTAATTACATTTTTGTAGAATGTAATATAGCATAAATACACTCGTGGGTAGTATATCTTGCAGTTTCTACCTACATAGCTAATATGCTATAATGCTATTCTGTACTTACACATTATAATAAAGTTCAGGCATAGTAGGGTGTTTGAGTTATCTATGCTGATTTTAAATGTTTCGAAATTAGTTTTTATTCAAATATTAACTTAAGTAAAGAAAGCGTTGTTTCAAATATATTATAATTTGATAAATAATCATATGCCCAAATTATTCCTATTATAGGTGATACTGCGTTATTGTATTGTTATAAAATTATGTTAAAAATCAAATATTTTGCAATTTTGAATGCAAATAGATATATTTGATATAACGCAGATTTTAATTTACTAAGAAGAATAGAAAAATTTAAACTTTAAATTAAACTGATTATAAACTTTTTACACCTCTATAACTCTATTTTTCTTATAAAAATAATCTGTAATAAAAGTACATTTGTAATATTTATTACTTACCATGCATATGTGTAATACTTAATAATGGGTTAAGATAAATATATGTAATACTTTAGTAAGTAATAATATATGTAATATAATACTAGTAAATTCTAAAAATTAAAAAATGGCCTGAAATGCATTTCTTGATTAAACAGACAATTTATGTTACTTTATTATCAACATACATTGAGCTCATTGTGGCATTTATGTCAAAATTTAAAATGATTTTGAAAAAAAACTACATGCATAAATGTTTGTATTGTTTTAGTATCACCATCCTGTAATATTATCATGTGCACAAAAGGTTTATATTCTTCCTTTATTTTCTAAATTCAATTAAATTAGATGCTCTTAGTTAAATAAAAAGTTCGTCATTTAAACTTTGTCTAGACACTCTCAAGATTTTGTTTTTCACATTCCTTTGTTGCAACAAACATTCCTTTATATTGACATTTTTTGTTTTCTACCCAGAAAATTACTCTTTTGAAGAAAACAGCAGCATTATTTTCTTTCATTTTGTTTCTTTAATATTTCAGAAGATGGTATTAAAATAAAAGATGAGCTTAATAATACGTTTTTATTCAAACTTTTGCAGATATTTTGTTTCTATACAGATCATAATAATTTAAAAGTGCTTTATTGTATTTTCCCCCAAAAATAGTTCGGTTCGTAATTAATCCATTACTTATTGTGTTGAATTTTTTCTGCATCCAAAAAATAATGGAAGTGATTTTTTTTTTAATATTATTTCCTGTTTGCATAATAATGCAGATCAATTTATTGAATTTCTTTTTATTTCTGTCTCCAATGAATTAAATTTTAAGCTTTTACTATGTTTATTTAAAAATCCGAATTATTTTACATGCAAAAGTTTTTCAGTTCTTATTTTAGGAGATAAAATAAACTACGAGCATTCATTTTATTCGGAATACAGAGCATGTCTCATTATTTTTCTTTTTTTGTTTCGATGTAAAACAAATTCCACTAAATAAAAAACATTTAATGGATACAAATAAAATTTCTTTGAATACTTTTCTTATTTATTAGTCTAGTAAATAGTATCCAGTGCCGTTTATGCAAATTTTTCCTTTTATAAGTAATATTAAAACCAAATTATCGACTCAGATACAGAGACAAACAGATCCTCTCCCTTAATTTGCATCTTCTTTCCTTTACCTAATATTTCCTTGCATGCTCCCTCTCCCCCTTAAACACATCCCTCCGATAAAACGTGTAAAATAACGGCTCAACAAATAGCTTCTTTCCTGGAGAGGGGGTGATATTAGTGCTCTTAAATGGGGTACGGTGTCTTAAGTTAGGCTATAAAACAACGGAGGAAAAATTCGTCGCTCTTAATATAAGCGCCAATTGAAAACTTTATGGCGACGAGTTTGGCGATGGGCGTTATAAAATGTAAAGCCTCTTTGATTACATGGCTTCTTTTTTGGCAAGGAGAAATGCTCAAAGTAAATGTTCTGCTAAATGTACCGCGGAGAATGGATGGGACAATGTGAAGTTGTGTTACTGGTCATAATGAGATGGTCTGAACGAGGACTTGATAAACGAATCTTACTTTATAATGGTGCTTTCTAGAATTTAGGTTATGAGTCCTCCTCCAAAGTCCTTTTTATTTAGTGTGATTATCTTTAAGTTCTTCCACGAAAAAGCTTTTTAGTTAGAATATTTGATATCATAAGGAGCTTTAACTTCGTATACAATCGTAGAGTTCATTTTGTTGCAGTTTTCTCCCGTATTTCTTGTTTTTATTCATTTTTTCTTCATGGAAATTTGTGTTTCAGACTGAATTTAAGTACTTGCTGTTGTAAAAAATAGTTTTAGTGCTTTTTTAAGTTCATAGAAAAGAATGAAAATAATCTACTAAAAGCGTAATGTAAGTTATTTCAACACTAAATTTAAAAATTCTTAAATCCCTTGAATATAATTCTATTATTAAGAAAGATTTTTTTACAGTTAAAGTAGTTACAGTATAGTAAATTTCAATTTATAGTAAAGGGAAAATTCAATCTTTTTCCTTTCACACACATATATGTTTTTAGTTTTCAGTAAAGCATTATTGTATTTTTATGTTTAGATTACGTTTTTATTTTATTATGTTTAGATTAGTATTTTTAATGAATTTGTGTAAAAATATTTGGAGTAAAAAGCAATATTGTTTTGTGGAAAATGTACTTGAAAACACGCGTGGTTATAAGCTGTGAAATTATAAAAAAGCCACAAGTTATTATTTATTAGAGAATTTAACTACATTATTTTTCGATTTTAAATAAAATGAAACAATGAATGCAATAGAAAAGACTCTGATAAAAATAAAGATATTAAGAGTTTAATTTTATGTAAATTTAAGAAATTAATAATGTAAATTAATTATTTTATCTTAAATTTTTTCATATTGTCACTGTACTTTTTTTACTGTTGTAACTCTTAATTTTGAAATTTTATTTAATTACGTAAACATCAACGCGTGGAACTTATCAATCATAAAATTAAAAAATAAATACTACTATTAAATATCCTTCATCATCAAGTTAATCCAAGTTGAACATTAATCACTTAATTTTGAATCGAAGTTCATTGTATTAAAATAAATCTACAATAACATGCAAGCAAATAATGTAATATTATGGCTTTGGAAAATATATTGATTTGAACATATATGTTGGTATGTTATTTCGTTATATTCCGGATAAAGCAATCTTAATATATTATTTCTTAAGCGAGGATACAAAATCTTGATAATGAGTATTTTAACAAAATTCCATTAATACATAATGCATGAAACATTGTATATTTTATTCTTTTGAATTTGTAATACGTGGGTCATTCTGAAATTTTTGAGATACAAATAGGTTTTTAAAGTTATACTTAACAAAATTTTAGGTGTGTTCAAAGTAGTCTCCTCCAGCATCAAAACACTTTTGTAGACGAATTTTCCACAGAATAAATGTCTCAAGCCATTCATTTCTTGGAGCAGTTGAAAAAATGCAATTATAGCCACATCAATCTCTTCTTTTGAACGAAAACGACGTCCACGTAAGTATTTTTAGATTAAAGAATAACCAAAAGTCGCACATAGGTAGATCATGTGAATACGGCGGACGTTCGATCACTTTAATTTGTTTAAGAAACTCAACTGTTAATCTGTTCTCAACTGTTAATTGTCATTGTGAAGCATTAGTCCCCTAGCAATCAATTCTTGTAGATTTCTGGAAGACATTTAGAGGTATACCAGTTTGCTTTTACTGCCTTCTGTCCTTCCAACTTGATGGCTTTGAACAATCCCGTACTTCTGAAGAAAACGACATACATCACTTTTTTCAGTGCTCGTTGTTTTTTCACCATGGTCGGCATGGGATTATCTTCAAAGACCCATACTTTGCTGTCTTGACGTGTTGGAAAGTCAAAAAACGATATGTACGTTTCATCACCTGTTACAATTTTAGAAATGATGGAGTGGCCACCATCATTTAACAATTTAAGAGTTTCTTTACTGATTCTGACACGCTCCTCACTTTGGTGCTCAGTTAGATTATGGGGAACCCAACGGAAAATTACATCTTTCATATATAATTCTTCATGAATGATTTTGTGTCTGACTGCGGATCCAATGTTAAGTTCCTTCTGTATCATTTGATAGGTACAGCGATTATCATTCATTAAAATTTTTTGTTTTGCAGACACATTATCAGGAATTACTGCCGACGACGGCCTTCCTGTGTGTTCTTCATTCTGAAGAAAATTGCGACTTCTTCTAAATTCTCTAAGCCATCTAATACAGTAACACGAGCTGGAGATTCATCACCAAATGCTAATTGCAACCGTTGAACGCATACTTCTTGATTTAATCCTGCTTTAAAATCGTAGAAAATCATACCGCGAAAATGTTCTCGCGTCAAATCCATTTTCTCTTCTGTTTAAAATTTATTCTACGCTAAACAAGTTGAAGTAAGTCAGTAAAAAATTGTCTTCTGTGTTAAAATACTCTGTATTTTAAAATTAAACAGTTACTTTTATTTTGTAAATTCTCGTCTGCGCGTATCTCAAAAATTTCAGAGTGACCCTTGTATTTTTATTAAATATATGTAAATTTAATTTTTAATTTGGGAAAATATTTATCGTTCAGAAGCCTTCAAATTTGCGAAGATAATCTGCACTTCATAGATCAAGGAAAAATTATCCTCTACTTATTCTATTAGCAATTATGCATGCTATGTTGTATCCTTATAACACGAATCATAGATACATCAGTAGACTTAATAAAACTATTTTCAAATATTAATTAAAATAGGTATTGTGCTTAATGACTAGTTTTGAACACGAGGATTCATTAGGCTTAAACCAACAATTTAAAATAGATCCTAAAAACGCTTAGTTCCGTACTCGGAATAAAATTTATCAATTATTTAACTGAAGATAAAAGTAATACCTGTTTTCCTAGTTGCTTGTCAATATATATTATAATGGTAAGAAAAAATGCTAAGAATTGAATTTTTAAATATTTTTTTCAAAGGTTCAAAATATTGAAGTTTTAAAATAGAAGAAGATTTCAATATTTTAAACATATGCTAAAAGGTAGTATATACTTGATTTGCTTCAGTTTTAGAAAAAATTAAAAATTCTTTTAAGGCAATAACATGAATATTAAATCTAAAAATAAGAATTTTAGATTAATGAATTTATCTTTAAAGTTACTTATGAAAAAAAAGTTGTAAGCACAAATTAAAACTTTTTTAATATAGCATGCGGTCTTCAAAATCTCTTTATTTTAAGTCTTTATTTATTCTGAAAAAAAAATAATAATAAAATGTGTTGTGTTCGTGCGAAACCTTAACATCTATGTATCTATCTATCTAATCTATCTATCTATCTATCTATCTATCTATCTATATATATATATATATATATATATATATATATATATATATATATATATATATATATATATATATATATATATATATATATATATATATATATATATATATATATATATATATATATGCGCGTGAATTTCTGTTTTACTTATTCTGATTTTAACTATCAATTATTTCACCATAGATTCTATTCAATAATTAAGTACATTTTCTATTTAATTTTGCCTTTTATTCTACCACAGCAATTTAATTTTCAAATTGTTAGTTAACTTATATTCTCTTGGAAAGAGTTAACTTCCATTCTCTGGGAGTTATACAAAAGACAATTATTTTCTAGTGAATAAGTATTATCCTATATGCAAATTGTAGATCACCAACTTTAATTAGAATGAAAGTGTTGAATTGAAAATGTTTAATCAAACAATTTAAAAGCTGATATTAGGAAGATAAAGTTTATAAAAACAACTATAGTTATTGGAGTACATACTTAAATTATCTCATAAAAATTGGAAAGTATTTGTGACAAATCATTTATGCAATCAGTGTATTGTATGTTTCACATTGAAATAAATACTCTCCTTTATACATTCAAATAGATTAGTAACAATAAAGCGTAATTAAAATTTATTAATACGTCCTGTTTCTTATATTTTATTTGGAAAACATTTTTTTCATTGGTCTTTCTAATCTGACTGAATGATCCAATTTGATTGACTCTTTTGTTAGGCTACGATCATGTTTTATTAATGAATAGCATTGCACAGTCGGGATCTACTTTTTAATGCGAATTTTCAACCATAATATGATTTACACCCTAAATAAAGCTCAAATCTCTGAAATATTGTGAGCTGAAAACTTGTACACTAACTCTATTAGGCTAACATCTTATCAATTTTGGCAATAAGTTATATAAGTTTTCCTCACCTTGCAAATCTGGTTAAAATATGACGTCCTGATATGAATGATTTTTAAAATAATTGTTTTCTTTTGGTTCATATTGGATTGGATTGTATGATCTGAACACAATAAATAAAAAATAAAATTTAAGCTTAGTATTTTAATAAGGAAATATATTAATATCATTAAATCGACTCATATTTTTGTAATTTCACAGTTTAAGAGAAAGTTACAGTAAGGAAATTCTTATTCTCACAACATAAAATACATATTCATCTTCAATGAAATAAAATATTAAAAATAAAGAAAGTATATCTATAAATATCTGATAAACTAATATGTACTTTATAAGAAAAAAGAAAATTAAATACGATACTTTACTGTATTTTTCCTGAAATAAAAGCTTTATGCTATCAAATGAAATGTAACTAAAAGAAAAGTGATACAATAAATTTACTTTTGTAGCGCTTTATAAAACCATCACAAAATATCATATTAACCTTTTTCTGCATAAGATAGCATGCCGATGTTTCTCCTTCCTTTTAAAAAAGAGCTGTAGATAAAAATCTCAAGTTTTACAAAGCTGTATGTAGTTAAAAAAATAAGCTCAAGATGATGCATTGTAAAAGTTTTAACAATGTTTCCCTCCCTAAACCTAATACGGACGTTCATATTGTTCATATTTTATTTTGTTCTGCTATCTCAGGAACTCAAGGACCCGGATGACGAATGATATTTGTCTTACTGTTATCTCAGAGACTCATCATAATGTTCATTGCATTCCTACCCAGGAACCATTTATTCGTTCAACTATCCCCGCTTGATTTCATTTTTCTTTCCACTCTGGGTAATACGCTTCCCTGTAATCTAACCGATCCCCATTTTATAGCGTATGTTTTTATTCCTTATTCCCTGCGTCAGAGCTATAAGTGGAATCTATATTTTCTTCGTCTGTTGGATGCTTTTTATTTTGTTTTTACAGCGATTCCATTTCCGTACACTGGAATTCCGATGTTATGAGTTTTTGGGGTCGAGTAATTATTGTGCACCAGATGACGCAATCGCATTTTTCTTGATTAAATCAAGCGTGTAACTGTGGTCCTTAAAATTTCAAGATTTAACCATTATATATATATATATATATATATATATATATATATATATATATATATATATAATATTAGTTTGTCTAAATTAACCAAGAACTAGCCATTATTTTCTTTACCAGGCTTTATTTTTCTTCATCTGCCGTGTCATATACTGCCATATATCTTATTAGTTACATTTAGCTCATCATAGGTTCATGTTAATTATTAATAAACTATTAAATCTACAAATATACAAGTTAACTAAGGATATCAATGAAATTTATTGATGTTTTTCAAATCTGTATAGAGATATCTTCATCCAGTGCCGCTTTTGATATCATTTTGGTATACCCAAAAAAGTGTTCGGCCTAATTGTAATTTAATAGACTAAAGATTAATGGCATACAGAACATTGCTTAGTATTTTATAAATATTTTATGCAAAATTATATTCTTTTCAAAGTGAAAATTGATTGGAAAGAATTCATAAATTTATTGGTTTATTCTCGGTATTAAACATTAATGTCTTCTGTGTTAAATGGCTTTTTTTCTTCCTTCTCATCTCCTAAAATATTCCGTATATGCTTCAATATACGAAATACTTAAATGAGGAAGAAAAGGAAAAAGAAAAATACAAAGAGCAAATAAGGTGTGAAAGACTCACATATCTTAGTCATCTTGTAATATTTGGATAAAGGCAACATTAATGACTATTAAATATCGTAATTCAAACCAATATATATTCAAGAAATACAATATATATTATATAATATAGAATACAAGAATACAATATATATTCAAGAAATAATGTTTGTTGTTCGCCAAATAATTGGTAGATTTAAAAACCATTTGATAGCATTAAATTATGAGCAAACGTAAATAAAAGAAGACAATTTAAAGTTATAAAGTAAGGAGAATTTTCTATATGAGATATGGCAAACTTTAATTACAATAAATTTTATCTTGGAAAAAATGCATTATTTTAGAAGATTCCTTAAAAACTACATACTTTTAAAAAAGTTATAAATAATTGTGCTTCTTGATAAGCAATTAAATTTCAAAAGAGGAATATTATCATTTTAAAACATCAGCGTTATAATACCATAATTATGGCTAATGATGTCTTACGTAAAAATATAGTTTTCTTGAAAGAATTTATATCATTCATATTATATTCTAATTATTTTCTATTGTATTTCTTCTTCTCTTTATTATACAAACATAATTAAAATTGATATTTACTAATACGTGGTTGGGAATTTTTCAAATGGAATTTCCTGAACTCTAATTCGTAATAAATTTCACTTGATGAGATTGAGAGATGTTATGTGATTATCCTTGAAGTGATCAAACAGCCTGCACCAATTTTGTTTTCACTTGAAATAATCTTATCTTTTATAGTCTCTTCTTGATTCCATTATTTTCAGTTTGACTGCAAATAGTAAATAGTAAATACAAGTTTGCGTATATCCACAGTTGGGGAGATAAGACGATTCGACGATAATATTATTTATTAGTAGGTCATCACTCTTGTATAGTTTTACCTTTTCATAAACAGTACAGATGTAAATGATAAGTTATTCTAAATATATATTCCCAGTTAATTATTTTTAGGCATTTTGCGTCATTTATAAAATAAAGTTTAATTTTTACCTGCAAGTGAAATAAACTGACAGGGACACAGAGATTTCGTCTGAAAATCGGGGCTGTCTCGGTCAAACAGGTGTATCTGGCAAGCATACTTGTTAGGTATATTAATTAAAAGAAATTGCAATAATATCTTTCTCAGGAAATGGAGACAAACATGTCTGACGTTATGGGCTGCATTCATATTTATTAGTACCATATTATTAGACGAGAAATACCTAATAAAAGCAAGTAAGACTGCAATTGAACTACAAATTTTAGAACTTGGGCAATCTCCATTCTCAATGAAATAATTTTCAATCAGATTTCTTTAACTACAATAATAAGTCTTATTCTTTAAATAAAATAGTTTATATATGCTCATTCCCCATTCTTCTCAGAAATGTTACCATTTTTAACATTTTGATAACGTAAAAAATTACTTTTTTTACCAACATTATTACTAATAATATTATTACATCCTAATAAATTATTATTTCCTTAAAAAAATATTTAAACTTATAAATGAAACGTAAAATAAAATGATACGCTATAGGAAACAATATGGTTAAAAAACTATTCTTAAAAATAAGGATGTGGTATAGTAGCTGTGAATGGTTAGCTCTCTGGTTTTCAATTTCAACTTTCTCCTCGCGTGTAGTTGCTCAATATTATCCAGATCACGCCAAGAGAACATAATATAAGCCATTTATTGTTTAAGGAGAAAAAATTTTCTTTGAAATTGTGTAAGGGAGGAAAATAATATGTTTGAATTTGGAATCACTCTTGGAGAATTAATATAATTTCATAACATTTGAACTTTTTCTATCCCTTTTTTAAATGTATCATTGAAAGCAAAAGATCGCGAGCCAATAATCATCTAAATAAAATGTCCTGACACGTGAAAAACACTTTGAGTGTAGTATCTCTCCACAGATGTAGATTGAAGAAGAGAGTATTAACTCAATTGTTGACTTTGTCCTTTGACCGTCATTCATAATTTTTCGGTAATTTGCTATTTTATTATCTTTGATGATCGGCAAGTTAAAATGTATTGCATAATTTATTTAAAAAATTAGGGATTAGAAAATGAAAAGAATTTCTATTCATCACGAACCGATCTATTGAAATTATAAAAATGAATGTAAAATTACATAATAAAGTCATCTCTTTAAAATCATAAATCTGATTAAGAAAAATTAAAAATGAGAAACAGAATTTTATAATCAATATTCTGCAACAATGTAAAAATTTTTTGACATTTTGATTATTTACATCACAAACAATGAAATAGTTTGAAATAAATTATCCAAAACAAACCAAATCATAAAGGCAAAAGAAAAAAGAAATACATTTCTGCATTGCTTAAATACAAATTTTATAGCAAAATGATTAAAGTAAAAGTAAATATTTTATTTCAAAATAAAGCAGGATTTAGAAAAGGGTGTTATCAAATTATTTATTGCGAATTACATTCAAGAATAATTAAGCAAAAAGTGAAAATGAATTTAATTATTATATGCAGCGTTATTTTCCTCTGAGAATTTATGTCTGGATAAATTTTACCAGGCTTTAAACAATCTCGTTTAAAATAAATGTTTGATTGTCTGCGAATAAATAATTTTTCTCGATCAAAGAAACATTAATAATCTCAAATGTTTCACCACATAAAATCGAAACAAATGAACAGAAGAGCGCATTTTATTAGAAGGCCAACAAATATTGCAGAATCTATGTTTAAAAGCGAAACATAGACTTTCGTAAATGTCAGAGTTCATAAATGCTTGTATTTATGATTGAGTATATTTTCTAAATTATATATCTAAAATATGTGATATATGCACGATAGCACATATAAAATTTTCTGTTAATTACGATTTAAAGTTTTTTGTGTATCTTATAATATTGCGAGTTATCACATTTTAAATTTTTTTCTGCCATAAAAGCCCATAAAAATTATTAAATTAAATATTTGATTAAGCATAAATTTAATAAATATTAATGAGGCTATCAATTTGCAATCACATATTGATTTTTTTGAAAAATTGCCCTAATATTAGATTCCTTATATTTATGACACATTTGGATGTATATATATATATATATATGAATATGTTTCATGTATATGTGATTATATTTCATATTAAAATCATTAAATATGAAAATTAATCATATTTATTATCTACACTCTTAAAAACCAAGCATTTTTTTTATCATTCGATGAAAGTTAGATTTGCTTATCAGATTTCATTTTTGGTAGAATTTTTGGTAGACAGAAAAAATCCGATTAGATTGGATTTAATACTATCTATTTTTATAGTTTATTTTAATCTTTTATATTTTGTTAAGTTTTAAGTAGTAAGAGAATAGTTCTATTTGAGTGGAATTTTACTTGATATTCTTAATAATCTATAGCATTGTCTGCTAAATAACGCTCGACATTAACAATGTTTCTCATATCCTTGATCCTTTGAAGTGAAATATTCCAAAATAAAATTCTATATCATAAGAAAGAGTTCTGGTAGCTTGCTTGAGAAAGGAGAAAAGTGTCATTGACGTATCTAAAAAGCAGCTTGTTCGTGTCCCAACAAGACTGCCATGTCTATCCAACATAATATTTTTGCTAGTTACTGTTTTTGTAATTTAGAAGTTTGCAGAGAAGGGTACCAGTTCTGATGTCACGTTTTTCTTTCGACCATAACTCAAAATTATAAAGAGATAAGTTGTTTCAAGGTTTCGATTTTTAGGAACAGACATTCTGAAAAGTATTGTAATTGTCCTACCTTATTAATGTGAAAAATTAACAATGCACATTTTCTTTGTTCTCACACACAATTCGAGATTTTGTTGCAACAGATTGGATAACCTAGCGGTTGGAAAATTATTTGAATATTTTTTTTGTGTGAATAATTTTTGTTGAAAGTGGATGTTATTCAGATACCACAAGTGATGTATTCCAAGTAGGTCTTTAACACTCACGATGGTAGCACAATATATGTGCATGCAGAAATATAATATTCGTCTCTTTTTGTTCCACAGCGAATGGGATAAAAGGTTTGGTATTTTACTCCAGTCTTTCCACTAATCCAACTATACAGATCAAAAATCATGATTTTTATAGAATCTTATTCTAGATTTCTTCTCATAAAAAATTTCACTAGAAAATAAACTCAATGAAGATAAAAATGCCGTACAAAATTTTGTACTTGTAAGTGCTTTTTTAAAAGAAATCTAAATATATACTTCTTTTTACAGAGCACCTGATTCGAGTATTAGTAAACTTTTAGAATAAAAGGCAAAAGCAATAGATATAATGTAAAAAGTAATGAAAATATTTATGCTGAGTTTAAAAAATTATGTAATTTTAAGTCATTTATTTGGAATTTATTATAATTATGTTTTCAGTTACTGGATTGAAATTTAAAAAGAATGGCATGGACATTGATGACTATTACATTTCTTTATGGACATAAAAATAACTGTTGGTAGATTTTAGTATTGGGATGACTGTATAATTTTACTGTGACTTGAAATTCACATAATATTATATATTCATATATTTGTTGGAAAATAATAGAGGCATATCACTATATCAAGCCAAATTTTAAATCCCTGATAATAATCGCTAGTATATATTTAATTGCATAAATTAGTGTTCTTGTGAGAAGCAATTATAAAACTCATTTTTTAAAATGTTATACTGTTTCTGTAATTTTTCAAAGTGAAACTTTTGAATTTACTTTTAAACTACATCTTCATAAAAAGATACCATGGTTTATACAATAAAAGTATAATTTATGTAAGATATTCGCTATAGCTTCAATTGACCAGAAATTATGAAGTTCTTGAATATATAATTGTGAAATTTATATTTGTACCTAAAATATTGAAAATTAAGATATTTTAAAACAAAACAAATTATGCCCAGTAATTTTTAGAATACTTTCTTCTGTGAATATATTTATTCCTTTTTTTAAGGAAGTTGTAATTAAATTTCTATTTTGGATCATTAAATTTCATTTTTGAGTTCAAACCGATAGTTTTTTGCTTATTCATACATTTCATCGATAATAATAATCGCATTTCCATGAGAGAAATTATTCGCTTGTTTTCCTTTCCTTTAAAATTCATGTGAAGAAGAAATGAGCTTTGCTATAAAAAAAAAAAAAAAAAAAAATAAGAGAACAAGCAAAAAGTAAAAAGAATCATTAAACGACAGCTGTGCTTTGAATTAATGTAAAGAATACACGCATAGCAAAATGCAGTTCAAAAATAAATAAAAGAAATTATTTGGGGTTTTCAGTTCTTCAAAAAAACAGAAAGAATACAAATAGATACTCAATAAACTTATTTAATTGCTTGTAAATTACATAATAATAAGAAATGATGAATGATTTCTAATATGGTACTCGAAAATTCTGAACAGTTAACATTTCTGCATATCAACTTTATAGAGATGCTGTGAAATTATCTGAAATAAAACACTGAAAAATATACTGTTTTAATTTGAAGAAGTGAAATCTTTGATTCCTGGAGAGGGAAAAGAGGATCCCCTTTTTCAGAAAATCTTATCTACAATGATATATATATATATATATATATATATATATATATATATATATATATATATATATATATATATATATATATATATATATATATATATATATATATATATATATATATATATATATATATTAAAATATAATATTACGTATGAGCCTTCAGTGATTTATAAGGATTCACACTTCCTATTATTTTATTCAATAAATTTTTTCACTCAATTTAGTAGAATACAGTGGCTCTATGTAGAATATTATGTCAGTATTAGACATTGTTAAATAACGAAAGATGTTTCTCTCACTTTTGTTCTTTTCAATTATCACTTGAAAATGTAACTTGAGAGTTTTCGGGGTTTCGTTCCTTAGTATATGTATATGTAGAGTAGTATTCATGTTTTCTTGAAAAGCAGCTAACTATGATGGATAAAAATTTTATAGTAATTTCTGATATTTTGCTGTCTAATACACTGTCAAATTAATATTTTCAAATTTGATGTTACATTTCAGATGTTTACATAAAAATTTAACATAAGTATTAATTTTTAGAAGACAAAAATTTATTTTTGATGTGATCTCAGCAGATTTTGAAACAATTTTTGATTAGAACAATTACATTTTTTAGAACAAGGAAGTGGGGCAATTTTGGAATCATAATTATTTCTGATAAATTGAAAAATGTGTCAGTTTATATAGTCTTACGAATTAAATAATGTTACCAGCATTGTGATTAATGTAAAAAAAAATATTTAATTTTGAACCATATTTATGCATCGGTGTATGTATTTTTAAATCAAAGAAATAACTTCCTTATTTTATGTCTCAATTGCAATAGTAAATATTTTATCAAAATTTGATATCATCGACATGCATTTTAAATCAACGATACCTACCATAAACATCAAAATAGAGAATTTCAGGATAAATCTTATGATTTCCCTAGACAAGTTGTGCGAAGTAGATCTCTTATAAACACCCCCAAACACCTCAGAAAGCACTGAACAAATAACAGTTTGCTGTGAACCTCTGATTCACACACCAATCGAGATGCAGTTCTCGATTGCGCATTCCAAATCGAGCTTTCCGTTTAAACTGTTGAGCAAACGGATTCCTATATATCGCGAAGTCTGTATATGCATAGGTAAATATACTTAGCGGACAACATACGGGTTCTTCGCATCCTTTCTATATATACCGCCAACCGTGGAACATACACATATACATTTATATATATATATATATATTCAGAGTGCCGATACAAATCGAAGGTATTCGCACCTCCAGGATTTCCAAACAAGGATAGGCCGCTCATTCGCGCAAGTCTTCAGCCTCAGCGTCCAGATCACCAGTAGCGGTATCCATGGCAACTTGTATTCCCATCTGGATGTGCACGCCAACTCATCTTTCAGTCACGCTAAAAATTTCGAGTGAAGATGGGATGGATAGGGGGGAAAATATTCCCTCTCCTACCTATGGGGAGTCCCCTCACTTTTTTTTTTCCCGTGGAACTAGGAATGAAAAGTCAAGGGGTTGATATCGTTCCATGTATCATTTTCTCTTCTTTTTCTGAAGTCTATTCTCGTTCCTTCTAATATCTGTTCTTATTTCAAACTGGGGATTCCCTAAATCTTTTATGTGAAGTTGAGACGGTCCATCTCACGGAATGCGTTGGAAGGAAGAAGTTTTTTCTAAAATGAGTCAGGCTAAAAAAGGGAGGAAGAATAACTTTTCAATGTGCTTTTAGCTTCTTTTTTCCATCGTTTATTTGAGAGCCTTTCTTACTTGATGGATGCCTTTTGGGAATAAGCATTTTTCTTGCAGTCGTCTATAGCGAGTCAGCTTTTGAGTGCTTTGTCTATAGAGTATGTAGTGGATTATATAATACTTATGAGTATTTTAGAATGGTATTTGTGATAGTAAAAAGAAAAATCATTTATACAATGTAACCATACACTAAAATACATAACACAATATTTATATATTAGTTTGGTTTAAAAAGCTTTTCTTGAAAATTTTGCATTATTTAGTCGATCATTAAAGTAGTATTTCACAAATTCATCGCACTGGTATGCACTTGGAAATTTTATCATTGTGAACTAATACGCGTTTAAAAAGACCATGTACATCATATGCTATAAATTTATTTAAGATTAGATGATGCCTAGTGATTAAAAAGAAGCTTAATTTGCATATATAAAGTAAATAAGCTTTAGGTTATACTATTGTTATGATGCTATGAATAAGGACTTAATATAAATAAATATTTAAAAATATCTTTTAATTATAATAAATTAGGATATTTTTTAAAATGTTTACAATATAAAATTAAGATTTCGTATTAATATTTTAAAGTATCTTGAGAAATAAATGATACAAAATGACTCTGAATTAAGCTTTTGATAACACACAGAATATTAAAAAAATTTATCTTTTAAATAAATATATTTTCCTTATTACTATAATAAAATATCATAATATTTTTTATTTGAATATTAAATAATAATTTTTTTTATTTTTCAATATAATTATTATAATTCTATTAAATTACTCTCTCACACATATCATTCATTTAATATACATAATTCCATCCTTTGCATTCACATCGTATTTATTTTAGAATATTGTGGTTGTCCTCAGCGTATTCATTGCAGGATTTTTTAAATATTATAAGATGTATTTTTTTTAATTTCTCCCATTTTATTATTTTAAATTAGAGAAATTAAAAATTTAATTTTTTAAGATGTCTAATGATCGGCTGGCAACTTCCCAATTGAATTTCAATATTACATATGTCCACAGCAATTTAAGACAATACTTTGTTATTGATATAAGAAAATGGTATATTTTAGCTAATTTTGTTGCTTATTGATATGTATTTGCTATTCTTACATATATATTCTGAATATTTAATATAATACTTAGTGTGCTTATCTATATACACTTGAAACTTATTTTTCTGGTCATACTTGTTGTACTATAGTTCTGATATATTAACATAACTAATAATTCACCGCGAAGTTCTCGGAAAGATTTAAAAATCAAAAGTTATTGACAATAAATTATATTTTCAAAGGAAAAATCAAGCTACTGATAATCTTTCCCTTTTTTACCGTAGATTAATGTAATAATATTCAAATCATAATATTTATTTAAAAGGCCTCAAAACTAACAGACGAAACAAAATATTACCAAATAATAGATTTATTTAATAATTATAAAAACTTATTGAGTTAAAAAAAATTGAAATTGCTATTATTCAATAAGATATTGAATCAGAAACTTTTGGAATGCTAAAGTTTACTTAATAAATATTAAGTTTCACTTAATATTTATTGAGGTAAAATCAAATCAGTTTATGAATTTTAGTATTTTCATTAATTGTGGATGAGTTCTGATGAGTGAAAGGCATGGGAACCTTAGCGCCAATGCACATTAACCTAGGGGATGAATTTCCACAAACTTTTTCAAGCGAGTCATTTTACGGGGGAGAAGGATTTATTACAGAAATAGGGGGCGGTAGAGTGGGTGTAGCGTCATTGTTTTCATCGGGGAGTGGAACAGCTAGAATTTCCACGCTTCCCGTAACTGTAACCTGATAACCGAACCGTTTCCCTTATTTTTTTGGTTTTGAAATCCCATTGTTCGGCAATCTTTTGTTTAAACGCGTTCTCGAAATCGGGAAGCCAACTTTTAATTAAAATCGAGAGAATTTTGGTTTTTTTTCTCTTTGTTTTGTTTGCATCTTCATTTTTTGATGAAAAAAATGAAAGGAAAAGATAATTTTTTTCAGTCTTTTGTTGTCGTTTTTGTGAACTTATTTGTAACTCGTGAAATTCCCGAGTGTTATTATTCCCGTTTTTATTTAAGTTTAAGTTAAAATTTTAATATTGCAGAACCAAAAAAAAAAAAATCATCATAATGAAAAAGTGTACAGAAAGTAAATTGTTAAAGAAAAAAAAAAACTATTATTCTCTCGCTCTTTTATCTCTTTATTTTTTTTTCCAGACAAGTGTAATTAATATAAGAATGTTTATTTTATAAATATTAAGGCAGATTAATATTTAAACATTCATGTAGTCTGTATTTAAATTTTCAAGTATTTAAATATGAAATATTTAAAATATTTTCGTACGACAAAAGAATTGTGTGGCATCAAATTTTAAAAAATATGTTTTTACCACACTACATAAAATTTTACCTTTAGTCTAATTTTCATAAGTTTCATTATTACAATTCTTTATCATTCCCTGTTTCAGTCACGGATTTTGTGACTCAGCTAAAAGTTAAATAATGGTCAAAATATTGTTCGTTATCTCGTATCCAAACATTTCTAAAATTACATTAAAATGAATATCATGAGAGTATGTGAAAAGCAATTTTAATTTATATACATTTTTACAGAATATTTATCATATATTTTGCTTTTGTTATTCTTTCTTTTACTTATTCTTTTAAAAATATTCTATTTTTTACCATGCTCTCGAATTTGATATTACGATGATTATGTTTAGAATAAACAAAATATTTCATAAATTTAATTTATATAATTCGGTATATTTAAGTTTACACTGCAGTATACAATAAAGGGTTAGTTTTAATTCAATGTTATTTTAATAAATAATCATTAGATAGTATATTTTACAATACTTAAAAGGATATCAACTTAAAAGAATTTGAAGTTAATGTCATGATTTATATTTCGAAATTTCTCTCCAATGATTTAATATAAACTCTGCAGTGTCTACTTATTCTACTTTTTATATAAATTTATTTTGCGTATAAACTATGGAAATGGTTAAAATGTTCAAATGTTTTAATGACACAGCAAGTAATGTTTAATAAGGTGTGTACTTTGATATTGCAATTTTAATTAAAAATATATTATAAAGATCATTTTTATGACTGTTAAGATTTATTATTCATCTCGTTGGCAACAATTCCTAACAATTAAATCAACAATCACCGACAGTTAAGCAATCTCTTACAATTTATTCGCATAAACTATACCAAATTTTAAGGAAATGATAAAATTATATATATATATACATAATTAAATAACTTTTTTCGTACTAAACATTGCTTTTGCAATGAAATTAATTTTATTCTAAATGCTTCCATATAGTAATATTCAAATTAAACAAAGCAGATATGCAAATATTTTCTGGAGCTGTATCGGAAAGAGAGTGCACGTTTGTGAGTGAGAGAAAATAAATGTTAAAGTATCCACTAATGAGCAATTTTTCTTGATGGTTTAAAACCCACTTGTGATTAAAGAAGTTGTGGTTGAATGAATGATTCAAAGAAAGCTCGAGATGCAAAGCGGAAGCTC
This sequence comes from Latrodectus elegans, assembly GCA_030067965.1. Classification (NCBI taxonomy): domain Eukaryota; kingdom Metazoa; phylum Arthropoda; class Arachnida; order Araneae; family Theridiidae; genus Latrodectus; species Latrodectus elegans. The sequence goes on from CM057813.1 coordinate 37,742,248, forward strand.
TAAATTTTATTTGCCAGAAAAATATAGTGTAAGCATTATCTTCCAATGTGCTTGCTGACCGCTTCCTATAAATAACATTAATTGTATTTACATATAAATTGTAATTCATAAATGAGTAACCTATTAGTATATTTCATATTATTCTTTTTTGGAGTTAAGCTTGATAATTATTTTAAATTATTTTGGTTTTCTCTCATTAGTTGTAGTGAAGTTTTAGTAAAATATCATACATATTTGATGCTCTGCTTCTATCTACTCTCCAGTTTATGTTTTTCACTATGTAAATGATTTACTCACAATAATTTAATAGATATCGATAAAATTATTTAGGGGAAAATAATATGTTAACTGATTATAGGTCTTTATTTTTCAAACCTGTCTTTTTATTGGATTATGATTATTGGAATAGAACAGGTTTCTATACCAAAGAAAATTCACAAGTATTTTCCACTAAAGAAATATAAAATGACGAGACAATCATAAATTTTCATGACTTAAATGTTGACAAATAATTTTACTTTTTGGTAGTTAAAAAAATTAAACAGTTCGGTGCTCAAAATTTAAAAAAAATCGCACAGCAATATTTAAGTAGAAATTGTAAATCTCATTTAAACTATTTGCATAATCTAATATTCATAGTATTTATTTGCTTATAATATATTATAAAATATGATCCAGCCATTTAAATCACTTGCCATGTACTGAATATATAACAGAAAGTTTCTTTAAAATTTCTTATTTTGTTATGTACAGACACCATGGATTTCCTTCCATGTTTGAATTCTCCTTTGAGAACAGAATTAAAATAGTCATTTAATACATTTTTTTACATATTTAAAAACTTTTATTAGTATTAATGGAGTTAGAACTGCTTTTCTTAAAAGCTTTATCTTAGAGATTGATATTTCATAAATTTTCTTTGCTATAGTAAGATTAGCAATATTATATTCCTTATTAATCCCGTTTTTTAAAATTAGATTTATAAAATAACTATAATAACTATTGTAAGAAATGTTTTTAAAATTCGACATTACCAAAACTTAATAAGAACTAACGAATGACCAAAACTTAATTAGAACTAACGATTTAATTAATGTGTATCAATCAGCATTACTCAAAAATCTGTGGAAGAAGCTCTGAAAAGATTCCAAGATGAAATTCTAGTGACTTTATCAAATGATCAAGTGAAAAATTCGTTAAATTAACATTCATTCTAAAATTGCTGTAATTTGAAAGAAGTAAACAGGCGTGAATCCGACAGACAAAGAAAATTTTCTTTCTCCGGATTTCTGTAAATTCTATCAATATAACGAATTTTAACTGTATAACAAAATTAATTTATTGCTTTTCCACTATAAAAATTGTAGTCTTAAAAATTGATTTATCATTTATTCCATACTTTTCACAACAATTAATACTAATTACAAGATGACACTAGTCATGAAAATTATATTGAAATTGTAAATTATATTTGAAGAAGTAAATATAATTAAATTTAGGAATTGTTGTCGTGTGTAAATACGGTCAATATTTAGAAATATTCTTTGAAAAGTGTAAACATAATATAGATAAAATTGTTTGAAATAAATTCAAATAACTAAAATATTTAAACATAGTGTCTACTCTTATAATTAAGTTAGTGTTTTATTTGACTTAATTTTTTTAATTGGCTTTAAATTAAAAAAGTCCTATATTTTAATTTATAATATATTTATTAAATATAAAAAAGCTTATACAAATATAAAATAAGTAAGTTTTATTACAAAAATGTACAAAAATGTTTGTTTGATGTTTATATTTAAAAAATAACAACATAAGATTCAATTTAATGAAAATATATTTGCAAAGTTAAAGTGATATTTATAAGTACATACTTATAAAAACAAAAGAATATTAACAAAGATTCCATGAGCGTATGATATTTAAAATTTTAAAAAAATAACTAAGCACATTTAGTTTTGATGAAATTATACGAAGAAAATATTTACAAAAGAATATTACTGTACTAAACTGATAATAAAATTAATATCGCAAAATTATTTTCCTTTGTGTGTAGAATAGCAAATAAAAAGAAAAACGTAATCTGTTCTTAGAACTTTAAAAAATCACTAGTTAATAAAATTTATAAAAATGAAAACGATGAACTTATTAAATAAACTCACCATATCTGTGTCTGGAATTAACTAAGAAAAGCTTCTTATGCTATTACTGATTCAGGAAATTAGAAAAAGAACATTTTGTTATTATTCCTACATAGAAAGCTTCCATAATTCCAAGCATAATTTTCCCTCCTTAATTCAGGTTATAATAAGCCTCCGATTTTCAGCGTTATGTTGTTTGAATTTTTAAATACATGTTTTTGTATGGAAACAGAAGCAAGTCTAATCCTGTTCTTAATGACAACCAAAACTTTGACATTTTCAAACCAAAGTATTTTTTTCTTGTTCGTTGTAAAAGAAGAGAAACGTGTGGAGAAAATATATAACAAACACATATTTTTAATTACATTTTTTTCTCTCTCTCGCTCTTTCTCTCGCGATAATATGTCAAAGGTTTTAGGTAGGGATTATTTTCTCATTAGAGAGGAGAGGGATTGAGAGCGAAAAAGGAGCTCGCGGTGAATAAGATTTTTGTGGCAATATGAGAAAATCTTAGGATGTTACACTTTTTTCTTTAATTGTTAATAGCAAAACTTGCAGGTGATAGAATAGTTCTTTTCTAGCACATAGTATGGTAATCAAAAATTTTACTAAATCAATTTTGAAATTTTTTTTTAAAAATAGAAATTTGAATTTGACAAAAATATAAGATAAAAGTTAATAAACAGGTACCCCTTTATTGTTAGGTGACTTTTTTTTTTATCCCAAATAAGCACAAAAATGTAAGTAATAAAATAACTCTAAAATTACGTTAGTAAAAACGCTGAAATTACTACAATTACCAGATATTAAATTTTATCGCCAATATTTGGCATTGAATGTTGCACCAAACAAAGGGGTACTTGCTTCTATATCGAACCTAAATATAGTTTTTTTTAATATAACACATTTTTGAGAAATAATGACAAATATAATATAAGTTAATTAATGTAACAGAAATAATCAAATAAAAATGTCATTTGTATTGCAAATTTATGTGAATAGGAATCTTTTTTAAACTAAAAATTTCCGAAATTTTTTTATTAAAATATATTTGTATATTTTCCAAGGTTATCGTAGATCCAAGGTTGACATCATCATCCTAATATGTTTGAAGCAATTAAATTTTAAATATTCTATTAATTGATTGTAATTAGGGGAAATTTTTAAACATAAGACTTAATCATGATGATCTGTTTATAGCATATAATTTTCATTCAAATATCATTTTGATCAATTAAAAATTAAAATAATAATTAATTTTAAAGATATAAATATTTGATTGCTGTTGACATTTAAATAATTCAAATATATTTAATTGCTTCTCAACTATATCAGGAGTAATTAGACTGTATCATTATCATTTAATTAAAATTTATTATCACAGTTTATGTTTTTGCATTAGGATGGCTAACGAAATAAATCAAAGTCTAAAACCAATAATTAACATTATTTTAAAATATGCATTGCAATAACATATACGTTAAAATATTTTTGTGTAGATAAAATTTTAAGACCAGCTTTTATACGAACTGTCTCATTAGAAATAATAAGCTATTAAAAAATCTATCAGTCAAAGGTTTTGATATCAGCTTGGGATTGATTATCGAATGATGAACCTTCATTATTTAGATTAAAATTTTAGTGTCAGTAAAATGCAATCCGAATCTCAGATGTAATCTGCATACATCATGTTTTGTTTCAGATTTTTGAAGAATTGGGTTAACACAAAATTAATGACATATACGAATTTTTAAAATATTGAAATATAAATAGATAAACAGATTACATTATGAAGTTACTGTTAATACGTACAATATAACACTGTAGAATCTGTAAGTCTCCGGATTTTGCTGATGAAAGTAAAAAACAAGTGGAAGTTGCTTATGATGTAAATTTGAAACTAGTTTTAGCATAGTTTGATATGATCCTAATGAGAATTGACATTTCTGAATAGCATTGATATTGCAAATGACAGTTTTAATAAAAAGGCTATTTTGATTTAGTTTATAACCCATTCATAAATATTAAAGATATATGAAAAACATTACATTAAAATTATTATTTAGTTTAATTAAAGAACTGTGAAAAAAATAGTAAAAACAAAATGTCTTAATTTTTAAATAAAAAAATATGATTTTAACCTTTATCAAAAAATTCCTATTAAAATAAACAGAATTTTAAAATATATTTTTATAATTAATTTGTAAAATAAAATTTGAATTTAAATATTATAAATAATATATATTTGTTTCTGAATATCTTCTATATTCATTAAAATTCTAATTTAAATATTTTAAAACATTACATCCTTAGGACAAAATTTTGGAATACATTCTGCATCGATTATTTCGTACATAACAGCAAAATTTGTTGGTAAAAAAGTGTTTTTCAAATTTTTATAATGAGCTTCGTTAAATGAAAGCCAGGAAAGTAAATTGCGAAAGAAAAGTGAAAATATTTCTTTTTCTCTCCTTGAGATTTCTTTGCATTTTTATGAATGTACACACGTGTGAAACTGAACAGGGTTAATGGTTAGTATTCAAATTAAGACCCAATGTCCATGTTAGGACTATGAGGTGCTTACATTTCTGAGTTGTAGTGTTTTTCTATTGGGCATAAAATAAACTTCTGTTATTGATGTGAAAAAAATGCGGAAATTTTTATTTTGATTTAGATAACTTTACCGAAAGATTTTAGTAAATCCTAATTATACAGTAATTTTTATAAAAAGGATTTGGAGTTGTTACTCTTAAAAATACATTTCACACTCTTGTATGCTGCTCTGTTTGTTTGCTTAGTTGAATAAGACTTAAAAGTAGAAGTATGGCGGCAGAAAAGTTGACTCGCGGTTATTGAAATGAGTTACAGTTAAAATTGAGTTGCTATATAATTTCCATTAAAACATTAAAAAGCAGAGATTATTTTGGATACAGGATTTATGTTGTTATTAAAATAAAATTGTGATAATTATAATTCAAACTGTTTATATATTCTTTGATTTTTTCATTATATATATATATATATATATATATATATATATATATATATATATATATATATATATATATATATAGGCACACACATACACAATAAATCTTTATACTCGTAATACTACCACATATTGTGCAAATTCCGTATAAGTACTGTGATACGACTTGAAATGAAAATGACTAAAGTCTGAAAGTATTCTAAGAGGCAATTTACATCATGAATCATGCAGGGTAATTGCATATTTATAAGAATGATAGCCGGCCTACTTCTCTACTAGTCAGTGTGTCTGACTATGATAGGAAAGTCTTGGGTTCGAATCCCGGTTCAGGCATGGATGTACTTTCTCTCTCTATCTACCATGTCTTTGTCCTTTCTTTGTGTGTGAATGAGGTGTGAATGGTTGCCTACCCTATAAACGGGTTCCTATGGCATGTGTGTGTACTGAAGAAGTCGGACTCCACACCAAATGCGGTTCAGTTGGAAAAGTGGAGCAGCGCACCCCAATTTGCCAGCCTAGCTGGCACACGTGAACAACAACATAAGAATGATAGATGGTTGAAAACGTTTTTAATTCCAACGTCAGAAGATATCCTAGATGCGTTTAAGAATGCGCACTTCTAGGAATTGAATTGGCCAATGGAAGTGTCTTAATATTTTATAGGAATTATTATTCTGGAAACACTTGTCAGGAATTCGCGACTTGTTGTGTATTACATTATCCTGCAGGAATTATCAAATTGTGTAGGAATTTGCTGAATTTAGGAATGTTTATAAGAAAAGAGACAGGATGCTTGCATATCTATCAAATGTAAAATCCGTCTCTAGAAGGATTTCAAAATTTTTAACCTGCACACGCCGCATAACATCATAAGGACTCTAAAGCTGAATATTTTTTTGTTAATATGCAAAGTCTAGTGACTCATGATGTTTTTCTTGGCTCATCATTTATTTATTCAATGTTATTGAAAATCTTTTTCTTCAAATTCGAAAATCCATATTAAAGATGTTTTGTTGAAAGATTTGATTGTTGATGATGCCCAGCACTGAAACACACCAATCTGAGGAAGTGTTGCCAGTCTATCTTACTTAAGTATACTCGTCAATCTTTAAAGATTCCGTTCTTTTAACGTCTTTTACAAGTCCTATCATGGTCAGAGATTTGATATTCTACCTGTTACTTGGCATTTATGATTCACACATGAAAATATAGTAATCAAAATCTAAAATTCATTGATATATCTCAGATACTTTGACCAATCTCTCGTGCGCCGACTATAGCGACAGGCACATAGTCACTTAATCTAGATAATTTGTCATGTAGCTGAAATAATTTATTTAGTAGTTTCACCAGTTACTCGTACATTAAAACACAGAGTAGACACAATTGATTTGATAACTTTGTAAGTATTTGTCTCATATAGTCAATGTCTTCTACATTGAATTGCTAATTGGTTATTTACTTTTATTTGCATATATACGCTGGTACCATTTTTGACAAAATTAATTTCGCTAATAGCAAGTTATATAAAGGTCGAATGATTGAAATTTAAATTTTTAGTGAACTATTGAAGATAACAAAATCAATAGTTAGTGTTGATGCCATTCTTGTATATAACCCCTGCCATACATCTTGGTATGTAATGAAATAGGTTTCGCATGTATCTTTGGGATACAACTGTCCATAGGGATTTCACATATTGCCATAATTGATCTAGTGCAACAATGGGTGTTTTTTTACCGAGTCAATTGTTGTACAAGCATGGATCATACAAAGGACCTGGAGAATAAAAAGGCTAAAAAGAAGTAACACAATCTGATGTATAAAATAAAGCTCTTTAATGCTGAGTGTTACGTTTTGTCACACATTTTCCTGTTAGAATATCGCTGATGACATGTGTTGAATTGATGAAATGTTCAACTGCTCTTTCACCTCAGAGATGTCGCAGCATCTGTGTATTCGCAATGCGTGCTACAGAGAGACGTTAAGGAAATCCTATATCACTTTAAATCAAGATACTGGATACAGTACCAGTGTGGGCAATAATACGAAACCGATCAATTTAAAACTTTCTGAGAGTAAGGCGTAATCCTTTATTTCTTTGAAAACAAGTCTTGAAAAGTGTTTTATTAGAGAAATTTTTTAGCATTTTAAATTGTCTGCTAGACTTTGTATGCAACAAACGAATAATGTTGGAAAAAATTGGAAATTATCTTCTAGACCTAGAGGACCTGCAAACGATTGTCCAAACAAGATTGGCAGAGAAAGGTGTATCATCCTAAGATAAATCAGCTCTAGCAAGATCATTTTTTGTAAGTTAATGATTTGCAATTTAATAATAACTTTTTTTGCACTTTAATGATTTGAATTGTAATAAATTTATGTACTACCAAGCCTTTTCTAGGAACTCTAGGTGACATTTACCTAAGTGATTTGGATTATTTTAATTTGTTCTGTTCAAGCAATCGTATGTTTATTTTTCACATTCACTCGGTCTGTATTTAATTCATTGAATTTAATTGTTGAATTTAGTAATCCATTTCCTATGTTCTCCACATAAAATACATCAATTTTTGAACTGTGCACTTACAACAATGACAAATTCCATGTAAATTTTACTTTAAAACTTATATTTGTGATTATAAATTTTTTAAAAATTAATTTTTGCATTAGGAAATAACTGTTAGGAAAATTTTTGTGGCTTAAAAATATGTTTATATTGCATTATTTTAAGCAAATAATATTTTGAAATTTCTCAATTAGAAAGGATAGCAGAGTACATGTTAACCCAACTAATTATATCCTAGGTGATTATGAGAAAATATATATATTATATATATATATATATATATATATATATATATATATATATATATATATATATATATATATATATATATATATATATATATATATATATATATATATATATATATATATATATATATATATATATATATATTTATATATATATATTTGTGAGAATTTGAATATTCTTTTTCTAACATGTTCAGTCAGCTATTTGGAGTTTCTTATTTGTCTGCAAGAATAACGTAAATTTCTCGAAGTAATAGTTATTAAGCTGTCGCCACTCTATGTGTCATGCCATTTTTCTATATAATACGATGTTTTCGTGTTGTACTTAATGAATTAATATCATTTCCGGAATAATTTTAATCTCTACTTTCCATTCATCAATTGATTTATTTTGTTAGAAGCATTATTATGGATTCATGTCACCCTCAAAATTTGAAAAAAAATATTGCTTTAAATTAATCTCGATAACTTTTCCACACTAATGATCTCGAATGTGACATCTTCCTAACAACTTTTATTATCTAGTTAATGGTAGGCCTTCGTGGGCTCTTTTCAAAAAGATGATGACAGATAAGTTATAAGCCCTTTGGCGAAAATATATGGAAGTAAAGTTGAGTTTGGAGCTAAGAACATTTTTGTATTTATCATGTAAACATAATGAAAGCTTCAAGTGAAGAATGATGCCTCCGTACAACGCATCTGTCAAGGTCTGACAGGTCACAAAGGGATAAAAAAATATCTCACAGGACGCGGAATCATTAATCTTTTTCCCTTTCTACATTGTCGTAAATTTGTCATAGGGAAAAAATGTAAATAAACGAAAAACATATTCTGTTCACTTAAAATGCAATGCATTTTCTTGTTTGTTTCCTTTGACGTGAAGGTGTATTAAGAAAAGGGACCTTAGAAGCAAATGACTGTTCTTGGGTGGCAAAGCAACTCAAAGGATACTAATGATAGAGATTAAATTCTGTTTTTTTCTACATATGCTAAAGTTAATTTTCTGAAATTCACTTCACACGAAGAAAGAGTAAAGGTTATTTTTTATTGATGTTTAATAATCAGAAAAATAACACCTATTATAAAGATTACTGAGAGTGCTTACTTGATGCATTTAAATAAGGAAAATATGGTCACTTATATCATTGCAGACGGCAATAATACATCCTTTGCATACATTGTATGAGGCAAATATTTTGATCCTGGTAAAATAAATTGTATTTATGATTACCTTATAAGTTTCTAGCTGTATTTATCTCATTTGCTTTTTTATTTAAAATATACATAAGACATTCATAAAACAACAATACATAAGACATTCAATCAAAGACAAGAAATTAATCTCTTTTTCTAAGTTTGTTAGGATATAATATCATTGGTTCCAGTGCAATATAATATTAGTCTGTATTATTACAGAACTTTTCTTCCCACATTCATTTATAGTCTGTAATATGATTGCTCTCTACCTCTCTTCCACATCCAAAATAAATACTGTATCAACATTTTTCCTTTGTAGTTCCATGAGATTAATATTTTATCCTGAGAATTTATATAAGATTCACTAATCATTGGCTTCCTTGCTTTGAAATATGTAAAAATTAAATATAGGTACTGAAAGATTCAAATAAAGTTTTGTTTTGTTTTGCTGATTTAACACAATCTACAAATTAGTATAATCTAGTATTTTTGAAAGGATAAGCTTCCTTGAGCCGTCAGACTTCAATATTAATGATTAGCTACAAGATTCCATCTTAATGTCTTCAGAAAATTTCAATGAAGGACACCCACAATAATTTCATTTAAAAATATCCACAACTACTTCAATAAAAATCGTCTGTAACAATTAAATTACATCTCTGACCAATAACATTATTAAATGAAGCTCAATAATGTTACATTTGTAAATATATTTGAACTCATCTTCTATTTTTAATATATTCAACAGGAACAATCTTTTTCGGAACTGCCTATAATTAACTGTAAATATTATTGTTGTTGTTTTAAAATACGAGTTTATCTAGTTTTAACAAATAATGTTAATAAATTCATTTGAACATTGTTGCATGAATATTTTGTATTATTACAATACTGCTTGTCACCAAAAATATGAGATAAAGAAAATTAAATGATAACCAACTAAAATATGTTTTAGATTCCATGCATATATTAAGAATATTGAATTATTGACAATAAGAACTCTTTGTGTTGTCGGGAAGATGATAAAAGCAAAGAAAGGTGTCACTTGATGGCATATTCAATAGATGTAATATTCAGTCTGCGGTAATTTTAGATGAACGAAATTTTTATTTCAGAATTCAGCACATACTTCTTCTACATGTAGCCAAATTTAATCAATTCCAATTCAGGCTGATTATTCAATAATTAAATGTATTTAATAAATGTTAAATCTAGATATCAAACAATTAGAAAAGCAGAATAATTTTTTGAGATAAGAAAGACATTTTATACCATGTACGGAA